>AP028909.1:30523502-31162002 GCA_036186465.1 Nesidiocoris tenuis | reverse complement strand
TTGTGATGTTCAGAGAAGGTGATAACATCACAGTCAAGCTTAACTGTCGCTACTTTGAGCTCTCAGGGCTCTCCATGGGCACTGACGATGAGGGATTTGAGATTGCCGGCAAATGATGCGGCTTTCTCTTGAGCATGGGACTGTATTGTATCACTCTTCATCGTCACTTAACGTAATTAAATGTCGCTCTCACGCGACTTATTACGGTTCCACAGTGAAAACCGATTTTCATCGAGAAGGTTTGAAGAATCCCTTCCACGGTTTTTCTTGAGAACTGGCAGCTTAAAGTTCGTTAGTTTGTGGAGAGAAATAAATAATAAAGAAATAAGTTTTGCATAAATAACCTATCCAGCAATAAATATGCAGATAGGTATCAGGTTCGGGGTAAAATTAGCAGCTTTTTATGAAATCCTTCCTTACAGCGGTCTCAGTTGGAATTATTCTACATGCACCGACCGCATGAGGCGTAGGCCGTGCTTTGTGCGATGTTGGACGTAAAAGCTCTCATCTCGTATAACGTAAGAGGATGCCGGAATTAATGAAGGCTTGAAGGAACAGCATCGTTATTTCTTCAAAGAGGATATCGCGTACTTGTTTTGAAGTCGGCTGAGTGGTAGAGGGAAAGATTGCGCGTATGTGCGGCATGTGGGGCGAGGAAGGATGAGAGCTTTTTATTAGGATCATGTCGAGAAAAACGCCGCGTGAACATGAGAGAACATAGCAGGTAGGATCAAAAGCGTTCGCCAAGGTATATAGCTATTCGCCGGAGCTATTTACATTTAAAAGTTGTTCACTTGATGAGTAACGTAATATCGTTGTGTTATCCGACAGTTGAGTACATAGTATGGAACGGATTTACATTCGCTTCATAGGAAAAAGATGTGACGAAAACTAATAAAGTGCCGTTTAAATTGGGTCGTGAGAGGCATCGAAAAGCACTTATTAACTTCTGCAATAGGTACTGGGTTTTCTAATTTATCATTTTTAATTAAAACAAAAAGGCTGGCACATATGAGCACAAACCCTTAAACCCCCTTATTTTAAGGCAAACCGCATTGCAATGGAAGTTTGTGTTAGGCTATAACAGGTAATTCAATATTGGAATACTCACAAATTACGGACAGCCGGGCGTTTGCTCGGATTGCCTTGTGAAAGCCTTTGGGGCCAACTTGGCACTGGAACTCGGCGTCATCCTCGAGACTGGCGTTCACCACGCGTAGGTTGTACACTCCATTCTTGAAGTCACCGACCATCGAATACCGGGGCGAGAATGGAATCGTCGGCGAGAATCCTGCAAGAAGAGTACAAAAAATCTTATAGTAAGAAAGTAGATTAAAAAAAAGTGGAACTCTGTTCAAAGGATCGAGTGCATATTACAACTTTCCTTCCCCATTTTCGTTTAGGATTCATTTTATTTTTAGTGGACATTTTTGAAATTTTCAACATTTCTTCAATTCTTAATAAATTTAAAACCACTAAGTAGAGCTACAAAATTGGTGTTCCACTCCTTTACCCATAACATGTTTTTCGGGTTGCCAACCAATCTCGTCTTTGTTATGCATGAATTATGATCATTGAGTGCCAGGTTGTTGTTACTGGCGGTATTGACACGAAAAACGAGAAAATTTAATTCGTTCTGAAAAATAAACCTTCATTTCAATAGAACCGTAATATTTGGACAACCTTTTACTTCTAGCTGGGTTTGATTTGTTTGCCCGTCGATCTTTTAAAAACTCTCCTACAGCTTTGCTGGCAAGGCGGGGCTTGGTTTTGAGCGAGTTGCCAGCAGCCCACAGATGTGGTTGATACGAGATTGAGATCCAACTGGCAGGTAATCGATAATAAACCCCCTCCAGTCACCCCCGGTCTCTTGCCGGTCCAACAAAGACCTCATTCAAACTCCCTTCTTGATATGACCTTGATGTGCAGCAGTCATCAATGGAATTGACTGGCTCTGCGCTTTGCAGACTATTTTCCGAATCGGAGCAATAAATAAATCAGAACGGGATGAAAAAGATCAATCAAATCGTCGTGAAAGCCAAGCGCAACTCTTGAAATTTTAATTTCATCTATAACGTAAAAATAGAAACGGGATATGGTGCAAGAGTTAAGTTGGTTGCACCAATTAAATAGATGATCTAATAGGTTTTTCTGATGAAGCATATGACATTGAAGCGCTGATAGGTTTTTCTGAAAATAATTTTTCTACGATCCACCCTATCCAACAATGTAACCAATGTGTGTAAACCCTCAAAAACCTCATCATTAGAAGGTCGTGAACGATGGAATGGGTCGCCCTGGGGAGTGGGTCTTGGATGGGCGGTGAACGATGGAATGGGTCGCGTAAATGTTTCCGAAAATTCGAAACGTACTCCTGTAAGATTTGTGGAAATTTAAAGCTCTTTCCAACGGTATCCTCATTTTTGTGATTACACGCTTCAATATATGACGCCATTTTTCTGAGATTTCTATCCTCGAAACACGAGCCCGGGTTGAGCGTTCCAAATTTTCCATCCTCTATACCAACCACAACATTCCTGACTCAATAGATTATGAGTATGATTTGAAGCAAAACGGGGGTCGCTCGAATAAGAGAATGATTGACTTGTGAGTGGCACACCTTGGTTTGTCATCCCTCGCTCTGTTTCTTATGAAGTCGAGGTACCACTTCAAATTCCTTCAACTCTCGGCCAGCCAAACGGGTACACAGCCCTTCGACAGAGGAGGGGTCGGCCAATTAATTTGTACCAGTCCCAGAAAGGGGTTGGCCAGGGTAGCTTGCTATCGGAACGCTCGTTTGTATGGTAATGGAGGGGTAGGTACTATGCTCAAAGTGCCTCGGCCGTCCTTCGCCCCCGCTCCCCGGTGGACTCCGGACCCAGACCCCCTTTACCTTCAGCCCGGCTAGTTTGTTCTGTATAAATTTCATCCGTCGTAGCCGCATCGCCCCCTTCAGACCTCATAAAGGAAGATTTGTGACCCGCAGACACAGCCACCGCCCCCATCAGCCACCCGGCAATACCCCAGCCGACCACCCTCATTGGCCGGCTGAGAATGCCTTGTTTCTGAGCTTCCTTCTTCAATTTATCATCGCCTCTTCGTCGCTCTGACAGACACGTCGGTGGATGAGGGATAACGGAACGTAGAAAGCCGCGGAGGAGGAATATAGTTCGAAATTGAAGGAAGATGCTGGCGATGTGGCTGGGGCTTTCGAGTCTTTGGGTAATTGAAATGCCATGATTGTTGGGAACGAGAAGAGCGCAAGATCTCTTTGAAATACTGTTTCTGACAGTCATCATATTC
Organism: Nesidiocoris tenuis; assembly: GCA_036186465.1. Lineage (NCBI taxonomy): Eukaryota > Metazoa > Arthropoda > Insecta > Hemiptera > Miridae > Nesidiocoris > Nesidiocoris tenuis. The sequence continues at coordinate 31,158,699 of AP028909.1, read as the reverse complement.
CCTTGAACCGAACAAGGCTTCTTCATTCTTGTTATCCATCTCGAGTTTGACGGTTTCTAAGGCTCGTCGTCTCCTTGTTCCGACAAGGTAGGCCTTTCGTCAATTAATCAACACCTTATTCGACGTCATAGTTCCCCATCCTTGTTGGTCGTATAGTATTTCAATTGACGCCGCCTTTCAACTGAGGTAATCTGAGGCTTAGTTGGCCTGAGCAACATCAGAACGAGCGGGCGAGATTAGCGTCTGTGGGGAATGGTGTCTTTCTTACAACTCGCGCTACAAACTTAGGGTTTTATACATAAATCGATTCGATTTGACTAAGAAACCGGTGGAAAATTTTTGATGTAAACAGCTGAAGGGAGCAATAAATTTCTTTGAGCAAATCGAGCAAAACCAGTACATACGTATTGTGAATGGATACGCTACTGGAAGAACATTTTTCTCTTTCCAAAAACTTTGGAGTACGTAATTGTTTTGGTTCAACAGAAATACAAACATCTGACAAAACCTCAAGTGCAATATAAAATTGATGAATGGGCTCCGCAAGTCATCATGGCCATAAACGACAGAGAAATCTGGGAGGTAAACTGTGAGCTGTGGCCGGATGGGACCTCAATCAACTAGGATAAACTGCCGTGAAATTGGACAACGAAAGATATCGCCGTGAGTTATAGGATTTGCGGATAACCTCGAGAATATTTTACAAACGTGCAACGCTGACGGCCATTTTCTCGTTGGGATTCTTCGCCGAGTATATACGAGATGTTAACATAAATCCCGAACAAGTGAGGAAATATGGGTGACTGCGTCGAAGTTGCTAAGGGATTGGAGAGGGGTAGAAGGTTTTCGGACGATTTGTATGTAAAGCCCAAGTAAAGCGGAGTGGCGAGAGAAGCCTGTCCGCCTGGCTGGGCCCTTGGGCTACTTTTTCAACGACCTTTATATGTTACACGAGGGAGGGGGGTCCAGCACTCGATGGGGGTGGGAGAAGAAGGACCTTTCACGCTGTAGCTGAAATTCGCCTTACAAGAAACGGCGAAATTCCCTCCACATACACTCATAACCGAGGTTGAAATATCTCGGACTTCCCTTATGTCGAGCCACACTTCCACGCTCGTACTTTAGAGGGACAATTTTTCCCTTACGGTCAATTCATAGACCGCAGCCACCCAAATGACCCCCGCAATCTTCTCCTATCCCAGTTCTTCGGGCCCTTGAATTCCAATAGTTGTGGACATGGTGGGGGGGGAGGGTTGATCGATTCTAGAAACCGCGAGTCGGTGTACAATTTTTTTAGAATTCCGGCTAATCGACACTTAAAAGAAGTTAAGGTTAATATTTACTTTCGTTCGTGTAGGAAGTTGACCATGATCCAAGCAGTGCGCTAAGGCTGAGGTAATGACATTGCTCGAACGAACCTTCTGAAACTCTCACTGAGGCTTAAGGCACAGGTAAAACCATTAATTTACTATACCCGAACTACATGATGATGACAGATCAATGCCGTAACCAACCATGATGGCGCTAGACAACCGAGTGCGATTTTTTTGGTCAACTCCCTGAATGGAGCAACTCGTATAAATCCACATTATCGTCGACGAAGAAAGATAGTATGTGACCATTTCCAACAGTAAAGTATAAGGACAAACTTCGCGCAAGCCAGCGATTCTTTGCTATCTCAATATTCTTGGGGCAGCCGTGGCTCGTGGATATTTCTATTTTGAAGGATCGGACTGCCAAACCTTCCATTCTGCCCTTAGCTCGATATAAATCTGTTGCCAAAATCGCTTCCATAGCTATTTGAGCTCCCTTTCCTCGTATCCAATCGGAACTAACCCTCGCGCTATGCGACGAAGAAAATACACATCCCGGACCATACATTGCATTTCCAGTTACCACCAACACCAGACACGTAGCTTTCCATTCGGTTCACTTCAAGGTCTGAACACACACGGCTCGGCCAGTAGGAATAATTTAACCATAAACTGGGATATAGCATAGCACAGAGGATTCTCCAATATTGCAATTCAGAGAGGATGCCCTCCAGAGGAAAAGCGAAAAAAGTTCAGCGACCTCTCAAACGTGAAATAGCGGGTCCATTGGAATCAATGAATATTAAAATACTGGTCGGATGAATTTACTCTGCATACTAGGTACCGAGGCTAAACACCGTATGCTTCCATTCCATCAAAATTTAATGCGAGGAAAACTTCGCCGCTCTTCTTGAAATACAGTAGGCAGAGTCGATTCTATGCTTGAGGGATTTCGAAATATTCATCAATAGTATTACCGCATCCATCAACTCATTTTTACGCCCAAATGTACAGAGTAAATGAAAGTATTGCAACCGTCCTAAAATCGACAAAGGTCAGAAAAAATTTTCAATTATACACTATTACTAAGAAGCCACTCCGTGTGTCCTTCTGTCCGACTTGATTTGACATGAGTTTTTTCAAATGTCTCTGACCTAAACAGCTTCAAAATTAGTCAAAATATAATCAAATTGTGTAAAAAATTTACGTATCGAAATATGGAAATGTCGTGTGTTATCTACGCAACATTGGTTTCATTTTATGTTTGTAGAGTTAAGCTGGGTTCACATGTGCGTAAAAGTCTGCGTAATCTGCGTATGCGTAAAGTGCGTAATGAGATCTGATTGGCTCGCAATTTTACGCGCGCGCAATTCACCTGGTAAATTTACCTGGCAGCCAGGTAAATCCGCAGACTCTAGCTCAAGACGTAAACTCAACAAATGGTAGGTGGTATTGGCAAATTCCCATTTCTCGAGCTTCTTTAATTCCACCAGGCTATTATGATGTCAGCTGATCAAGGGCGGGGTAAGATCGCCAAAGGCGAAGGAGTCAAGTGTTTTCATCTGACCTTACCTCGGATCAGCTGACATCATAGTTGTTCGAGGGTCGATCATCCCAATTTATTGGGTGTTGCGTAGTGAAGAGCACAGGTGCCCTGCTATGCATGAACACCACGCCGCAGCAGGAGCAATCAAACGAATAAAAGGATGTTGAGATGGTAATTCTCCAAGGACTAGCTCTGCAAGGAAATGTAGGTAACTATTTATATTGACATCATTCGACTTGGGGCGGCATCGAGCTACAATAGTAGATCTGAGGAGCATTCGCGGCAAATTGTACACTTTGGTTGGCCCGGACCGCAAGGTTTTCTATTATTCGTGCGAATACCGGGAGCAACCACAGCCAGTCCACAGCCCTCAGCCAGTCAACAGCCTCAGCCTCGGCAAGTTCATACACGCTCAAGCAGGTTCCGCGGTTATTTCCGTCCCGGCCTTCTCGCCGCAACTCCGAGCAGGCTAAATAATTCAGCTATATCCTCTAGCGAACCTTCTCCAGCACAGCAGACACATTCGCAACCGAAATATCCACTCCTTCGCTGGCGAAAGTCAAAACAGCAGAAATACGTAAGAGGTCCTATTCTGCATTCACCTTCAAGTATGCGCCCGTTCGGTGGGAGTAGTACCTACCACTACAGCATCGGGAGCACGAAAATATGAAGGTACAGGGGACAGAATATTCAATTTGATGTAAAACTGACCCAATCCGATCGAATGACGGACATACGTGTCCAGGGACATATGTGTGTGTGTGTTAAGTATTCAATCAGAGAAATTGAAAATTTAACATTTCCTCAAAGTTTCACACTATGCTATTCGGAAGGAGCAGGATCAAAATCGTACCAGCAAACGCAGGCAGTATTGTTACTTGCGTAAGTGCTGTTGTCTACCAAATCTGTTCACCCGACGCCTACACTAACGCCTGAGGCAGTGGTCGTTAATTAGCAGATTAACAATCTGTCACTTCTTGTATTTAAACTCAGTATACCTACCAATTATTTTCCCGAATAAAATCTGGAGCAAAAGATGAGAGTTTCGGTCGGCTCTAAGATAATATACGAAGCAGGGCGAAACTTCATGATGTTTTAATGTAGACCGTGTATGGAAATGAAAGGACCGAAGTTCGAGGGAGACGTGTCAAAGTCGACAGCAGTAATGTACCTATATGTGATGACAGTAACCTTAACTGGAAGTCTGAAGACTCGGTCTGACGACTCTTGGGAGGTATCTGAGCGGCTCATGCGAAATGGTTAGAACTGCTGAGAGCAGTAGCGGCAGCAGGTGGCGGTGGGCATTCCTCAAACTCTCAAGTGTCTTGGGAAGGACTTCAACCGACTCAAATAGGCAACGGGACGAAAGTTTGTGCTCCTTGGAGTTTTATCAGCGGGAGTTGGTTGGCTGGAAATTGCCAACTCGTCCTCCACTGCTCCGGGCCGGCTAACACCGAAACGCTCGAATGGGGTGGAGGGACCGGGGACTCCCTGGCCCAGAAACGGTCCTGAAACCCATCAACGCCTCTTGGGAACAGCAAGAAGAAGTAGAAGACGAAGGGCAACATCGGAGAAGCAGTTTCTTCCTCTGGCTTTTCAACCAGCCCCCATCCAAGTCCGCAGCCGACACCAACAACACAGTTCGCCATCTTCTCGTCGGTTTAGCGACGAGTAATCCTGGCAATTTTATCTCGACAGACAGCGCTTAACCTTTACTTACTCGACTCCCTCTCTCTCCCTCTGCTTTTCACACACCTCGAACAGTTTTCACTCGGGCCGGATTAAATCGGGAGAACTTCATTTTCAACTGATCGCAGGGGTCTCCAAAGTGTACAATCGGGAACTCGGATGCTTCCAACTGAAAATAGATTGAATGCTAGTGGATTTGGAGCGAACCGAGCCACTTTCTAAAGCCTAAATTTACCATGCCGGATTGATTTTAACATGGGACCGACTGATTGAAATGATCAACGGCCTTCGAAAGGTATGATTTCACGATGCAAAAAATTACGGGAATAAATTTTATAAAATCAAACGAGCTCAGTATTAGGCGGATTCAAAAATTTGCTTAGCTTGTTTTTTGACGTTTAAATCATTGTAGCCTTTAAATTCGTCAGATTGGAATAAATTTCGCTCAAAATTTTACATACTTAGGTACCTACTCAATTATGGAAGGATGAAAAATTCAATGGAAAGGAACGGAGATATACTTTCACGGTATACACTACCCGCACAACCGCACTGTGATGCGGCACATAAGAACTACAATCCCCATTATTCACTGTTTCGTTACATGAATAGGTAATCCTGTCAGTGGGATGGTAATACCGCAGGAATTTACAGCAAAAAGGAGTAATTACTAAGTACACTAGCCGGCAGTCAACAGATGGATAGTCGCTGAAAAGCTAAATTGATTGGATCCGTATTTAGGAGGCTATTTTTCAACTCTTTTTTAAACTGTAGAATAAGCGAAAAAACCCAATTACCCTAGCAGGTAATTTATAAAATATTTTTTCAGGAATCAGCCTATTCTATGAGTTAGAAATGTTTACAAATAATCATTATTCCCGATAGGTGAATTCCACAGGATTGTTTAATACGAATGTGAAATCGAACGTCAAAAACAGTGACTTGAGACTCGATTCGTTCGAAAATGTATTTCGAGGTAACCCGCGGTTTACCTGCGGGAAAAATCTTATAACTCCGAAAGGTTATTACTGAGTTTTCACAATTTCGAGCATTCGGCGAATGAATTCAGCCGTCCCTTCAAACAACTAGGGCAAACGTTTTATTGCGAGAAAATGATGGAATGAGACGCCACAAAAGGGGAGGAAATTGCGGTTGATTATTCGGATAGGAGATGGTTAATGGAACTCGTTCGGGGGTTCGTCAAGGTAAATAGGACGAATTACGGGGTTAACAGCCAAAGAAATAGAAGGACAACAAAAGGAAGTACAAGTTAATGGTCGACCTGGAAAGGCGAGGGCGACTAGGGCGGGGGACAGGGATAAAAGCGAGTTAAGAGGGAGGAAAAAGATTAGGTGGGTGGCATGGAATAATGTAAGGGGCATTACTGGGGGAGGGGGGTCCTGACAGAGCCCGATGTGATGAGTTCAGCGGAAGGGAGGACATGAGGATTAGGTGTAATGAGCCCTAAAAAAGGTCGTTTTCCACTGTTGGGTCGAAAACGAGTAGGGAGGATAAGATAAGAAAGTTATACCCACTTTCGGACAGCCAGTGCATTCGGATGAATTCAAGTATCTAAGTAGGGTTATATTAATTTTTTACGATTCCCTTCATCTGGAAGTTATACCTACCCGTAAGCACAACTTAGAAAATCCTGCACGAACGATCCTGCGAAAATTCGTAACTGGATTAATTCCGTTGATTGATCGTTATTGTGGTCAGCGGAATTAGGGGTGTATAGCACATGCATAATGTATAGCTTAGTAGAGCCAGGGGTGAATTTATATTAACTTCATCGGGGCCAAGTGACTCTTTCATCGTTAGAAACTCTGATGGCCACCGTCAGCACTCCAAGAATGTATACCTATTTTTCATCTTGTTAGAGCCGGTGATGGGGCCAAATTGTCGAAATGCCACAAACAGGGAGAAGACAAAACCCATTGGAGCTTTGAGTTACCTCGAGCCTGTTAATCTAAAAGTTTAGCTATAAGCGTGCGCCTCAGTTTCAATCAGTCAACCAAGGTCATGGAAGCGCTAGCTTGTACCTCTAACCTAAACTAGACGAGAAGGATTCACTTTCCCTGCTGGCTCGCAGGTGTGCAATCCAGGAACTACTCGCTGGCTTGAATATCTTTCGCTACGCTGAACATAGATTGCAAAATAGTCATCCTCCCTTCGGGGCTGAGCTTTTATCAAGCGCGGGCCACGGACCAGAATGAAAAGTCCGCTTTTAGCCTAACAAACGAGGCCCAACTACGCTGGTTGGCTCTAGCCCTGGTGGACCTTCCTAATTATTCGTAATCTGCAGGGAGCCGCTATCAGCACATGTGGCGCACTATTTACAGCCCCATCAGCAAAATACACCACCCCTCTCCCACTCCCCGCCAAGCCATTCGCTCCACGCTGGTCTTCGGTTGTGCCGTGCTCTTCCCCATCGACCCCTCCACGACTTCCCCTATAGTGTTTTCATAGTCTGAATTTACTCGCTTGAACGCTTGAACCGAGCCGGCTCTCTTTTAATGAATTTGAAACACGTTCGGAGTAGCAGGAAAATCGGCCACTCACTGACGATTAGAACACGCCCTTTTCCGTGTTTTCTCTTTTAACAGCCACGTCCCGGCATGGAAAATCGGCCGACTGAACAGCACCTTGTCCATCAAGAGGATATACGAATATTCCAATAACCGAGAGGAAATAATGTTTCTCTTTCATACCTCGCGGTATATTATCGCATTACTACCAATAAAACGTTATTAGATCATTTCAAATATTGGCTCTTTAGTTGAACCGAAAGCTTCAACACCTGCAGGCGTTATAATAGCGGTCATCGTCAGCATAATTTTAATCAACGATAAACTCTGTTTTTTTTCCACTATTATATACTCAGAAATATTAAATCACTTCCTGATAAAGTGAGTGTAGGTGTGCGCATCTGTCCACCTGAGAGCATTTTACAAAGGTACGATAACGAACCAAATTCACAAGATTAGCTACTTATTTCTGGTTGATAGGTTGTCAAAGAGTAGTTATGTGTCGTGATTTAGAATAGGTACATTGGCAATAGATACAGTATTTGAATAACGGGACGTTATCGATTTGAATACAAAAGATTTTTTCGTTTTCCCTTCATAGTGTGCGAATTCAAGGAAGATTTTTTAGAAGGACACTAGATACGCGTAAATTGTTCCATCCTAGATAAAAGTTATACAACACTACGCGTGAATACAGGCAAAAACGAAATTGAATCACATTCAATGCATCTTTTGACGCCAATTCGAATTAAATCATCGGCGGAGCTCTATAAATAATCCGTTATCGAGGTATCGCTAACTTTCGATGTTTTAATCCAATTTCAGAGCTACATGGCCGACTCTTTTTGGACTCGGAGGGAAAATTTCCTCTCACTTGCCATCGGAGCTTTTGTTGCTGACCGGTCATAGACGGGGAGACCGTGTTGGCTCTACACCCTACAGTTTATGAATGGTTCCTGTTGGAAAAAGAGCAAAGTTTTTTTCCCCAGTTTACCGCACTACGGGGCTCGGTGAGTTACGGTACTGCGGGACTCCCTACCCCATAGCTCTTTCCTATTCTTCAGCTGATAAGTTATAGTCACGCACTCCTGAGCCATTTCTCGTACCCTTTTCTGCTATACAATGGACTTATTGGCACTGAATTCGTAATTCATCTTATATGCTGTTGCAACAGCGACATCTGCTCCATTCAGCTAACCCGTTTATTCATGGAGTGTGCGAAATCATGAATTATTTGTTGTCGCCGACTCAATACTTTTACATAAATTGCGCTTTTTGCACGCTGCTGTTCACAAGCATAAGAGAGGGGCCACGAAGCAGGATTTTTTTCCCCAAGAACCAAGAATACAAAAGTGCAGGTTTGAAAAATCTATAGGAAAAGAGGTAATGTAACACTGGAACAATGACTATTCGATTCAACAGCTAGCTGTGCTTCCCAGAATTTTTCCTTTGAATTTTATTTGAAGAGAATATTCAGCTACTTACCAAGGGCGAATCCGTCTTTGGTCCATTGCACATTGCCTGAGAGGTAGGCAATCTCGCACTGAAGAATGACTTCGCCGCCCTCTTGCACCCTCACGTCTTTGGGTAAGACCCTGAAGTACTGAGTCTGCCCGCTCACTGTAACAAACAGATTGAAAATATTTAGTCGAAGAACGATAGGTAAACATACAAAATCTATTGGCGATTTGTGAGAGTGTCGCCTCGTGGTAAATCCTATTGCGTGCGAATTCAACAAATATAATCGTACCTAAAAATTCCTTCAGTTATGCAAAAGGACGGAATCGATAATTTTACTGATTTGAGGCTGCTAGGAATACAATTCCTGAATTTTTACCTAGAAAACGAATATGGATATAAAATAACCAAATATAAAGTACCTTTCTTACTCTCACCTACTTCCTCTGTAACTGCAGCAACTCATCTTCTCCAAACTCAACTTTCTCGCTCCCAATCCGTTGTTTCAACGTTTGTAGGGTGCGGTCTTGTTTGCTCTAGTATCCAGCTTTCCGACTATAATCCTACGAAATTGAGGCCCTTTGATAACATTTTTGATGAAATTATACAAATCTTCACGTTCCAATCGAATTTCCGAAGTTGGGATAGCATAAAATACTTTTCGAAGTATTTACTCAAAAATTTTCCGCTCCCTCGCCGCGTTTAATTAAGTCGCCATTCCAAAATCAATTTGGGATCGTCGATTCGTATTCATCGAAATTTAATCTGTCGAGGGTCATTTGTGGAAGAGCAGGAAACAACTGGGGGGAAACTCCGTCAAATAAATTTTTACGCTCGGTTAAAATCGAGTTCTCAAGGGTAACAGTTGTTACGGGGAGAAAATATCGGGAAGCATGTTTGAGTGAACGTGAAACCAATCGCTCGATGAAATTGGAAGTTGGATTAACTGAAAGAACCAAACAAGTAAATCTCCGTCTTTTCTCTGCGAAATGGCAAAAGGTCCGTTGATTGGATGTTTTCCAGTTGACGTTTCTCAGCCCCGAACTGAGCGAGGAGGAAATATTGTCATCGAGGATCGTCAGCACTTTCTTCTGTCTCTCTCCCAGTAATTGATTGCTCCTTCATTCTATCTCCAACTTCAGACGAAATAATTGACTCCGCGCCGACGGTTAATTAAGATACCGCTATTACACTAAATTGTCCGCTATACTTGGAATTTGATTGTAAATAAATAGAACAATGGACATCAGAGATTCTCGCCTATTTCAGACTTGGAAAAAGGTGTGTGGGTTTTTCCGCAGGGAATTGTTTTTACTGATTAAAGAAATTTATGAAAATCCACCGCGAAGACAAAGTTCTTGTTAACCGATCTGAGTTGGCAACTTTTGAGTAAAGGATAGTGTGAATGTGTACCAGTTGATACATGAATCGAATCAGTCGATCGTTGCCACTATGCTTCACTATTATGGACGAAAAAACACTGCACACTGGGTTCTACAGTGAATGATAAAGTCTAGGGCTTGCGATCACTATTTTGACTGTTTATTTTAACTCACTGTAATTGAAGAGTTTTCCTTCAAAACTGCTTATATCCACTTTCGAGTTTTGCCGGTATCGATTTTGTTTTTTCGATTTTCGATTGCTTATAGGTACCAAAACTGCTATGAATCGAAATTGAAAGTCGAAAAACGAAATCGATATCGGCAAAACTCGAAAGTGGAGATAAGCCCGTTTGAAATTAAACTCTTCAATTGAAAACAATGTATAATTTCTATAATTATTTAAATTACGGAGCTCGGAAAAAATTGTTACGTTTAGGCACTAATTGTTTGTGTATTTTTTGTAACATTTATTTTTTTTGCCAACAAATCTTTTTATTTACAACTCTGAGTATTCTGTGTACGTCACGTCGGCCCTGCTCTTCAAAAATGCTAGAAAATAATGAATGTAGAACTTTAAGCCAGTCAAATAAAATTCATCAACCCTATATTAAAAAAAAAAAAAAAAAAAAAAAATATGTGCGCTCCGACCAACACATAATTGATGGAGCAAATCCCGAGTTGATTACCGCTGCTTGGACCCGGGTCATTTCAGAGATTTAATTTCACTTTCTCACTCCGCCTGCCAAGATATTCACACTAGCGGTTGCACGGAAATCTACTGGTATTTTCCACTTTGTGAAGAAACCAATATCTTGTCGCCAATGGGGGACAAGACAAATAAATCCTCGAGTTTGTCGACTATTGGAAAACGATCGGAACGTCACATTTGTTGGAACGTCGGAATCGAACCGACGTCTTGAGGTAGGGAGTGGCACATAAAATTTGATTCAGTGCTGCACAGTGCTAAAGACAGCGAAGGGAATATTTATTAAGGTCCGCGAAAGAAAAGGAAAAACAAGGGAAGCTGATAATGTAGATAAATTGCCACTGCAATTTCGGTATTGAGCCGGGCGCCAATAATTTTAATTGAAATCTTCGATATTGCACTCACGCTGACCGATGTCCATTTGTGTGCAACAGTTTCTAGCAAGATAGCATCCCTCCAGTACGAGTCTACTAAGGGAATGTGTGATATCTACCACTAGGAACCATAATTATTATTGGTACGAGGCGGTATATCACCTCGTAAGCTCGTATCACCTCACTCGCTTTCCTCGTCGTTTTGTCGTATCGTAGAATAATTTTTTTCACAATGATAATACCTTGCCCTTCCGAAGGGCCCAAAGATGAGAAATAATTTTTGAAATAGCAACCTACGCAATATTCTTCAGCCTATACAAATTCAGGGAACGTATTTTTGCGACGATCCGTTTAGGAAAAACGAACTGGAAAAGGGAGGCTATTGATCTTTGGGGATCCTGTGTCGCCTTCGGCTTGGGGTGCCTGGGTGAGATATTAGAGCAATTAATAGAGGCCTTCCCTCCAAGTTAAAAGGATAGGCGACTGTGGGGAGCCACTACAAAAGGAGACCGCACCGAGTTGAATGGGAAAAGAGGTTGATACTGAAAGGGAAGGAGACAAAAGGCCTACATCCACACCACAAATAGGCTGCCCGAGGTGCCAGGAGGGGAAGGGGCAGTTAATGAGAGGAAACCGCCCTCAAAACCGAAGCAGCCGTCGAAAACTTTGCCCGACTTTTTGTGTACGGATAATAACCGAAGATATGTTATTGCCCGGATAAATACCGACGAACCAAACGTGAGAGATCGATGCTCAAAACACCAAAAAACTAGCTCAAAACTAGCTCAAAAAAACCTTCCTACCAACAAATCAGTATTTCGGTTATATTTAGGGTGAGTTCATCCATTATTCTCCGGATAAAATTTTCCATGGTTACTTTGACAAGGTCATTCCGCGGTCTTCATTTCCAAGAAACTACATACTGGGAGAATAATGTTTATTTGACGAATAAACTGAATTGATGAACCCACCCTTCATGAATAATATGCTAACAATCTTACATGGTATCAGAAAAGTAATTGACCTCAAATTCGTCGAAGGGCGGTCGAACCCAATTCGGAGAGCTTAAATCATGCTTCCACATATTAGGTGAAATAATTTCATTTATTCACAATATTTGGGACGTCGAAGAACGCAGCCGGTAGGCAGCAGTTTTAATCCATTCATTTTGTTGGTTTAATTCCGGCTCATGAGCCAAAAATGTTGACCCACAGCTGATTTTAGTTTTTCATGCTTTAAATTTCCGGTATAGCAGAAGCCCTCCACGACTTCAAGGCAGGGTTAACCCTTCCCTCACGACTTCCCTCACCCTTCCCTCACGACTTCCCCACGACTTCAAGGGTTAAGTTGCCTCAATTGTTCAATATCATCCTTGTGGAGTTCTGCTCTCTCATTTCAGTATCGATGACGAATTAATTAACCTCAAATCAATTCGTGTCCAATGCTCGCCGGTACTAATTTAGAGGAAATTGGAAATTCCGGAAAAGTCGAAGTTGGCGCCAAACGGTGAATCGGATTTCAATATTTGAATCCTCTCTGTCGGCAGCGGATGTTCAACGGGCACCTTGCGACTTGAGCAGCCGCCGGTGCGGCGTGAAATCCCGCCCGAACTGGAATTCTATTAGCTCCGGAAATTCGCCGGCTATTTGTTAGGGAAGAAAATTCGATCAGGAGCGATGGCGGCGGTAAAAGAATATTTAAATGTCCGCCGATAGCGTTGAGAAAGAAGCATCGAATTGAATAGGTTATCCGCCGAGTCGTTCTAATGCCCTACAACGCGAAGGGGACGAGGGAGGAATATTGGAATGATTTGAATCTAATCCGGAACCTCGGCTTACGCATATAAATGCACCCTGCCGAGGGACGAAGTACGACGATAGGCTAAGGGTGGATCCGTGGTTGTCGGCCCAAGCTGAGCCTTCACACGAACGGCTATTATAGGGAGGCACTACAGGGGAAAGCAACAGGGATACCGAATTACGGATCTAAAAAGGGAAGTAAGGTGGGTAATCAACACCCATACTTCGGTAGGAGGAGGGGGGGCAAGGGGGCCATGGCCCCCAACATTTTCTGGAATCCCTTCACAAAAGTATTGCAAACATGATAGGTATATTTGTCATCATCAAACTGTCAGGTGTCAAATTCAGAATGAAGAAGACTCAATCAAACTCACAATGAAACAGGAACTCGAACTCATAGTCAAACTTGAAGCAAAACTCACGATGAAACAGACAATTAAACTCATAGACAAACTCACAATGAAACAGCAATTGAAAATCATAATCAAAATCGAAGTCAAACTCACGATGAAACGGAAACTCAAACTCAAAGCAAAACTCACCATGAAACACAATCAAACTCATCGTCCAACTCGAAGTCAAACTCACAATGAAAAATAAACTCAAACTTGAAGTCAATCTCACAATGAAACAGAAACTCGAACTCATAATCAAACGCGAAGTCAAACTCACAATGAAACAGTAACTCAAACTCATAATCAAACTCGAAGCAAAACTCACGATTAAACAGAAACTATAACTCAGAGTCAAACTTGAAGTCAAACTCAAAATGAAACCGAAACTCAAAATCATAATCAATCTCAAGAGATCCAACCTCACCAAAAATGATGCATACTTTTTATTCCGTCGACAACATACTAGTAAAAAACATGTAAACAATCCTAGTAAAACACATGTGGCGGCTCAAAGATGGGCTTAGTCGATTCAAAAATACTGCGATCTGGCTGATAGTGTTGTTGACGATGTACCTACCTACTCGAAACGGAATGAAAAATTATACATCATCGAGGTTCTGGGCCGAATCCCGACTGCATAAGGAGGAACGAATGACAACCAAAACGTTTACCCAAGCTTTACGATAGGTAAACGTTTTCCTGAGCGTGCGGTCATACGATTTACTCAAAAATCAAATGAAAACATTTTTCCCTCTTCTAGGGATGAAAAACTGGTTTGGATCCCTAAATACCGAAACGGAGACATAGAAGCATAGAAGCATTGGTAACATTGATCGATTTTCGGACGTTGAATCGAAGGAGGCCATTACAGAACCATAGTCATGGTGACGATTCCGCGTTTTTCCAAACAAGTAATTCTGGCTAATTATTCATAAAAATCTATTAGTACTATATTTGTTTTTGTATGATTGTCAGTATTCAAAATAATTTCCAGATCATTCATTCGTACAAATCCGACGTCTTGTCGTCTATGTAATCTGCAGTTCGGCGAAGCATCCCTCGCTAGTCTCGTCGTAGCCTTCTCTCAACTATCCAGGGATCCAACAAACTTGGACCGAACCGGCCGATTCCATGCCTGATCGCCTGCTGGTGCCATTAGTTTACCCGATACAACAAATCGTGCTAGCCATAAATACTCCGGAGTTTGCCTGAGAATTGCAAGATACTGCGGGGACATTGAGAAATCTCCACCACACTACAAAGATTTAGGAATTTTTCCATTTTGAACCGAGGGTACTGTTAAGTACTCGACGATTTGTTCCACAAGTTCAATATAGACCATCGAAATCCATAATCGATATATTTTCCAGATTTCCCTTAGCAATCGAAATGTAATTTTGTTTTCACAGCATTATTGCAAATATCTTTACACCTAATCCTGCTGCACCAAATGAAGAAGCACTAGAAGATATTCCAGAAAAGGAACCATTGACTGATATACCTCCTGTTCGGGTACAGGAAGTAGTTAAAACGATAAAACTTGAAATCAACCCAAAAAAGGCCCCAGGTTATGACCTCATAACTGGCCAGATACTAAAACATCTTCCAAGAAAAGCAGTTGCGAAAATCACTCAGATATTCAATGCAGCAATTTTTCACCGCTATGTCCCTCAACAATGGAAGATTGCTGAGGTGATCATGATCCCAAAACCAGGGAAACCAACGGATCAGTTGACATCATATAGGCCCATCTCATTGCTGCCAGTGATGTCCAAGCTCTTTGAGAAGCTCATAAACAAGAGATTGTTAGCTCTGATCAATGAGCGCAAGCTCCTACCAAACCACCAGTTTGGCTTTCGACAGAAGCACTCCACAATAGATCAAGTACACCGGATCGTCAACATCATTGAAGAAGCTCTAGAAAAGAAGAATGTCTGCTCAGGCATCTTCCTGGACGTAGCTCAAGCGTTTGACAAAGTTTGGCATGAAGGCCTCAACCACAAGCTGAAGAAGATGCTACCCTATCAGTATGTCGAGTTACTCGAATCTTATTTGTCGAGGAGATATTTTTGCATCAAACAGGAGGATGCATACTCAGAACCTAGAACAATTAACGCGGGAGTACCGCAAGGAAGTGTTATAGGCCCACTACTATACCTTCTTTACACCTGCGATTTGCCCGAGACTGAAGAGAACACAACAGCGACGTTTGCTGACGACACTGCTATCCTAGCAGTTGGAGAAAGCAACGAAGAATCTACCCAAAAACTGAATAGAGCGATCTCCAGGATCAGCAGTTGGACTGCAAAGTGGAGAATCAGATTAAATGAAGCAAAGTCGGTCCACATTGACTTCACCAACCGAAGCATTGTGTACACCCCGACTTTCATAAATGGTGTGGCCATTCCCTATGTGAATGAAGCCAAATATCTGGGTATGACGTTGGACGCCAAGCTCAGATGGAAAGAACATGTAAAGAAAAAGAAGACTGAACTTGTCCTCAAGCTTAGAAAAATGTACTGGCTGATTGGCCGGCAATCCACCATGACCATCGGCAACAAGCTGCTTCTGTACAATCAAGTGCTTAAGCCAGTTTGGTCCTATGGAGCGCAGTTGTGGGGCTGCACAGCTCCAACCAATAGACAGATCATTCAGAGGTTCCAGAACTCAGTGCTACGATGCATCACCGACGCGCCGTGGTACTTCCGAAATGATGCCCTCCACCGAGAACTCAACGTGGATAGTGTCGATCAAGTGATTAAGCAGAGAGCATCTGCCCATCTGACCAGACTGAGAGATCATCTAAACGAAGAAGCAGTCAAACTGTTGGACGTAGAAGATCTAACTAGGCGCCTAAAGCGCACAAAGCCACATGAACTTGCATAGGAAGTGATTGTGAACTATATAAATGAGAATGACAATGACCTAAGCTATGTATCTTAAGTCTAGTAAAGCATGTATTAGGAAATATCAATTTAATATTGTTGATGAGTTATTACTCGGTGCAATAAAAATTATTACAGGGAAAAAAAAAAAAAAAAAATAATCAATCTCAAGAGATCCAACCTCACCAAAAATGATGCATACTTTTTATTCCGTCGACAACATACTAGTAAAAAACATGTAAACAATCCTAGTAAAACACATGTGGCGGCTCAAAGATGGGCTTAGTCGATTCAAAAATACTGCGATCTGGCTGATAGTGTTGTTGACGATGTACCTACCTACTCGAAACGGAATGAAAAATTATACATCATCGAGGTTCTGGGCCGAATCCCGACTGCATAAGGAGGAACGAATGACAACCAAAACGTTTACCCAAGCTTTACGATAGGTAAACGTTTTCCTGAGCGTGCGGTCATACGATTTACTCAAAAATCAAATGAAAACATTTTTCCCTCTTCTAGGGATGAAAAACTGGTTTGGATCCCTAAATACCGAAACGGAGACATAGAAGCATAGAAGCATTGGTAACATTGATCGATTTTCGGACGTTGAATCGAAGGAGGCCATTACAGAACCATAGTCATGGTGACGATTCCGCGTTTTTCCAAACAAGTAATTCTGGCTAATTATTCATAAAAATCTATTAGTACTATATTTGTTTTTGTATGATTGTCAGTATTCAAAATAATTTCCAGATCATTCATTCGTACAAATCCGACGTCTTGTCGTCTATGTAATCTGCAGTTCGGCGAAGCATCCCTCGCTAGTCTCGTCGTAGCCTTCTCTCAACTATCCAGGGATCCAACAAACTTGGACCGAACCGGCCGATTCCATGCCTGATCGCCTGCTGGTGCCATTAGTTTACCCGATACAACAAATCGTGCTAGCCATAAATACTCCGGAGTTTGCCTGAGAATTGCAAGATACTGCGGGGACATTGAGAAATCTCCACCACACTACAAAGATTTAGGAATTTTTCCATTTTGAACCGAGGGTACTGTTAAGTACTCGACGATTTGTTCCACAAGTTCAATATAGACCATCGAAATCCATAATCGATATATTTTCCAGATTTCCCTTAGCAATCGAAATGTAATTTTGTTTTCACAGCATTATTGCACGGTCGGTATAAATAAAGTCCCAAATTTAATTTTCAATCCCCGACCCCGGGTCTCTTGTTGCTCGCCAACGTAAGCCGCACATTCCAGCGCTGACATTGGGCGCCAAAAAGGGGCAAAAATAAGGCGGAAAGGATGAAAATATTTATTAAATAAACCGTGAAATCCCGAAGGGTTAGGTGTTGCTGGTCGCGTAATTAGGAAAGCGGAATGTCTGCCGCACCTGTGCTATGAATTTATAAACTGGCAATGCGGGAGAGTTTTGCGCTTCCGACCGGTCCCGCTCTCGAAAAGCTCGGACGAGACAGCAACCGAGGAAATTCGGCTTTTCTTTCCGAATAAAATAATTTATTCTTGCACGATATTTCATCTCAATTAAATTCATGATGGAAAAATATCCGAATGCATAATACGGATACATGTAACAAACTACTCGAGTTTGAGATACATTATGAAGGATTCGCTTAAAAGAGTTCATATCTAAAAAGGAGCCGTTATATAGGCTATATATCCCAGGAGTTCAAACCCCCTACAAGGACTTCGATGTTTCTCAAAGCATCTCAATAACTGCTCAGATGGCGTCTACAGCTTAGGTACATCATTATATTTACAACGCAAACGCCTACATAACCGAATTATGATTCGCGAGACCCTTTCCTGAACATGAAATTCATTTAGCAGAGATATTCGGTCATTCCACCGTTACAAAATCGACCTCAAGGTAGGTTCACGAGGCATTACGGCTTTGGTTTCCCCTTCAATAATTGAGGGTCTATAGAGAGGCAGCCATTCCAGAAACGGAGGCCTACGGATGGAGGGAACATCAACAGAATCCGTCCATCGGTTATGTTTGCTTAACTCGTTTACCGACCGCCTGGATTCAGACGGCTCTGGCTCGTAGGACTCCTTTTCGATTTCGAGTTGTTTATCGAAACAGGCGAACAAACACAGGGCCTGAAAAGCGCTCAACCCGCATAACCACCGGCGGTGAATTCAGTTGACCACTCGAAATCATTGTGCAGGGGCCCCTGGGCGAATTACCGCCACTAACTCAGCCCAAGTGGAAGGGTGAGTGCAATTTTCGCACGAAGGGTGTGAGCTGCAGGTTGTCAAGAAGATGAATGCACACATTATCGACTGACTGGGTTTTTTTGGAAAACCTTTATCTCGCCGAACGGTAGGTCCAGATTATTCAAGTACATACCACAGTAGTACATACCACAGTAGGGACCATAGTATATACCGCAGATGATAGGCCTATAAATGGGCCCCATACTCCAGAATTTCGAAAAATTACGAAGGTGCACATGAGTTTGAGTATTTCTCTTTCAATCAAAGCATGGTCATCAGTTTCTGGAAACCGACCAAGCACCTACTCGTAGCTCATTTAGAGCTTCAATTGAAATGCCTAACATTCGGCTTGAAACTTCCAAAAGAGCACTAGAAACTGATTTATATTAATCGGTTCCAGCTACGCAAACATAGAAACCATGAGTCAAACATGATGTGTGTTGATCATGCCATGTTGGCCAACCGAAACCAGCTATGGAAAAGGGCTTTTCACAGGTACATTATTACAGCTGAACTACAAAGAGCCTATATACAATATATCCTTCACATTTTCGACCCGGTTCTAAGAAACGATGGTATTAGTTCAATTCCTATGTCAGGGAATCCACGTGTATCAAGCGTTTGTTAGGTTTCTCCTGCTGGAGGGAGGATTTTTTCAGGGCGCGTGGCTGCCATCCTGAAGCGCAAGATACGAAGGGCGTCTTTTATTGCTTGATACATCAGAGGCTCCTGTCAGGCAGGTGGAGTTGGGCTGGAGCTACGTGTACCTGATGGTCGGGGGAGCGTGTGGCTGTTATTTCTTATTTACCTGCGCCGCCTCTTTCGATATCAACTCTTCGACCTCGCTCGTTGCGTTGGCAGAATTCCTTAGGTGAGCAGCTTTCGCTGAGGAAACAATTACATTCCAACTATTTGAACGGATGAGCTCAAGACAGGCGTAAGTACCTATTTCTACCTCTGCCGCAAAGCCTGAACAATATTCCCGAGAAGTCAAACGCTTCAGGAGCACGAGCTGCCGATACAACCTTCGGTTCAGCGGTAGATTTCCGAACCCGGCTCGGTAGGACTTTTCCTGAAGACGTTCCTCCTCCAGTCGGATTTCACAGAAAAGGGAACGTCTTGACAGTAACAATTGGAATTCCAAGAAGTCTGCGGGAGAGGTTAGAGGGTGTATAGAAGAGGTTGAGGGGTGGATGATAAGATTGAGGGCCAGGGAGATCACCTAAGTAATTTTCTATATCCATCCTCTCCTGACGCTACTATCATTCCAGGCCTCTCTTGCTAGATATTACCATTGCTAGGTCCACAATTAAAGTCTTGAAGAGAATCTCTCCCTACTGAAAACAATGGATGTACGATATTGTTGTAATGCAACACTACCATGCGAATCATAATGAAAGCTTCTCGTGGAATCAGTGTTGCCATATCAGAGGTTTTCCCTCCGTTCCTAGAGGTTTCGAGGTGCCTAACAGAGAGAAAATAAGGCTAGTTGAGGGATCCCTCTATTCTAGAGGTTTTAATGAGACTTTCAGAAGGATTTCAGAGGTTTTTTATTTACAGACCAGAAAGTGTTGTTGCTGCTTTCAAACCACCGAGGAAGAATTATGCTGCTGTTTCAACTTCGAGTTCAAAGTCAACTTCGAGTTCAAACTCAACCACGAGATCAAAGTCAACTGTGAGTTCAAATTCAACTTCAAGATAAGGGTCAACTTCAAGATCAAAGTCAACTTCGAGATTAAAGTCAACTTCGAGATCAAAGTCAACTTCGAGCTCAAACTCAACTTCGAGTTCAAATTCAACTGCGAGATCAAAGTCAACTTCGAGATCAAAGTCAACTTCGAGATTAAACTCAACTTCGAGTTCAAACTCAACTTCGAGATCAAAGTCAACTTCGAGATCAAACTCAACTTTGAGATTAAAGTCAACTTCGAGTTCAAAGTCAACCTCGAGATCAAAGTCAACTTCGAGTTCAAAGTCAACTTCGAGATCAAAGTCAACTTCGAGTTCAAACTCAACTTCGAGATCAAAGTACACTTCGAGTTCAAATTCAACTTCAAGATCAAACTCAACTTCGAGATCAAAGTCAACTTCGAGTTCAAACTCAACTTCGAGATCGAACTCAGCTTCGAGATTGAACTCAACTTCGAGTTCAAAGTCAACCTCGAGTTCAAATTCAACTTCGAGATCAAAGTCAACATCGAGTTCAAACTCAACTTCGAGATCAAAGTCAACTTCGAGTTCAAACTCAACTTCGAGATCAAACTCACCTTCGAGATTGAACTCAACTTCGAGATCAAAGTCAACATCGGGATCAAAGTCAACTTCAAGATCAAACTCAACTTCGAGTTCAAACTCAACTTCGAGATCAAAGTCAACTTCGGGATCAAAGTCAACTTCAAGATCAAACTCAACTTCGAGTTCAAACTCAACTTCGAGATCAAAGTCAACTTCGGGATCAAAGTCAACTTCGAGATCAAACTCAACTTTGAGATCAAAGTCAACTTCGAGTTCAAAGTCAACTTCGAGATAAAGTCAACTTCGAGTTCAAAGTCAACCTCGAGTTCAAATTCAACTTCGAGATCAAAGTCAACTTCGAGTTCAAAGTCAACCTCGAGTTCAAATTCAACTTCGAGATCAAACTCAACTTCGAGATCAAACTAAACTTCGAGATCAAAGTCATCTTCGAGATTATACTCAACATCGAGTTTAAACTCAACTTCGAGATCAAATTCAACTTTGAGATCAAAGTCAACTTCGAGTTGAAAGTCAACTTCGAGATCAAACTCAACTTCGAGATCAAAGTCAACTTCGAGTTCAAACTCATCTTCAATTTCAATCTCAACTTCGAGTTCAAAGTCAATTTCGAGATCAAAGTCAACTTCGAGATCAAAGTCAATTTCGAGATCAAATTCAACTTCGAGTTCAAAGTCAACTTCGAGATTAAAGTCAACTCAGCAGCACAATTCTTCCTCTGTGGTTTTAAAGCAGCAACAACACTTTCTGGTCTGTAAATTGAGTTTGAACTCGAAGTTGAGTTTGAACTCGAAGTTGAGTTTAATCTCGAAGTTGACTTTGATCTCAAAGTTGACTTTGATCTCGTAGTTGAATTTGAACTCGAAGTTGAGTTTGAGCTCGAAGTTGACTTTGATCTCGAAGTTGACTTTAATCTCGAAGTTGACTTTGATCTCAAAGTTGAGTTTGATCTCGAAGTTGACTTTGAACTCGAAGTTGACTTTGATCTCAAAGTTCAGTTTGATCTCGAAGTCGACTTTGATCTCGAAGTTGACTTTGATCTCGAAGTTGACTTTGATCTCGAAGTTGAGTTTGAACTCGAAGTTGACTTTGATCTCAAAGTTCAGTTTGATCTCGAAGTCGACTTTGATCTCGAAGTTGACTTTGATCTCGAAGTTGACTTTGATCTCGAAGTTGAGTTTGAACTCGAAGTTGAGTTTGATCTCAAAGTTGAGTTTGAGATTGAAGTTGACTTTGATCTCGAAGTTGAGTTTGATCTTGAAGTTGAATTTGAACTCGAAGTTGACTTTGATCTCGAAGTTGAGTTTGAACTTGAAGTTGACTTTGATCTCGAAGTTGACTTTGATCTCGAAGTTGACTTTGAAAACTCGAAGTTGACTTTGATCTCAAAGTTGAGTTTGATCCCGAAGTTGACTTGATCTCGAAGTTGACTTTCATCTCGAAGTTGAGTTTGAACTCGAAGTTGAGTTTGATCTCGAAGTTCAGTTTGAGATTGAAGTTGACTTTGATCTCGAAGTTGAGTTTGATTTCGAAGTTGAATTTGAACTCGAAGTCGAGTTTGATCTTGAAATTGACTTTGATCTTGAAGTTGACTTTGATCTCGAAGTTGACTTCGATCTCGTAGTTGAATTTGAACTAGAAGTTGAATTTGATCTTGAAGTTGAGTTTGATCTTAAAGTTGAGTTTGAACTCGAAGTTGACTTTGATCTCAAAGTTGAGTTTGATCTCGAAGTTGACTTTGAACTCGAAGTTGACTTTGATCTCAAAGTTGAGTTTGATCTCGAAGTTGAGTTTGAGATTGAAGTTGACTTTGATCTCGAAGTTGAGTTTGATCTTGAAGTTGAATTTGAACTCGAAGTTGACTTTGATCTCGAAGTTGAGTTTGAACTCGAAGTTGACTTTGATCTCGAAGTTGACTTTGAACTCGAAGTTGACTTTGATCTCAAAGTTGAGTTTGATCCCGAAGTTGACTTTGATCTCGAAGTTCATTCTGATCTCGAAGTTGAATTTGATCATCTTATAATAGTATTTTTTAATGTTGGAGTTAAGAACACAACTTTTAGGAAGTCTGTGGTTTTAGTCGAATTCAGAGGTTTTTTCGGTGCTCGACAGAGGGAAAGCAAGTCGACGAGTTGGCAACACTGTGTGGAATGGAACCGCTGCCCTCCAATCTCAAAGCCGCAGGTTACATTGACTCCAATAGCATCAAACTCGCAATGCTCTATGATTCGGAATCGTGGGATCACAAAATCATGAGGTGGGTGCCGAATGGGGGTACCGCTGAGATGTCTTGGGGGCCGCCCAGTGGAGTTCATTTCGTTCCTGCCCATAGCTACAGCTTTGAGGATGAGTTTCTAATGGCAATGTAAGTGATTCATCTTTTCCATTGACGCCTTTACCCTTCTGCGTATCCTTCTTTTCCTTTTTCTTCTAATCCATCTTCTTCTTCTATCCCATCTTCCACACATCATCCACAATACACATGCAAACAATACCTATTGAGAAATTTATTTTTGGTTCTCCATCTATTCCTCGAAGGTAGACACGCCGTTATTTCCATGGGGTTGTTGGGTTTCACATAATTATGAGGCAAATGCACAAACCCTCGAAGCTTCAAAAACGTGAAGAAAGTTTCAATAGCCTGGATGAAAATTATGGCATCGGATTTTGATGAGCGCAGATTTCATTCAGCTGCACTAGTCAGGTTGCAATCGGGCAATAGAACCGTATTGACAGCAGCCGAGGGGATACCGACGAACGATGGAGAGTCGAGGCAACGGCGAAGCCTCGGAACCGGGAAGACGAATTGAGCGAGATGGAACCTGGGTCTGGGGATCACCTCAATACTTCACGTAGTCCTAAACCATCTCCTTCCCTCCCGAAGACTTCGTCTCTCGATCCCTCTCTCACTGACACGGCACTCAAATCCTTCAAGTTATTGAGGTTTACCCGCATAGGAAGACCCGGCATTTTAGGAAGGGCTCCCGAAGCCTCGACGATAGAAAAACACGCTGTTTGCTTTGGTTTATTTTGTTAAAGCATGATTGCTCTCCACGGCGGCTCCCCAGGTGGCAAACCCAAGAAACATGGCTGATCTGATGGGTTTCTCATCGACCCCTTGCAGAAACGTTTCGGGGAACTCTCTTGACACTCTTTTTCTCCGGATGATCCTCAAACGTTTGGCTCCCTTCGCCAAATGATACACCAACAGAAAACAAAATAGCAAAATGAGTCGGGGTTGAATTATAAATCTTCATTCTTCGCAAAATTGTCAACTTTCAATGTAACTCATAAATGATGGAGGATATAGAGCATTTATCACGCCAAAGACCTCTCATAAACGTGGGGCGCTCTAGTTCGAAGCATCGATCAAACCTAATATTGACCTATCAGAAATTTATCCAACGAGAAAACGTTTACCTACTTCCTCTCCCGAACAAAAAAGGCTGGACATATTATTGCACAGATTTTTCTGGTTCAGCTGAAATCTCCTCCCAATTTTCGACTTGCGTTTACAGCATGTCTTCAGTTTCTTCTGCTTCAAAACGCTTTTGTTGTCTTTCCCCAGCAAATAACTTTGGACAAGTGAACTTAAGGAAAACAGCACTAATGAGGAACAACATCTAGCAAAGTAAACTTATCCAACTTTGCCGGCAAGACTTGGTCTCATCCTAACACAAGCTGAGGCGCTCTGCCCGTTTACTTGCGCTCTGTCGCTCGGTGGTAATTGGCCGCCGATGCTTGATTATTACTGCTATTGTTCTCTCCCTGAAGCTGCAAACGGGTCGGAGATAGGTAAGCCATTTGAAACCGTGATGTCAACAGAGCCATTTTGATGGACATAATGGCTCTTAACAATTCACCAGAGGAGGCATCTGAAAATATATGACTCGTGAAAATGTTCTCCGACGAACTTCGAGTAATTTTTATTACCATCCTCTTGGATGGGAATTAGCTTCATACATCCATATTATGATGCAGTACTCCAAACATGTGACGGATTCATCACAATTGTCTGAATGCTGAAAAGAATTGTCATCTGCTAAGGACGGACTTTCTCAGGCCAAAATTAATTGCTCAACTCATATACGCCAACCTCAGGTTCCGAACGCCTCAACTATCCGGTGACTGGCGGCCGATTGGAGCAAACTTGTGAAACATTGTTCCTTCGTTATTCTATACACAGTGTAATTTCGTCTCGGTAAGCAAATTTTGAGGCACGAGGCCTCCCCACCCGCTAGGCATTATTATACCCCAATACAATTACACGATGGATTATTATCTATCTCTGAGGTAAATAATACCAGCGTGAGGCTTGCTAATCAAAATCTCGACCGAATTTTCATTGGTTATTATGCGCTGGAAATATATACGAATTTCCTCTCAGGTGGCAGTTACACAATGTATCCAGACCTGGGTGCTCTCGCCGGCTCTTGCTCGAAGAGCTGGCGAGTCCTACCCTATTCCAAGAAGCTGAATTGGATATCCCGTTACGGGGAAGTGCCTGGAAGGTATGCGAACCCAACGGTGGCAGGGTATGTGTATTCAAGGGACGGCGATAACTCCTCGGCACTGGTACACCTTCGCACTCTCCCTGCCAGCCTGAGTAAATAGATAAGTCAGACCTCCTGGCCACGAGGGTAGATGTAGATTAAGGAAGAATCGACCGAAGCTGGGCGAAACTGGTGACGATCTAGATAACGCAGATTTTGCTGGAATCGGTAACTAGTTACCTAGGTAGTACAAATTTACTACAACTGATAGTTCGTTTGGGAAGCAAATTAGTGAAAAACTCGCCTACTCACAACGCTTGGGATGCTCAAGTTGGATCAGAGATTCAACAATCTTCAGGACATAGAGAAATCTAATATTACTCTTCCCCAAGAATTGTTGGACCAGGAGAGGAAAATTGAGAGTTAAACCCCTTTCGGGCAATCTGAAGATTGAATTTAAACGAAACGTGGATGAACCTTTCAAAGCCACCAGCTGAACGAATCTTATCTCTGAGTGACTTTTGCAGAGGTGGGGCGAGAGACAAGAGATCGGCAAACATCGCTGTACACAGTTATTTCGGCAGTGAACACCGTTCACAAACACCATTCACTTTTTTTCCAATAGTTATTCAGCTAGTTGTTTCCAGGGTATTCTGATCTTACGACGCACCCGTCTACCCTGAGGAGGCGGAATTTCTTTGTCATTTTTGAGGAGCCAACTCGCTTTTTAACTTCAACTTCGCTCCTCGAAAATGATGAAAAATTGTTGTCGTTCATTAAATCTATTACAAACCTCAGAGAAACATTGAATTTGATGCCTGATACTAAACGTTTTCTGAGCAAAATCGATGCGGATTTTAGAGTTTCGTATTTGGCAAGGCCCTATTGCCGGGTTAGGTCAATGTATCGGCCAAACGCAATTTCATCCCATATTGAATGATTCTTGAAAACCTACAGAGTGCTTTCTCGGCTCCCCAGTCCCATCTCCGGCATCCCCACTTTTCCTCGCCTTCCGAACCTGTTTCGCTCCTTTCGAACACCCTCCCCGCCTTAGCCGGTTCGACAGTTCCGATGCCCCGACTCATCCTCCCCTTCACCACTCCAGGAAAAGCCGCCCCTCTTCAGGATGTTCTCCGACTAACTAAATAAAACCAACTTTTACCTGAGTAACTTTTCACTCTGACGGTGAGAAAATACGTGACGCAGATACACAAAACTTCATTTTTCCTAAGCTTCAGATATTTTTTATTTATTTTTCCGATGGATCCTAAAACACCGAAGGAGGAACACTTTTTCGGTTAAAACCGATCTTTACCTTAATAATGAATTTTAACGTTGGAGCACCTTTTTATTGGGCTTCTTAGCCAGTAAGCAAGATAACTCTCTTGGTCGTTAAAGATTTTTGAAAGTTGGGCTGTGGAAACCTTCATAAAAATTGAAAGCGCCCAAAAAACTTGGTAGTTGTACCTACCTTACTCATATCAAGGAGGAGAGAATATTTCTTGCCAAATGAACGACGCTAGAAATATTGGCAGTCCACCTTGCGCTTAGACACAGTCCCAATTATTTTGCTGCTCAAACCAGCAGTAAGTATATGCACTGCAGCTGAATAATAATATAGATAAAATAATTCATGTTCACAGAAAATAAACCTTTTTTTCGGCATCTTCTCAATCTTTAGCATGCCCGGTATGTAAGCTCAAGTTATCAGAATCTGATGCTGCAAACTCTCCACTTGGCATTACTCCTTAAGACAATGAGTGATGGGAATTCGATCCCTGACACAGTAGTCGGTAATGAAGACGAAGCTTCCAAAATCCGTCTTCGCTTCTGCAAACTCTACGTGGAGAGAAATATTATGGAAATAAACTCGGCTGGAAAGCGAGCAGATATCGGTTTCCAGTTCTGAAAGCGTTTCGGTACGAGTTGAGGGAATCTCTTCGTCAATGTTTGTAAAAACATCGCAGCACATTCCAGCGTATAGGCGTCGCTTCCGCGTCAATATTCCATTCGGGTTCAAGAATGCAAAACGAAATCGCGTATAAGATTCAGAAGAGAAGATTTTCAGTTGTCTGCGAGACGTTGAAAAATGGAAGCGAATGAGAATCGGCATAACGTAGATCTTCATTTCAAGACCAGCGCATGACGGTGAAAAATGAGGGAATTGTGGCAGCCTTCGGGATCGGGTGCTTTCGGCCGCAAACATTGCAACGACTTCCTTATTCGCGAATGATTTATCCGGCGAATGTTTTTTTCTGCTCGATGGTACCGCAGTCTCAGAGAATTTGCATAGTGTTGGAGGCCGGGATCGTTGCGGGATGGGAAAGGATCCTCGAATTTCAAAATCTCAATTTAAGGCTAGTTTGTTTTTTGAGTATTTTTTGAGTCCTAGAGTTGAATCTTATGCAGGCAAAAAGTCAAAACCGAGTGTGAAGGTCGGTCAAAGGTGAGCATCAGGTTGACATGCTGAATTCAGTGGTTTCATCATAAATATGCTATCAGTAGCAAAGAGGTAAGTAACGCCGATCTCAGTGCGTGTGCGAGCATATAGCAGTGCATTTTCGGCAATGCATATAGTCGTAGTAGAGTATTAGCTGTTTTGCCTGAATCGATACACTGTTTTCTCGCGTCGTATGGAAAATATTATAGGAAAAGCTTTGCATTGAAATATCGTTGTTGTAGGCACTTATGGTAGACCTACTTCGCGAAGATGCTGTTGTTTTAGAACAAAACTGCGAAGGGGAGAACATGGAAAACAACTTGAAACTTGGAACATTGTCGTCGGCGAGCCTTTCAACAGGCGGGCGGCGCGGCGGTGGCCTCATCTACATAGGACAAACGGGCTCACGTCCTCACTCCTTTCTCCAGACAAGAATTTCCTGAAAGTGAGACAGACAGACGGATCTCGGATGGGTGAGAGACCGAGTCGGACAGACGGGAGCTATCGTTGTCTTGAAAAAGGGTCGGGGTAGCCGTCACAGAGGCAAGGGCTGGATCGTCTGGATAGGGAGTCGGCTCGCTGGCAAAGGACGAAGGGAGACGTACATTGGTTGAAATGAGGCTAATTTACATAACGATGATGGTGTCAAGGCAATCCCAACTTTAGCAATTTAACTTGTCGACCGCGCCGGCACGCTGCGCGGGAGCCCGAAGTCCAACCCTTCTCGCAACAACTGGCGGTGGTGAGACGGACAACCACGGTACGTTTCGGGGGAGGGAGCCAAGGGTGGAGCGAACGAATGGGGGTAGAACACTCTGGATGGTCTAGATGACCGCTGCCGCTCCCCAGTAAACTGCGACTTTAATTATCTTCAAGCACCTTCTAAACAACATTTTCACTTCCCGACCACCCGCTCCCCTCGTCATCTTATACCGACTGCGAACTCAACAATGGAGAAGTCTAATTGATTGTTATATCAGTACTAAGCGGGAGAATGAGCCTCGCAGCTATTCGGGGGCTAATTTGCCTCGATATTCCTCCCCATAACGATTGTGGGGGCCAGACCGGGGATTAATCGTCAAACCTGTAGGAGCAGAAACTGTATTACGGCCGAGCCTACCGCATACAACTGAACACCAAGTTAAGGTTGTGTTTCAAATGTTAAGATACAGCCAAGTGGACCAACTACGTAAATGAGCCACCAAGCGAGTAAAAGCGAGGAGGGGAACATAGTATTCGAGTAAACAAGAGAGAATTCCGCGTATTCAGCAGTTTTGAAGAATTAGATGGTCAAATTTTTTAAAACGAGAGATGGGGTAAAAAGAATTTGGGCGTTAGTTTTCTCCGAAGCCTCAGAATCCTCCGTTCGAATACAGGGAATTCATTAATACATTTTTTATTAAATACGAATTCTATTTTCAGGATCAGATTCGATTTCCTACGAAACTCACGAAACGCTACGGGATGAAAACCGAACGATTCGAATTCTTTAAAAGTGAAATAAATCAGCAACAGCTTTCTGTAGCAATCTTTAGTTACGTGGGTTGGTAAGAACAAAACCGAACTTCAGTTTCTCGGAATGAAGGGCAAAGGGTGGAATTTCAGGTTGATGTACTTTGTGCAAAGTATTTGCAATTTGAAAGCATTTCCCAGTGCTAGGTTCATGAACTGGCCGCGAAAAAGCTTTCACCGCCAAAGGAGCCCGAACAAGACGGCCAAAGAGAAAGAGATTCCCTTTTGTTCAATTTCCCATTCTCTTCAAAACCGTCTATCTCAATTTGAAACTTGTTTATACCGAACGAAAAGTTTACCCTCTTTTGATTGGCTAAGGGATGGGTTCGGTAAAGCATCGACCAAATTAGTGAACCCTTTGTCAAAATAAAATAGTCATTCTCGAACCTTTATTGAGAAGCTTTGTTAATATTTTCGCCGTCGTTATATTTGAGAAGGCCATTCATCCAAAAATGTCTCTCAACGAGGTTCGATAATGGTGAAAACACGAATGACATCAATGGATGAAATTTAGAAACCACTGTTGCGTGAATGATCGCTGAAATATTTTTTTTCGAGCTTGAAAACGCAAATCACTTACTAAAAAGACCGAGGGCTGTGGGTGACTTTCGCGTGACACCTCAGGCGATGTCGATCTCGAATACTTATCGATTATTTTGTTACCTGTAACTGCATGGTGGTGGTGTCGGTGGTGTTGCGGTTGGTAGAACACCAAAAATCATCTTCTCACCCTCAGAGACGGGTGACGATTATTCATTCGCAGCGTTTACATCAATGTCGCGGGTATCCGATTATTGATGGCAATGATGGCATTTGATTGTTGGCGAAAAACTTTTCATCGCCAACTTCATGTCTGTCGTCTGCGACATTGGCAAAGAAAGTGATCAATATCTAAAACGATAGTGGTAACAGGAAGAGGGTGGGGAGTAGAAGTTTTCCGACTTTTTCAACGGTATTCGAATCTGCAACTGCCGTCCGTTCTGACGCGGTTGAAACCTATGAGTTATCCTTGCTCACAACTAATTTAACTTGGCCAATTTCTCTTTTCGCTATTTCCGATTCTGAGTTCCTTGGTTTTCTTCCGCTGCCAGTTGAACGGTTTCTTTGGTTTCCGCAGTCTCATAACTTGTTATAGCGATGCCGCAGTTCCCATTTTTTCCTCCCTTTCGATTTTAATAAGAAAGTTGATCAAGCTAGGATAGTGCCGGTCTGGCACTAGCTATACGATCAGAAAGCTCATAAATCGAATTGTTTTCTTAGCTGAAAACTCCAGTAGCGAAAGAAGATATAGAAGCCCGAACCAACTTTTTGGGAGCTCTCGAAGAGAAGAAAAAGTTTATTGGAGCTTAAAAGTGAGAAACATTCAACATACCATGGACAGAACATACCTCATGCTCTGTAAGCAATAAAGACTCTACAGAAATGGAACTAGATCGATATAATATATCGAACCATATTATGGTCTCTGAAGTCGATGACGCGCCTATCTTTCAACAAAGAAATTGACGTAATAAAAATAGCGGCTCCAAAAATTATCCACAAAGACGGGTACTGATTTGAACTAACGAAGATTGAATTTGGTGTGGAGCCACTGTCACCATGACAACGGCGGCTTAACAGGAAAAGCGTCAAGAAAAAGGTTTGACGGTGCATCGATTCAAATTGGAGTTAGAAATAATTTGATTTTGTTGAGTCGGAAAATGAAAATAATTTTTTATCATTTCTACCTACCTACTTGTTTTTCTGAAAAATACTTGTAACTTGTTCTCTGCACGCCCCGCATTCGTTCATAACAACTCTTTCGCCGGCGGACTTTGTATCCCCATAACTTTATTACCATCAGTCTATAGTATACCCACCTGTCGCCTTCTGGATATCGTGGCACCTGCCTCCAAGTTTAGAGGAAGGTCAAGCGAGGTTTGCCGAGGAACTTTTAATAGGATTGAAAGTCAAAGTTCCGCAGTTGCCCCGACAAAACGGGGCGGGAAAGATGCCGGGACTGCTGGAGCGAACCGTGGTTGTCGTCGTTTGTATAGCGCCCTGGCGCTATCACTTCAACAGAGTGCATTGACTCGGAGCGATGGGGCGAAGAAAAGTTTAGTTAGGGGACGAGATCTAACAATGCGGAGAGACCGTGATGGCTTCCAGGGATTCTTCTGAATCGAAATTTGCTCAGTCATAATGAAAAGTAAGCTGATTATCGGGAAGGAGGAATGAAAATTAGAGTACTTCCATGTTTCAAAACCCTCACTATTGAAAATAAGAGTCGTATGCTTGATTGATGTAAACATCTTTTGCAAACGAGCAGTAAAAATAAATTATTTTTTCTCGTTCAAAATTTTCACGAGTGTGAAGCAACGGCCCGAGCAACATTACATCACCTTACACTGCGCATGAGCAAGACACCTACAAATTCCTACATTCACGATCCTGGAAACAAACCCTGTGACTTTTTGGCACCACTATAAAGCTGTTCTGGACCCTGTATGAAAAATTCCAATTCGCAGAATTTCAGGAAGATATTTCAGTTTGAACCTTGGATAGCGAGGCTAAACGGAACCTGAGGCCTTCACTAAAAGAAAATTATGTTTTTGGCGATTGCTAAAAATGTGGGTTCCCACGTTCCTAAGAATCGGCCATGAGAGTACCAACAATGTAACATTTAACTTTGGAAAGAAGAAATATATAAAATATGCAACCACTAAAAGAATGTACAACAGCTTTCCAGAGTCAGAGGTTACTATTCCATGACGGAATTTCCATCGTAAAAACTCCTGTTGAGCAATCCTAACATTTTTTTGTAGAAAAAACAACAAAGGCAGGGAGGGCCACTTAAAGGAAGTAACGAGCTTCCCCTCATCTTGACGATGGCAGGACGTCAAGGAAACCGCTCTCCCTAGCGAAGGTTGGAACTCCCCCCACTCCACACCAACCGATTCCATGGCCTATCTTATCCTACCACCTGCTACGTCTCTGATGTCGAATTACTAGAAGGAACCAAATGACAGTTGGGAAGCCATCTTTGCCGACGTCCCCTCAGGCTCGAGTTCACCTTTATTCCCGCTTAGTTTACTTAGCGCCTACCAAACGCAACCTGTTGCACATTTTTTGATTCCCCCCCGAATCTCCCTCGAATAGAAAGCCCAACCCTTTGCCACCGCCATGATCATCATTATCAGTTACCCTTTGTTGCAATTTATCCCTAATTTTGGAGCTGGCATCAGGAGGGGAACGGGGAAATCTGGCGATGATTTGTTCTTGGGGGAAAGAAAATGATCACATTCCCTACTTACTGGAAAGGGAGGCCAGTTAATAGTACGATCAGCTGATTATAATTATGAACATCAGTCCGAACCATCATCAGCTCTTAACGATACTGAATAGCTTAGGAGGCGTAGGGTCCTGTGTTCACATCATGATCCAGCTCAAGTGTCGATGCAAAACGTCTACGACATGAGCTGACAATCCTAGGCTAAAGGCCGGTTTAGATTCAATTAGATATCGTCTAATCTTTGCTTGAATAGATTACAACAACAAATTACGGGACTCTTCTCAACCTAGAATATCTTTTGAGAATGCTGATGATAAAAGGAAGAAATCAACAGTACACCTGAATAGGATGGCCTGATACGGAGAAATGTAAAAGGGGGAACGGGACTGAGGTACCACCCTGCGCATGCGCATTGGCAGCCATCGATTTGACACAGTCCCGCTGTGGGCGTTGGGCGAAGTGTGAGCTGCTGCCAGGCCAAATCCGCCTTTTAAACGATTTTTCATAATTCATCAATCCCGACAGAGAATGGACAGTTGAGAATCATTTCAGGTAGGTGTGTTTTGTTGAAAAAACTCATAGTTGGCCAGTTGGTAAAGTATGATAGCTCCCGACTCGAATTGCGGAGGGCATTATAACGATCATCATTAGAATAAGGGGAATTCCTAATCATCAATAATGAGAAAAAAATTGATCACTAAAAAGCAAAACCCGAGAAAGAATTTCTATTGAGCTGATTGCGCAAAAATGCAAAATCAATTACTTGGATAACGATTTTAGAGAATTTAATTTTAATTGGAATTCCGGAGGCCAATGGAAAAATGAACCAGAAATAACACAATATTCTCAAAATCAAATTTTCTTAGCAATATTCCCATCATTAAAAAAGGATAACATGCTAAACATGAGGACATCGAAACTGGTATGTTAGTAATAAAGAACAACCTAATTGCCAACTCAAATGATTCTAGCTAACTTTTGAACCATAACCTGAATAGTCCTGGCTTACCTGAAAACGGTCTAGTATCAATCTACGCTTGAAAACTGGCATTCAAAAAACCTTACCATGATGGTTATGGTCAGTAGATTGAAATCTCACCTGAGAAAACAGAGAAACAAAAACATTAGATTTTTATATTAGATTTTTTAAATCTGAGATTGAATTACGTTACAATAAATTCTCAATGGTCCGAACACGAAATAGAATGTCACAATAATGACATCTTGGGTTGCGGAACACAAAGTATGAAGACGCCAATCAGTTGCCAAAAATCCTAAAAAGGATTAGTCCTTATTCAAGGAAGGTCATCTTTAAAATCATGCTGCAGATACAAGAATTGCATAAACGAGGAATTTCTCTCCAACACGTTGTATGGTGCAAGGAAAATTTATACCATTTCTAGAACAGAGTGGTAATTTTTACAATGATTACGACTAAATATTGGCCCCCAAACACACAATTGTTTCCCTTAGGGCGGACAGATCAATACGAAATAGTTCTGTATTCTCGATTTTTCTAGATTGGCGGACTGATCTTTATGAAAATAGTATCTTCGTGCACTTGTGAATCCGCCATTAGGTACAAAAAATAGTGAAGTGGCATTGGTTACCAAGGTTAGATACTAGGTTTTTTAGGAATAGAAGGAGAACCAGAAAAATGCAGAAACCCCTAGAAATGGCTGAATGCTATACAGGGATTTGAGATTCTCAAGTATACAGCATAAACGAAGACCCATCCAAAATAACTGTACTTCATCAAGTCAATTCGATGCGCGTTCTTTGACTCACTTCAGCCAGGTAATTCCACTCGAAGAACAGTCTCCTCAAATTATTACACCCAATCTAAGCTGAACTGATTAATTCCTTTGCTCCCTGATTCGCTAGTGAAGTTATCTCGGCGGTGGAGGACTACAGCCATACTTAACACGACTACACAGCGTTTGCACAGCCTCGTCCCATCTACCGTTGACACTTGACAGGATTCCGCATAGCTCAGCCTTGTAATTCCCAGATCCCAATTTCCAGCCTTGTAATTAGTCACCTAGTTTTGGTGCAGAGCAAGCAATTATTCTCTGGCCAGACATCTCGACTCGGTTGCACTAAATCGTTAACTAACTGCCCACTCATGATGATCCAGTGATTCAAAAAAATCAAATAGTTTTTCACCATATCCCATACTTACAATTCTGAAATAGAAGAATGTGCTAAGTGAGAGGCTCTCCATAAATGGTAGCACTGATTAAGAAGATTGAATAGGCATACATTTCCTTCCGTTACTTTCTTTCCTTACAAAACATATCGACATTTGATTCAGCTTCTTAGCAATTGTGTAAGTTCCAAGTCGAATTGACATTTTTTCAAACAAAATTGAGAATTTTCCAGCCCTGTTTCACAACTTTCCCAGCCAACACGATTAGGAAAATTCCGGATACGGTTAGGAAATTTTATCAAATTGACTTGAACATTTTTCAATTGGACATGGAAATGGTACACTTATTAGAAATGTTCTTTCGGCAGACGGAAGAAAAACAACAAAAATGCTCTTTGGAAAATTGTGAAAAATTTATCCCCGGAGAAAACGCCAGCATGGTCAGACGTAGGTCCGTACATAACGTTGATATAAGCTCAGAGGGTAGATATTGAAGGGAGTGCTGAGCTTTTGGATACTCCATATATTGGGATAAGAATCCTATTGGGGGAGCTTGTACAAAGAAGAAAGTATAGCGGGGCTGAGGAATGAAACAGTGAGATCACTATCTAAACAAGCCAGTTTTCATTTTGTGGTATCAGCAGAAGGGAGGCTTTCTAAGGTTGCAGTTGATTGAATTCAAGCTGGATTCTTGGATTTCGTACCAACTGCATCCAATCATGTTAGCTTAGTATCTTACAATATCCTCGAGTATGAGGACTGGAAGTAGATACCTATCTCTGATTTTCTAGCATGCTGTTCGGACCCATTAGGGTAGTATGTCCACAAGTTGGCCCGCAAAAACCACATTTCCGGAACGAACTCGTGATTTTTTCATTTTTTTCTTGTCCTAAACACAAGTTGAAAAAATGGTATTTTTAAACAATTGAGCAGTTCTCTAATTTGGCTTAATGATTTGCTTATTTAACTTAACGCTAGAAAGCTGCAAATACGGTAAGTTTGTAGGGATTTTGAAGGGGCTTTCTAAAGGTATCCTCATTGTGTAGTTACGTGCAAATTAGAGGAACTTATGCTAATTTCACTAAAACTGAGTCGAAAACACAAAGCAAAGAAAGTGCAGTTTCCCTAGAGCTCACAAATCGTTTTAAAGAACAAGAATTGTAGCAAATGAGCTGAAGAATCGACCTCTTCAAGAAAGAAATTTTTTGAGTGAACAGTTCAGCTGCTAGAGAGTGAACACTGAAAAAAGTCCGAAAACAGTACCAACCTTCTTATCTAAAATCTACTCTTCCCGCAGTTGACATTGAGGCTATACAAATAAGGAGGCATAGGTAACTTCTGCGATCGGTTTCCAGACTGGTGCGGGACAAATCTGGCGTCGAAAAGAAGAAAAAGATGAAGAAGCTAGATATCCTTGTCAGCGAATAGATACATCGAGTAAGGGGCACAGTATCCATACAGGAGACTGGCAAAATCTGAGTTGAAATCAGTACATGGGCTTCAGTGTTGGAAAATCAAACCTGATACTATACGTTCAGAACCCGGTGAAAGAAAAAAAGGGCGTATAGAGTCGTTTCTAACAAGAAAATAAAGGTTTTCCCGCAAAACGTTGACGCGATCTGCCGCCCTTCGATTAGGAGGAGAAAAAATATTGCGACGGTGACCACTCGCGTTTTATTTGTCAACCGCTCCTCGGCCAACTCAAATCCTCGGCGGGGAGGAGGGGCGGGGAAAAGGGAAATAGAACAAAGCTGAGAGTTTCATTTTGTTCCCCGAGTGTTTACCGACTCGTGAGAGGAAGATAGAGGGGAAAGGTGAAAGAGATGTTGAAAGAGAAGTGTACGAGGCCTCCGCTGGGCTTACTTGCCGGGCAAAGGCCCAGTATGTTTTCATTTGAACGTATTTGTTGGTATAAGTTTAAAGGGTGAGGGAACGGGGCTTCTGTTCCGTGCTTTTTGTTGCACTACATTGGCCAAATGTAGCGATTCTGCGGCTGGGAAAGGAAAATGTTCGAAGGAAGTGGCGCATCGGGAGCCACAGCTAAAGGGGATAAAAGACTGAGATTTCCATCCAAACAAACCCCACCGTCTTATACCGGCCGGTTTTATCCTTTTGTCCTCTTTCTACGTTGGTGGTCGTCGTGAAAGGCTGCGGGGGAGACGAGTTGGTTTGAGATTGAACCGGCTGATGGAGAGGGAAAGAGGAAGAATAATCTGTGGGAAAGGGAGCATGTGGAATGAAGGAAAACCAAAAGGACTACGAAAAGCGGTACAGGGAAAAGACGGAGACAAGGTGAAGCTTTTCTTTCATATCTTCCTCTGTAGGCCAACCCCTCGTTCTGAGGATTTGTTCACAATTTCCCGTAAATGCCTCACCCTTAAGGACAGCATCAACTGCACTCTTCTTTCGTCCTTACTGTTTCCACTGACTAAATTCAGCTGGCGCTCTCGGTACCGCCCAAAAGGTAGATGGGTTCCCCTCTCCTTCATTTCTTCTTGCTCCTTTGGAGGCACTTCTTCCTCTCTTAAGAAGCTCTTCCTCATCTCCTCACTCCCGGTCTGGATGGTAAGTAACCCTCCCAGCTCGCCTTCCTCGTTCGGTTTGCTTAAGAGCCACCCGCAGGGGAAAACCTTTGTGAAAAACAAATTAGTTTAACTGAACGTCGTCGGTAGTTTCCCTTATCGCGAGTCGCTCAAGTGTTGTCCTATTCCATTTGACATCGCCCTTCCCAATCCGAATCGTTACCGTCGCGTTCTTTTTCGTCTGAGAGCATTTCAATCAAAGCGATTTCATCTTTGTCAGCTGTACCATATACCGAGAGTACGACGGTCGACTCGATTACATAAATCTATCCACTTGTACCGACAAGAACTTCAGTCAAACGACCTCCGTGAATATCTGAAAGGTAAATTCGAGTACCAGACGATCAAACGGGTTTCTTTTTCGGCTGTAATGCTCAAGATGCTCTTAAATTTCATAATACCCGGATAATCTTCAAAGCAGACTGATAGAATCTCCAGTACCTGCCACCATAGAAATGGCATTTGATGTTCCAAAAAAATTTAAGTAACCATAAAGGAAGATGTCGAATTTTCATAAGATGCTCATCTACTTTTCAAGTTACACGATAAAATACGTATTCCTTACAGCTTTAAGCTGGGTTCACATGGCGTACGGTTGACCGGATCCGGTCGGTACGGTCGGCCTCTCATTGGTCGACGGGAAGGCGCACGCGGTGCGGTCGCGGTGGTGAAGGGGGCACGCTCTCCCGTCGACCAATGAGAGGCCGACCGGATCCGGTCAACCGTACGCCATGTGAACAAAGCTTAACTTACGTAAACCTCGTCATGATAATGTTCAAATAAATGAAATTCAGTGTCTATAATACCAAAGAAAGCTTTATTTATTTATCTTAATTTTATTGTATATATATTTATTCATGATTTTATTAGGCTTCATGATAACTTGACTGGATTTGAGGTTCCTAAAATCAAAAACCAGAAAAAATGTATTCTAAAAAATTTTGAAGGTTTTTGGAGATTGTTTTTGACATTTCAGGAGAAATTGGTCCGAGACCGCCCCAATCTGTAGCCAAGCCGATCGGTCAATTATGAAAAAAAATCTTGTAAAAATTGGGATTCTCCATAATCTTGCCGACAAGCAAGTTAGTACCTATGTAAAACATTTAAATTTTTTTTCATTCGGAACCGAATGAGGCCATAACCAGATAGGTAGCTTTCGTCGTGGAAAAGTTATAGGATTTTTGTTGAGTGGGCAGGGTAGACTCAATCTCATCATATTCAAAGAAATGCTGTGTGTCAGCACAAGCTTTAAAAGAAAATTTCAACCCGCGTTTAATTATTTTTGTCAGAAAATATTTTTATTTTACTTCCATTATTAATCAACTTAAATTACCTACTCGATACACTCGCTTTGTGTACTGCTGTGTAGGGTTTGATTTAAGAGAATTATGTAGGTACAGAATAATTCATTGCCACTAAAGGCGAGCATTCATGGTATGGCACTTGCTTCTAACTAGTTAGGTAACATTCGTTGAATGTAATTTGTTCAGCAAAAAACAATACCTACCCACGTTTCAAGAGAAAAGGCGGACGATTGGCTCTTTTCCGCCATCTAATGAATATTCTCTTAGGTTAACAAGCTAAACAGCCAACGTGCATACTTCCTATTCTTTCCTGGTAGTCGATTTTTCCGTTCTACAGCAAAAGAGAAGAACGGCATAAAGAAGCCGGCAGATACGAAACCTTTTTAAGTTTCGCGTAATGAATTGCGCTTCAAGTGTTGCGCCTTCAAGTGTTATGCACTTAAAGAACGGTTAGTCGAGACTAATAACAAAACACGACTCGGGAGAGGGAGAATTAATCAACTTTTTTAATAAAATAAAGGACTCGAAAGTGGAGTGAGCGAGAGAGTGATGGGGGGGGATGAAAAAAGGGTGAACCTGGAGACTGCCGCCAGAGTGGGCAGAAAGGCCGGGGGGAGGGGGCTCCCGCAGGAAGATTAATGGACTAGTTTAGTTTTCATTTCGCGAACGACGACCACCGAGGGGTGTAGGAGAGAGAGGGCTACGGCCAGCAGGAAGCCACTGGAGGATAGGGGAGGGATGGATAACATCGGGTTATCGAGAGGGACCGAGAGAGGCGAAGAGGTACTGAGTGGGCGGAAAAGAGAGGGATTCTTGATACTATTCTGAGCCTACGTGTTTGCGTGTGAGAGATATCGAAAAGGTTTGCCTGGGGACCGGGGTTCCTACCTTTCCATACGAGGGGCGAGGTGTGGCGGTATATCACGTTGATATAAATAACGGCCGTGTCCCTTGTCCGAAGGGTTGTTGGCTGGTACTTGGCCACAGTCGGCCGACGATCCACCAGTTCTGTATATTTAGAGGTAATGCATCGGAAACAGGCAACATATTCCTCTCCGTATCATAACCGCAAGGCGAGTGCAGTATCGGCTTTGTGCCACCCAATCGCCGCGCCGTGGAAATGCTTAATGAGGATCACATTGCCAGGCTGAACATTGATCAAAGAACTAATAAGAATCGGATGTCCGTTCGGTTCTCCAATTAAAAGCCACGTTAATCACGATTATTGCAGGCCGACGAAGCGGTAACCCTGAGCATGCAGAATTCACCTACCTTCTCTTTAGGTACCCACCAGGCATCTGCATTCCTGTATTCGTTTGGGGGTATTTTGTCGTGAAAGGCAGAACGTGACACATGGACATATCGGACCTCCCCGCCCAACGCCAACTTCGGTTATCGGGCGAAAAGCCGACGCCTGGAACGGCAGTTTACTTTTTTTGTTTACTTACCAGGCATCTAAATGCTGCAGAAAATTATTTTCCCGCGAAATTTAAAAAGTCTGAAAAAGCGCTTCTTGGTAAATTCAAAACAAAGTTTTGAACCCAATTACTGGCTTGAAATCTCAATCAATTTGGACGTTTGGAAGGTGAAAAATGTTTAGCAGACTTCAAGGAATCCAACGAGCTCCCGAAAACCTGATTCTGATAAAGCGAATAATCGCTGATCGCCAGCAGGCCACCTGCGGCACGCTTTAAAATCGGAAGGTGGAGTGCAGCTTGCCCCCTTCAACCTTTTTACGAAAGACGCTGAGAGAGAAGTATATGAAAAAATATCGGTTACCTAAATGACTTGGGACCTATGCCGGGAAATAATTGAAATATTTGCGAGACTGTGGAGAATATTTCAGAGAAATCCATCAAGATGCTCCGGTTGGGGAAAGAGAACGCAAAAATGTATGAGATCACGGGGTTGGAAGATTGGAAAAGCATAGAACATAACTACGTAATGGGAAATTGAATTTGGAACATTGGCTTCGGGTGGAGGTAAAGACAAGGCTGTTATCGTATCTTCCCGCGTTGTCGGTCGAATTCAATTTGAAAAGGTTTCGAATCAAGAAGTTTACATCATGGGAGACGAGCTAAGTGAGAAAGTACGGGTATGGGGTTGTCATTTCCCAAAAGTTGGTTGACGATGGGCTCAGAGATGGGTCCAGGTGAGATAGGGTATGTTCCAGGCAGCACAGGTAACTCCTCCCTCCTATAAGGTAAATTCCAGAGCGTTAAAAGGGTCGTTGCAGTGCTACCAACACACATAATGGCTCTGTTTCGTTATCGCTTACCGAACTAACTTTCGTTCAAGGCGGGTATCAGGTCTCTCTCCGCTCGGTTGGCTTCGAAGGACGTTCAATCCTTCATACACAGGGCCAAAAACTCAATACAAGACTATCGCTTGCCATCTCCCGCACTCCCTCCATATCCAGTTTTCCTCAAGTTCTGCCCCACAGCGTACGGAAGAGGCGGAAATCAATTTTTCGGAACGCCACCTTCCTCACCGTATGTTTCACTACACCTAAATCCCCCTCCTGTGCATTCGATCAGAAGCAATACCTTTTGTGACCAGTGATAGGATAGGTGATGCACTCGATTAGCAGCGTGCAACGCAGTGGTGCAAGATGAAGAAAACCGGCGAGACAGATAGAGCAGATAATGAAGGACTTGACATTTGGGGTCAAAATCATCATTTGGCCAGAGCTAAGAGGGTGACAACGAAAATGCCCAAAAACACCATTGACACCCTGTGGCTTGCGCATGCGCAGTGTAGGTTTATTGTAGTTACTGGGGCGTTGCTTACCAATCCTTACACCGCAAATGCTTAAGGCAGCTGGGCACCTATTGCATATGGGCAGATATTGCGAATGGCTGAAGGTAACCTTTTTCATTTTTGTTTTAAGCGCAACAAAAGGGCTACCAATTCGTAGGCAGCACAATAAAGACGAATCACTGGTGCAGCAGACACTGAAGCTGATTTTGCAGGAAAATTCAGCAAAGTGAAACAAGAAACAATACGTCGGAACATTGGTAGGGCAGTCACTTGTTTACAGGAAGAGTCAATGCTCAGTTAGCCGGAAATAAACCTGATCGTTTCCAGCGGTGGTGCTGGGTTCGGAAAACTGTAAAACAGGTATATATTTACTGTGCAGGGAAAAGAAGTAGAAAGAACACATAACCGTTGCCGTCACCCTGTAGAATCGAAGGCAAGAGCTTAGGCGCAGTAGACATAGTGCACAGTCGAGTATCAAGAGCGAGTTGCCCTCTCAAGTGGCGTAGTGGTTTTTACGTCTCCCACAACGTATTCTGTAAAGTACCGAGTAAAAAGAGCTCCGAGACGGAAAGGGATTGAAGTGAAGAGCCGATGCGTTGTAGAGGGAAAGCGAAATAACTGGTTTGTTGGAATCGCGAAGAGGCTCAGAGCGCAAAAGGCTGATGCCTGGAGTCGGGGAGTCCTGTATAGATTAATGGCGCTGCAGCTTGAATTCTTAGCGGAAGAAAACCCTTAGCTCGGGTATTCTTGGCTCGATGGAGGAAGCCTGGGCCGGGGACGCTATTCTTTCCGAGGTTGCACTTTATCTGCGGCTCGCTCAAGGGGCTCCAATCGTTTTCCAGCCTTTTTTCCAATTTATGCTGAAATAACCTCTACGGGCAATAAGAGTTCAATGTGTACGCCGATGCTGAAATGAATGACTTTCCGTCAATACAGCTCATGAGTCGTATTGAAGCTCTGGTCACGTCAAGAATATAGGTTAGATTATTACTGATCAATATCGAGGGTATTCATGGTCAACGCTTCAATGACATGTAAGTAATGAGGGTAGCAAGATCAGGGTAGAAGATCATGATCAATTTTCAACTTGGCTGAACTGTAATTACAATATTGCGAGATGTTGTTGTAATCATCTTTAAAGTAGTTCATGCTATGCGAAAGATATTCTGCTGTTCATTTTGTCGTCAATTTGGGGTTTTTTTTAATGCCAAAGGTGGATTTTGGGGGTAAAATGTTTTGAGGGTTTTTAGGGATGTCAGTTGGACTAGGAAAAAATTAAAAAAGAAGGGATAACTTCAAGGTACAGCAGCATAGCTACTGCACAGCTATATGATTTGAAAGATAGGCACTCAAATAAAGAACATTTGGGAATTGAGATGTGCCTACCTACTTGAGGGTGCATATCTAATTTGTATTGATGTTTCGGTATGTTTATTGACTGGATTGCTATACCTGTCAAAATAATTTGTCATGTTTAAAGGTTCGATTGTAGGTACGTATAAATTCGATGATAGGTAGTCGGAAAGAATGAGAATTGAATCGTTTATAGTTTCGGGTACTATTTGAAATTGTACATACATGTACCTACAATATTCTACATGTAGAATATGAACATGGATAATGTTTTATTTGAAATATTTCATGTTCAACTCGTCCTTAACGAACTTTTCGAAGTTTTCTCAGGGGTTTTTGGCGTCCGGAACTTAGCAACACTGGTTGTTGTTATCACTGTGGCAGTTGTTGTGCTGCTGTTGTGAGAAAATTGAAATTTGATATTACAAGGGGCGCTCAATCAGCTAAGAAGTCGAAATATGACGTACAGTCATAGACGCTTTTCGTAGACGCTTTTGAGGGGAGTCCATTTCTCAAAAAAGACCAAAGGTAGAAAACTCAATCACTCCAAGTGACTCAACACGCTGCATCTTGGGAGGGGAGCATCTCTCGAGAACCATGAAAGAAAGGAGAGAATTCCAGTTACTGATCAATATTCGAAATAGTGTATAAAGTACTCTACGCAGGAGTCACTATCAGAGTAGGTAGATACCGGTTCCACGTTAATTTTCCATTAGTCATGAAGAATATTTCAGATAAATCGATAGCATCTGTCGGCAATTTCTCCGTGAAAAGTAGAGAGAGAAAAACGAATGCTTACAAGTCTGCGAAAGCGCTCGACTAGGGCAACGGGTACGAAAGCGGTAACGGCGAAGAAATAGAATAAAGGAGGTCGCTGCTGTCACCATGTGGGTCTCTGTATTAGAAACTGAAGTTATTTATTAAGTGTTAGACCCTTAAGTTGCTACCCCTCCCAGCTGCTCTGCGCTGTGCGGCTGAAGCAGTTCTTGCAGACTTGGTGTGCCTTTCGCAAAGCCTTATATCCAAAGCTGCGAGTCCTTTATCTCGCCGTTTTCGAGGCCTAGCCTTGTTTATTTATTACGGTGATTAATTAATAGTAATTACTTCTCGGGGGGAATGTTATTGCGCGAAGTTTCATTAGAAAAGAACACTCGGGTGAAAAGCGGCGCGGCTGTAAGGCGT
This sequence comes from Nesidiocoris tenuis, assembly GCA_036186465.1. Classification (NCBI taxonomy): domain Eukaryota; kingdom Metazoa; phylum Arthropoda; class Insecta; order Hemiptera; family Miridae; genus Nesidiocoris; species Nesidiocoris tenuis. The sequence goes on along the minus strand of AP028909.1, from coordinate 31,115,075 downwards.
CTTCCGAAGGCAGCGGGGCTGTTACTGAAACTTGGCAACGGAAGTCTCTAAGAACATTGATGAAAAAGTAATTAGTAAACGAGGAGAACCATACGGGGGTGATGGAGGACGCATTAATTACACTTTAGTGTGTAAATTACACAATGAGAGCCGCCCCTGGTGTTGGTGAGGGTGGCGGCGGTGCGGGGCCAACTTGGATGATCGCTGGCCATAATGTGAACGAATTCATAAGCGAGGCCTCCTCCGTTAACGATTTATGTCGTTCTTCTCAGCAGCGATACTCTAACGACGGGTGCGGCAAGTTTTCCTTTAATTATACGCGGAGCCTCTCACGGGTTTGACGACAAAGCCAGATGAACGCAATAGCGGAACAACAAAACATCCGAGCGATGAATGCGCGAACTACATGACCTGGCAATGCGGTGGAGGAATGAGACCAACTTGCCAGATTGAGAAGGAAAATTAACAGAAAATTTAGCTCCGGCATCACGAACAGAAAGGTAGGCAAACGATCCAGTGAATTTCATAGGTAGGGCCAATATCATCTTTAGAGATTAGTTGCGCAGGCGCGATTGACTTGGAAATCGGCACAATACGCCAACCCTTCCTTGCTCCAAGCCGCAAGTCAACATTTCAGGGAACCTATCAGCTGGGGAAAATGTTCGTGGAAAAATTAAAACGAGGTAATTAGCATAAATTAAAATGGCGTTCCGAGGAAGGGGTAAATATTAAGCCCATCGTTGAGTAGCGCCAATCTCTTGGCAAAAATTAAAAATATTCAACGACCAGTTAGAAAATCCTCAGAGGAAGGGGAAAGCGGGGAAGGATGACCTTAAGAGGGCGATATAGATAATGACCAAATTGCGAGGGGGATGGAAAATAGCGGAACCGCGAAGGGGCGAGCGAGAGGGAAACAGTTGGCGACGAGGTGGGGGTAAAGGCGATTAGGCGACACAGGCTGGCGAGGGGAGGGAAATTTGAATGGGCGAGATGGAGATAGCGGGCGAAGAAGGCGATTATGGGGGGTGGGGTATAAATTTATTATGACCACCTTGAGAACTCGATTAGGGCGGAAAAATCTTCCAGTAGGTCTTAAAAAATCACAGACTACGACCGATGGAAATTAAAGGGGACGGAGGAAATGAAACGAGCGAAGGTGAAAACGACTGGCGAGGTGTTCGATCAATTGCCGATTTTCATTGTTATTACGCCGACCGCCACATTTTGATTATCCGCCGATTTGTTCCAGCCATGTGCCGCATGTTCATCGTAAAACCGCAATTCTCAAACTGGCGAAAAACGCCGATATTTTTGATCTCAGCTCAAGTCGAACCAAGTAGTGGCACGTGGCTATCAGAATGGAGCTTCTACCTTTACGGGAGATTTTGGACCAAAATCAAACTCCAATTAATACTGAAACACAAACTCAAACGGATAGCGATACTCAAACTCAAACTAAAACCGATGTTCAAACTCGAAATCGAATGTAAAAAGAAAGGTGAACAGAGGGCCGGTTCACCGATTCATTTAAAGCCAGATTGCACTACACTTTACATTCTACTGGGACAAACCAGATTTCAAACTCAAACTGGAACACAAACTGAACCTAAAATTAGAGGGTCGAAAGAAAGGTCAAACCCAAACTGAAGCTCAAACTGGAACTCAAACTCAAATGGAAACTCCAACTGATACTGACACTTGAACACAAACTCAAACCAGAACTCTAACTGATACTGAAACTCAAACTACAATTCAAAATCAAACTTAAACATAAGCTCAATGATCAATTTGAGCTCAACTTTGAGTTTCATTTCCAGTTTCAATTCGAGTTCAACTTTGAGTTTCAGTATGATTTTCATTTCCAGTTTCAGTTCTAGTTCAACTTTGAGTTTAAGTTTGACTTTCATTTCGAGTTCAAGTTTGAGTTTCATTTCAGTTTCACTCCGAGTTCAAGTTTAAGTTTGATTTCGTGTTCAAGATCGAGTTTGAGTTTCATTTCCAGTTTCAGTTCGTGTTCAACTTTGAGTTTAAGTTTGACTTTCATTTCGAGTTCAAGTTTGAGTTTCATTTCAGTTTCACTCCGAGTTCAAGTTTAAGTTTGATTTCGTGTTCAAGTTCGAGTTCGAGTTTTAGGTTCAGTTTGACTTCAACTTTGAGTTTCAGTTTGAGTTTCATTTCCAGTTTCAGTTCGCGTTCAACTTTGAGTTTCACTACGATTTTCATTTCCAGTTTCAGTTCTAGTTCAACTTTGAGTTTGAGTTCGTGTTCAACTTTGAGTTTAAGTTTGACTTTCATTTCGAGTTCAAGTTTGAGTTTCATTTAAGTTTCTCTTCGAGGTCAAGTTTGAGTTTGATTTCGTGTTCAAGTTCGAGTTTGAGTTTTAGTTTCAGTTTGACTTCAACTTTGAGTTTCAGTTCAAGTTTAAGTTTGAGTTTCATTTCCAGTTTCAGTTTGACTTCAACTTTGAGTTTCAGTTCAAGTTTAAGTTTGACTTTCATTTCTAGTTCAAGTTTGAGTTTCATTTAAGTTTCTCTTCGAGTTCAAGTTTGAGTTTGATTTCGTGTTCAAGTTCGAGTTCGAGTTTTAGTTTGACTTCAACTTAGAGTTTCAGTTTGAGTTTAAGTTTGAGTTTCATTCCCAGTTTCAGTTCTAGTTGAACTTTGTTTTTCATTTCCAGTTCGAGTTCAACTTTGAGTTCAAGTTTGAATTTCGTTTCCAGTTTCAGCTTGAGTTTAACTGTGAGTTTTATGTGCAGTTTCACTTCGAGTTCAAGTTTGAGTTTGAGTTCGTGTTCAAGTTCGAGTTTGAGTTTTAGTTTCAGTTTGAGTCACAATTTCAGTTTGAGTTTGAGTATCAGTTTCAGTTTTTTGAGTTTCTTGTCTCTCCCTCTCTCTTCACCACTCGATTCCGAAAGTGTCTTCGAATAATTCGATCGTTTCAGTAACATTTTAACGGCACTGAGACCGTGCCATAGGCGAGCAATTATTTCCTGAACCTCTGCTCCGATTTTCAGCTTTGAGACTGCTTTACAATGCTATCGACCTTTTGAAAATGCGGATGTAAAATTTTGGACGTATTTTCGCAATAAAATGATTCCAGCCCCGACGGAGGCGTAATTCGATGAAATTTCGACCCCAAAGTTTACAGGTGCACGGTCGAACCGTCAACTCCGCATATCGAGGGTCACTCGACCCTACACTGAGAAAAAAAATAGGGCAAAAGTCGGTTGCGGGAATGCGGTTAATGGCTAGCAACCGCATTGCAACTTGGTTAATGTCAAAAGTCGGTTAATACAAATGCCGCCCCCGGAGTTGGTTAATGTAGGGCCGCCCCCAGCCAAAGTCGGTTAATACAAAAGTCGGTTAATTTACGTGAATGCGGTTAATGGCTAGCAACCGCCTGATAGTCGGTTAAACCCTAAGAAAAGTCGGTAAAACCTGCATTGCATCTAATCGGTTAAAGCAGTACATTAGCCGTATATTTAGTCGGTTGTAGTCCTACATTGACCGCATGCCTAATCGGTCATGGTACTTCATTGACCGTATGCCTAATAGGTCATGGTGCTTCATTGACCGTATGCGTAGTCGGTTATAGTTCTACTTTAACCGCATGCCTAGTCGGTCATGGTACTTGACCGCATACCTATTCGGTTATATTCGTACATTGACCGCATGCCTAATCGGTCATGGTACTTCATTGACCGTATGCGTAGTTGGTCACTGTACTACATTGACCGCATTCCACAGTGGAGTACATCAACCGACCAGAAATACGGTTAATGTAGCCCACTTGAAATGGAATTTCAAACATGTGATCTGAAAATGAAATTTGAGTAACATTTTGGTAATATATTCTTTAATAAAAACGAATTAGGTATACATATTATTAGAATGATAATGAGAAAGTGGGCCTAATTCTTCATGGTACAAAACTGTTTTCCAAATATGCGACCTAAAAATAAAATTTGACTAGCATAACAGGAACATCTCAACATTTCAAGTTATAAATGTGATGGATGCAGTTGTTAACATACGTTTACTAATAAAACATTTTAAACCTAGTAAAATCCTCTGGTGAAATTATTTAATTTGAAACAGACTGTATGATACAGTCAATAGGTACCTAAGTACATGTTTTTTTATTTGTACAAATTTTTACAATAATGGTAACTTTAAGTGAGCCTCAATATAGCGTTTTTCAACTTGGCGACGTTCTTCGGCAGGGCGATACTGTCAAGTGCCGGGTATAGTTGTTGGAAATCAAGGGATAGCTGAGAAACCAAACACGAAACACTGTTAATACATCTGAGGGCTGAATATTACAACCGAGCAAGTACCACTCATTAAAAAAAAATTAGTTTCTCACCAGCTCATGGCCGATTATGGGAAGTCCGATAATTATCACCGTGTCGAGGTAGTCTTCAAAACTCGTGACCTTTGCGTAAGCTATTTGCTTACCGGCCGTTTTCTTCCAAGATTCGAGGAATGTAGATGATTCAGCGCCGCCCTGCGCCCCTAGCTCTTGCACTATTTGAGAATCGGGGTCGTCGAGAAGAGCCGTTTTTATTTCTGGGAAAAACGTTGGTTAGATCGTGAAAAAAATGCTCAATGCACAATGAACCTGACAATCAATCTCTCTTCATTCAATAGTATTTACCCTCAGCGTCGATTACGTCTTCAATCTTCCTTTTTTTTATTGCTGGCTGCAGGCGTCGTCCGTCAGTTCCTCAGAACTAAATGGAAAAAAATCAGAAAGACAGCCTGATGCACACACAGCCTCAACCAATATACTGCAAATCATCCACCGAACGTACACAATTACTTACCATTTTCTTGTCCAAAAATAGGCGTACCCGTGTTAGCCAGGAAGTAGGAAGAATCAAGAGAAGAGCCGAGGTCAAGCCGAAGTGAGAAATATCCGATCCGTGAGAGCCGATTGCCGAGAAACGCGCGAGTCAACGCCGGAATAAATGACGGATAAGTTGCTGATGAAGCAGAGGCGATGGGAGAAGATCTCTCAAAAACTGTGGACGCACAAACGTTTTAACTACGACCGAGGTTGAAAGAGGAATGATCCCTACTTCTCCTTACAGCCAAGTAGAGGCTACAAGTTGGAGGGGGAGCTCATGCGCAGGGCGCCTCTCTACTCGGTTACTGCTATGTTTCAACGGTATTGCATACGGTGAAAGTAGTGCAATAACCGACTATAAGCTGGAGGAGTGGGGAAAGGTTCAAGCTAATGTCAATCGGCCAGACCTGTGTTGGTACGAATTCGGTCAAAACTATGTGTTAACCGACTGGGCTAGAGGATGCTTTAACCGACTTAACTTATGTAAAACAATTGACTTGGTTTCTTTAACCGTGTTCTCGGCACATTTACCGAGTCAAATGGGTAAAATTTGATTTGAACCGAATATCCTGAAGTCTGCAATAACAGACTTCAGTGTTGTACAATGACCAGCTTGGTTTTCTTCAACCGTGTCCCCCACACATTAACCAACTTGAACGGTTAACTGAACAACCCATAGGCGGTTGAAGTATGAACAGTAACCGACTTCTGGTTTCCTAACCTCAACTATTCTTAGTTTCGGCGCAAATATTTGACAAACGTCGGTTGAAATTGCTCTCATGTCGGTCAAATCTGTTGGAAAGTTGGTTAAAACAGCCAGGGGGCGGCATTTTCAACATTAATTGCATTTCTCGGTTTTTCGTAGTCTGTTGATGTCGACAATTTGACCGCATTTCGTCATTAACCGCATCTTTGAAAAATTTTTAACCGACGATTTTTCTCAGTGTACGGCGGCGGTTCATCAATTATGGCTGCAACAACACTAATCCTGTTGATGCCCTCGGGATCAGCCGAACAAAGGGAATGGTTAACCGGCTATCGATTCCGCCCCGGCGGGTGACGTGCGGGGATCGCGAGTCCGGCACAGTTGGCCGCCGCCTACTCCCGTCCTCGCACTCCCGGCTCCTATTCGTATATACATTACCCGGTCAACACACTGATCCCGACGGTTAGTCCTTCGTGTCGGCGGACTATCTAACGTCCCATCACTGACCGCTTTTCCGCCGTCAGTTGACCTTCCCGGCCGGAGGGGCGGGAGAAATTACCATGTAAACTCGACTGTTCCGCCCGACCGCCCGCTCCGCCACGGCGGCACGCGGAGTCCGCTGTATCGGCCATCGGTGATCTAGAACTATTCATTACTGCTAATGCAATCTCATATCGCACAGTAACTGAACTTTCAATCCGATGTCGGGCCCGTGGCGATTATCTGCTCCTAGGCGCGGCACTCCACAAACATAAATAATCCTTAGTCGCAGATGCGCAGATGAATGAGGCGGATTTAAAGTTTGATCATCTCAAGTGAAAAGTGAAAAACTATAGGACAAAAAAAGAAAAAGGAAAAACCTAAAAAACGCTATTAAGGCCCTCAAAAATACCTTGAAATAACCTAAAATTTAACTTCAAGACGAATTTCCTCCTGACGAATTTCCTCAACTCTCGCCATGTTATCATCGCAAATTCCAGCATTTCATCGCCGAAATCCGTTACCACGAAATTGAAAGTGTTGACAGAGTTACGGAATCCTCGAATCAGGCGCGAACAATTTCCTCCTGTTTATGCGGTTCGAGCCGAGCGCATCATATCCGCCGCGACCGAGTTGAAGGTTCCGCCCGGCGAAAGCCGCCCGGCTGACTTGCCCGCCGGCTGCCTCCATCGGCTGAGTCAGTATCCAATTATCAACTTGGTTTCCCGGCTTGAAGGGCGCCGCTCGGCGATGAGACGCGCCGCTCCGACGCAAATTCCAACTAGCGGCGGGGATCCGCCAAACTCGGTTGCCTTAAATGATTCCAGCGGGGAGGAAAAGACAGACGGAAAAGCCGAGGGATTCGCAAGGTGCGCCCTGTGGCTTGGGACTCAGTTTGCGCTCGCCGTGCTCGGGCTGAGGTCGTCTTGATTAAACCCCCGCTCCCCGCTGGCTGCTCCCCGCTCGCAACGCATCCCTGTCATAATTTCTCCCATCTGCGGACGACATCAGGTTTTCACCGCTTGAAACCCCGACGTTGACTGTTATTTGCAAAAAAAAAAACCACCCTAAATAATAATAAGAAAGAAATAATATAAAATTAACAAAAATTACTTATTACCTAGGGGCCCTCACACTTGTATCAAATGAACGTATTTTATCGCCGTTTTATCACTTCTTGTTTAATCGTTCAGCGTTTCTATTTTCTTTTTACACCTATGTATTTATCATCGTGCCAACGTACCACCTTAGCATAATTGAATTCACCATTGACCATTACCCTCTCTACAAATGATTTTGTATCGGCCATTATTCTATCTATCACTCTATCTATTGATCAAAATAGTGAAAATTTAATTGCAAGATTCCGATGAATTTTTTGTGTACATTTTTTCTATTTGTATACAAATTCTTTGACTCCTACAATATGATGATAAACCTTATAAAAAATATTATACTTAAATTACATAGAGGTACCAGTTATTGGCCACTTAGGAGTGTTTCTCACTCTAATGCACTCAAATTAAATTTTTTGGGTTCTTCTTTCGATCCTTGGAGGGGCCAACATTTCAGGAATGTGATTCGATACCAATTTTTCCTGAATTTTTACCTCGTAGTTTCTGAAATATCGAATTTAGAAAATTTGTACTAGGTATATAAATTTTTTTTAATAATAATCAGGAAAAAAAATTACGGTGTGAGAAAAAATTTTTATTGCAGATTTGTGTTCTAGAACCTTTGAAACGTGAAAAAAATGCGTAGATAACATACTTTTATATTTCAATACGTCCGAATTTCGGTTAAACAGGGGGGTTTTAGTGAGACAAAATTTAGGAATATAATATTTTTTGTAGATATTTTCGTACGAAATTTTTTGTTTGCCCACTGATTGGAAGATGGACTAATTTCAATTATTTTCACAAAAGTTTGAATAAAATATAACAGTCTGTACAGCAGAAAGAAACTATCCCTCATCAGATTTAATCACTCATCTGATCGTCACTCGATAGAAATCACGAGGCGCAACTTCGAACAATCGATGAAATCACGAGAAACCGTCGAGCTCTCAAGCGTTAAAACGAAGAGCCTGATGTTCTCTGAAACCGGACCGCAAGGAGGAGACCCTCGGCGAGGGAGAAGGACGGACGATCGAGCCTTTCACTTCTGCCCGCGCAGCCTACCTACTTGTTTGGGGACTGGATTTCCACGAATCTTCGCTCAGATCTACCGACTGCCTTCCTCTAGTGATCTCCCATAATTTATTTCATCACATTTCACATTGTCATTGTCATTTAATCGCAACATTGTGAGGTTGTAGGTTGTGAGATTTCATAATTTTTCATGGCATACTGACCTCAGGAGGAGGTATTTGGGAATGAAAAAAATCACACACCATCCCAACACTCATAATATGATACACAGATATTATCTGTTATAATTTATTGTGTTGGCCGGAAAAAAATTAAAATAGAAATGACTACAAATCCTGATATCGGAGAGTATTGTAGGTTGTGAGAAAGTATAAAAACACGCTCAAAAAATTGAGAACTTACCTTCATATCCAAGGGCCAGACAATGAATTGAGGCAGATCAAAACGAGGGGACTGGGAAGGGAAGATGTAACAGTGTAGGCTCCACTTACTGTTACTGCAAAATTTTCCTCCTTATGGTCTAGGTATGCATTCGGTAATGATTATACGAAGCATGAATCAGAGAATTGTAAGTCTGCCGTGTTTGCTCCAAAAATTAAGCTGAACGTAATATCCAAAACAGACGATTTGACTGACAATGCGAAAAGAGTGAGAATTTATTGAAATCGCAAGAAATGGGTGGCCAATAACTTGGGGGAGGCCAATGACTTGTACTTTTACCCTAGTTATTGAATGAAAATATTATATTTAAATTTCATACGTAATACATGTGAAGGTAAAATCGAGAATCAGGAAAATCAACTCATCCACTTTAACTAAGAATTTTAGGTTATTATGGACACTGTACGATTGCCTTCAATTATCACGGTATTCCAACGAACGAATTTCGTAAAATATGGAAGTTGAAAGGACCAAGTGTCCATTTCTCGGCGTATTACCTTATTCTCAACCGTTGGGTATCCGCATCCCTTCTGAGTTCACTTCGGGCGGTCATACCGAACCTTTTTCCAGCTCAGCGGAGGTACCCGGTGAAATATGTCTTTCCCCGAGGGTAAGGCTTCGGTTATAAAAAATTCTGGTCGACATAAATACGATCCTGATGGCTTCCTCTCTTTTCGATGATTCACGATCAAGCCCCCACGGCTCAATCGACGGGCTAAGTCGTTCCCGCAGCTGCATATTCGAATAGATGGACGTAAAAATACGATAACGCCTCGATTTGACGAGATCTCTACAATTTTTTCGAATCTCGAGTAAGCAGGTACCGAGGGAAGAAGGTAGGTTATCTAGCAAAGTATTTCGCTAAAACCCCAAGTAGTAATCGTATCCTCTTTCGCTAATCGAGTTCATTCGAAGTCGGTTCGATACTTCTGACCCCGCTGACCAGACTATTCCTTAGTGCCTGTTTCTCTCCGTATCCCCGGCAATCGGGTGGTCTCTTTTGTATTAGGGCACCCCCATACCAGTTCTATGGGTTCCGCTCTAACCAGCAATCCTTACGGGACGTATGGTGACTACGAATTGAGCAATTTTCTTCCAGACTCGACTAGACCTTGTCCTTTTCCACGTCAGAATTGCGAAGGCTTTTCTTGGGACGAGACAACATGTTTACCATACGGTGCGCCTTTCCAGGGCCACTACCGCTCTCTTTCGCTCTCGCGACGAAGATACGCCCCTCCGTTCGTTCTCGTTTCTCGTCTTCCTTAAGTCGGCGAATTACCCAGCCGAAAACTACTTTTCCAAGTCTCCTTCTCCCCTTCGACAACTTGCAGTGTGATCGTTCCCGAAGCCAGATAACGAAAGCCAATTAAAACTTTACCACTCTCGCTTTATTTGATCTCCCTGCTCGTATACCCTAGTGATATGCCGACTTCGGCATCGATCTACGATCTCATCAACTAGCTGTAAATACAGAAGTTCACGGTCGGCCTCTCGTCAACGATTCGGCCGAAGTAATGGAGCGAGTAAATATTCTTCGCTTTTCAATTATGCGGACAGTGCGGATTGAAAAGCGTAACATTTCAGCTCCTGTGAAAAATACGATGCGTCCGACAGCCAAATATTTTACCCGCCATCCCCTGTGGTGAAGTAAATATTATTTTGATAGGGAGGCGCATGCGTTTTCTGTAATTTGATAGCTCTTTCCATCAACAATTCGTCGTTGAGTGCTCTAGCACGGTTCACATGGCGCACGGAAGACAAACTTCCTGGAAATCCGGAATCTTCATCCATTAAATGTATAAAGCATACATGCTACATGTACATGTACAGAACAAATTTTGTCCTCTCTCAATATTTACTGTGAATGAAGACCGCAGTTCCACATTGGCAATGGTAAATCAATCCGGGCAAACTTTGGAAAAGCAGTGGTGCGTATTTAACAGACAATACTTCCATATTTTGAAACGTAAAAGTGTGACACAATTTGATCATATTTTGACTACTTTTGAGGGAGGTTAGGTCAAAACTATCAAAAAACTCACTATGCCAATTTTAAAACTAAAAAATACGCCAATTAAAAATAAAAATACGTCAAGTTATCGGAACATAAAAAATATCCACATATTCTGCAAGGAAAACCAAGATTTTAAGACCAAGAACGCAAAAATCGGTTCATTTTTGTGGCCGGGAAAAAAAATAAAATAGATAACACTAAAAATGCGAATATATCAGAAGTACTTTGAGTTATTCAAATTCCAATTAAACAGGGTGTTAGGTCTTATCAAGACAAACAATTCAGTTCAACAAATTTGAAAAAAGGTTGAGAATTGAGGGAGCTACGGCCATTTTTGTAAATGACCACAGATGGACAGACAGTCAGACGGACACAAGGACACACAGACACTTGTTCGAGAAGTGATTCTGAGTAAATGAGTGAAAGTAAAAAATAAAAGAGTAAAAGTAAAAGTTTTTCCTGAAGCTCCGTTCCCATTCTTGATTTTAGGACGATTACAATACTTCCATTTATTCTGTAGATATGGAAGTAAAAACAATTAAAACCCAAAAAACCATAAATTCAACCCTAAATTCAAGGTTTTTTGTGTTTTACTTGTTTTTGTCTAAATTTTAGCATAATTCTTCAGGAAAAAAGTTAGCCAGGAGTATTTCTGTAGCCGTGCAATGATGCTTTAGTAATAGTTAGCTATTCTCATCAAAATTACGATAGCACCTGAATCATAGACATCACTCCCCAAAAATTGGACAGTGGTCATCATGAGGCTGAACAGGTCTCTAAGCCCTGATGAAGGAAATATAAATTTTCGAAAGCTCGGCGAAGGAGACAGCGTTTTTCTGCACATCATACCCCTGATATTCGACTGGAAATTCGAACAACGGGTCGATCTTCCACAATTTACTGACGACATAGTCTAAAACCCGGATGAATGATAAAATTCCGCAAGTTCCAACGGCTCTCCACACCGCGATGTGAAGTTAACTGACTTATACGGCGGATCGATCATCGGTATTCGTTTGCTGTAAGCCCCCCTAGCGAAGCTTCCCCACTGCAATATCCTCACCCTTGTTGAATCTAACCTCATCGACCCATCGTAAAACTCCAAAGCTCGACAGAAGCCAATAGGGTCGGTGACGTTGTTGTTTTGTGCTCGAGTTGCATTGCAGATGATAGAGCTTAATGACTGCAGTCGGATTTGGCGTCGGTCCCCTCTCGAGCCTCAGGCAGGGGGGCCCGGCCCCCTTGGCGGCTTAACTGCTCTCGGCTCGCATTTAACCAATTAATCTGCCCGACGAATAGACTCTGATGGAAGTGCTCTGTTCATTCATACGCCAGCTGCTTCCAACCATTGCCGGACCATCGCTTTCTGGTTGTCATTATTAATGGCTAGTTCGAATCTAGTAGTTTTAATAAACGGAACGGCGATCGGCTTGCTCGATTTGGAGAGCGGGAATCGCCCGTTTGTACGAACATTTGCGACACAGAAGATGAGCAGTAGAAATAACTGCGAAGCCTGTACCAAATAAACTGAATTAAATTTAGGATAATGAATCCGTTTTTTCGTACTTGGGTCGACTCATTAGTTACTTGACGTCCGCCATCAGCGTTAATCAGGCTAAGAACGCCGCCGGGATACTAACAACTTGCGATTTAAGAATGTTGTTAATCAGCTAAGTTCTTGAACATTCTTGAACGTTCTTGATCATCTCAGTTCTTGCACATTCTTGAACGTTCTTGACAAGCTCAGTTCTTGAAAATTCTTGACCAACCAGGTATTGGTGCTTGCTTTTTGACGATTGGTACAGCAGTGCCGCAACAGCACTAATACAATCGCATTTTTATTTCGCATGAGCACACATTTTTTCGTGATATTTTGTTATTGCTCCTAACGCAGGGAGGTTTCCAATGAATGAGGCGTGAAACAGGCTAAAATAATGAGGAATTCGACTCATCCGTTTCCTATTACCGGCTCAATCAAATTTAATTTCGAGCTGGAAATTGGGATCTGAGAGGTATTGGAGGATGCTGAAGGAGTGCATTGTCAAATGATTTGGCTAAGAGTACACCTTGTTCACGACTATTTCCTTTATAGTACTTGACTATCCTTGAGACCAGCAGGTAAGACCGAGGAAAACTCGATCATTGGGCAAAAAGCGATGCCCGGAATGACGGTTTTTAATATTGCAGCGGCACTGGTCACTTGTGAATTCTCCTAAGAAGTAAATAGGGCAAAAGTTAAACACTCGCATTTTGGAATTGAGGCCGTGTTGATAGTCAATATCGTTGCGGGTCTCATAGTGAGAAAGCAACTGAATAAGTCGTCGGTAAAGGAGGACGGTTTCGTCTGCAATTCCAAGAAAGGGTGGAGCTCGTAACTGGAAGAGCCTTCGTAACCGTTTATTGCCGACTTTCAAGCTGGTTTTTGTTTCTAGTCAGCTCAAGTATTTGCTTTTTGCTAGGAAGAAGAGAAAATTGAAAACAGATTGTTGCTATTCGCCGCGGAGAAGGTCGTAGACTGTGGGCTAAGTAGATTGGACGGACAAGCGCTGGCTACGGTTCGTTACGTTTCCGAGATCTCATTGGTAGTTAAATGAGCCAATAGAAACCCCAGGATTAGGTTAATTCTCATTCCTTCAGCTCTAATTCCAGTCGCTGGAGCAGCGGAGTGTGTCTTCGTGGCCCTTCGTCTTCCCCGCCACCCCCGGACCGGCCCCACCCCCTGACATGCTCATCGGTTCAGTCTTATCCCCCGTTCCCATCCAGTCGAGTGAATTTCCGTAGATCTCTGTCTCGAAATAGCGGCCAAGAGAAGGCGGATCACGTTTCGCGGAAATGACGTTGGAAGATTCAACCGAGGCTGTTTGTTGTCAGTACAACGGAAGAACTTTTTTCACCAACAAATTTATAAGTTTGAATTTCTTTATCAAAGGATGAATGCACGTTACAATTAATTAGATATACCGAGAAGTGGGAATACGCCATTATCAGAAGAACATCCAGAAAATAAAGAGAATTGTGACCCTGCCTCATTTTGGCTTTGTGGAAGAATGGCGCCGCCAATTTTCAGATCTTCCATCCATTTATGGTAGGTAGTGCAAAAACCCTATCTAATTTTCTTTATTCTCGCCCCATTAGGTGAACCCTACGTTCCTAAATGTGAGCGTATCGGAACGGTGAGAGATGGGAAATCCGGTCGGGATTGAAAGCCAAAGGGAAGGTGAAAATCTTGTTGAGTCAGGGCGAGACTTTTTGTTGTTTTTCATTTTCAAGGTTCTCCCCGCTCTGATACGTTGGTACGTTCCCAATTACAGGGCACACACATGAGTTGCGCTTTTCCACCCCTCGCGACGCTTTTCCTCGGAACTTTTTTATCTTCCCCTTTTATTAACAATTTCCTGTTATTCGTGTACCGAAAGCGTAGGGTGGAAAACGAAAACAAAAATGGCGCCGAAAAAACGACTCGCGCAACTCGGGAGTGATGGATAAAGGCGAGCGATGATAAAGGCTGGCGTATTTCTGCTGAAGGTCGTCAGTTGACTTGACGTGACATGACGTCGGGAGTCGGCTAACTCATTTCGTAAAATATACCGACCAAGTTGATATGAGATCTCGACATCTGAGAGGCCGACGGGAACGGACATCCAAAACAAACCCACCCCTCGTTCCATTTGGATCTGGACAGATTTAACTCGCCGTGGAAAAACTAACCGGAAAACCCGCGAGTTTTCAACACATCAGGGTCATATTCCTGTCGCTAAGTAGCTGGCTAATTTGTTGCACTTATTCATGATAGCACCGGCTTGATGGGCATGGAACCAGAACCACTGGCATGGCCAATCCAGGAAAACAGCAGTCTTACATCTTCCTGAATTATTTGCAAACTTCCTTCAAATTTCCTTGAAAAGTTCAACTACAGATGAGAACCTGTGATCAAGTCAGGATTTTTATAGCCTGATGAGGCATTTTAGATTTTTGGCTGATTTTTTAATCAATTTCAATTTTTTCTCCCGAAGAATTAATTTGGGCTTTATACTTCTCAAAATCGTTGCAATTCTAAAAAAAATAAAAGTTTTTCCAAGGTTTTTTTGTGGGGCTTTAATATTTTCTATGATTGTTATCAGTGTGAGTAAAGGTTTTGATTCCAGAACGTAAGTCTACAAAACATGGAAGTATGTATCACACACGCACCAGAGACGAGCATAATAGGCTCTATACTTATACCTACCTAATATTTTTATTCTATGAAAAAAATTCCAAGTGAAAATAAACCTACCCAATACCCTAATTTGAATTAAAAACTCAAATTGAGGGATTGGAAGTAGTCTGTTAAACGAAGGTTTACGATTTTCTAAACCGGTTTCAATGTCAACGGTTCACTTTATAGGGACAGCCAAGAAAACTCTCAAATTAAACTTGAAACAAAAAAACTTCACGTATGGCCGGCAAGTTCAGCACATTGGGGGTTTTCAACCAAATCGTGGAAATGGCGTTTCATGGTCTAGGAAACTTCATTCGAATCGTGTTTCGATTCCGTGTCCCGCTGAACTTATCCCTGTCCCATTTTCCCTCTTTCATGTGCCGGGAGCGAGGGACGAAAAAGTTTATTTCTGCTTCGGCGGAGGAAATTCAAAAATGAAGTTGGCCACGGGGTAAACGGTCAGGTAAGCCCAACCTAGAATAGAATAACTCGGACGAAATTTCGGAGGAACGTTGAAATCCTCCAAAGGGAAAGTTGGTCATCCGTTTCAGTCGCCCCGTTGTTTTGAAAATTAATACTGGTTTCCCCCTCACCTTTCCCACTTTCTTTTTTTATGTAGCGACTTTTTTACTCGTGTATATTTTTTACTTGAGGTTTTTGTAAAAGTTTTTCCACTTAGCTTTTCAGCGTCATTCTCGTTTAACGAGGACACGCTGCTCCCAAGGGTTAGCAATAATTCATAATGTTCAGGATTCGTATGCCCCTCAAAAGTCCCTTCTTCCCCAAGGATCCATAATATACTGTTACAGGCGGGAACTGAACAGTTCGAGGGGTGGGGAATACCTTTCCAGCAGCATAGCGTAAGCCACGATTTTTGTAATTGAAAAATTTTTTATGTGGTTCGGTTTCATAGGTCTTCAAAGCTTGTGATTGCAAAAACACATGCAAAGATATGCTCGAGAATGCGCTCACACAAAGTCGTAGCAAGTCGCCGTTTATCCTGAAAAATTGTGTATGAACCCTGATAATACAGTCTCTGATAAACTCTGAAAAGCCCCTGATGCCAGATACGGAAAATGGCAGATTTTGAATTTTGCAACACGTCTTATCAGATATGCAAGGCTCCCCAATATTTCATATCTGACTGAGATTAGAGTCTAGTGGATTTTCACATTCAGCATTTGCAGAAATTTCCTCCTTTTTTTATCTTATCAATTCAACTCGAATCGCTTAAATGTCGCGTGATGGGGACCGCGAATTGAACATCGGCCGCGGGTGCAGGGAGGTGTCGCCCCGGGGGGTACATGCGTGCTGTTATCAATTTGTTCCTCTTGACCGGTAATTAAATGTGAAAAGGGTCCGTGATTTACTGGGCCCGACCGTGAAACAGGCCGTACGTTGAAGGGCATACGGACAGCAGTTGTGTCGTGTTTAGCATTAATTGCCAATCCATCACCGCAGCGGGCGATTGTGTGATTTCTGCCAGCCCCGCTAAGGACAGGAAATGAGCGGCGAAATAGCGACCCAGTTTTGCAGTTGAAGAATCAGTCATCCGATTTGTTTCCGCTGCTGAAGCGAAGGTTGGAAACGCGCACAATTTTGAAAATCCTCGGAGCGTTTTGCGGGAGGACAGCAGTGTTGCCATATCAGAGGTTTTCCCTAAGTTCCTAGAGGTTTCGATGTGCCTAACAGAGGGAAAATAAGGCTAGTTGAGGGATCCCTGTGTTCTAGAGGTTTTATGAGGTTTTTTTGAGTTTGATCTCGAAGTTGATTTTGATCTCGAAGTTGACTTTGAACTCGAAGTTGAGTTTGATCTCGAAGTTGACTTTGATCTCGGAGTTGACTTTGATATCGAAGTTGAGTTTGATCTCGAAGTTGACTTTGAACTCGAAGATGAGTTTGAACTCGAAGTTGACTTTGATCTCGAAGTTGAGTTTGATCTCGCAGTTGAGTTTGAACTCGAAGTTGACTTTGATCTCGAAGTTGACTTTGAACTCGAAGTTGACTTTGAACTCGAAGTTGACTTTGATCTCGAAGTTGAGTTTGATCTCGCAGTTGACTTTGATCACGAAGTTGATTTTGATCTCGAAGTTGACTTTGAACTCGAAGTTGAGTTTGATCTCGAAGTTGACTTTGAACTCGAAGTTGAGTTTGATCTCGCAGTTGAGTTTGAACTCGAAGTTGACTTTGATCTCGAAGTTGACTTTGAACTCGAAGATGAGTTTGAACTCGAAGTTGACTTTGATCTCGAAGTTGAGTTTGATCTCGCAGTTGACTTTGATCACGAAGTTGATTTTGATCTCGAAGTTGACTTTGAACTCGAAGTTGAGTTTGATCTCGAAGTTGACTTTGAACTCGAAGTTGAGTTTGATCTCGAAGTTGACTTTGATCTCGAAGTTGACTTTGATCTCGAAGTTGACTTTGAACTCGAAGTTGACTTTTATCTCGAAGTTGACACTGATCTCGAAGTTGACTTTGATCTCGAAGTTGAGTTTGATCTCGAAGTTGACTTTGATCTCGAAGTTGAGTTAGATCTCGAAGTTGACTTTGAACTCGAAGTTGACTTTGAACTCGAAGTTGAGTTTGATCTCGAAGTTGACTTTGAACTCGAAGTTGAGTTTGATCTCGAAGTTGACTTTGATCTCGAAGTTGACTTTGATATCGAAGTTGAGTTTGATCTCGAAGTTGACTTTGAACTCGAAGATGAGTTTGAACTCGAAGTTGACTCTTATCTCGAAGTTTCCTTTGATCTCGAAGTTGACTTTGAACTTGAAGTTGACTTTGATCTCGAAGTTGAGTTTGATCTCGAAGTTGAGTTTGATCTCGAAGTTGACTCTTATCTCGAAGTTTCCTTTGATCTCGAAGTTGACTTTGAACTCGAAGTTGACTTTGATCTCGAAGTTGAGTTTGAACTCGAAGTTGACTTTGATCTCGAAGTTGAGTTTGATCTCGAAGTTGAGTTTGAACTCGAAGTTGACTTTGATCTCGAAGTTGACTTTGAACTCGAAGTTGAGTTTGATCTCGAAGTTGACTTTGATCTCGAAGTTGAGTTTGATCTCGAAGTTGACTTTGATCTCGAAGTTGAGTTTGATCTCGAAGTTGACTTTGATCTCGAAGTTGAGTTTGATCTCGAAGTTGACTTTGAACTCGAAGTTGAGTTTGATCTCGAAGTTGACTTTGATCTCGAAGTTGACTTTGATCTCGAAGTTGAGTTTGATCTCGAAGTTGACTTTGAACTCGAAGTTGAGTTTGATCTCGAAGTTGACTTTGAACTCGAAGTTGAGTTTGATCTCGAAGTTGACTTTGATCTCGAAGTTGACTTTGATCTCGAAGTTGAGTTTGATCTCGAAGTTGACTTTGATCTCGAAGTTGACTTTGATCTCGAAGTTGACTTTGATCTCGAAGTTGAGTTTGATCTCGAAGTTGACTTTGAACTCGAAGTTGAGTTTGATCTCGAAGTTGACTTTGAACTCGAAGTTGACTTTGATCTCGAAGTTGAGTTTGATCTCGAAGTTGACTTTGAACTCGAAGTTGAGTTTGATCTCGAAGTTGACTTTGATCTCGAAGTTGACTTTGATCTCGAAGTTGAGTTTGATCTCGAAGTTGACTTTGAACTCGAAGTTGAGTTTGATCTCGAAGTTGACTTTGATCTCGAAGTTGACTTTGATCTCGAAGTTGAGTTTGATCTCGAAGTTGACTTTGATCTCGAAGTTGACTTTGATCTCGAAGTTGAGTTTGAACTCGAAGTTGACTTTGATCTCGAAGTTGAGTTTGATCTCGAAGTTGAGTTTGATCTCGAAGTTGACTTTGATCTCGAAGTTGAGTTTGAACTCGAAGTTGACTTTGATCTCGAAGTTGACTTTGAACTCGAAGTTGAGTTTGATCTCGAAGTTGACTTTGATCTCGAAGTTGAGTTTGATATCGAAGTTGACTTTGATCTCGAAGTTGAGTTTGATCTCGAAGTTGACTTTGATCTCGAAGTTGACTTTGATCTCGAAGTTGACTTTGATCTCGAAGTTGACTTTGATCTCGAAGTTGACACTGATCTCGAAGTTGACTTTGATCTCGAAGTTGAGTTTGATCTCGAAGTTGACTTTGAACTCGAAGTTGAGTTTGATCTCGAAGTTGACTTTGAACTCGAAGTTGAGTTTGATCTCGAAGTTGACTTTGATCTCGAAGTTGAGTTTGATCTCGAAGTTGACTTTGAACTCGAA
This sequence comes from Nesidiocoris tenuis, assembly GCA_036186465.1. Lineage (NCBI taxonomy): Eukaryota > Metazoa > Arthropoda > Insecta > Hemiptera > Miridae > Nesidiocoris > Nesidiocoris tenuis. Next base: position 31,096,024 of record AP028909.1, on the reverse strand, counting down.
GTTGAGTTAGATCTCGAAGTTGACTCTGATCTCGAAGTTGACTTTGATCACGAAGTTGAGTTTGATCTCGAAGTTGACTTTGAACTCGAAGTTGAGTTAGATCTCGAAGTTGACTCTAATCTCGAAGTTGACTTTGATCACGAAGTTGAGTTTGATCTCGAAGTTGACTTTGATTTCGAAGTTGAGTTTGATCTCGAAGTTGACATTGATCTCGAAGTTGACTTTGATCACGAAGTTGATTTTGATCTCGAAGTTGACTTTGAACTCGAAGTTGAGTTCGATATCGAAGTTGAGTTTGATCTCGAAGTTGAGTTAGATCTCGAAGTTGACTCTGATCTCGAAGTTGACTTTGATCTCGAAGTTGACTTTGAACTCGAAGTTGACTTTGATCTCGAAGTTGACTTTGATCTCGGAGTTGACTTTGATCTCGGAGTTGACTTTGATATCGAAGTTGAGTTTGATCTCGAAGTTGACTTTGAACTCGAAGATGAGTTTGATCTCGAAGTTGACTTTGATCTCGAAGTTGAGTTTGATCTCGCAGTTGAGTTTGAACTCGAAGTTGACTTTGATCTCGAAGTTGACTTTGATCTCAAGGTTGACTTTGATCTCGAAGATGAGTTTGAACTCGAAGTTGACTCTTATCTCAAAGTTTCCTTTGATCTCGAAGTTGACTTTGAACTCGAAGTTGAGTTTGATCTCGAAGTTGACTTTGATTTCGAAGTTGAGTTTGATATCGAAGTTGAGTTTGATCTCGAAGTTGCGTTTGATCTCGAAGTTGAGTTAAATCTCGAAGTTGACTCTGATCTCGAAGTTGACTTTGATCTCGAAGTTGACTTTGAACTCGAAGTTGACTTTGATCTCGAAGTTGACTTTGATCTCGGAGTTGACTTTGATATCGAAGTTGAGTTTGATCTCGAAGTTGACTTTGAACTCGAAGATGAGTTTGAACTCGAAGTTGACTTTGATCTCGAAGTTGAGTTTGATCTCGCAGTTGAGTTTGAACTCGAAGTTGACTTTGATCTCGAAGTTGACTTTGATCTCAAGGTTGACTTTGATCTCGAAGATGAGTTTGAACTCGAAGTTGACTCTTATCTCGAAGTTTCCTTTGATCTCGGAGTTGATTTTGATCTCGAAGTTGAGTTCGATCTCGAAGTTTACTTCGATCTCGAAGTTGACTTTGATCTCGAAGTTGAGTTTGATCTCGAAGTTGACTTTGATCTCGAAGTTGATTTTGATCTCAAAGTTGAGTTTGATTTCGAAGTTGAGTTTGAACTCGAAGTTGACTTTGATCTCGAAGTTGACTTTGATCTCGAAGTTGACTTCGAACTCGAAGTTGAGTTTGGTCTCGAATTTGACTTTGATCGCCAAGTTGACTTTCATCTCGAAGTTGACATTGATCTCGAAGTTGACTTTGATCACGAAGTTGACTTTGAACTCGAAGTTGAGTTAGATCTCGAAGTTGACTTTGATCTCGAAGTTGACTTTGATCTCGAAGTTGACTTCGAACTCGAAGTTGAGTTTGATCTCGAATTTGACTTTGATCGCCAAGTTGACTCTTATCTCGAAGTTTCCTTTGATCTCGAAGTTGACTTTGAACTTGAAGTTGACTTTGATCTCGAAGTTGAGTTTGATCTCGAAGTTGACTTTGAACTCGTCATAATCCTCGTCATAACTAACAATCCCTGGCTGAGCCCGATGGGCTTGCTCAACGAACTCTGAACCTATTCTAACCGAATAGGTGCAACGTGTTGGATCCAGTCTCTTTCCTTTCTTTCCTTTCAAGGGGATGAGGCAATGAGTATACTCATATACGGCTATTATTATCATATATTACAGTGCATGTGTGGTGTGAGACTAGAGCGACATGTCCTGAATAGTTCCGGCATCCTGGAGGGATCCGCGATAAATTCACGAGAATTTTAATTTCTAGGAATGGGTCACTAAATTCGATCTAATTTACAATCGGGTTCAGAAGCCCGTGATAAGAGACCAGACATCCGGTAACCGAAATTCCTTCGATCTCCGAGGCATCTTCTTGAGACATTCCCTCGGACTAAGATGATGGAAAGGATAAGGGAGCGAGACAAATTCCGGAGAATTGGCTCGGACCAGCGGCCCGAGTGCCAAGTGGCCCTGAATCGTGCCATCGGGTGCCGTAATGCCATGGCATCCTTTGTGCAGTCCCCCATCCTCAGTTGATACCGACGGGCGCTCTCCTAATTTATTTTCGCTAATTGAATTTCTGAGGAGAATTGGATGGGCCCTAAGTAGCCGGGCCTCGTAATTAGCGATTCACTCGCCCCCACCCCCTGCGACCCTTTCGACCCTCTCGTCTGGTTGTGGATTTCCGTTTCCCATTGTCGGATATCGAGAGGCGCGAACTCTCGTACCTTAAATTGAATTTTCAAACCTAACAAGATATTATCGTACCCAAGAAGAACGATAATTGTGAGTTCGTTTGTCGCTGAAACTGACCCGGATTCCCCTTTCCGACTGACTCGACTCTCGCCTCTTGAAATCCATTCGAATTCCTCGAAAGGAGAATTACGAGCCCAGTTTTGCAAAAATGAAGATATTCCTCCCTTTTATTCGATTACTGTCTATTAGAGCTGGGAAAACCTAATTGGGACGAGTATCGTTGGCAATTTGAGCTGCTCTTAACCCGAGAACACTCCGACATTTTTTCCATCCATATTTACAAAGCTGATGATTTGAGCTGGAAAAGTGAAAATCACTTGAGAAAGCATTTTCTTCGAATGGGTTATGCTCAAAGCTCTTTCTGAGCAAGCTAAATGTTGCTTGTACATGACTCCCACGATGTACATTATCAAGAAAAATCGACTTCGATCCGATAACTTGAGCGTGTCCTGGATAAATAATTCGATAAGCTTTCAATTTTAGTTTTTCGTATGACGTATTCCACCAGGATGTAGATGTTTCGTATTTTCCATAAAAAGCAAACAAACTGGAGGTGTTGAATGAACTGAAAGCCAATAGAAAGGCAGTAAGTCCAGCGGCTAAGTGGGCGAGCTACCGTCCTCGGCGCTCAATAACAATGAGGTGCCTCGGCATCTCAATTCTCGTCACAGGTGCAGAGGTGGACAGATGCAAATGACGTCTACGCGTTCCACCTCCAGTAAATCACGATCGATTCTGACGCTTACAGCTGGAAGCGGCTGGCTAAGCGTTCGGATTGAATTATTACAGGTAAATCCACCGAGCAGAACCTGTAATGTGATTGCGGCGTACTGGCGATCGGCTTCCCGGCAGCTACACTTGACGCCAGCCTTGGTCGCCTCAGGTTGTGGCTTAGCAGAGTAGACAAATCAAGTGGTCTCATTACGTTCGAGTGTCGCGTTATTAGAGTTTCAGCAGTATCGGCGATCCTTTGTGGTGTAACTACGCACTTGCAGCTATAACTGATAAGCATACTCCGACCCCGGCAGGGTCTGTTCGATGAGGCCAGTTCCGGGCAGTCCTGGGAGAGTAACTGCTGACCCCAAACAAATTCAAACTATGTGATCAGGTGAATTTGCTTATTGTCGTTTGTAACCAATCCATGACACATCATAGTTCTTAGGGTGGTTCTTCGTCTTATCAGTTCTTACTGAGCCGTATCAATCTCTCCAAAAGTCACTGCATGCCTAGAGAACATCGTTTCACAGATATCTTTTTCTCACTAGACACCTAGAGGAACTTGACCCAGCATCACTGGATTCCATGTAGCGCAGTTTTCTCCGGTAAAATGAGAGATGCCAGAGCAGTGCCATGTCCGGCTATGAGACCAAGTCTTGGGAAACCAGTCTTTGTTTCGACTCAAGATAAAAACAGTAGAGCACGCCCAGGGCATAACCATGTTTCAATAGAAAATAATATTTTTTTCAAATTTGTATAAAAATTGCATGGAGAAAAAGTGCTTCTGAGAACATCTAACAAGCGATAACAGCAAATCATTCGAAATGCACATGGAAAAATACGTCGCACTGATGCCATAACAAAACGTTTCAGTAAACATTTCGAAGAGATAGCTAACAACCGTGAAGCCCAAGGACGACAACGCTGGGCATTAGACGGTTAGTGGATGCCAAGCTTCCCTGCAAGTGCTGCGGTGTTAACATAAGGGGAAACGCGACACAGCATAATAACCGCCCCATAAGACCTTTCCTTTTTCAACCCCCCACCCCCTTCGCAAAGCGTCGCTCGAGAGCTAGACTTGTAAATTATCGCGAAAACTGGGTCGCCTAGAACGAGATGCAACTGTGCGGTACGAATGTGTCTGCCCCTCGGTACCCGAGAGGGAGAAATGTTAAGGAAACGTTCTTATATACACACGTGTAAAGTGGCGAATACAAGATCTTCTCTTATTCCTGACAGCCGTTTCTTGCCCGTGCCAAATCACCATCCCTGATGGCCACCTGCTGGTTCGCTGGACACTTTAGCCCGACATCCGCGTACTTTTATGCTTTTTCACGCCGGGGACTGTTACGTTTTGCTTGACACAGGCGTCGCTTGTACGAGTTTTAAAACTCAAGGACGTTGGCGCTACAATAGTCTTGTGAGGTTGTGATATGAGGTTTTGAGAAATCATTATTCACACGGTGTGAGAGAATGGAACAATATACCAAACTGTAGCAGAGTTGTTTTGTTAAATAGGAACTACAAAAAAAGTGACGATATATACCACACAGTTCTACATAGTCATTGAATCATAAGGATACCCTTCAAAACATTCAACGTTCAAAAAATTCAAAAGTTCAAAACGTTCAAAACATAAGGATACCATTTGGTTTTTCGATTGAGAAAACCGAAACTCACTCAAACCGAAGACAGGTCAACTTCCCATCAAACAGTCCATAAAATTGGTGAGATGGGGCTTCATGCTGCGTCACCAATTTGAGGGATTTTGATGATTTCAACCCAGATAGTTATCATGGATGAAATCAAGTTAGACATTTTCGCCATTTCCCGCGATCTCATTTAAGCTTAAGAGCATTACCCGATCAAAGGAAAAGAGTTTGAAGGTAACTATAGTTTTCACCTAAGGGCACAATGGTACAATGCCTATGGTCAAAATGCCATTTTTACTTCCATATTTACGGAGTAAATGGAAGTATTGTGATCGTCCTAAAATGGAGAATCGGAACGGAGCTTCAGAAAAAACTTTTTCTTATACACATTTACTCAGAATCACTTCCCGAACAAGTGTCTGTGTGTCCGTGTGTCCGTGTGTCTGTGTGTCCGTCTGTCCGTCTGTCCGTGTGTCCGTCTGTGGTCATTTACAAAAATGGCCATAACTCCCTCATTTCTCAACCTTTTTTCAAATTTCTTGAACTGAAATGTTTGTCTCGGCAAGACCTAACACCCTGTTTAATCGGAATTTGGATAACGCACAGTACTTCCGATATATTTGCATTTTTAGTGTTTTCTATTTTATTTTTTCCGGCCACAAAAATGAACCGATTTGAGCGTTCTTGGTCTCAAAATCTTCGTTTTACCTTGCAGAATATGTGGATATTTTTTACATTCCGAAAATGTAGCGTTTTTTCATTTTGGGCGAATTTTAAAATTTTAATAGTGAATTTTTCGATATTTTTGGCCTAAACACCCTTAAAAGCAGTCAAAATATGATCAAATTGTGTCACAATTTTACGTTTCAAAATATGGAAGTATTGTGTGTTATCTACGCACCACTGGTTTAGAAAACGCAAAAGCTCTTTTTAATCAACTTACAAAAATTGGCCTAATTCAAGCAATCTTCAAGGCACCTATCATTTCGCCACCAATATCTGGGGGCATATCGTCACATTCAGCAATAGTTACGGATATAATACACTTGGTTAATGATGATGGAGGACCTTGAAAAACTCTTCCTCGTATGTTCTGCTAAGATACATTAGACAATTTTGCATTAAAAATCTTCAATCCTTTTTCAATCTGACTCATAACGTATTGAGCAGATTACATAATTTTGAGGACGTCGAATGATAGTTCTGGGAGAGAATTAAAATATGAGGTAATATCGTTAAGGAACTCGAAATCGAGTAGAATAATCGGTAATCTATTCCATTTTAAAGTTCTGGAACTTTGCCACGAATTTCACTAGCATTGGAACACTTGACGTTCTATTCATACCTCAGCACGAATGACGGGCATAGTTGGTGCTAAAGTTCATCACTCCCATCCGCCACCCAGCGTTCCGAATGCTCGACTACAGCTTTAATCAGCCCTGAAATTTAAAATATCTGTTGCACGGAGCAAGATCCGAGTGAATACCCTCGGCTTGAAACCTTCGCGGCTTCATTAAAACATTCCCGGCAATAGAAGAGCCCGAGTTGCCGGCCGCAGGAACAGGTAGGTTCATATCAGGCGGTTAGCGCAAGGGTAGCTGGTGTAAGGTTTGTAAGTATGTAGGCAGGAACTGCTCAAGTTAAGCGAATGGCCACTGAGCCAACGGTCATTCAAACTGTTAGCCGGTAAAGGAAACTACCCCTGTGCTGCTGGGGCGAGAATGCGGTACGGTAGTTGAGCTGGAATGTTGCTGCATTCCGTACGTCCTCTTTGCAGGCAACTCCGGCGGACGCCGACTTTCTGAGCGGGTCGACCACCCTCTCCTTATCACACACCTCGGTAATCTACCAGTTTAATTTAACTTTTAATACAATAGATACGCGAGGTCGGATAGAACGAGCCGGCAAGTTGCCCGAGGGAAAGATTGTGAGTTACAGCGTTTCGTTTGTGAATGCAATTTAGTATTTGCGTATTTAAACGGAAAGCAACGATAATTAGAAGAGTAAACCAAAATGTAATTATGAAAATGCCATCGTAATACAGCGTCGTCTAATTGGTACAGGATTCCCAGGTAGGCATTAAATTGAATATTTTGATGATATTGGTTTACATACCTAGACTTTTTTAATATGTTACGCAGGTTTATAGAAAAAGGTCACAATCACGCGGAAAAACCTTACATCATTATGTTTTTTAGGGTGCTGATTCCGAATCTGAGCGTCGTTCAAATTTTCGAATGATTGGAAATTTTCAGTTTTTTTTTCGGCGTTTTTCTGTTCAGCAAATGATAGATAATTGTACAGATGCCCGACAGTTCCACAGATATTCTCTTAGGGAGGTACAAACCTGCGGTCCCATACAACGCATAAATAAGCTACCTACAAGAGCTCGTAGAAAAAAACTTTTAATGGGCTTAATTTCTAATCTAGATTGCAAAAAGCGCCGAAAAGATGCCTTTTTTGAGAAAAACGACATTTTTTACGCTTTTGTTTTAACAAAATCACTTACTTTATGTGGGTCAAGTCATTCTATTTGCTATCAGCGTTAATCTACCGTAAGAAAAGAGTTTTTGTGGCATTTCTGAGAATCTGTACGATTATCTTAATTTTGCTAAACTGAAAAACTCCAAAATTCAAAAGACTTATGGCTATTTTACTTAAACTAAGCAAGTAATTTGATGTTTGAAAACAAAGCAAATAAGAACAACAAACAGCAGATGAAACACAATCATGGTAGACACTGAAAGCAAGACTGAAGTGCCTTGATGGTTAGTAGCCAGTCATGGAAGAAGAAGTTTGATATAAGTAATTAACTAAGACTTAGTTAATCGAACTTAGTTCTATAAAAGCACAGAGTAAAGGACAGAATCGATAACGTATGAATGATGAATGTCATTACCAGGCTAATGAATGCTAATCGCCAGCGGGCAGCCTATTGGGTCCTATTAGTGCTAATGCTTCATATAATTTGCATCATTATGTTCATAATTCAAGCGACTCAAAGTGATTTCGCCCGAAATCGAAGACGAAAATTGACCCAAACTTACCACCAAATCGAAATATAAACCTTTTGGGGTTTTCTTTCCGAACCCCCATTCTCAGTCTACTTCATAAAAACATTCCTGTATTTCTTTACAGAGTACAGGGGAAATTCCTGTGTTTGTACAACGGATAGGCACTCATTATATTAGCCTGATATCCAAATTACGGAATTTTCTTCGGGAGCCGTAGTAGGTAACTGCTGAAACCGATAAATAACGGTGGGTTTGTTCCAGGGGCGTGAGTGTTTACCTCATGACCACACTCACGCTCCTGGCATAAACCTAGTATATCTCAGAAATTCGAGGAATCACTTTTAGTTTAAACAATGCAGTGATGGGTATTTAAACCTTATATGAGCAATCCGACGGGAAAATTAACTTTAAAACATGCATACGATAGAACTCAGACAACGGCTCAGCGATATCGGGTAACAATTCTTCGAACGGTGGAATAAATTCGGTTGAGTAGGATTTATGGTCATTGCGGATGAGACGAGAGGGGAAAATAGGGGTGGAAATGAGGGGAAAGGTGGTGCCGTGATGGGGGAAGGGGGTGCGCCGCGGCCTAATCCAATGAAATACATCGGACGAGCTAAAACCCTATTAGAAACAAAGACCGCTCCTCTTGGTGTTCTCGGCAAAAAGATGAGAGAAAAACTAATTAATAGAATAACAACGGAGAGAAATATGAAAAGAAAAAATACGGGACGGGGAGCATAATGATGGAGGAAGTGGCGGACAAACTTGAATCCAATTACCTTGGAGTCTGACGATGAGGATGACAAGCGGAGATCTAGTTGGATAAAGTATATTTCGTTACCAAGGAGGGAACGCCACGTCAAAGTGGCGACCATCTTTTGTCCTCCCATCGCATCGTGGAAATTCAATTTATTGTATCCATTAACAACGGATGTCTCGGGAAAGGAAAGCGAAAGGTTGGGCCTCCAAGGGGTCGTGGAAAAAGTGGAGGACGGATAATAACGCGAAATACTGCCCCCACGTACCAATTTGTGGATAGAGTTAATAGAGTTTTAACAAAATACGTGATCCTCCGTACGTAATACAACCGACTGGCAACTTTCACTGATTCGCATACCCAGTTGCCTCTCGCTGACGTACCTAAATACTTCTTTGCCAGGAAGTGGTGAGAATTCTTGACTTTTTCACAACTGATATTGCAGGTTTGTTTGGCAGGTTAATTAGAATTGAGTTAGGTAGATGATGAAGAGGAGGATGACACGATTGATTGGGTAAACTCCAAATTGGGAATTTCTAACTCAATTTTTATTTATTTTCCTATTTTTATTGTATTTATTTTTTTTTAAAGAAAATTGTGAAAAACGGCGTTTTTTTGGAAATTTAGATTTTTAAAGATATTTATAGAATTTTTCATCAGACCAGGGATTGGATTTTTAGTAGTCAGTTATGTCCACCATTTTTGGTCTCTTTTGGAATTTTTATCAGACGACTCCTTCGTGCCGAATATCCGCCCTATAGATAACCATAGTTGTGGTTTGTGCAGCAACTTTGAAAAAATCAAAACGAAATCGTCGAAGTTATTACATTTATCTTCAAGTCTCTGGCCCAAGCTCTCGAATCTCTACAATAATCACAACAAGTGGATAACATTCATCGCAAGAGAACCGGCATTTAAAAATTGCTAGGAATGTTTAAACATAACTTACTCGTACTGAGGTTGGAAAGAGAATATGGAGTAAACACGCACCTGCAACAGAAAAATCGACCGTTTCAGTATAACTTGAAACATTTATGGACAAAAGAGAATCAAAAAACGTGAGATGAGGGTTTCTATTTCTTGTAAATATCTCGTAATGGCCAAGATTTGATAAACGGCATCTAAAAACTAAATCCTATTTGGACCGGAAAAGTTCCAAAAAAAAGTTTATTGAGCACAAAATTATTCGTCATTATTCTTCATTATTGGATATTCAAGGCTTCCAGCTGGAGATATAGTTTTTTACATGAGGCGGTGGATTCCGAAACTGTCTATGCCCAAAGTTTCAATATTTCCGAAAAAAATAAAAACATACCGATACGACGGAAATACGCGATAAAACCATCCGCCCTATGGAGGCCCGAATTCCAAATTATGAAAACATTATGATGGGCTCAAAGAATACAATATCCTTTGTTCCTCCACGAGACGATCATCGTTAATTAGCGACCGAATACTTTGCGACGCAATCGATCAGTTAGAAAACAGGAGGTAAGAAAATTATCAGGCATCATATTTTCCGCTCAAACCCTCTCCACTTGAAACAAGATTTGAGAAAAACGCCGATCAACATCGGGGCATGCATAAACATTTCTAATGCATAAACATCAGCCACTGGGAGACCCACCTCAGGCCGGCTGCTCTTTCGACTAAGCGGCAGAAAAGTGGCCGTATTACCGCGAACAATGTAGCCTCGTCCCCGGCTCGTTTTAGTTCGCTTACTCCTCTCGTCGTCGTACATATTGCTCCCCCGAGGCCCCAGGGTAGGACGCGTATCAAATTCACGACGAAGTAATAACCTTAATACGGACCTCTCGCAATAACTCTTCTTGCGTTCTCCTTTTGCTCCTTCGCGCATTCCTCGTCGTCGTCCGCTTCTTCTGCTTCCATATCCGCTTTAATATTCCGCAATGAATTACTGAAATAGGTAGTAGTTCGCTGTTCGGAGCACTATATCCACGTCTGGGTGGAAGTCCGTATACAAGGCGGCCCTATGCCCCGGTGGTAAATCATTTTTTTCCGCCTCGGATATGAAAAACTTTATGGCGTGATAATCGGGGATATGCACTCGAGAATGTTCCCATCCTACGCCGTATAATATCTGTTGATACTTTCATGCGTAGGGTTCATCATATCATATTCTCACGTCGGGGCGCCGAGAAGACGTTCGCTCTGAAGATAATTCACCCAGGAAGGATAAATAGGGTGCTGGGGAGATAACTAAATTTTTGTAACACTCAATATAGTGTGACAACATGGAAAGTTGAATGGGCAGAAAAACCAACACTGAGCTTCTAATTCAAACCCTCGGAAAAATAATAATTCGAAAGACGGTCGCCTGGTAGTCTAGTGGTTAAGACATCCACTTGTGGAGCAAGGGGTCCCGGGATCGCAACTGCTTATTCATCATTTTCGGCTGAAAGAAAGATTTTAGACCGAAAAAGTCTATCTTTCATTTTTGGTAGAATAGGTTCAAACACCTCGAGTATTTTCGCGATATTTTCGGGAAGTGAGCTCCCAGAAAGATTTTTCCTTTTTTCAACTTATTCATGCCGCATTCCAAAATGAAAAACAAGCATGGGCGTCATCAGCTGCAAATCTAATCTACAACTACAATCTAAGCCTACAGCCGTACTGGAACCTAATCACACCGATGAATTCTTGTAAAGAAACTAATCAGCGGACTTCAGACGGACAACATTTTCTCTTTTCTCCATAGCGTCTCCAGGCAGTAAAGAACGACCGCTTTTTGAGAAGTTCAGAGGCAGTCTGAAATGAAATCTTCGCTCAGTGTCCCGTCTCGCCCTTGGCGGCTAGCGCCCTGCAATGGGGAAGTAATGCGAGGAAATGGCCCTATCAACGGCCAAAGAAGCTCTTCTCTAGCGCCGAGTTTGGCGCAGTCCAAATGGGAAAAGTTGGAAACGCCATGGCGACCAGTCGACGCCTACTTGGACGCAGAATGTGGCGAAAGCCACTCTCACTCCCGTCCTGCTCTGGCCGACCCTCGACTGTGATGTGAAACATTTATAGGTCAAGTATATTCAGGGGTAACTATGAGTAAAGCAGGAGTCGCATAACTCAGGTCAAAATGCGTTGTGCTCTCTTAAAAGCAAGTTTGAACAACTGGCGCGATTTTGAGTGAGTAATTCATGACGAACCTTGTCAAAAGGAAAAGTAAATTGACTCCAACAGTGTCAAGGGGCACTTGAAAATCGTCGCTCAAGTTGCAGCATGCAATAACTCAGTTTTCCCAATTTTACAGGAGACCCAAAAAACTGTTTCCATTGCTTGCTGTTCGAGAAGAATGGACATGGGAACATGGCTTGGAAACGCCAGTAAAATTTATTGGGTTCAATCCCGACGCCACCTCGACCAATCACAGCAATGCATTCTTTTAACCCCGTGTTTGTATCATTTGGGACAAAACTGGCCACAGCATTGTTGGCTTCTGTTTTTTCGCAATTCTGACCACGGAAAGGGGTCCACAACATCGTTTTACCATATAAATAAGGCCTACCTCAATTTGGCCAAAAATTGAGTTATAGCATGTTGCCGCTTATGCGACGACTCAAACTTTGACAAACATTATCGACGGAAAGTGGGCAATGGATTTGAATCTTGACAACCCTTGTCAGGCTGGTTGACTCAAAGTTTGACAAACATTTTCAAGGAGGAGTGGTCAATCGACTCAAACTTTGACAGACCTTGTCAAGGAGAAGAGGTTAATTGACTCAAACTCGGAAATTGACAGGCTTCATCGTGGGGAAGAGGTCAATTGACTCTAACTTTGGCAACCCTTGTCAATAAGAGGGGTAAGTTGACTCAAAAGGTGCCCACTCACTCGAAGACAATTGCTTCAATTGGTCGAGATGACTCAATAAACAACTCAACTAAATTTTATTGAGGTGCAAAACCACGATCCTATGGTCATCCCCACGAAGCATCCTGCAATCGGCACCTAACCAATCGAAAATCTTGCCAAATCGATCAAAGCCTCAACAATCCTCGTGATAAGGAAGTGGCCAAATGACTCAAATTTTGACAAAACCTGGCAAGAAAGAGGTCAATTGACTCACGTTTTGAAAACAGTTGTCAAGAGAAAGTCTTAATTTGACTCAAACCTCGACCTAGCTTGACAAGAAGAAGCGGTCAGTTGACTCAAACTTTGACAGACCCTGTCAAGGAGAAGAGGTCAATTGACTCGATTATCGACGAACCTTGTCAAGAGGAGGTGGTCAATTGACATAAACCTTGTCAAGAGGATGTGGGCATTCGACTCTTTCTTCCATGAAATAAAATTTTAGTTGAAATGCGAAACATTTTAGTTCACGACGAAGAAAAAATTTCTCATGCAACCCTTTGGCGATTTCACCGTCCCAAAAAGATTAAAACTCAATCAAAGTTTTGAGAACGTGGAGATTACGCAATAAAAAAATTCCTCCCGTCCGCCGGTCCGAAATCCAATTCGAAAATTAGGATATCGCTTAAACGTAAATATAATTCGAACATTACAATTCGAAGCCGTCCCGATCTACGTTTCAATGGAACCTGTTGAAATTCGGGCTCGCCAAGGATAGAAATTGAATTGGCCGTTTCGAAGGAAATATCTGGATTTGACGTGCGGACTCTTGCCCTTCGTCACGGGATTCATTTCGCCTTCCATTTAAATAATCGAGCAAACCTGCAAAATGGTATTCCCGGAGGTTCGCTCGAAAGAGCGGTCCCCAATCTCATCAACGAGCACAAGAGATCTCGACAACGGGGAATTCGACGGAAGAAAACGCGGCATTCCTGCAGTATTTCGGCCCCGTTCCCGAACAGCATTGAAAGCATCTATTCACTAGATTCCTAGAAAGCTGAAGTAAACACCTGCCGCTGCCGGTTACGGGTAATTAATGAAATTGATTGCAAAATTTGTTCTCCCGCTTTGCGAAGATTTTATTTCCCGACGCAGTATTTAAATTTCGGCGGAATTCGTGCTTTGGAAAAATTTCAATTTCAGGGAGACTAGGCGAGTAAATTGGCTCAATGCTCGGTGAAACGCGTGGATGTGGTGATTGGCGCGCGAATCCAACTGTGCGCATCCGATTCGCCCGTACGGCCATCCTCAGATCTGGTTATTAACCAAATAACCGACAATATCATTAAAAAAGAAAAAAAAATTCGGCGGATTATCTGAGGGTTAAATTTTTTGAAATGTCAAACCAGAAATAATATATTAGCCTTATCAGCTTTAGCCTCCCCTTGTTAGTTCATACTAATCTACTGACAACGCAGCTCAAATTTATCATAAAAGTTGATGTTACGAGTAAAAACCAGTGGTGCGTGGATAACACACAATACTTTCATATTATTGATACGTGAAAGTGTTTTTTTTTTTTTTTTTTTTCCCTGTAATAATTTTTATTGCACCGAGTAATAACTCATCAACAATATTAAATTGATATTTCCTAATACATGCTTTACTAGACTTAAGATACATAGCTTAGGTCATTGTCATTCTCATTTATATAGTTCACAATCACTTCCTATGCAAGTTCATGTGGCTTTGTGCGCTTTAGGCGCCTAGTTAGATCTTCTACGTCCAACAGTTTGACTGCTTCTTCGTTTAGATGATCTCTCAGTCTGGTCAGATGGGCAGATGCTCTCTGCTTAATCACTTGATCGACACTATCCACGTTGAGTTCTCGGTGGAGGGCATCATTTCGGAAGTACCACGGCGCGTCGGTGATGCATCGTAGCACTGAGTTCTGGAACCTCTGAATGATCTGTCTATTGGTTGGAGCTGTGCAGCCCCACAACTGCGCTCCATAGGACCAAACTGGCTTAAGCACTTGATTGTACAGAAGCAGCTTGTTGCCGATGGTCATGGTGGATTGCCGGCCAATCAGCCAGTACATTTTTCTAAACTTGAGGACAAGTTCAGTCTTCTTTTTCTTTACATGTTCTTTCCATCTGAGCTTGGCGTCCAACGTCATACCCAGATATTTGGCTTCATTCACATAGGGAATGGCCACACCATTTATGAAAGTCGGGGTGTACACAATGCTTCGGTTGGTGAAGTCAATGTGGACCGACTTTGCTTCATTTAATCTGATTCTCCACTTTGCAGTCCAACTGCTGATCCTGGAGATCGCTCTATTCAGTTTTTGGGTAGATTCTTCGTTGCTTTCTCCAACTGCTAGGATAGCAGTGTCGTCAGCAAACGTCGCTGTTGTGTTCTCTTCAGTCTCGGGCAAATCGCAGGTGTAAAGAAGGTATAGTAGTGGGCCTATAACACTTCCTTGCGGTACTCCCGCGTTGATTGTTCTAGGTTCTGAGTATGCATCCTCCTGTTTGATGCAAAAATATCTCCTCGACAAATAAGATTCGAGTAACTCGACATACTGATAGGGTAGCATCTTCTTCAGCTTGTGGTTGAGGCCTTCATGCCAAACTTTGTCAAACGCTTGAGCTACGTCCAGGAAGATGCCTGAGCAGACATTCTTCTTTTCTAGAGCTTCTTCAATGATGTTGACGATCCGGTGTACTTGATCTATTGTGGAGTGCTTCTGTCGAAAGCCAAACTGGTGGTTTGGTAGGAGCTTGCGCTCATTGATCAAGAGCTAACAATCTCTTGTTTATGAGCTTCTCAAAGAGCTTGGACATCACTGGCAGCAATGAGATGGGCCTATATGATGTCAACTGATCCGTTGGTTTCCCTGGTTTTGGGATCATGATCACCTCAGCAATCTTCCATTGTTGAGGGACATAGCGGTGAAAAATTGCTGCATTGAATATCTGAGTGATTTTCGCAACTGCTTTTCTTGGAAGATGTTTTAGTATCTGGCCAGTTATGAGGTCATAACCTGGGGCCTTTTTTGGGTTGATTTCAAGTTTTATCGTTTTAACTACTTCCTGTACCCGAACAGGAGGTATATCAGTCAATGGTTCCTTTTCTGGAATATCTTCTAGTGCTTCTTCATTTGGTGCAGCAGGATTAGGTGTAAAGATATTTGCAAGATGCTCAGCGAAAACATCTGCCTTTGTCTGATTATCGCGTGCCCATTCTCCATCGGGTTTTTTAACCGTGGGTGCATGAATGGTTGGTCTTTTGAGGTGTTTTGTAGCCTTCCAGAGGAGTAATCTGTGTGCTGATCGCTGGTAAGCTCGCTCAGGAATACTTTTGTATTTTCGTCTTTTATTTCTCTAATCATATTTCTAAGCCTGGCTGCTGCTTTGTACCATTCAGCTTTTTGGGCAGGACAACGTGTCGCCTGCCAATGCTTTCTGGCTTTGCGCTTTTCTTTGACTGCCTCAACAATTTCTTGTGGGTAGTTAATACCTTTGTTTCTCTTTTTGACAACTGGTGTATTTCTCCTGGCTGAATCCTGGATAGATATTGTGAGGAGTTCGAGTTCTCTATCAGTATCTTCTCTACTATTGATAGGGATAGAGAGATCTATTGTAGAGCTGAGATCAGTTTTAAACTTCCCCCAGTCTGTTTTACTGTTGACAAGTGAAGGGTTATGAGGTCTCTGAATGATGTACTCACTTAATGTGATAATGATTGGGGAGTGGTCCGAGCGGAGGTCATCGTTTTCTTCCACCAACAAGTAGTTTGCTGAGAGGTTTCGTGCTATAAAAAAGTCAACGAGGTCAGGTAACTTGTTTGTATCTGTTGGCCAGTACGTCGGCTTCCCAGTTGAATATGGTTCACAATTGTAGTTAGTGATGGCTTTATTGAGGGCTATGCCTTTGGTAGTACATAGACGTGACCCCCATCTAGTGTGCTTTGCGTTAAAATCGCCTCCCAAAATAAAGCGATTATCAAGTTTGATGAAAACGTCTTCATACTCCTCTTGTCTGAAGCTATGTTTGGGTGGACAATAGATACTGGCTACCTCGAGAGAGTAGACAGGTGTTATGATTTTTATACCACTGATTTGATACTTCTCAGCTTCAATTTTAGTGGATTCATAATGCTTGATGGTCTCCTTCACCAGCACTGCACTACCTCCACGAGCTCGATTACTCGGGTGCAAGGCATGGTAGCATTTGTAACCTTTCATTCTGAAAAATGTCTCTTTGGTAAAATGAGTTTCGGATATCAGACATATGTCAATTCTGCTGAGGTTTAAAATCACCTCTAATTCTTTTGATCTCTGCAACAATCCGTTGGCGTTCCAACTCATTATTCTGATTGTAGGCTTCATGACTTTCTTGCATGACCTTGCTTTTCAAGCACCGCAAGGCGCTTGCTAATACTTCTAATTTCGGCCATAATCATTTGGAGAGAAATTTCCTCATGTCTATAGTTGTCTTCTGAAGCTGGGTTCTGCTTGTGAGCGTTTTTGTAATGGCAGCAAATGATTTCAGGTTAGGGTCCTTGAAATTAATTGCAGCTCCTCTATTCATGGAAGGTGTCTTCACTTTGAATGCGCTGACTACTTTTTTTGCTCTGGAAGATGCGTAGTAATTCCAGTAACTTTTTTCTTGTAGACCTCTTGGGCTCTAATAGCTACTGGGCACTGTCTCCAGTTTTGCAGTATGCTGTGCATCTTCAGGCTTCACATTCTCCGATAGGCAGTTGGCGCAACATGGAGGGTATTTCGGACTATTAGGTTTTGTACAACTTGCTGTATCGTGTGGCTTCCCACTTTACACATTTCGGATTTTTGCCGCAAAAATTTTTGGTATGCCCAAATTCCTGACAATTTTTGCATTGTACGACTAATTTTGACGTCCTTAGAGGTTCAACTTTTATTTTATAAATTTGATCGAGTACAGATAAGTTGTAAATACTTTTTATGTCAGTGTTTTGTGGAAATTCCACAAGACACATGCTCAATTTTTCTTTGGTTTTCTTGTCAAGTTTTCTGGTGACACCAACATTGTTTATTGCAAGTGCCGTTTCCAGTGAAGCTTTTACATCTGATTCTGCAAGATCTATTGGAATTCCTTTCATCATTACTTTGACGTTTCTTTCTTGTTTATTCTCATATGTGTGATGAGGGATTTGATTGCTTACTAAAAGCTTAGTTAATTTACGAAAATCGTCAGATGAATCGACATTTACTTTGGTTCTGGTTTTGTTCATGATCGTCACAGTCGGTTTTATCTGATTTTCAGTGGCAAGGTTGGATAATTTTCCTATTTCCTTTAAACCTGATATGTAAATTGGAGGGGGTTTTTTATTTGCCCAACTGCTGACATTGGGAAGTTTTACTTTGTTTTGGGGTTGATTGCTGATTGGTTTATTAGCAATCCGGTCGGCTGGCGGGGACCCGTCTTTCCTCTTCCTTTTAGAAGATTTTACTACTGTAAATTCCTCATCGTCAGTATTATAGTAATCCTGTCTTTTTAAATTCTCAATCTCGGCTAAGAGATGAGCAATCTGTTCATCTGTTTTCTTCTGATATGCGGCGGCAGCCTTTTGGTCGTTCACAATCTTGACATTCGCGTCTTGTAAATATCCCTGCAATAAGTGGATAATTTTGAATAGTTCACCTATTGGCTTCTGGACTGGTAGAGAAGCAAGTGCGGTGACCTTGTTCAGCTCCGTTTTCACTTGCGAAACGCGGTCATTTGTTTCTTCAACAACGTTTTCCGCGGAGATCGGCTCCGGCTGGCTCATCGTCCTGCTGCTGATGACACTCACATTGGCGAAACAATATTAATTTAATCGCGAGATGTTGTCTCTTCGAGCTCTCGAGTGATACTACGTGAAAGTGTGACACAATTTGATCATGTTTTGACTAAAAATGCAAATACATCGTTATTACTGTGAGTTATTCGAATTCCGATTAAACAGGGTGTTAGATCTTGAGGGGACAACCATTTCAGTTCAAAAAATTTGAAAAAAGGTTCAGAATTGAGGGAGCTATGGCCATTTTTGTAAATGACCACAGACGGACACACGGACAGACACTTGTTCGGTAAGTGATTCTGAGTAAATGAGTGTAAGTAAACGTTTTTTCTGAAGCTCCGTTCCGATTCTCGATTTTAGGACGATTACAATGCTTCCATTTACTCTGTAAATATGGAAGTAAAAAATATATTCAGATTTATGTTGAAGATACTTCTATACAAAAACGGAGGGACATTTGATACATCATCAAACAGAAACTGAGGGCTGATGGGAGGGAAAAACCTGCGAAACGTATAACAATAGCGGATGTCCCTCGACGGGGCCCACTCAGTTTTCCCTCAGTTTCTTTTCCATTAGTGCGGATCGATCGCCAATCACGGCGATTGATTGACGCCGGAGGGAGGGGGTGTGTAAAAAACGAAGCCAGTCCGACGGGGGAAACAGTAGGCGGAAATACCATTCATCCGAAGAGTGTGACAGTGTAGTGCAAAAAATGATATTAAGGAAGAGTTTGTACTGGCTGGGGGGAGGGGAGCCGCAAAAAAATATCAGATGGACGATAACCAGAATCATACGACGGTTTTTCTCGGGCTGCTACGGCAGAAAAACGATTCGCCGCCCAGATAAAAGTATTCATGGCTCAGCGGACAATGTCAAGTAAAGTTTATAAAGCCTCAGACAATGGGAGTGGCCTGGGAAATGTCGAAACGCTGTTTTGCGTTCGGGAGCGATTAGATTTTGACGGCGACATTCCCATTTCGTTTTTAAAGTTTTTTTTTCTGGAATTTTTTGGCTCATTTTTCGTAAGAAATGAGCCTTTGTCATCGGTCAGGAAAAATTTTTTTAACACCCCCTGAAAATTTGTTGGTTTACGTTTCACAGGGCGTAGAATCCGAATCTGCAATAAATATTTTTGTCCGTCCGCCGTCCGGGGTTTGTTAGGAGAGAAGGAGTTGTCAAAATTTTTTGAAATGTTCAACATAAATCAGATTTCGTACCTAGTTGGTCCAAACGTCTCGACAGAAACCTACCTTAATTTTAAGGCCTGTAAAACAGCCGTTGAAGAGGGGAAAAATTCGTGTTTTTGAGGAAGTTTGCAACATAGGCAAGATAATTATTATTTTCTACACATTTTTCGATGCTAATCGAATGAGACCATCGCCGCAGCTTTAACCGTTTAGGATTTATTGCAAATTTAGTGAGGCATTTTTGAGTTTCCCAAAATTTTCCCAATTCTTAATAAATGAAAAACTATTGGAGGTACAAACATCGTTTTCCACTCGTTGGAATTTGGTCGTATTATTCACAAAATCAGCACAAATTTCATGGATTTGGAGCACAAAATTATACACCGAAATATGGAAGTACTGCATGTTATGAGAAAGCTGAGTACCTATATGGTGGAAACGGCACTAAGAAAAAGAACAGCCAGTGTACCAGTAGTAGAGTACGTTAACCTCCGAGTTACTGTCCCAAAAGAGGGGTTTCCTTTTAGAGAAGATATTGGGATACACATTGGACGAAAGGAAATATCTGATGGAGACGAACATAGGGTATTCCTCAATATAGTAAGGCGTATCTAATATAACAACTTATTGATCGCCACTCCCCTAGTAGATAGACGCCGAAAAGGGGCTAAAAATAAAATAAATATCTTACGGGGGAGGGGTACATTCTGACGAGAATAGAATCCCCGTCGGAGGCTCTATTATAGAGGTTTTTGGGAATATTTGTATTGAGTTTCTCGTAGTTTGTGCTCAAATACAATATCTAGAGCTCGGATATTAAGAACTGAGACGAGAATGGGGGAGAAAACCAATTTGTACTTTTACCAACACTGAGCTGGTTACTTGGAATTTCGTTAACGATGACAGTTTCTTGAAATTCTAAGCTTTTCGATTCCTACCGCTAGTATAAAACGTAGGATCCTGACAACGTTGCCCGTAGATAGATTAGCCTCTATTTCGTATTTTGAGGGTTTAAATAAAATGTAATAGAAATATACGCAGTAAAACACATTTTCACTCTGGCAGCCAGGAAATATATCAAGAATAAATTATTACGAATTTATTTCCAAATTTCACACACCCGAAAATGAAAGAAATTCGAGTTTTTTTCCACCTCTGATTTTTCAGAATTATCGGAAACTGGGGGCTACCGCATTTAGTACAACTGCATGTACTTACAGATTCTTGTCTGTACTAAATAAGTCAGAACGTCGGGACGGCGCAATATCTTCGTTGTCGCCGGCAATCTCCGCTCCGCGGTAAAAATTATTGCCGTTGCAGCGGAGGTGGCGCCGGTGCGTAATTGCGAGCCGAGAAGGGCGTGCCTTGCGGAGCGAGCCGGGCGGGTTTGATATCGCAGGAAAAACGGGCGGCGGCCCCGAAGAGCGGAGGCCGCGTAGGAATAAATATTGCGCATTAATGGAATACAGCGATGCTTTCTGCCTTTTCCTCCTCTTCCGGGGCCGCCTCGCTTCTGCCTCGGTCGCGCGGTTGCTAGCAGTCGGGACACGTTCTTGAATTGCGGCATGCGTGCGGTTGCGATTCACGAGCGACTTCGTATTTTCCATACGCCCGTACCTTCCATAAGAATAGGATAAATAGTACAGGCTTCTGTCGGGGGAAGATTCGAATTAATGATTATTATTCTTATTATTATGTACCTCGAAACTTGAATAACTCGCAGTACTTCCGATATATATGAATTTTTAGTATTTTCTATTTGATTTTTTTCCGGCTACAAAAATGAACCGATTCGAGCGTTCTTGGTCTTGAAATCTTCGTGTTTGGTACCTTGCAGAACATGTGGATATTTTTTATAATCCGGTAATGTGGCGTACCTATTTTTATTTTGGGCAAATTTCAAAGTTTGCATAGTGAGGTTTTTGATATTTTTGACCTAAACACCCTTAAAACCAGTCAATTGTGTCGCACTTTTACGTTTCAAAATATGGAAGCATTGTGTGCTATCTAAGCACTAGTGGTTTGAGTTTTTATTCGAGATGCGATGGATTTAATCGCCCTTACGATGATAAATTGATGAAAGATGAATTTTAACCATACGGTTTCGTCCACACCTTCGATCCGCTTTTTCGAAATTCCAATCCCATGTAAAATAACAGATTTCCCTTTAGAAGCCAAAGCTATCTCTAAAGTTTATAACTCATGCTGCGTACAGCTGCGGTGAATTTCTCAGAAGCGAAAACAATTCCTTAGTAGAAAAGAAGATTTTACCCCCCCGAAGACTTGGCAATTCAAGAAGACAAGCTGAAGACGTGTTAACATCTAATGAAGAGATTAGCGTGAATTCTACAGCTCTACCGTTGCGTGCTTAACATTCTGAAGTTTGCTCGGTCTCCACTCAGCTTTGAAGCCACCTGCTCCAGTTTCCCGACATTTCCCGACAGCCTCCCTCCTTTCCCGCCCCTGCCTTTTAAATTAGGTTGCTGAAAAATCCTTGACCCCGGCCGTAAGCCTTTTAACCGGGAGGTACGTAACGTAATTTATGAAGAAACGTGAACGAAAAACAAAGCCGCCGCTAACGAAGACCGAAATGTTAGCGAGGCTGTTGGTGATGGATGGTGGTGTCATTTCTTGGAAAGTGACCCGCGAATTTAGTTCATTTCGTCCGGAATCTAACTAGGTGTTTTTGGAATTGCCATTTGGAAAGGGAAAATTGCTTATTAATGAATGAAAGTGAGTGAGAATGACCGCGTTGATTGACCCGTTAGCGTCGAAGGAGTAATGACAGGATATCACTCGAGTCAGTCAATTAGGAGTTCCAACGAAAGAATCGATTTCTAAACAGAATTTTTTTAAAAACGCAATGCGTAAACAGTCCGTGGAAATTTCGGCAAATGCGTAATATTGAGGGGTGTCTCGTACTAACCTTATAAAAAATATAGGGTTTAACAAAACGCCGCTAACAGAATTTCAACCCGTTCCCAAGGTACGATTTCTTGAGGTTCTTTAAGAAAGACAAAAATTTGCTTGGAACCAGTTGTCCACTTCAAAAAAAACTTTTTTCGACTTGCGAAGGACATAATTTTAGCGTTAAAAATGGTGTCAGGAAAATCTACATCTAGGATTAACGTTGGAGTGCGGAAGTGATCCGGTAAACTGCTCGTGACGACAAAATGACCAAGATCATTTTTTACTGTAAAGAAATAGATTATGAAGAAAACCTTGGAATGAATCGATTTTTTCGAGAAACATTTCTATTAGGTACCTATTTATTTTTCTAAAATATTCTCACCTGTTATTCGAAATTTTCAAATTTTTTTCAATAACTTATACCTACTTGAGGAATGACATTAAAATAAAATAATCAATAAATAAAATAAGATCGGTTATGAGGTTGAGAAAACGACTTTTCTAACCTATCTCTGACTAACATGTCCATTGAGACATAGAATTCCACATTGAGATATAGAATTAATGTTACTAACTTGGAAAATACCTTCTTATCGTCTCGTTCGACAGGGTATTCGATAACGCACAGTTTTTCCGAGAGTATTTTTGCCGAAAAAAGTTACAGGTCCAAAAATGATTTTTAGTAAAGGCCAGTTTTCTACTATGGGTAGATTATTTCCCCTTCTACGACATCCGAGTTGTTGTTTCGTGTTATTTTCTATTAAATGACAAGCCTGAGAGACATTTCCATTCGAAAACCCTCCCCAGCTTCCAGGGACCTCTTTATTTCTTCCGCTTTAGCTAATACTCTATTCACATTTCCCTCTGGAGTTTTAATGCTACTGTTTTCCATTATGAGACTTCGCCCGACTCCCGACGCGCATATTTTTATTGTTGTTTCAAGAACTTTGTCAGTTTGAATTCATTTGCGAGGAGCAGTATCAACCTACCTATTCGGTTTCAATGCGTCGGGAAATAGACGAAAAGGAGTAGAGTTGCTCTGGAATTGAAGAAGTTGAGTTGCACTTGAGTCGAGGTAAAGTAGAATCGTCAGAGGACGACTTACTTATCTTTATTGGTTCGTTTTAGCGAAGGAGCAGTTTGGTGCGGGAAAAATTAAAAATACCTAGTATTTGCAATTCAAAATTTTCTTACGGTAAACCAACTAGGTATAGGCGAATACAAAAGCCATCTGAGAAAGATTTTCACGGGTTATTATTATTGATGGTGAATGATCGACCCTTGAATTTCTGTTGTCAGCAAATCAGGGATAGGGTCACACAGTGAAACACAGTCTCCTTCGCCGAGCTTTCGATGAATACCTGATATAGGTATACCACGAAAATCCCTTCATCATTAAATGGTGAAGAAGAATGGTGAAGAATGAGAAGAATACTGACAGAGCAGAAAGAGGCAGTTTTCTTACGGTGACCCTACCCCTGATCTGCTGACGTCAGTAATCGTTTCACGGGTCGATCATTCATCCACAATGCGAAGAATAGATAGGAAGAATGGTGAAGAATGCGAAGAGTAGTTAAGAAGAATGGCGAAGAATGCAAATTTTGCATTCATGTAGCAACATAAGGTGAAAACAATCCTTTAGGGTGTCCTACCGTGAGGCGCTCCTAGAGGAGTTCGGAAAGCAAGGCACCAAGCGAGTTAGGGAGTCCTTAGATAAAGATCCTAAAATAAGAAGCTCATGTTATGGAGGATTCACATGAGCAGGAAAAAGCCAGAAAACTGGTGCCAGCATTCATAAAGTCGTCCGAAATGAACTACGTCTCGTTTAGTTCCAGTTAGAGGGGGAAGTCCGAACCTGCACACACCTTCCTCTCTTCAGTCAACATAACTTGTGAAGACATGGCAAATTTGGCTAACGAACGCCTAGATTTGGAGGCTGATCTTGATCACAGCTCGGGATAGCCTTCAATGCTCCGGGGACGATTTGTTCGTTGATGAAGTCCGAACGCCGGATACTCACGGCAGGAATAAATTAACACTTTTTTGTTAAAATTATACCAAGCAGGTGATGATACGCACTCGCGTGAGTTGTAATCTGTTGTTTTCATGTTCTGTTTAATTATCGCGCAATCGCGTGTTCGCGTGGCAGTGGTTGTTGCGATCAACTTATATCATCCCCTTCTCGAGGGGGGAATCTTTTGTTTTTCTAACGTTTGTTCCTATCCGCACTCGAAAGAAGTTGAGAACCCCTCAAATCGGTTTATGAACCACCCGCATCAGCCAATCTTCAAGTTTGGTTCAAGTTAGTTAGAGACAAGTTCGGATGAGGCCCGTGATGTTAATTCTGAAACACACGTTCTCGTTTGCATCACGGCTCCCTCTTCTCCGCCGTCATACTTAACACTTGCTCACTTCCCTTATCGTCTTTCCTCTCAATTATAACTTCGTCGAAGCCGAGTCACCGCCGGAGCTCAAAGATCTTCGTTATATTTACATCGCGTTAATTCCAAAAGCGAGTTTCTCATTCATTTTTCAACATCGCGGGCGTTAGAATATAAAATAACGACTTTCTCCATGGAAAAGTCTTAATTGCATCATCATCATCATCATCGCAGGCTATTCGAGCCGAAGATCTCATCGACGTGGCTTGAAATGTCTCACCCTCTTTACACAAGCCACTCGATTTTTTTTTTACCTTTTCTCAACTAATATTACTCGGATAACTTAGAAGTGCTCAACATAATCATGCAAAAAATTTATCTCAATTGAACAAATTTTCAATTAAACACATTTTTTAATCCGAATAATTTTTTGAGCATCTATTTAGGGCTGTTTTCAAAGCATAACACCGTTTTTTTATGGAAAGTAGGTATAGATACGAATTCAAGCTCCAAACGTTATTATTATAATATAATGATAATAATGATATATATTGTAATATAATGATAATAATGATATTATCATTTTTTGTCAACAGCGTGGACAGATAACACATTATATGGAACTTCCATATTTTGAGCCAAAACGATAATATTTTTGGGCTGTTTTACCATCTTACTACCAGATTACTGAGTTTGTTCCTAAACGGCAATGAACCGCTTTAGTCAAACTCGGGCCCCAGACTACCCGTGACCTTAAGGGTTAAGGCGTCTGCCGAGAGAGCAAGACATGCCAGGTTCGAACCCTGCTGGATGATGTATGAAATATAGCCTACGGAATTTAGTCAATCGGTAGTGCACAAACTACATAATGGATTCTCTACTGGCAGTATAGAAACTCCACGTGTTGCCGCTGAAGTAAGCTGATAAATAGCTGATAAAAGGGTTCCGCATCAATTACGCAGGAACTCCATTCTGCAGTTTGTCGAGCGATTATTTATTCTTTGTGCGTGCTTTATGATTAAGTGCTCTTCCACTGCAGCCATTCGGAATACCATTACTCGAACAGGTGTTAGCCCTCCGAGTTTCCTTTGAACTTGAGCCAAGCACTGGCCTAAGAGAAAGCAGCGATGGCGCTTTCCAACCCCGTCGGATTGATTAATTAAGCTGCGGGTTCGAGGAAGGTGATTTTCCAGGGAAAGTAGGTAACACCAAGCGGATAGGTAGCCGACTCTCTTTGCCCGGTTCTATTGTACTGGAACCGCCACCGAGGTTGTGTGTATCGTGCGGGTCGCCCTTCTCCAGCTATGCAGCTCTCATCTCCCAGTCTAACTAATTGGTTATTCCGTTTGATGTGATCTTAACCATTCCAAGTTTGCTTTGTCCAATTTAGCTACCTGTGAAACTGTTCTCTCGCTAATTGCGGTTTATATTGTAATGACGGCTCTCATGAGGATGGCATCGGATCTCCTCGAACTATTAGTGGAAATTGCGAAATTCATGCAATCGATGAATGCCCATGAGGGATTGGAACGATTAGGTTTTCTTCGACAGACGACAGCAGCGTGATTGCAGCCCAGCGCATTGCTAATCGAACAATAATCTGTGCCGGAATACCAGGAACACCGAAACCTCCTTAAACGCGACCTTGTTTTAGATGCGTAATGTGCGCCAACCCTCATACATGCTCATAACGCCTATAAAGTAGTTGTCAGCTGATCGGGATAAGTGTCAGACCAAAACAGACGTCTCTTTTGCCGAGCTTTCGACAAATTATATTATTAATTCGATTAATTATATTATATCAGCTAACGACCTCCAAGCCCTGATGATGGTTATATAATTGATCGGAAGTTCGGCAAAAGAGGCGTCTATTTTGATGTGACCCTTAGCTGACAACTACATCAAGTTGCGGGTCGGTATTTCCATCTTCAACGCCTATAACGGTACCGAAGATCTACCCTCAAAAGAAATGAAAAAATCCGAAATAGCTCATCGGCAACAATAGAAAATGGTGTTTTTCCTCCATGCTCCTGATTAGAGTTCGTTTTGGCGGGTATTGATGATACTGCGGATATGACATTTCCTAAAGGGTATTTTTCACATCCATCAATTATTCGACGAACCCGCACACTTCATACTGAATACCTTTTGACAGAGCTTCTGCCTCAAGTTTGAGGTCATTCTAGAGCGTTTGTGTTGAAAAATCGTTCAGAGATTGCGTGAGGGCGACAAGAGCTCTGAAGTAAAGCTTGGGGTGTGAGAAAAGAGAAAAAGACCGGTCGGGGAGACCTGATTTACTTCACCCTTTCTGTGATATCAGCCCGTCGCACGCCAACTTCAAGTTTTGACATACAAGAAAGGTCGTCTTCCATCGCCTTGTTGGACTAGCCTTTTTACAACGGTTCACTATTGTTGGCAGGCTGCAGAAACGTAACGTCCAAAGCGAAGCAAAAGGAGTTTTGGACGCGAGGACATAGAATTACAGATAATTGTGTGAGATAACTGAAAAAATACTAGGGTGATCCCCCTGCCGATGTGTCGAAGAAATTGATTTCATTGGTTCGAAGGAGACTTTTATTGCAGGTTTTGCCAATATAGGGCAGGACTACACTGAAGCCATAAGACAGCGAATTATAAAATTTCAAATAATGGAGTATCTGTTTGTTGTGAGCTGCTGCAACCATGGTAAATTGTACTACAGTAAAATTATGCAAATAGTTCTGCAGTATTTCCAAATTTTTGGATCAGACGTGCATCACAACTGTTTTTATTGCCTCCTCCATAGCAAGTTCGCAGCTTCAGGAGGGAACATCTGTTGGGGTTTATATGTAATAAAAATTGTCAAGAAGAAACGTCACAAAAATAAATGATTTAGAACAGTCACTGCTACAATTCCACACTGTGGAATCCACAATGGTCATACCATAAGGTGAAAACGACATAAACACTGTGCGAGATTAAGCAGACTATTGTACAACCTGGTGGTTTGATAACTTGCTGTATAACTCATTTCAACTTTGAAATGTCTGGTTTATGCTATAAGTAGCGCTGAAGTTACGGTGAACCCCAAATCACTATTATGGGCGCCGAGTTGGGTATAAAGAGAAGTTGCTTTTGATAACTGTTGAGCACTCTTGTTTTATTAGAGCGTTCTGGAGAACTCAGGCGAGTTTACTCGTGATATAGAAGCACAACGGTACCTAGTTCTGCCTTACCTATCATGCACCGCGGTCACTAAGAAGTTCAACCATAAAGGCAGGTCGAAACTAGAGCAGATTTCTACTATTGGTACATTGGGATACATCCCGTGGACACCAGGGTACATCTCACATGGAGATTGGCTGATCTATAAAGTATTTAAGGCATCGGAAGGGCTCGATAAGGTCTGGGATCAGCAAGGACAGAGAACGGGACAAGAAGAGAGAACAGAACCGCGAGGTGCGGCAGGGGTGACAGGCCGGGGCAGCGAAGACCTATAATTTGTCAGGACTGCGAGGTGATACATGACATTGACGTATCGGTACGCGCCCGGCGAGACGTTTTAATCAACTGTAACTTCCCCCAGAGCGCAGCAGGTCACCACTAACTCACCACTGTTCACCACCAGTCCAGCATGGTCTATGGGCCCTTTAACTTCGGAGCCAGTGAGCCTGGGCCAGTGGTCGATGGTGATCACACTCCCCTCTCCTCATACTCCTTGTCTCAATCATTCTCGCAGGCTTCCAATTTCTCTTCATCTCGTCAGCGCCTTCGGTTTCGCACCTGCAGAATCGTTGATCAGCAGTGCAGCGGTTCGCGACTGATCGATTCCGAAACTTATTTGGGCTTTTCGGCGAAGAGAAGGGATGGAGACAAAGATCAGGGTTTGGAGAATCAATTGTTGAGCCGAAATATAGTGCAGAGAAACTACGTTAGGTGTTACCCCTGCGGGGGAAGCATTACTCTATCAATGGAGCTTCAAAATTTGAATTTAATGTTGTTACACAGAATGTAACTTCTATGGTTGAAAATAGCCCTGATAGAGGGCTAGATCAATTTTTGTTTTCACCCAAAGGTTGAGGCACTCGATGACCATACCAGCGCAATTTACTTGAGTTATCAAACGGATGACATAATCGCAGAGGGATTGTTCAAATACCAGCAGCAATATCCAACCTTGCATTAACTTCGAGCATGACTGTAAAAAAAAAGTCCAACGTAAACACTTGACAAAAACGTAAAGGTCGGACTTCAATTTCGGTTTCCGGAAATCGAGTATTCGGCTGTTCAAAGCACCAAGTGAAATACCAATTAGTCTTGATTCTTGGCGACCGGATAACAACACTCATGGTTCAACCAAAAACGTATCACCGGTGTGAAATAATTCGACGAGGACGAACTATACCTTCATCAGAGAATTGGGATCGATCGGGCTGGCTCCTCTGTCCCACGCGGATATGAATTTTCGGTTTACCCCGACACGAAGTAAATCGAAGTAATTTCTCACGACGTAGGAAAGGGGAAAGCCGCTTCCCGTCCATTAAACGCCCCGCTCGGCCCGAGATTTATTAGTAATATTACTTTAAGGGCTTGTAAACCCTTGTTTTCTCCTTGTTCATTTAGATAACCTCCATCACCTCTCTTCCTGCTTCCTCTATGGATTAGGTAAATGGGAAGTTCGAGCTTCGAACCGGCGATACCCCCTCCCGCGGCCCATTTTCTAGCAGACACCACCACTGACTGACACAGATAAGAGATTCAGATAGGTCGTTTATCTCGGCTCGCTAACGACAGCATGCGGCCTCACACTAACACTACACCTATATCATTTCCTATCCCGCTAATGTCCATCAATTCATCGACCCCTCGAACGAGGTCAGCCACTAGTCACGAGTAAACTACCTTTGTTTTCCGAAGTTAGATTATCACGCTATCTAGCGACAATGAGTGGCCATTACTTGCAGTGATGAACAACCCCCAATGTGTACCTACAACAGCTCCTCATCAATTTCTTCTTCGTGCATACTTAAACCTGAATTATCTAATTGACGGATTAGGACAAATTGGTTCGTCATTTTTTGCCGTTTCATTTCTCCGCATCGTAATATTTAGCATTACTAGTGTAAGATAATGGATTATTTCTTTCACTACCTATATTTTTTGTAAGATACATTTTTACAGTATGATTACAAGTTATGGATTTCCGCCACCATGGCTCTTTCTCAAAATCCTGGTCAATACGGTCCCATGGAGGTGATACGGGACGCAAATCAGAACGTGGTCTAACGAAGTCCCTCAACGACTCAGCCAATATGCTGGCTGACCAGCGTAGAAGCAGTCCAAACTTCAACAGGCTACTGGCAAGGACATTCTTGGATTGCTTGAGGATGTCAGGATTGTCCAAGGGTCGCCATCATCGTAGCATGAGATTATACTACCCAAAACCCACGCTGGTCTCGGACGGAGGCTACAAACGAAACTTCTCCAAAAAATCTCACAGCCTCGTCAGCAACATTGTTCAGCAGTAAAATGGCACGAGTATCTAGCTGAAACTCGATCGACTATCAACAGGGTGGATAGGGTCAAAAATTTGCTCAGAGTCGTTAAAACCACTTAACCGTTATTTATGCGTACAGCATTACGAATCGGAACGGTTAGATGGGATCTGACTTAATTAAACACCTTTCCATGAAAGGTTCGAAGCCCAAAAGTATCACCTGGCCCGGGTAATTTAAAAGATAAGGAGCTTAGAGAATAATAGCTTTTAAAATCCTATTACAGGGGAGGAATCTGCTCAAGAGGTTTAACAGAGGCCGTCGACTGCCCATCAGATAAGGCACACGGGCCCAAAGAAGTGGCTCAATATTCTGTTAGGTCTCTCATTTTTCGTTACAGCATTGTAAAAGTGTAACTAAATTTATTAGCGAATTATCCTTCTCCTTAGAGCGTCGCTCTACGGACAAAAAATAACTACGGCCTTTTGTTATAAGGCTTTCAACTTTACGATCACAGTCAAAATTCATTATCGTTCAAGCTAGGCATTTTTATCAGTGGTTTACACATTTTCGAGGAGGCTATAGAACCCCGCCTTCGATAGGTCGAATTGTACGACAGCATGTAACGGAAGACAGTTGCGGCATACCTATAGCCAATATTTGCATTTTCGAAGGGTCCTGGTTTCCCTTGGAGCAGACCATTGAATTGATTACCAAACAGAAAACCCGCAACATTACTCCAATATTTAGGTAGCCCCGACAGCCAGTTCGAGTGGACAGACAATATAGCAAAGGGCTCGTCAGATATTCCACGGCCTTACTATAATATGAACCTGTTTAATAGGTCAAAGGGCTGAAATCTGGCATGCTGAATTGTCACAAAACCGGGGGTCGGTTTGCTTTTGGTAGGTTGAGATTGTGGTGTAGGAGGCTCTTTAGACAAAAGCGTTGTCAAGCTGCTAAACAAGTGCCCGTGATCATTCCAGGGGGGAGCACTGTACGATTTCACTGAAAGAGACACTGAAGGTTACTGGTGTTCCCGAAGGATAGGAATGAGGCCCCTTGAAAGATAAGGTAGAAAAATGTGGAGAGGAAAATTCGAAAAATATTGTACATCCAATTGACTCCTCTCAGTTTGGAAAGGGAGAGGTGGAATAAATCTGTAGTCAGAATGCTCAAGCTAGTTTCTCCATAGAATGGCATCCAGGTTACGACATGGTGCTCATGCGTGTCAGTACTTGTAGGGGATGCGACAAAAAAGCAACAACTAGGTATATAGTGATCATCACTAAGAACATAAGTACTGTGATACTAGAGCGGCATGCCCTGGCTAGTTCCCATCCTCTCCTTGGGGCGGCAGGGCACACCCGGGACAACTTCGGTTATCGAACGAAAAACATGATAATTATATTCTGTTACCGTCAGAATTCAGTTTCATGCCTCGAATGATGAGATACCTGGGGAGGGCATTAGTTGTTGGGGATAATCGCCCCTAATGCGACTCAACGGCTTTCCGACCTGGCGTCTGACTGGGGAGTCAAAAGAGCCATGAAAGGGGACGGTACTGTTTTGTTGGAACCGCACCTCGTTACAAGCAATGAGGCCGAGCAGAAATTTCCTCGCTTTTATGTTCCTCGCAACTTCACCGCTGGCAGTCTGCTGTTCGGGCCTCCAACACCCGAACCTTGATTATAATTGCCATTTTCCCTCGCTTCCACCCTCATCGCCAAACTCGACCAACCTTTTCAGCGTTTTGCAAAACTCAGTCGACCCGTCCTTGTACAAAAGAGGACTTTTCCAAGCGTTACCTTCAGAAACGGTTGTTCTCTAATGGGAAATTAATGTGTTTCCTCTTTTCGCCAGTCTCACCGAGAAGATAGCGCCGAAGTCGGACAGTTCCACTGATCATAATTTCGGTCCAATTTACTGAGCTTCACGACTAAGAGCATTACAGAAAAGTTGAATAACGAAACTTACCAAGGGCTCATTTCCAAAGATAGTTAGAGATACGATAAAATTATCATTTTTAACAAACTTCAGAGAACCCTTTTCATTAATAATAAAAACTAAGGTTCCAAGACAGCCCAACAGAAAGGTTGGTATAGCAGCGTTTCTAGTCCAGTCCGGGGGGGGCTCTGATATCGTTGTGATAGGTATGCGACCGATAAACATCGGTATTGCTGATGGTACAGCTCTCCAATGATATCCTGCTAGAATGTCTTGAATCTTCACAAACCATCTCATCCGGTCAGAGGACATAAATATATTGTTGTTGCTGTATCGTGACCCATGGCGATTCTTCAAAAGTGTGAAAATAATACTGCGAGCTTACTTCCTGGTTCAGGTTCAGACTCTTATAATAGAAACTTTCGCTATAATTTTCTTGGCAGCTTGGGGTCGCGTGGGATGGGACAGTAAATGAGAAAACTGAGACATTGATCCGTCGGAGCGGTCTGTGAAGCTACAAGTGCTGCAGGTGCACCACCTACTACATACCTTTCTCCGCTTACCGTTTTCTTAAATGAATATACAGTCTTTATCTTGAGCTTGGGGGAAACTTCCTTCCAGCCCTTTTCGAGCATCCTATCACGAACCTTCGTCAGACCCCTCCGAGGGAAATTGAAGGCGCCTTCCCTAACGGTTATCTGCCTCACTACAACTTTGTTAATTTACTACCGTCATAAACAGAGCGGATTGCAGCTTGTAACTCGCAAACACACGGTTTCCTGCATAGAAGGTGACCAAATTTCAAATAGGTAGGTCTGTTTGGCCAAAGAATTTTGATCAGAGGAAATAGCGATAACCGAAGAGCGATAGAAACCAACAAAAAACTTACTACGAAGTTGACTTACAAAAATGAATGATCTTTATTCTTTTGGGATGGATCTTGGAACAAAAAACTTTTCTTTCGTAAATTTGTTAAAAGTGTTATCAGATAAAATATGAGAATCATAATAAGGAAGCACGCGGCTGTTTGGCACATGCATAAACACTTGGCTATGATAGTATACCGAATCCCTTGCTCTGTTATTCATACTTGCATGTTCGAGAGTCCCATAGTTCAATATTGACCTTTTCAAAGAAAGGACCAAGTTTATAGGGGACCGGAGGACCACAAGGCGGGTTATACCGCGACCGACATCAGAGCCGTCGGCTCAGAACTTTACCAGAGAGGAAATTTGCGGATGGTGGTGAACCGTCGGCCCATACTACCCTACATTCCACCCTATATTTCACCTAGGAGAATGTGGAAGGGAGGGGCTCATCCCGAAGGAAAGAGAAGCCCTCAAGATTAGCCGAAGAACAAACAGAACTGGCCCTGAAGATCCAATGACTAGGAACAACCGACGATGAGCGAGACGGAAGGGGAAGGGGGTTGACCACTAAAAGTCTGTGGAAGCCATTCAGGAAGGGACCGACCAAGGACAAGGAGGACTGGACGGGTCTGAGCAAGCGAGTTCTCGGTACGGCTAACTAATAGCTAATTCCATTGAATTTATCGTCCAATAAAACTGAGGCGAAGCCTGGGAGGGGGTCCGCGGCACCCGACAACCCTTTTCCCCTGAAACCACCTACCCTCCAACAAGCCCTCCCTTCCTCACCCTGGGGGTGATTAAAATGAGCATCGCACCCATGGTCGTTCTTTCTCTCTTGCCTGCAAGTTGTTCATTCGATCCTTCCACCGGAAGGGACCCCTCAACCGCACACCCAGACGGGACTCGTGTAAAGCCTCGATCCCTCGAAAACGACGAATCCTCCTAATATCCCTTACACCTGCATCCCTACAGCTTTCCTTCCATATCCCCAATTATATTGGAAGGACCCTGAGCACCAAATCACATCAACGAAAGCCTATCTTTTCACCAAAACGATCCATCGCGACTGCTGAAATAATTTACCTCGACGGCCACTAAATGAAGTTCAGATATATCTCTACTGACCAAAACAAGTCTTTTTCAGAACTAGTAGAAATTCAATCCATACATACTTATATGTACAGTACAGCACATGATCGTCAATCATACGAGTGAAGATCCGACGAAAGCGGCAGACGACAAGGGAAGAAAACTGCGAGTGGAAGAAAGCTGAACAATAGACGATCCTACGTGAACGTGAGGTCCCATAGTCTACACACGGAAGAAAGAAGACGTAGAAGAGCAAGGGTAAGAGCGAGATAATAGAAGAGCAATAGAAGCTGTAGAAGAGCAAAAGAGAAAGAGCACGGGGACACGCGACTGGCGAAGACGTGACCCTGGCTCATCCGTGTACGTGATACCGCAGGCACTGCACGTCTTTCAAGTTATCGTTCGTTTTCTGACCTTATAGTTGTCCAGATAGTTCGACTAGTGAATTTCCCGCTGGATACCGTCGCATGGCTCCAGAAAAGTTGTAAGAATGCTGAGAAATACGATCTTCGGCTGTGTCTGGAAAACCGAACGACTTTTCCCCAGAATGGTTATCCATATTGCAGGGACATGAACTTCGGGATCTGTAGATCCATGCTCAATCACATCTACTTAAGTTGCGTAACATCAACATTTTAAAAAAATCCCAGTTTTGACTCCAAAATTTCAATTTTAGCTTATTGAAGAATGAAAAATCTTCAGAATAGTCAGTGAGTTGTGGGAGGTCTAGAGAAACTGCCAAGAGCCTCACAGATGACGAAAATCTAGAACTGTTTGCCATGAGACAGGCTCGCACTTCACCAGTGAGGACCGAATGTTAAATAAAATTTCAAGGAGAGGGGCGGTGGATTTTTTTGGAGGCCTTCTGAGCATTATGTACCTCCAGCATTATGTACTCCTGCCGCGTTGCAGCCAGTAGGCACAGTAGTTATTTTGTTTGATAATCCGGTGTCCAGGGTGTGGGGCAAGCGATTAGCGACACTAATCCACATGGTAGGAAGGTACGAAATGAGGGAAGCAGGATTAAGGATCAGAGGAGCGCTAGCAGTTAGCTAGCAGTTATCGGCCACCTGGGAGACGAGGGACTGGGGAGAGCCTGGGGCTGCTAACCTTGTTATTCTATTAGTTGGTGGAGGCCAGGGCTAATTCCCTCCATTACACGCCCCACCTTCGCTTCAGCATTCGGCTATCTTATGGCTCAGGTTCACAAGTTAACTCAGTAGGATAGAAAGTGAGTAAGGTGCGTAGCAGGTATTATATGCGCTATAGCCTTAGCCACTGATCCCTTTAGCCCGATGACCTGGTTTGTATCGAAATATTGATAATCATGCTTAGGTACCTTACCTAGATACAGACTTAGAATCATTAGAAATCCTGTTCTGTTCAAAATGGTTCAAAGTAAAATGTAAAACTCTATTTCGATTTCACAAGCCTAAAGATGCCGTCGTAGGCAAAATATATATTGCTTTGAGGAAAAAGCTTGTAGAACTTAAGTCAACTCCATCCCAACCCAATCCAGAATTCGATCGGTCTAATCCACGGTCATCATTCACCCTAGAGAATCGTAGAAATGGCCTAGAAACACCTAGGTACGCATAAGTCCAAAAGAATCATGTGGGCTCTCCTTGAGAGCGGAAGTGCATGCCCGGGACAACTTTGGTCCGCATCAGGTTTAATTTAATTTTACAGCGAGGGTAAAGCCGTAACCAAATTGGGATTGATGCTTCAACCTGGAATTTAACAAAATTCGAATATTCAAATAATATTTGAAAGTGTTAATTGATTAAAAACCCTATTTTGAAGGAATTTTGGATTTATTCCTGATAGGTCCTATCCAGTCGATTCGAGAAAGATAGTATATCATATTATCCTTTAACGAACTACAAGGTTTCAAGTGGCGCGGTCTCTAACAGTTTCCATAAAAAGTTTCAAGCATTTTCCAGTCCACGAAAGGGAGGGATGTACCGTTTCATCTGTTGATATAGAGGCATGATACAATTATCGCAATCGAGGATCAATTACGAAGCTCGTTAGTGAAGGATGAAGGATCCCCTTTGATGTATGGCTGCTTGAACAGCTAAAGAACCATATTTCATTTGTTTAATCCCCTTGAGTAAAAGCTGGGCTCCTCTCGGTGGAGTTGAACCGGAAAACCTTCCTCGCCCGTGCTCCGCGATCCATAACTTCAACAATTCAACCTGCAAATAACCAAGTTGAATGATTCAGGCCGAACAAAAGCCGAGCATTTATTTCCTGTTTGAAGGAACCCCGCCCCCCTACTTTCTTCAGCCGCCGGGAAAGTCGTCGGAATTGTATTTATCGTTGAAAACGGGAGCCGAAGGAAATGTTGGCCGACGAGGCTTCCCTAGTCCAACGGAATTTATCAGCATTTGTCATTTTCCGTTAACGTCTGAAGGCACTCGAGAAATATGGGTTTCTTCAATTTTTCGAAAGCTTTCAGAAGATATGTCAAAAGAGAACCGCTCGGATTTCGTGAACTTGAGATAAATTTGTTGGAGTTGGAACACGAATGGGCTACGTTGAGGACCCAATTCGATCATAAAATCGAATCGACACATAACTCGAATTTTATAGCGCGGGTATAAAAATAAAAAAATTTATAGGTATGGTGATCGTACGAGAAATAAAAGCTCTGACGAATCGTCTTTGAATCGGTAGGAACGATTTTATCCAGAATCTCTTCCTAAACAAATGTATCAAAATGTAGAGGGGTTACTATGAATGGATTCCATTTCAGCCCACTAACCTAATTGAACAAATTTTTGAGATACCGTTTTTCCACCTGTGCCAACGAGGTTTTCTTATCCTTTCAGCTCTTGGAGGTATCTGTCAGAGTAGTATTGAATTGAGAAGAGCGGCGCAAAGGTTGACCGATGGGCTGTTCTATCGTGACAGAATTGTCAGCATTCGTCACCTTCGGCTTGCGCTCCACAATTCTGAGGAATATTAGGGCTATTTCAAACGTTTTCACACGGAAAGACGAATCTGAAGAAAAGCCTAGGCGTTTTTGGCAACTACAGTTCAAAATGTAGAGACTTTAAAAAATTGCCCATTCCAAAAACGTAAACTAACTGCTTCTGGTCGAGACACCAGAGTAACCATACTCTGGGGGGCTTATTCTGTAAGCTGATGATATGGAAGCGGTGTCAAAATTGTACTCAATTTGGAAAGGATTTTGCTCGGTAACAAAGTTATCAAAAAGTTACCGAATGAGTAAGCCCGATGAGAAATGAGCAGATTCTCATCTATTTTTGACAACGGACCAAACTTCAAAATTCCAAATGAGCACTCCCAGGAGACGTTGACGTTTTGAGGCACCATGAGAGGATTCAACTGTGACGAAGCAATGTCGTGGCTCTCTATTGTAACAGGCGTGGCTGTGTAACGAACTATACCTTCTCGCCATCACCTTGAGTTGCCAACAGTCTGTGTGACGAAGAAGAAAAACCGAAAATGAAAAAAGACCATCAGAGATTGGAGGCGGTAGGTAGCAAACGAAAAAGAACTCCCCTGTGGGAAGAATCCTGAACAGTATCGGTCCAGTGGTAGAAGGAAAGAGCGAGGGTGAGGGGAGCCTCTGATATAACACAATGATCAAGTCTTTAGTAACGCCTTCATCTCGCTCAAGTCGGATACGCCTTGTGAAGGAAATTATTGTATACTGTCCAATCTCTCTCGTAGGGCTAGTTGAGTTGTGCTGCACCACCATGGAGTCGTTAGAACGAATCCCATTGTATTATATTGTGAGGTCTGTTTGTAAGCTAAAGGGAATCGAATGGAATGACGAAGGAGAGTTGCTTCTTGATCTGGCATTACATTACTATCGTGCCATGAGCCGCTATAAGAGTCACATATCCACGCGGTCCTTTGAACTCGGTACCTAGTTTAATGTTGGATTTTACCACTTCGGCTGGACGGCCCGTTCAGGTCACCTGATACTCAATCTGAATTTAAGTATTCAAGAAACAAATAAAAATCTACAGAACTGACGGAATAATTGAGCAAAATCAAATCAGGTCTTGGATTTACAAAATCCAAAGAATAAATACTGCGAAGAATTGAAAAATACAAATTATGAACAATTTGAATACGCGTTTCTGTGTAATATGTATCGCACCTTAAGAATAGCAGTGTGACAAGTCAAAAACCTGCAATTTTGGGAAAACGAGTTTTAAGTTTCTCGTATTAGTGTGATTCGACAAGTCTAGCCAGCGCTCCCAAGTGAGAACGATAGAAACTAGGCTTGTAGCGATACTATTTCCTTGTAGGGCTCGTTGGGATCTATCTGCCAGTAAGTTTAACTCGAAACTCGACATTTTCGAATTGTCACACTATTATTCTCAATGTGCGATACATCATGGCTAATATTGGTACCAGAAATCAATTTTAAAGAGATTCCACTCAATCGAAGTTTTGCTCAGGAAGGATAAAATAACGAACATCCTCCCATTAGCGTTGAGAGGATTGGAGCGGATGTTGGGTATAATCCGAACACCGCACCATGGCCGCTCAAAGCATTCGCAAAATCTTCTTTTTTTCGCTCATCGTTCCGGAATCACCAATAGAAAACATCTCCAGAGGTGCCTAGTTTGATTCAGGCCGTGTTTCAAGTTTCACCGAGCTCAGTTAGACCAATTTATTCCACCAAATCCCAAAGCATTCATAGTAATCCTGGGAATCCATCGGAATTTCAAGCTAAGCAGTGTCACCTCGAGAGACCTTCCCGAAACAAATTACGAGCTCGGGCCTAATGGAATAAAAGGCTATGGGCGGATAGAACTGTAGAAGCTGGAGATACCCTGCCCGCATAAGAGGATCTCTATCCGCAGACAAAGGCGCCAATTGGACCAAAGGTAACGCTATTGCAGAAGGATTCGAAGGTCCGGCTGATATGGCGATCTGAAGGTTGAGGTGGGGATTCAAAGGGTTAACGAGCAACCTTCACTGCTGCCTCCCCAGTCTCACCCTCAGCCGATACATCAGTCCCTTTACCATCAGAGAAGGGCAGGGAGGGCACAGCCCTACAGTTAGACTTTTCCGCCTCTGGCTGGTCCGCTAGCTACAGCCCCCACAAAAGAATATCAATGAGCTATGGACAGGTCTTCTCAGATCTGGAAGGAAGGTCGTTCAACATTCCCTTCCCAATTTATTCGATGACTTTCCTGTTGTCTTTTTGTCGTTAGCTCGGTTAAAGTTGTGCAAATGGTGTTAGAAAAGGACGCACAACATCCAGACAATGCGGTAGGTTGTTTTCTGCTTGGAGATACTCTACAGCATACCCTTCCCTGTTCATTTCAGTCAAACTCAAAGTCAAACTGAACTGAAACTCAAGATCAAACTTTGAATCAAACTCAAACGTAGACTCAAACAGAAACCCAAAATCAATCATGAAGAGAACTTGAACTCGAACTAAAACTGAAGCTCCAACTCATACGTAAAGTCATAAACAAAGTTGAATACGAACATAGCCACAATGAAGCAGAAACTCGAAATGACAATCACACTCAAAGTCAAACTCACAATGAAACGGAAACTCAAACTCATAATCAATCACGAAGTCAAACCCACAATGACACAGAAACTCGAACTCCTAATCAATCTCAAAATCAAACTCGCAATGAAAACGAAACTCCAACTCATACCTACTCAAACTCGAAGTCAAACTCACAATGAAACAGAAACTCAAACTCATAATCAATCTCAAAGTCAAACTCACAATGAAACAGAAACTCAAACTCATAACTCAAAGTCAAACTCATGTTGGGTTTTAATTCAAATAAAGTTCAAAGTCAAATGAGTTTGGGTTTTAATTTGGTTCAAGTTTGGCATCAGTTTCAGTTTGGGTTTGAGTTTGTGATCAAGTCTGAAGTTGAATTCACGTTTGAGTTCGAGTTCCAGTTTTATGAGGATAACAGTTTCAGTTCCATGAGATGAACAGTTTCAGTTCAGTTACAGTTTGAGTTTGTGTTCCAGTTTGAGTATGAGTTTAAGCTTTAGTTTGTGTTTCATTACGAGTTTCAGTTCGAGTTTAAGTTCGTGTTGAAGTTTGATTCTGAGTTTCAGTTTGAGTTCAAGTTCGTGTTCAATTTTGGTTTCCAGTTTGAGTTCCAGTTTCAGTTCAGTTTACGATTGACTTGGAGGTTGACTGATATGAAAAATTTCAGTTCAGCTTGAGTTAGAGCGTCAGTTTCAGTTTTACTTCATGTTTGAGTTCGATTTTCAGTTTGAGTTTAAGTTTGCGATGAAGTTTGTAGTTGAATTCACGTTTGAGTTCGAAGTTCAGTTCCATGAAATGAATAGTTTCAGTTTAGTACCTGTTCAGTTCCAGTTTGAGTTTAACTTTATACATGAGTTTACTTTTCAGTTTGAGTTCACGTTCGAGTTCGAGTTTCAGCTTGAGTTTAAGTTCCAGTTTCATACCTGCTTTGTTAAAAAAAGAAAAATTTTTAAATGAGAAATGACTTCACTTGAGCTCAACCCGTTTATGCCAAATTTGAATATGGTTCAAAAGATAGAGGTAAAACATTTTGCCTGATTTCTCCGCTTATCTCTATTGTGAAGAAGGGGTATTCATACGAGATGGAAATAAGAATAAGAAATGGAAGGCAAGCATGAGACAGATGAAAGCACCTGGAAAATTTTACCTCCAGCATCCCTTTCCCTCTCTGACCCTCCCGCGGATCCCTGTGCTCACACTTTTCTACCCCTAGCCTGCTCGAAGCTCAGATGACTAAACCCTTCCCTACAGTTCAGCTACCTAACGTCATCGCATCGCACACTGACACAGAAAATGGGAAATGTTACGCATCACCTGCCCCCTTTACCTTCAAAGACAGTACGATATTCACCTGCTGAATTCGGCTTTAGCCTTCAGCTTCGTATGATACCGTTCTAGTCATTTTAGAGAAATATTCAATTCTGGCTTTATTACCAACCCGAACTAATAACTACGACTGGATACGATTTTAATCCATTGTGCTAATCCAAATGCTACGAATTAAGTTAGATCCATTACTTGATTACTAGGCAATCATTATCCCATGTAACGGGAACAGAGAATCCAATTCCAGGAGTCGTTGACGTTTGGCACAGCGCAGTCATTGACTCTTGAGGATCATTGCTCCCCGGATCACAGTACCTTTTCGTACGTGCGCATAAATAAGTTTCCCATAACCCCGAGTTTCCCACATAACCGCATGACTGCGCCACCGCCTACCGTGCGAACGTTTAATTAATCTGTACGATTCGCTTAGCGCAAAGAACCTCAATCCCTGCTTCCTCGATTGTATTTCTAGCTCATTTACCGAGACAATGCTCGCCATTTAGAAGTTAGTCCCATAGTACTAATCACTGGTTGGGGTTGAACGTGAGAATCGCCGTTTTACCAGGAGCCATGCTAGTTGAGGAAATGACAAGATTAATTAAAACTGGACGTGGTACGAAAGTTTCAGAGGAATT
This sequence comes from Nesidiocoris tenuis, assembly GCA_036186465.1. Lineage (NCBI taxonomy): Eukaryota > Metazoa > Arthropoda > Insecta > Hemiptera > Miridae > Nesidiocoris > Nesidiocoris tenuis. The sequence goes on along the minus strand of AP028909.1, from coordinate 31,054,493 downwards.
GTGAATCCGTAGAAAATACAGTATTTTCTCAAAGGATTCTCGAAACTAAACTCATTTGTTGGAATAGAAGATTGGCACTTGAAGCTACTTTCATGGTAGATTTATTTTCACCTAGCATTTTTTCATATGTGCGTCCATGTACATGCTGTCAATCGTAGTTCCAGGTACAATATATACGGCAATTGATAAACCGTCCCAGAGTAGAGTTGGGGAAACAGACAAGGTTTTTTCTATAGAGACACCTGTATGGACGTATTTCAAGGGATTTTGGAATCGTTGGATCAGTAAGAGCAGAAAGAGTAAGCCAAAAAATGAAAACAAGTCGAACGGATCTGATTAGCATAAAATCTGCACTGACTTAGGTGAGATTATGGACAACGCTATCGACAAAACAGATGAAAAAAATGACTTCATAAATATGTCGACACTTTTCCAAAGTTTTGCCTTGTCTTGAGGACTTCTGTCTGGTTGAAAGATTTTGTTTTTTGGATCGAGGGCGCTGAAGTTCATTTTATGGTCGAAATGCCGAAAAAGTGTACTTGCGTCTGTTTCAATTTCAAAGAAGCTAATTTCACTCTCAAAAGATCACAGTTTGAGAGCGCTCGGTTAACGGAGCACCATCAAATTGCCGGTCCTTATGGATTTCCTGGAGTCCACGACGAGCGTTTTCATATTCCCCTAATAGTACAATGTTATTCACAGCAAGAAGCTTAACAACGGTCACGTCCAATTCGTGGATTATCGGACATGGATTTATGATCCATTGGAGCCGGCCAAGCCAGAGATGCGCAGGTACAGAGCGCAGAACAATAACCAATCAAATACGTATTGTTATCGTTTGTCAAACTGGTTTATGCTTCTTTTTCCACGACCGCTCTCGCCCTCTCACCTCGACCCCTTTACGAACTGAGTTTTCTCTTTTCCCTATTTTCCCACCGATTCCCCCGTTCATTAAATCTCTTCAGCTCTCGACATCCTGTCGTGTTACTGTTTATTCGCCGCTGTTCCGCTTGTCGAACCATTTTGTTTCGTTTTTAGTTTCCCCAGCAGCCCATTCTTTCATCTGCCATTTCCCAACAACCGGAGAGGAATTTTTGTACGTTTTCCCGCTTCGTTAATCCCCTAGTTAAAACGCGATCGAAGCCGCCCAGCAAATCATTCGATTTCGCACAAATTCGAATGCAAACATGGACTCGTAAACAAAAGAGTTTCAATCATTTTTGCGATTCGACAGAGAAAAATCAAGGAGAATAATTTTATTGCTTGTAAGTATTCAAAAAAAGTTACCAGCCTAGTTAAAAATTCGGCTAAATTCATCATTAAAAGATGTAGATTTTGAATTGAAGTTCGTAAAAATGTATTTATACAGGTATATAACCCCAGAGTAGGGAAATTAAACTCGCCATTCCGTTCCATGCCTTGCCGAGCCATGACTTACAGGTATTACAGGGGGCAACATGAATGAAAGAACATTTTATTAAGAGAATCTCCCTTTCACTTTCTATATTAAATATAAAAGTTATTTTCAGCTGAAAACGAATTCCCGTATGAGTACTTGTGTTCTGACAGTTCTGTTACTTGACTTGTTAGAATGGAATACTGAACAAAGAGTGAGAGGTTGAAATGACTAAGTACCCTTTGGAGGGTATTCCCTTTCTGTCCTATGGTTCTCCCTCAAGGATTTTTTTCTGTACCTCCATCCTCGCCTGTAGTACAGGGGTGGATCCTTTTCTTGCACACTGTTTTCGCTCCATCCTTCCTCGTTTTCTATCTTGTTCCTCTCCCTTTGACTGGAAGGGGGGTTTTATGACATTCCGACTCCCTCGGGGTTGTTTCGAATTGAATTGGAATTCCGGGAGCTCTGAACGCACCCTCTACAACAGTTGGGGTTTAGCCGTTGCCGTCCTTTAACACTAGTAGGACATGCACCACTACTAGAACACGTACAAGGCTCCGTGTAATCTTACAGTGTTGTGAGTGAGTCACTCTTAATGTCATATCGTTCACCCTAACCTTCGTCTCCTCATAAAATCATCTCATCTGCCAACGTAGCCTGGCCGTGAAGTCTGTACCATCCTTACAACAAATCCACCCCTTCCAGTTTTGCCTCCGTTATTGGGCCATATGCTTATCCCTCAGGCATGAGGATGTTGGATCTTCATCTTTCATAAAATGTTATTACATTTTCCTAACCGTAAAAAGTCGTTACTCGAGAATTTTCGTACAACAATTCCGATAGCTTTATTTCGGATAAACGTGGGTAAGAGTTGAGGACAGCAGGATACGCCCAGGAGAATGTTTGAAGTGCCACCTGGAACAGGTGGTTTCAAGGCTTTTGTTTTCACAAATAAACTTTGGAAATACCCAGACAACTACCTACTTATGCTTATTTTTCAGTAAGTACCAATAACAAAACCTCAGGAGGCATCTAAGTATGTTTTTGTGGGTTTAAAAAAAATTGTTTTAAGCTGTGGATAGTACTGGCTTTTAGAGGTGTGTCTTCGTTCATCTTTTTATGTTAGCTGGGTCTTAAAAAAAATTGTTTTAAGCTGTGGATAGTACTGGCTTTTAGAGGTGTGTCTTCATCTATCTTTTTATGTTAGCACAATTCCGTCAACTCAATATATCTGATCCGAAGAAAAACCCAGGTCTTCAGGACTTTAACGATAAAATTCAATGCATGCTTGGGATTACCATGATGACAATAAATTTTCAACTGAACTCATTACTCAAATTCCTCAACTTCCCGAGCTGACGGACATGAGATAATGGTCACCCCTCTTATCGGTCCTATTTGTGCTATGGCAATACAGCCTTCATTTGTTGCCGCTGTATTTACTCATTGCTAATTTCCCTATTTCATGCGTCGCATGCACGAGGTTTCGTCGGAGTCCGCCAGCCGACAACGCCCTCCGCCGACCGTACTTCCATTGCAACGATTTCCAAGATAGGAAACGGCATTACAGGCCGTTCTCACCACGAACCTCAGCCCAGCTACCATCGGATATCCTCGTCAGCGGAAGCGGATATACGCGAAATATCAATTATAGGGACGAGAGTGTGGGATGAGGCAAATGAAGGGACGAGCTTGGAATTAATTTCTCGAAGTACGTATTTGCAAACCCGTTCACATTCGTGCGACGACAGAACAGAACTCGAGGGTCATTACTGCAAATGAACATTAACGAGAAAAGGGCAGCCGATCCGAGGGCAGTCAAGGGACAAGGGGGCCGTGGAGACGGGGGCGTAGACTCAGGGGGGAGGGGGTTGGTTCATCGTGACGGGTCCTAAAAACCTCATGCCTCGCTCGGGATAAATCCGCTGACAAGGTTTTTCAAACTGGATCCGACCGAGTTCTCTGAACGAGAATGACCGAAATAATAATATTCAGGAACACGCTCCCGGATTTTTCCCCCTTCCCAAAAATGTTTTTTTTTCCGCCGCCCCCCGGCGCTCGCTTATTTAACTGTCGTGGAGCCGAGCAGAGGTTTGGTCAGAAGAAGATAAGGGCGGCACGATTTTAAAAAGGAATAATGGCGAGGCGAGATTACTGAAGGCCGCCGGCGACAAAAACGGGACGAACTTTCGGAATAAGGGAACGTTTAACATGGAGATAATTGTGAAATGATTTTTATTCGCACACACCTCAACACGAGTTTGAATACAAAATCGGCGCTCCAAAGTGTTTTGTATTCTACGGGGAGTTTCCATTATATTGTTCAGAAAATGCCATCGTTGGAGCTGCCGCAAAGAAAAGTCACCCGCGAGGGACGTAAACTTGGAGAAAAAACCAGTGGCGCGGTGATAACACACTACTTCCATCATTTTGAAAAAAAAAAACATACCCGATCTAATCGACGAAATGTCGACCAATTTTGTGCCTGCAGGGGCAAAATTTGTTGGATTATTCGACTTCTATTTACTCCACCTGGGAGCGCGAAATTACGAAGATGACGGGATCCTAATCGCATAGTCTTTAAGCATCTAAAGCAGGACCCAAAGTGTAGGACCCCTGATTTGTCGATGTTGTTAGGGTTAGGAAAATACAAATAACCTTCTTTATGCTTAGGGCTAAGGTTGAATAACCACTGACGGGGGAAGAGTTAAGGGATTCCAAGGCTGGTGTGCGGTTACTGAAACAAGGCTTTTACTCCGAGCCCGATCGTTATTATCGGCCGTTAGTGGCAGTGTACGACCAATGAAGCACACAAGCCGTTAAGCGAATGAATTTACCGTTGCTGCTCGTCGAACAACGTTCGAATAACTGGCAAACCGATTTTCTAATTTTCAACGTTTGTACCGAGCTAATTAATAATCACGAGATGAATTTGATGATATTAGCTATATAATTTTCAATAATAATTTTGGAAGTAATTAGTTAGAAAACATAAAAAAAGTCAAGTTAAATAATATAAGACCGTATGCTTCGAATTTTTACTTCCATATTTACAGAGTAGGTAAATGGTGGTATTGGTTTTAAAATCTTTGTTTTACCTTTAGTTGAATATTTTTCATACACCTAAGTAACTCGAGGCATTTTGATTTTAGGCGGGGTTTAAAATCTACATATTGTGTTTTTGTGTAATGGTACGTTTGTTTTTTTTTTTTAAATTGACCAATAAAATGTGCAAAATCTATTTGGCGCATCGGACGGCTCTTGTGCAACGCAACTTCTGTGAGTACGGCCCTTACTTATAGGTCTAGTGCTTAACAATTAGGTATATGGCATAGAGATGTCTGGGTAAAGTTACGTTATCTACCTTTGGACTTACCAAACTTCCAAACCAACCTTCAGGATTTGTAATTCGTGAACTCACCTGAAAAACGATCAGATAGTCTTAATAAGATTGAATAGGATTACATTGGAATTGAGAACTACTGTATACGACACGATGAAAATTGACCATGATCAAAAATTTACGAACATTTGGTATAGAAAAATTAATCATTCTTCTAGCAGAAAACAAAAGGATTGGAGCAGGAGACAGTATTAAGCTGGGAACATGAGTTGTTGGTGCATAGAAAGACCGGCAACCGAGGATTGCTGGTTAATTGTAATATTATAGTTAATATCGACGATGAAACTGCAATACTGCCCAATTCAAAGCATCGTGTCTTTTGGGGGCGTCTGGGTTGCCTACTTCTCAAAACTTGGATTGGTGGCAACTTGGCAAATCACGCGTCCATAGATTGCATGGCAAACGAATTGGGCAGTATTGATTCTACACCGTCGATATATTGTTGTAGTTATATGTAGTAATTATTGTGTTATTTGTTATTAATATTATTGTTGCCCATTGAACAAAAATTAATACATTACCAATTTTCATTCATAAAAGCATACGAACATTGACGAACATAATTTTTCATCACCAAATCTTGAAATTCACGAAAAGTTTGGGATATAATAGGAAACGTAGCAAAATATGGGAGAGTGGGTTAGCGTGTTTCGAATCTACACTCATCAATTAAATTTATTATTAAAAATGAGTAGGTAGATATGTAAAACCTACAGCGCTTCAGATGAATTTATATGAATTATTAAGCAAAGAAGTCAGCTTGCTCGCGAACACCTTTCAGCGCTCGTAATCGTGAAATGTCGTTAAACTTTAAGCTACAATCTAGACGCCTTAAGCTACCGAGCATAATTGGTACGCTTGTCCTCCATCAATCCACTGTTTAACCTTGAGTCACGTCAGAAGTTGAAGTCTAAACGAGCATTCGTCGTCTAACGGCTGTTTATCCCCAGGTAAAAGTAATCCTGGCAGATAATAAACGGTTATTGCGAGACTAACCACTGCTGAAAAGATTGAGTGCGCCGATAAAGTGATATCTTCTATTGGAGAGAGGTTTTTACAACCCCCGGGGGAGATAATTAGTTTTCGAGAGAAACATCTCGAATCGGAGCTAGTCAATTGAAATACAGAGGTCCATGGATCAATCATCGTGTCGAGCAATCAACCTATAAATGGTAATCCGGAAGAGTGCGATGGGAGTATTTTTACCGCAGAAAAACACCACAGGTGAAAATAGATGAAGTTACAGCCGACATTGTCACAGACTACAGAGCAAAAAGGGGCGAGGACATTTTCGCACAGCTATCACAGCACCTGCTTTACCAATGTACCCAAAACATATGCCAACATTTTAATTAGGAAAATGACTTGGCACCGAGATCCGCTCAATCGTTGGGTTCTGAAGGTAAGAGAGTGAGAGCGTTGGCTCCTTGGTGAGTTTTTTTGGCTCCAGTGTTTCAACCCGAAGGACATCTTCAGGAGCGCTTCGATCTAAATAGTCCTCGTTAGTCCCGAGCAAGTTACTAACCACGCCAAGCAAAGTCAACCAATCGGATGACATGAATTAGTTTGGAGTCCTTAGTCACTGGCCCGGGGCTGTCCAGCACTGGGCTCATCGAACAGACCCTGAGATAATGAACCTGAGAGTTTTTTCAAACTAAAAATCTTTATAATTTTGACTAATTTCCGATTCGCTGATCCATCCAGCAAAAATTGGTCACCCCATGAAAATATTCCAAATTCAATCCAGCATCATCGAAATTGAGACATTTGGCCGGAGTGCGGACGACCCCCTCTGATGTGTCCCGGACGGTATGGGGAAAAGTACGAGCACAGAGGGTGAGTGCAGTCATAGTCAGTTACGCCCGGAAAAAGGAAGGAAACGCCTACAAAGGCGACGAATGGCGCGAAAAAAGGGGACGCGCAGGACGTGCAGCTGCACGAGCTGTCTCAGTTTCCTCGACTGCGGATCCGATGGCCAGAAAAGGGGGAATGTGGGAGAAAAGTGAAGTGCGAAGGAGAAAAGGAAGACGGAGTTTGGGAAGGAAACGTCAAATAGGATCTTCTGTTGATTACGTATTGTTTCCAAACGGCCTATCGGGACGTTCTCTCTTCCTAGTTGGAGCAATTCGTGTCTGCGGCTGTCGGGCCCAATTAGATATACACATCAATGTTTTCCTACTGAACTATCCGGTACCTACAGTCTGCGCTGACCATTCAGTGCATCGGAATATACTGAGAACACAAAAGCAGTTTCTCAGGTCGACCACATTTTCAAGACAGAATGATGCAGGTACTACTCGGCCCTCAAAAAATACGCCACTCAAAAACCGAGAGTCGGTATCACTTGTAGTGGGTGACCACAAATGCCCATTTTATTTAGCAGACAGTATCATTCAAAACTGACCTTAGTCGGATCAATAACGAGCTCGATAAAAAGGGGCAAGCTTCAAAAATTTTACATGCAACTCAAAGCCACATATACGAACCGAAATTCAAGCTTATCAAGATTTATCACCTCATTAAAAGTAGCCGTCATATTCCATTAAAAATCTTTCCACCTCTCTCGAATGAGAACAGCTTCCCCAGCTTACACTTCAGATTAATGTGGGTCGCTAATAATTCAGTCCTTAGCCCCGTAATAAATTCATCGGAGAAACCGAATAAGGGAACGAAGGAATGTTCACAAGAAACGAATCAGCCCAGCAGGGCCAGAAATTACCGCCAAATCCAATGGCAGGACCGCTCGCAGTTTACCTCACTTCCTCAACCTATTATAGCACTTCGAGTTTTCGGTATATTAAAATAGGAAGAGGAGTAGGGATGCGATATGCTGGAAGGGAGATCGGGGGTAGCTCTGGACCACTGCCTAGACAGGTGTCATTTCCATGCAGCCACTCATTATTAATACAATTCTCGGCCGATTAGTTTCTTGGCAGGTACTATCTTAGAAGGTCTCCTTTGGCCCACGAGCCAAGGAACTTTGCCATTATACTCAACCTTCCATCCCCATCCCCTCGTCTTGGAACTCCTCTTTCTCGCGAGCTTCTGTTTTCTGTCGCGCTCCTACCCCCATTATCCGCCATATTTCACTCTCTCGCTCTCACGCACTCTCCATTCCAACACCTCCATCCTACTCGCCCCTCGTCGCTATAACTCGAGCATAACAAAACTTCTCCTCGCCCAACCATCTCCCGGCTCATCCTGCCGATTCGCTTCCTCGCAGGTTACTCCGTCCTTTCTTCATCCTTTCGAACTCGTTCCCGATTGAATTTGGAAGGCAAAAATGATGGGCGATGAAAAGGAGAGGGGCGACAGTTTCATAATCTATGATTCGCGAAAATTTGGCTGCTCACTGCGGAGAAAACCCGATTTGCTCAAGCCTGTGCAAAACTCAGAAGAATAGCTGTCGATGAAAGGTCAATGTCTGCCATCATGATAAGAGAACAGAATAAGGCAATGAACGGGAGGGGGTTTATGGAAATTGAAAATGATCAATTACCTAACACAACTAGCTATTAATTGAGATCATGATATCAAAACAGGACCAAAACGGGGCAAATGAAGATGGTCCTGCTTGGTAAGGATAAACATGCAAACCCAAGAATACGACTCATGTCTGATATTATTTAATTTTCCTCCGCGAAGCTGCAAGACTGGTGCCACTAAATAAAAAATCCTAAAAAAAAAGGAAAATGCATGACGTTCTATAACTTCCACGTAACAGGCCAGGGAAAATATGAGAATATTCCGGCCAGGCTGAACAAGAGAGGAGACCTTTACTTTGTACCTGAATAAAATTAAAAACGAAAATGCCATGCAGTTTAGTCTTCTACAGCTGGGTCCTCGAAAAGTTTTTGGTCGATTATTATCACAAACGAAACAGTCCCTCAGCTTATGAAATGCAAAACACACTTCGGTAAAAAAGTAAATTTTTCGAACAAAAAAATAAATAAAATGGATGGAAATGTTAAAAGAAAAGTTATAAACTTCGAGCAATGTAGCGAAATGAGAGGTCATATTTGGTATTTTCAATGAAAATCCTTACAGTCAGGTTCGCCCAACTCGCTGGAATGCCGAGCGAAAATGCGCGAGCAAAATACCGAGTTCCAATCAGAGGAAAAGTAATGAAGCCTTGGTTACTAATTTATCCCAAAACTCACACAGTCCACGTATTTATACACGGTTTTCCACGGTAATAAATTGGAGAAAAAACTTGCGAGGTCAGAGGAATGTCAAAGCGGCTCTATGCATATACATGAGAGAGGGACCCGATGTGCCTTTCCCACCAATGGGCACGGAAGGGGAATGGATTTTAAACAACCCGTTTAAACGTCCGCGCCATTCCACAGCAGCGGTCCTCGTTTTTCGCCTAAAATATCAAAACATTTATACATAAAAATTTGAGCCAAACGACGAGAGAGTTTTTTCCTGGCTAAAACGCAAATGAGGCCCCGAACTTCAACCAGGGTGTTTTGATTAGGAAAAGTAAAGCAAGACTCAGCAGAAAAAATCTCCTAGTCGAGGCCGGAGCGCTTGGAGAAAATCCTAATGGAACGCCTGAACGGTGGAGATAAAGAATGTTGCGAAAACGAATACAGAAGCATGAATAGCGATGAAACGTCGATTACGCCCGGCGGCGACGCGGCGCTTCCTTATCCCGGCAAGACGAGGCTGCCGGTGAAATTGATCGGCGAATAATTCTTTGAGAAAGGATATTTCAAAGTTCGACTTGGTCTGGTTTGTGTTTTTGTGGTTGGCAATTTTGAAATGCGACAAAATCGGATTAGATAATGTTAAGCTAACTTTAGCTGAAACTGAATTTAAAAATTTAAACTGAACTAGAAGCAAAGCAGAAACTAAATTCAGACTGAAAGTAAAAGTGGAAGTGAAGTGGTAGTAAAGCACAAACTAAAGGAGGAACTTGAACTGAAAGCCAGACTAAAACTGAAACTGTAAATCAAGCTGGAACTGAATGTGGAAATCCAACTAGAAGAGAATCTCAAACTGAAACCGTAAGCGAATCTAAAACTGAAACTAGAATTGAAACTAAAATTGAAACTGATACAAAAAGTGAAACTCGAACAGAAACGGAAACTTGAACTAAAACTGAATTTTTCAATCCGAAACTGAGAAAGAAAGCAAACAGAAAATGATAATTGTACCAACTGAAACTCAAAATAAACGAGAGACTTGGACTGAAAGTGGAAAAACCAGAGAGTGAACCGTGAAACTGAAACTGTAAATCAACTAGAAACTGAAAGTAGAACTGGAACTAAAAGTGAAAGTGAAAATAAAGAGGAAACTCGAACTGAAACTAGATTATAATCTGGAAAAAAATTGAAATTCGGTATGGTTCAGAGTGGTAGGTACCTAGTAGGTAAGTATAGTTGGAACTGAAAGCAAAATTATCACTTATACTTAAGGTGACCAGATATCCAAAATTCAAAAGCGGGACGCTATGAAACTCGAAGTTGAGTTTGAACTCGATGTTGAGTTTGAACTCGAAGTTGAGTTTGATCTCGAAGTTGACTTTGATCTCGAAGTTGACTTTGATCTCGAAGTTGAGTTTGAACTCGAAATTGACATTGAACTCGAAGTTGAGTTTGATCTCGAAGTTGAGTTTGATCTCGAAGTTGAGTTTGATCTCGAAGTTGAGTTTGATCTCGAAGTTGAGTTTGAACTCGAAGTTGAGTTTGATCTCGAAGTTGAGTTTGATCTCGAAGTTGAGTTTGATCTCGAAGTTGAGTTTGATCTCGAAGTCGACTTTGAACTCGAAGTTGACATTGATCTCAAAGTTGAGATTGAACTCGAAGTTGAGTTTGATCTAGAAGTTGACGTTGAACTCGAAGTTAAGTTTGAACTCGAAATTGACTTTTATCTCGAAGTTGGCTTTGGTCTCGAAGTTGACTTTGAACTCGATGTTGACTTTGATTTCGAAGTTGACTGATCTCGAAGTCGACATTGATCTCGAAGTTGACTTTGAACTCGAAGTTGACTTTGAACTCGATGTTGAGTTTGAACTCAAAGTTTACTCTGATCTCGAAGTTGAGTTTGAACTCGAAGTTGAGTTTGAACTCGATGTTGAGTTTGAACTCGAAGTCGACTTTGAGCTCGAAGTTGACATTGATCTCGAAGTTGGGTTTGAACTCGATGTTGAGTTTGAACTCGAACTTGACTTTTATCTCGAAGTCGACTTTGAACTCGAAGTTGACATTGATCTCGAAGTTGAGTTTGATCTCGAAGTTGACTTTGAACTCAAAGTTTACTTTGATCTTGAAGTCGACTTTGAACTCGAAGTTGACATTGATCTCGAAGTTGACTTTGATTTCGAAGGTGACTGATCTCGAAGTCGACATTGATCTCGAAGTTGACTTTGAACTCGAAGTTGAGTTTGAACTCAAAGTTTACTCTGATCTCGAAGTTGAGTTTGAACTCGAAGTTGAGTTTGAACTCGATGTTGAGTTTGAACTCGAAGTTGAGTTTGAACTCGAAGTTGACTTTGATCTCGAATTTTAGTTTGAAATCGAAGTTGACGTTGATCTCGAAGTTGAGTTTGATCTCAAAGTCGACTTTGAGCTCGAAGTTGACATTGATCTCGAAGTTGTGTTTGAACTCGACGTTGACTTTGAACTCAAAGTTTACTTTGATCTCGAAGTCGACTTTGAACTCGAAGTTGACATTGATCTCGAAGTTGACTTTGATCTCGAAGTTTACTTTGATCTTGAAGTCGACTTTGAACTCGAAGTTGACATTGATCTCGAAGTTGACTTTGATTTCGAAGGTGACTGATCTCGAAGTCGACATTGATCTCGAAGTTGACTTTGAACTCGAAGTTGAGTTTGAACTCAAAGTTTACTCTGATCTCGAAGTTGAGTTTGAACTCGAAGTTGAGTTTGAACTCGATGTTGAGTTTGAACTCGAAGTTGAGTTTGAACTCGAAGTTGACTTTGATCTCGAAGTTTAGTTTGAAATCGAAGTTGACGTTGATCTCGAAGTTGAGTTTGATCTCAAAGTCGACTTTGAGCTCGAAGTTGACATTGATCTCGAAGTTGTGTTTGAACTCGACGTTGACTTTGAACTCAAAGTTTACTTTGATCTCGAAGTCGACTTTGAACTCGAAGTTGACATTGATCTCGAAGTTGACTTTGATTTCGAAGTTGACTGATCTCAAAGTCGACATTGATCTCGAAGTTGACTTTGAACTCGAAGTTGACTTTGAACTCGATGTTGAGTTTGAACTCAAAGTTTACTCTGATCTCGAAGTTGAGTTTAAACTCGAAGTTGAGTTTGAACTCGATGTTGAGTTCTGAAACTGTAAATATATCTACTAGAAACTGAAAGTAGAACTGGAACTAAAAGTGAAAGTGATAATAAAGAGGAAACTCGAACTGAAACTAGATTATATTCTGGAGAAAAATTGAAATTCGGTATGGTTCAGAGTGCTGCCTAGTAGGTAAGTAGTTGGAACTGAAAGCAAAATTATCACTTATACTTAAGGTGACCAGATATCCAGAATTCAAAAGCGGGACGCTATGAAACTCGGAGTCGAGTTTGAACTCGATGTTGAGTTTGAACTCGAAGTTGAGTTTGATCTCGAAGTTGACTTTGATCTCGAAGTTGACTTTGATCTCGAAGTTGACTTTGATCTCGAAGTTGAGTTTGAACTCGAAATTGACATTGAACTCGAAGTTGAGTTTGATCTCGAAGTTGAGTTTGATCTCGAAGTTGAGTTTGATCTCGAAGTTGAGTTTGATCTCGAAGTTGAGTTTGATCTCGAAGTTGAGTTTGATCTCGAAGTTGAGTTTGAACTCGAAGTTGAGTTTGATCTCGAAGTGGAGTTTGATCTCGAAGTTGACTTTGATCTCAAAGTTTGATCTCGAAAACGACTTTGAACTCGAAGTTGACATTGATCTCAAAGTTGAGATTGAACTCGAAGTTGAGTTTGATCTAGAAGTTGACGTTGAACTCGAAGTTAAGTTTGAACTCGAAATTGACTTTTATCTCGAAGTTGGCTTTGGTCTCGAAGTTGACTTTGAACTCGATGTTGACTTTGATTTCGAAGTTGACTGATCTCGAAGTCGACATTGATCTCGAAGTTGACTTTGAACTCGAAGTTGACTTTGAACTCGATGTTGAGTTTGAACTCAAAGTTTACTCTGATCTCGAAGTTGAGTTTGAACTCGAAGTTGAGTTTGAACTCGATGTTGAGTTTGAACTCGAAGTCGACTTTGAGCTCGAAGTTGACATTGATCTCGAAGTTGTGTTTGATCTCGATGTTGAGTTTGAACTCGAACTTGACTTTTATCTCGAAGTCGACTTTGAACTCGAAGTTGACATTGATCTCGAAGTTGAGTTTGATCTCGAAGTTGACTTTGATTTCGAAGGTGACTGATCTCGAAGTCGACATTGATCTCGAAGTTGACTTTGAACTCGAAGTTGAGTTTGAACTCAAAGTTTACTCTGATCTCGAAGTTGAGTTTGAACTCGAAGTTGAGTTTGAACTCGATGTTGAGTTTGAACTCGAAGTTGAGTTTGAACTCGAAGTTGACTTTGATCTCGAAGTTTAGTTTGAAATCGAAGTTGACGTTGATCTCGAAGTTGAGTTTGATCTCAAAGTCGACTTTGAGCTCGAAGTTGACATTGATCTCGAAGTTGTGTTTGAACTCGACGTTGACTTTGAACTCAAAGTTTACTTTGATCTCGAAGTCGACTTTGAACTCGAAGTTGACATTGATCTCGAAGTTGACTTTGATTTCGAAGTTGACTGATCTCGAAGTCGACATTGATCTCGAAGTTGACTTTGAACTCGAAGTTGACTTTGAACTCGATGTTGAGTTTGAACTCAAAGTTTACTCTGATCTCGAAGTTGAGTTTGAACTCGAAGTTGAGTTTGAACTCGAAGTTGACTTTGATCTCGAAGTTGTGTTTGAACTCGATGTTGAGTTTGAACTCGAACTTGACTTTTATCTCGAAGTCGACTTTGAACTCGAAGTTGACATTGATCTCGAAGTTGAGTTTGCTCTCGAAGTTGACTTTGAACTCGAAGTTGATTTTGAACTAGAAGTTGTCTTTGATCTCGAAGTTGAGTTTGAACTCGATGGAAACTGGAGCCAAAAAGTGAACTCAAACTGAAATACAATCTGAAATTTTAATTGGCTGTGTTTAAATTTGACATAAGGTGAAAGTAATAAACTGGATCTGGAACAGAAATGCGGTGAAACTCAATCTGAATTTTAATTTTAGATTCTCATCTAGTAGTTGAAATCTAAAATGTACCTTAATTTCAGATTGAAATTCATTTTTTAGAGCAAGTTTCTCTTTTAGTTTGAATTTTAGTTGAAAATAAATTAATTGAATTTCAGCTTTTGGTTTGAAATTCAGTTTGTATTAACTTTAAGTAAAAGTTTTAATTTTAGATTCAAATTTCAGTTTTACTTTCACTTCAAGTTTGAGATTTAACGATAGGCATATTGCTCAGCAAACGTGAGGGCTCATTGATGGAAATCTTGATTCGTATCATCAAAGCAGATAACGTGAGAGGCATACACGGAACATGTGCCATTCAATTCGCTTGGAAAATGTGAACTTTTTGGAAGGGCTCTGACAAACGCTTCTGCAACTCTATGAAGAACAGTGGGTCACTATCTTTTCAAATTGTTCCGATAATATGCGACCTAGGCAATCGCGGAGAGAACAAGAACAGTTGGCAGGCTATTTGTATCATTTTTGTGCGCTAGGAAAAAAATACAAGACGCAACTTGTACATCTGTGACCCCCACCAAGATTGTGGAGCAGCCCATCTGGACGTTTTCTGGTTCTGAGGCAAGAAGAACACGAGGAGACGAGTATGCCAGCTGTTGGCGGTACAATTATACGTTATATACCTCTCTGCTGCCGCTGACTCCACTCTGCGCCCCAGCCGGTCCAAATTGAGTCCTACGGTTAAGTTAGTATGCAGCATATTCGTACTACAACCACCCGAATAGTCCTACACTTCCGACATGCAGGAAGGACCGCGTATCCCCATACAGTAGGTACATAGAATCGTTCTCTTGTGTGCTTGACGCAAAATGCTTGCATGAATAAAACATTGGCTACGTTCCCCTCCTTTTCCTTCTTGACGCGCGTCCGCATTGCTTTCCTATACTCCCCTCGTTTGTAATACGAGGGAGGGGCCTAGGCGGTTATATTTTTCGTATATATCTTTTGTGCGGGACTTCCGGTTCCGGCGTTTTTATTCCGACTTTTCCTAGGGAGGGTAGTTACTTTGAATCATCGCATCGTGAGGGCAAATAATGTATCTTTTCTGGTGAGTGCGTACCCTCAATCTGACGAACGGCTTGCGTTTACACAGTCCATTGAACCGTTTTCGTTTGATAACAAAATAATTATTTCAGCTGGGCTGACAATTTCATACAGTAGGGAGTTGAAACCACTCAAAATTGGAAAATATATATCACGACCATGTCGAAATCATGATCACGACTTTTCCATTTTGAAAGTCGTATTATTTGAAATTTTTATCTTTATCGAAGGCCAATGGTCAGAAATTTGTTCTCTCCTTTCTTACTTTTACTGCCGATAAGGGATTGCCAAAAATAAATAAGTAAAATTTTCAAGCGAGGTCGGGAACAGCGTTGCTGAATATTCTATAAGATAGAGGTTCATACGAACCTGAACATTGCGGTGCAAATTCACTGCAATACCCAAGATCGATCGTTGAAAATCGTATCAATCCATTTTTACCTTCTCCATGAAGATGTTACACGGAGCTCGTATCACGGATTTGTCACTTAAGCCCGCGTTGGGATTGAATCTTCGAAAAACGCTTTCATGCCGAAAGTCTTGGCGTTCCTTTCCGCGTTATATGTGCCGCGTATCAGAATCGCCGTTCGCCATAAACTCAATTCACGGGTTCCTCTATTTTCTAAAAGCGGATCAAGTAGAATGGCTGTACTACGGAGAGAACGCACTCGAGGAATTCACCAATCGAGTTTTCTATAGCGCCTGAATATTCGCCGTATCGAGGCGAGGTGACGCCCGTAATCGGCGTTTCATCGCTATTCACCCGACTACATTCTGTCCCATTTTGCAACATTTCAATATAACCGTCTTTATCTTTGGCTCTCAGGCGTACCATTAGAAAGTTTAGATTTCCAAATCTAGACGGAGGGCTATTCCTTATGCGCGGAGTTTTTCATATATAACACGGCATATCGCTCCAAACCCGTTTGACTTGAAAAATAAATCAAATTTTACAGCTAAACCATCCCAAAACGTCAATATACAGGAGGAAAAAGAGGACTTTAGTACAGTTGAATGGTGATCGGATTGAAATGTCTCGGAAATGAGATAGCTTGAGCATAGCTCATAAGAAAAGCAATTTCCTGATAAATAGGTATTGGTACACTTCTTTTTCTGAGGAGGCACGTAATATAATATAACATTATTATGATTATGCGACGTCAGGGCTGGTTCATCAATGCACTTGGAGCTACTTTCATAGTAGATTTATTTTCACCTAGCATTTATTTATATGCGCGTCCATGAAAATGTTGTCAAAAGTAGTTCGCTTCAAGGAATAATCAGGATCTAGAAAGGAAGCCTTACTGGGACTAAATTGGTACCTGCCTAAAAAAAAAAAAAAAAATGAAAAATAAAAATAAAATAAACACAAATTAATCGGTTACTGCTCACAAGCGCGGAGTCGCGAATGAGCTCGGGTAGGCGCTTGTTTGGCATTGAGTTCCATACCAGCATTAGCCTGCATCATAGTTGGAATTCTCAATTCACCATATAAGAGGGGACACGTTCAGAAAACCCGATGCAATAAACGGTTGGAAGGAGGAAAAAAGCCGGAAAACTTGCTCCAAACATTCAACGTATAAAAGGCTAGAGCAAGCGTAGGGCAGAAGAGCGATTCCCCTCAAAGGGCTAAATTAAACCAAGTTCTACCACCTGTCCTACACTCGCACACCGCATCCCTTCAGCGCTTTGACTTTCCAAGTGGTTTAGAAGTTTCCGTTTACTTCTCGACCCGAAAAACGAGGAAAAATAACGGAGGATAAGAAGATTGAAAGAGGAACACAAATTCCACGCGTTGCCACCTTTCGGGAGTTGTTATTAAAAGGCGGACGGAGAATAATCTGAGTTGTTGTAAGTTGGGAGAGTTTGAATTGCCGATTGAACTTTCTCGGTAAGCGCTGCCGGATGGGAGATGAATTCCCGCCGTTTTAGTACGACTCAGCCCTTTCTTTTTGTTCTCACTAATCTATGCGATGTAAGAGCAACGAAATGCGCAACAGAATGTTCTGCTTTGAGCGAGAACGCATAAACTAGTCTGAAAAAAGCATTGTTCATATTGGGATCAGTTCGGGTGCATTTGCGGTTAAAGGCCATGGAAAAGTCATTGCACAGGAATACGAATCCCAATAACAGCCCAATACACCACACATACCTACTCATTTTATTGGTAACTGTCCTCACTCTTAGACCGTCCATCCCAATATTGTAGGTACCTACTTAAGATACATCCATCAGAGGTCGGGCCTGCAGAAAAGGTCTTCTTCACCAAGGTTTCGAAACATAATATCTTTTCATCCGGGCCTAAACACCAGAAAGACAATCAACAATATGGCGCATTTTCAAATCCCCAGCTCAGTGGATTGTATAGCGTAGATTCAAGCTCAGCAGCAGCAAGCAGTGGATTGAAAGAGGTTGATCCTACTCAGTACTCATCATACAGGTGCATGACCTTGACATTTTTGTTAAACGCAAGCGCGGAAGACGAGATAGTCGAGTGAATAGGGTGTGATAAAGAAACGGAAATGAGTAACTCGTAGAATGCCAAGGGAGACGCGCAATTCAAGTGATGAGAACAAATGGAAGGGGTCGCGAGGGGTCTGAATGGACGAAGAGCGCAATAACTGTGACTCAACAGCAATACGAATGCCGCAGACAGTGGCAGGCGGAACGTGAAAAGGCGTTCATTCAATTATGGGAAAAATATTGCTGGTGAATGTGATGACGTGATTGTTGACAGCAGAAATTAGATTAGAGAGCGGCGTAAAATTTTTGAGGGGATATTGTAGGCCATATTCCAGGGCGAAGGAAGCTTGTGGTGGAAGAAAACCAAAAATCGGATTAGAGAGAAATTTTCTGAATTTTACGGTCGAAAAAAGAGTAAAATATCCGAGATTTATCCAAATATACGGAGAATGGGCGCCCTTCTCGCTGATACGATCCATAGTGTCTCCACTCTCGAACCTTCCGAGTTCATATCCAATTTATTGAACTCACAGTTGTGGGAACACTTCGGGACTGGTTCCCTGTTCTCGAATCCAACACGATCCCTTAATTTGGTCCAAGAACGAAGCTCTTGAAACTCGGAAAAGCGTCGAGTTCCGTGACGGTCGAGTTTGACAAAGTTGGCCGGGGACATGTCCTGCGAGTGACGCAAGAAAGAGCCGCCCATGAGACCAGCCACTCCGAAACACGAGAGCGACATCCTGTGAGTGAGCGAGGATCATCGCGAACCTTTAATGAGTACAAAAGGGACAGAGAAGTGTGAAAGAGTGCGGGAAATTCAGGGTTAGACGGATGGGCACAGGGTTCAGGGTACTGGTTTGGTGATACGAAGGTTGGGTACTGGAAACAGAAATGGAAAGAGGAACGTGAGAAAAGGAAGGGCAAGGCGAAGGCGAAGGGCCAGGAAAAAGGCTATTGTCTGTAAACTGGGATGTCGAGTGCCTCACCTCCACAGCCAGCGAGCTGCTATGGCTACTCTTCTTCTCTCGTTCTCGTACAACCCTTTAGCTCTATTTTTCTCTCGCTCTCATACGCTCTTCATCTTGTTCTATATAGCTGTTTCTCTCTACGGCGACCTCGTCCCATAGTACAAGTTCATCCCACGCACAGGCCACCGGGAACGGACTCTTCGAACAGTCAGGCAAGACAGAATGATGAAGGGGTAAGGAGAGGAAAACTAATGATTTCTTTCCTTCCTGTTCCCCAGCCCAAGAACCAACCCTCGTCTGACCCGTACCCGTTGATTTCTCCTGACTTCTCTCCAGGAATCTCTACTCAATTCAATTCGCCAACTTGGACCGATCTCACTTGCCTTCTCATCTCGTTTCCCGAATACTGACCTAGAAAATACGGCTACTGTCCAGAACAGCTTCCATGGTTGATGTCAAGAAGAAATAGTAACGATACTCGGAATGGCGCTATTCGATTTCAGGAAACGTCGTTTTTCACCATATGAGCGACATTATTACTACATCACTGCTAACAGCGAGCAATCAAATGCTTAGTGAAAGGGGGCTTTAGTTAACAGATAAGTCGAAGAAAGTGACGCCGCATAGGGATGGATATTATGGAATTCATTTAGCCACAAAATCTTAAATCTTCTGCAGCTCTCCTTCCAAAACAATTGTGCTTATTCGAATATTTTCATCATGCAACCAAGGAAAGAACAACATAACACGTTCTTGAAGAAAATATATCGAAGAATTATGCTTCATACGTTCTCGCTTTCAGAAGAAAACTCCAATTTTGTCGAGAATTCCCATGGAAAAATAAACAGGAACGAATGGGGTTGCTCGAGCAAAGCGCAAAATGTAGTTTATATGAAGAAAACGGCGCGGAAACCTTGGACCATTATCACACTGTAAAGATAACCCGAAACGATAAATTTCTTTCCCTCAACTTTCTTATCAGGCAAGAGGCAGAGCTCCCTCGCCTTGCCACCCGCGGATGCAACAGAGCCGTCTCCTTTAAAGGCCGCCGCTTGTGTTCGTACGCTTACACAAAATGCTAATTACATCTTGGACTTGGGGGCTTGAGGTTGGTTTACGGAACAATATCAGAGAACTTACATGACCTGTCGTGAATAATGAAGTGCAGTCGGGTAATGTTGTAAGTACTGAAGATTAGTAAAATTATTTAGTGAGTCTCTTCGGCTTTATTCAACTCTAGACTTCTTCCTCAAGTACTAAAATCTTTAGGATTTGACGAACTGTACGAAAAATTCGGGAGGTCACGTGTGACCTGTACAACTGCTTGATGATTGATTTGAGCTTAGAATATACCATTCCTCCCATTAGATTACCCTGAAGTCGGAATCTTGAAAAATCTACTATTAGTATCTTGCATTCACGCATCGGAAGAGTTCAGGGCAGCTAATGCCATTAAATTTTAAACGAAAGCCCCCCCCCCCCCGGTCAATGTCAAACCCAATTTGTGGGTTGCTAGATTACTAGAATCAAAACTCTTCTTTTGCCCGGCCAAAATTTTTGCTGTTCCTCGTGCTGCACTCCCTTGCCTTCTATTGAGCCTCCAGCGCTCATTGTCCATTAACCAACTTAACAGATATAAAAATATGATGCAGTGTTGAGCTGTAGCAGAAATTGAGAACGTCACGGTTGATGAAGACAGTTTCGTTCCGTCACTCGAGTCCCTACAGAATGTTCACCAATAAACTCACCCTCATTTTCACCCTAGTGTTCTCCTTGACAAAGGCCCTCTCTTTCATTTGCTCGCTCATATTCGCTTTTTGTCTCTTCCCTTTCCCTCAGTAACCGGCTTTAGAGGTCATAGTTCCCTCCGTCGTCTCTCCCTTGTCTGCCTGCTGCTGTATAGCCGTCCCTCCGCTACTTACTCATCACTTCAGTCCTCGTCCTCCTTGGATCTGGAGCCACATAAATATTTAACCGCCCCCAGGGGTCCGGTGCCTGTCCTCGTCCTTTTCCTTGGGAAGGCTAAGACAAACATGATCGCGTCGCAAATAATCCCTTGTGGCAGCCTTTTCACCCCCTGAACAAACCCTCGACCCTTTCACCCGCGGGTCCTTACTGATTTTGATATACGAGCCCTTCGTCGCTCTGCGTAGGCTATCAACGATTTACTGATCGCTGGACACTTTTTCAACAGCGTACATATGTTTGCCTAGGGATATGAAATGCCTTATTCAGGAGGGTTTTGATTTCCGAAGGTGCGATCAGCGAGAAATCTGACATTTTTCCCATCTGTACCCAATAGGAAATACCCGGCTTTTCACACTTACCAATGACAGGGCCTAGGTACCGCTCACTACACAGAACGCAGTGACGTACGGTGTTTAGTAGTTTTTTCTATTATAGTTGTGGTAATACACGTTTTGTGGTTACCCCAACCCTTCAAAGTTGATACGAAGCTTTCACTATTCAGGAGCAGTTAGTTATAAAAAACAGTATCCAATAATTCAGGGTAGCGATGTTCCAAAACTTTACAAAGTTTTGTAAAGTGGTATAAATACACCAACGCCTATAGCACAGTGCCTATAATATAAATATTTGCATAAATAATAAATTGTATTTGAATTGAATCAACGATGCGCGAGATTAACGCAAATAAGGCAAGTTCTAATTATGACCAATACAGTTTTTAGATGGATGAAATGAACAAAACTGAAAATAGAATCGTTAGAGCCCTGAATAACAAGTTACTTCGTTGACTACAAAGACCAGAAACCTCCTCCCAGTTTAGCAAGAAAAAAGCGCAAATAATTTTTGCTCCGATTCCAAGTTCTTTTTGGATTTATTTTTAAGTAAATGACCACGAGTGGGTATAGAAACCATCTCCAAAGTTCTTCGCCAGAGCAGTAAAAACTTGTTCGTTTTGCATTACGTACATGAAAAACGGAATATTTCCCCGCAATTTCTCGGTCGTTCTTGCCAAGGGCAGGATATCCGCTTTCCAAGTGTTCGGTGTCGGACCCATAAAACAAGAGCGTTTATCTCCAGCTACTACTTCCCAGTTTGAAAAAGGTGTTCTTAGAAAACTTGCTGGTTCCTGGGCGTAGCAGAATAAGACAATGAAGGGATCCCCTCTTGCCCCTTCCTCCCGCCGTTACCCCTTTTCCCAGTTTCCCCTCCAGCGAACAATTCTGTCTGCTCTACCTTCATTGTTATATATCGTGTAGTCGGATGGCACTATATCACAGTCCCAGCCCCAACAAGTCGGGTTCTCCTGGGAATGTTTGCCTCTGACACGCCCGCGAAGATGAATAAAAACATCAGAATAGGCTGAATTGTTGAAACTGATCGTCAGACGGTAGGTATTCCTGGAAAATTCTCATCAGGACCCACAATAATATACCAATATATTATAAGGATCTTCTTTTTTGCCATCCTTATACATACTTGTATTATACAAGCTGTATGCCTACATTTCAGACCTTCTGAATCTTGTACGATGACGTTTTCCATCGAGGAAGCGCAAGAAATGAGGAAAGAAGTGGGTATAATAGTGAGGAATTTATAAATTCCTTGATACCCCAATTAGTGGATCGGAGGGAGAGGGGAGAGCCTCCAATTGCTCAGTTACAACATCTTCCCGAAAATCTCAACAAGAATACTTCGTTGAATCACCGGATCATCTTCATCACTCGGGTCGCAGTCAAGCAGTTGGAGGGGTGGCAGTTCTTTGAGGCATTCCCCTTCCCAGTAAGAATTGGAACTCAAGTCTTGATCCGTTTTGATCATGGAAGATCTCCGACGTCATGCTGCGAAGTGAAAGAATTCAGGGTTAGCCACCGAATCGCAAAGGTCGGGAGCCAGGACGTTCAGGGGTGGGGTAAAGATCCATTCGATGCAGTGGTCCGTATCGGTGGCCGGGGGTTAGATCGCCACCAGCAGGGGTGGGGAATAAGGGAGCTCCCCAGAAGGGTGAGTATTTCCATCTGGGAGGCGGAAGGTCCCCATGGTGGGCCTCAATGGGTCCCGCAAGCCTCCATCTCTTTCTTCTTCTCTTATCCCGCGATTCCCCTCCCGACGGGTATACGGTCGGTTCTGGGTAATTGATCTTCGGATTTATCCTTCACGACCGTCGTCCCATCGCGACTTCTACCGAGAGAACGTTCATTTTCTTGACTCGGCTTTTGCATTATTTTCCGAGCGTCTTCTCCCTGCTGAGGCTCGGGATCGGGATTGGTATAGTCGGGAAGACTGAAACTTAGTGCTCCCTTCCCTCGATTCCTAATCCTGTAAACCCACGATCTCCTCTTCAAGCCCAGGGCACACGCTCGAGATTCGTTTTGTCTCGATAAAAAATCGAAAAACCGTACATTTCAAGTAGAGACTCCTCTTCACAGAAATAACGACAGATTGTAGAAATTCACAGCAGAGAACGTAATTGAAAACGTTATAGTATTCTCTATTGACGAAGTTTCAGCTGATAAATTTAGTTTTCTAAAGCTGAATGAGCAGAAAGGAGATGGCAGTACATGTGATTCTCAGTTTACTAGCAAATACTTCTCGACCAGAATCCAAGTCATCCTCAGTAAGCCAAGTCAGTCAATTTCCTCCCGCCTCCGCTTGCATTTTCAACCTCCAGGTCCATCTCGGGCCAAGATAAACTCCCTTATTACCCGGAGAATCCTCAGATGCCGCTTTCGCAAACCGATGGCTTCCTTGGAACGTTTTGTTCCGGCTTGTTGGTTTTCCCCGTCCCCCTTTTGTTCCTTGAAATAATTGGGAGCTTTTGTTCCTTAATATCTAAGAAAGGAGCGCAGGTCTGGAAATGTCGCCTTCATTTCGTCTCCTCCTACAAAACGAGGTCAATGATATTTTTATTCCTGAGGCAACTTTCATTTCTTTGTCTCGACAGAGTGGTGCCGTAAGGATGCGTCCGAATTTTCTATGGCAGCCATCACGGGAAACTACCTCCGAACAAACGTCCAGTGGAACTAGGAAAATGTACTACTATGGTAATGGAATTACATTAATAACTTGGCTATAGTTGAGCAATAGGTAAAGGTAGGTAAATTAAAAAATATGGCCAACTATCCAAGGCATATAACTTTGGTGAAAATCCGAGGAAGGCATTTGATTATGGAAGTAGGCAAGTGATAAAATAGAATCGAACAGTTGTTGATCAGATTGCTCCGTGATATTCTGCGCTAAATTCGCAAACGGATACTTGAATGTCTCCATCCTGAGATGATCCGGTCGACCCGGGATTTCCTCAAACGTTCCTCAAACGGAATCGGGAGCGAAAACTGGTTGCAGAATCTTCGAAGAGCGGAATACCCTCAACGGAGGCGATAACGATAACCGAACTGACTTCGCCTTGGTAAGATGTCGAAGGAAGAGAGGTGATTTCAGGCTGCTGAACACGGGGCCAAGACTTCCCAACAAGAATAACAAGCCAACCTGGAGTCACCTTGGAACAGACCACACACCTCAACTCCTCATTCCAGGGAACGATCTTGTTACAGTGGTCGCCCCGCCGAGGCAGTTCCTTCTTTCTCTTTATACATTATTTTCTCCCCTTTTCTCGCCGCCTTTTACTATACAGCTGGCGCTTTTCTCCAATCTCCTTCCATTTTTCTTTTCGTTTTTTTTCCTCTCATGAAAAAGGCCGCACCATTTCCTTGGCTAGCTTTTGGGGGCCTCTCGTTATCTCGCCTCGAAAACAAAAACGGAAGCGAAGGAAAAGAGGAAACGGGTCGAGGAATGAATAGGAATTGGTTCCATTTGTCACTAGGCTGTTTTTAAGTGACCTATTTATACGGGTTTCATCGTTTTGGGGTCACGTCGTCGGCTCCGTTCTTCCGAATCAGTGGCATTATTTTCATTTCATATATTTTGTATCTCAGTTTCTATCTTTCTTAATAATATCTTACTTCCTATTCTTCGTCATTGAAATTGTTACTCAGTCGGGAGCAGCGGATCGGAGAGAATCGGGAAATGGATGTTAGTAAACAATTCGTGGAAGGGCCATAAGAAAGTATAGGTACCTACTTACCTACGATTCTCGAAAAAGGATTAGCACAAAGTCGAAGAAACCTTATCCTGATTCAAAGTAGCAAAGAACCGTTGGGTGCTAGTACGAACTCTTTTTGGTGACAGAAATGGATAAACATTTATACGAAGAGAAATACCTAGGTATATTCGCTTGATTTCAACAATCTTTATCTCCAATTGGATCCTTGGCAGAGGATCAACTCTCTTTTGTAAAACCCCTGAATAACGAGAGCCAGAAATGTGGGAGTAGTGGCAAAGGGAAGCCGATACAATACTGAGGTAATGTCAATTATGCGCCTCCAGGCATGGTGCGAATAGCTAACTACACAACACTAAGACATGTTGGACTACTCGGCTCTAGATTGATTTATTCATTTGGCCTGTTTGGTTGAAAGAAATGGATCTTACGGGTACAGTTAGGGTTGAAAGGATGAGAAAAGAAAGGAAATCTCTAC
Source organism: Nesidiocoris tenuis (assembly GCA_036186465.1). Lineage (NCBI taxonomy): Eukaryota > Metazoa > Arthropoda > Insecta > Hemiptera > Miridae > Nesidiocoris > Nesidiocoris tenuis. The sequence continues at coordinate 31,029,455 of AP028909.1, read as the reverse complement.
AGCAGTACAGCCATGGCCGCAACTGTGTCGAAGGTATCCTATATTTACCTGTCAATAGATAATTTTGCACTTTATTATTCATCATCCCCCTTACCGGTTGTTCAGTATGCGCCATTGCTCGGCATTTTTCCCCAGCGTACGCTCATCGTCAGTCGGTACTGAATAAATATTCCTCGTCGGTACTCAGCAGAAGATGTGGTATCGGCTGAGTCCTCATTCATATTCGGCGTCGGAGGCGATGTAGCGAGGGTTCAGACGGACGCCAGGAATACGCTAAGCTGAAGGAGCTGCCAGGATATAGGGCAGGGTAGAAAAGAGACCCTTAGCGCACGTAACAAATATTTGTCATATCTCAACACTGCTGTACAGTCGGTCTGTATATTTTGCGTTTCGTATGCGGAACGAGCCTTGGACTGGCTACGCGTGATGTGGTGCGATTCCGCTTGCACTTTGGCTCTTCTTCACGTCCTGATCTGCCACAACGATTCATGTCATCAGCGTTTTCCTTTCCATTCTAACGCCTTTCATCGCGTAGAAATCCTTCGTCTCAGAGAGAATTTCCCCAACGTTCAACTTAACATCTTTCTGGATAGATAAGTGTGTGTTGAGTTATGGCAACATAGGATTGGTAGCCCAGTTGAACCAGCAAGCTGGCAGCAGTGGATTATAGACGAATGGCACGCATTTTTCCATTTCCGTTGAATAGAATAGGTCGGTGTCAACAATTATGAGTGCCCTAAAAACAGTAATTCAATCCATCGAAAAATATATTTAAATTACTCACTCAACATACACGAAAAGCATTACCGACCAACCGGTAGCAGTAATAGAATGAAAACATTCCATCAGCGTTTGCAGTAATTATTCGAGAGAACTGCGTCGTATTTGTTTTAGATTCATGTAGTATGTGCTTTGGATCATATTCGATACACGCGTTGGCAAAGAAACGAATCCCGATGGACTCAACTGGAAAATTAATCAAACAAGTTCGGGGTGGCTTGGATCCGGGACGATACCCTGATGAATACAATCAACGTTGGAGTCCATTCCGAAAATAGGGAGCAGTAATTACATTGAATAAATTTGATCATTCTTAAGCTTGGACTAATTAGTGATTAAAACCACGGAGGGATTTTACGGGCCAAATCGGCAATGAAAAAGAGATTGCAGGGAGATTTCAACAGCAAGAGAAAAACGACGTGCCATGAGATAGGCTCTAAACGCTAAGATACTTGGACATCACTAATGTTCAACATGTTTCCTCTAGCATGGCATTCATAACGGAGCCATAAAAATTGGAATTTGTCGAATTAATGTAGCTTGTAATGGCGGTGGTTTTGTACCTTGCCAATATGTAGTCATTCACAATGCAATCGTAGTAGTGAGAATAACAATTTAATGGCGCGACTGGCCGCACGGATATACTATACCTACTGCTGCAGTAAAGTCGGCCACACAGTATCCGATGCTGGTAGAGGGTAAAAAAATGCATTGCAGTGATCGGCCGAGGTGGCGTCGGCGTTGAACCCTATAAATTTGATTGGGATTTCCAAACCAAGTTCCCTGTTGATCCCCCCCAACAGCCAGCACTCGGATAGTTTGTGGCCGACTTAAAATTATTATTATTATTATTAATTATTATGCTAAATCTACGCACCATTTGCTCGGTGTTAAATCAGGATTTCAGTAGCTACCTACACTGTCAAAAATAACATCTTAATTTTAAGATGTTTCCGGCTGTCCCCGAATCGAAGATGCAATAAAACATCCTAATATTAAGATGTTTTAAAACATTTAACAAGTATCTTAAAATTCAGTTACTTTTAGGTATCATGGAATCCAGTTGTTTTCAAGCATCTAACCGATTACTTTGTGTTTTGCGTAAATAAGTTTGATGACTTTTTGTTCGAATCTTTAAATTTTAGATTGCGAAAGCAAAGTAAAATTTAAAGATTCAAACAAAATGTCATCAAACTCATATGTCTACGCAAAACACAAAGTAATCAGTTAGATGCTAGAATAACTACGCTAGTGCGAGCTGGATAATTCAAAGACTTAAGAACTAAAAATTGAAAAATAGAAATTGAATTGTCGCTGAGCGAATTGCAAAATATCCATAATTTATTATATTTTGACTTTTTGGCAGAAAGAGGCGGACAGCCGAGAATAGAGGTGAGTGTAGGCCGAGACTCTGCGAACGGAGAAGTGACCGCCTCGAAGAAATATATCGACACGATATACGATCGGGTGGATTGATGCCCTCGATCATCTTGCATGAGCGGAAGTACTCCGTGGCATTACCCCTCCTCCAGGAAAAGCGCGACAATGTCGGATGAAGGTATCACGGTGGTCGAAACTGGCCGAAAATAGTCGTGGTGAGTGTATGACGGTGGAGTGTTGAGTGGGTCGCCCAGCTTGCTACAGTTGTCTGCTTGCCTGAAGTCACGGACATGTCCCGCCGTGGATGTTGAGTCCCACCGATGGGCGCTAGCAATTCTGCAAAGGACAGAGAGTGGATCAACTTCGGGTTGGCTTTGCTTATCAATAGCTACTGTGATGTTTCGTTTAGATAGACAGCAGTGAAGGGATCGAGAGATACAAATTGAGCCGATATGAGGAACAAAAGAGGTGTGCACTCACCGAAGCACTCCACATGAGAGGAGCGGATAATTCAAAGAGAATAAGAAGTTGTTCTCCAGGGCCAGATTAGCGCATTTGACGGGCTCCGTGCTGAGCGCCGACGAGATGATGCCCGAGTAGAAATCCGTGAGTGTGCCAAACGTTGAAGAAAAAGCTGTACAATATAATTCGCAAACGACCGCTAGAGAGGTTCCGGTGGAGTGTTGTGTGGGTCGCCCAGCTTGCCACTGGTGTCTGCTTGCCTGGAGTCACGGACATGTCCCGCCGTGGATGTTGAGTCCCACCGATGGGCGCTAGCAATTCTGCAGAGGACAGAGAGTGGATTAACTTCGGGTTGGCGTTGCTTATTAAATAAGAAAATAATAATACATTCCATCCTATGGTCGGGAACACACAGGAACGGGTCAGAGTACTTATGAGCACGTTTTTGGTTGATTAAATCAACAAATTTTGTTTCGCCTTGTCAGATAATATTTTGGTTTCGATGAGCACCTTCAATATCGTCGTCAATATTATACTCATGTCAGTATTATACTCAATATGTCGTCAATATTATACTCTACCTTGGCGTGAGTGTTGTCGTACTGGCATTTCATTCGTGAGAGAGCTGCTTTCAGAATCTCCAATGCCTGTTTCCAAATGTCCGTCTGCGCGGTTTGGTTTTGGTGGTCGGAGCAACTGATGTCCCATCGCAATAAGAGGGGTGACTTCCCTACCAAGGAAGAGGCGAGTCGGTGATAACCCTGCAGACGAATGTACGGCAGAGTTGATGATGGGCCAGCACCCGCATCGCTGTGGGGGTCGAATTCCCGTTATTTGATCATTAAAGAAGTTTTTTTTGCCGACGAGGAGATGAAACTTTGCACCATTCGCTTACCTATTTTGAGCAGCCAGTTGTTGATACCGGGCCTCCAACAACGCGATCAGATCCGATTTGAGATTCGTCAAAAACTGGTCCTAATTCAGCCATTTTTGTCAACAACTGTTCGGCGTCAACAGATCCCTCAGCAACTGGTTGAGAAGTCACAGGGCCGGGAATGGGATCAGATCCCACTTCTGATGCGATAGAAGTCATCTCGTCTCAATCACCTTCACGCTCACAACACATTACCACTATTCGCCAACAACCAAAAAATTTCTGGTTCGTTTGTGAAAAAAGTTTGTTGTATTCAGGGAACCAAGGCAGCGAGCTCCATGACCACGACCACATGACTGCCAAGTTCAAAATGCATTAAAAAAAAGTAAAGTTCAGAAAACATCTTAAAATTATGATGCTTTTTCAAAAGTATGATGAGAAATAACAACTATCTCGAAATTCAGTTGTTTCTGATGAAAAACTTCTCAATTTTAAGATGTTTTTGAAAATCCTTTCTGACAGTGTATGGTACAAGCAAATTCAAATATTGCCCGAGACCAATTCCAATCTGTACGGTCACTCGAATCCTGATTGAAATTAGTCCACGTGGACGAGAACAGGTAGACACAGAAATATATAACCAGTCAATCCATCGGACACAGAGGTCAAATACAGATTGCTTTCTCGTGCTGGTAACTGCTCGATTGATCTGTCTGACGCCTGAATCAACAAATCGCGATAATCCGCCCGGCTAATGAGAAGGCCGCTAATTAAAGCAGATAAGAGACATGAGAGGGCATAGCCATAAGGTTGCGCAAAAGGGTTGGTAGAAATAGTTCATCGAGCTAACACCACGAGGCCTGCAATCGAGTGATTGGACCGATTTTAAGATGGATTCGATGCAATGTTAATTAATCGACGCGATTTCCATTAGTTGTGGTCAGTTAATACCAAATATGTCCTATATGCGAGAGATTGGATGCATTTGCGGTTCTGCGCAAGCTCGAGGCGCTTCTTGCGAATGTCGGAACTTCAGATTTTCGACTTCACATGCAAAACCATTTTAGAAACAATGGCTTTGATGGAAAAAGTTTTTTTTGTCTATTTACACACGTTTACAACGGAGGTCGCTCTTACATTGTGGATTAGGTACACACGGCGGCAAGTAGGGGTTATTGAATAATGTCAGGTAGATCCAATGCAGTACCTACTCGAGTACCTTTACTCACGTTTGGGGAGTAAATTTTATTCAACATTGACCATGCACTCAGCAAAGATCGCCGGCGCTGTAGTGAAACGTTAGTTAGTGCGATTCTTATCGAGCGAATGCAAAACCAATATTATTGTAATTAACAAAGACAACCAAGCGGCAGCCGAATGGACCGTAGTATTACGTTTCAAATATACGTACAGACACGGAGGTTTATTGGTGTTGAAGGAGCGACCCTTGGCAGGCAAGGTTAACATTGACTGTAAAAACAGCAGGTGGATATCAGGTCCAAAACAGGTCCTGTTTTATTTTCCTCCGAGTTTCACTCTCTCTATTAGATTAGGTAAATAATCCGACTTCGCTGGAACTAGTAGCAACTTCGGCTGCCTCAGTCATACCATAATTGATAGAGGTTAAGGTTATACAAAACTGCACTTGATTACCAATTTGAATCCATAACAAGCATAATATTTCGGCATCCATAATGGTTAGGCTAATGCCAGGCATCTGCTGTACCACCTGTACGTTATCTCAAGTTGAGCAACAGCGAGACGGATAGAATGTGCCTCGGTTCCCAGCTCCGCATACATATTTATCACCTACTAAAAATTGATTTTCTGCTGTGTATGCACAGCCCATCGGCTACCCTAGGGTGACCCCTAACTTACGGAACCGCAAATACTACCTCACAATGGCTTTATTATAATGGATCCGATATTAATCGAACGTAACTCTACGCCACATTGTTCAGATTGGACAATGGGTGTATTTGCGTAACAGCTACCCCGCCATAATGTATACACCCATGACATGAGAAATAACGAACTGCTGATGGAATCCCAATACTGATAATACAGCAGGTGCATTCCGTGAAGTGAATGTCACGCAGCTTTAAAGAAAAGTTAATGTTAAGAGTTCACTAAAAACTTTTTTGCCAAAAAAAAGGCGAGTAGGAACCTATTGTACTTAAATTTTTTGCTCCACCATGCAATATACAATCATAGAACGAACAAACTCACACCAAATGTTCTTGTTGTGATGAATAGCATCTCACCTGAAAACAAACAAAAAACTCTTGTGAGAATAAGGTAAATACACTTTTTACATGATTTTCAATAGCAATCTCAGGTAAGGTAATGGAATTATTCACAATTGATAAACCCTGACTCCCAGATTAGGGGGTTTATTCCATTAAACTTATAATCCAACAACTTGAAAATCATCTATATTGATGGTGAAATACGCTAATTAACGCGGAGCACAAAAACGGTTCACCCAGGATGACAATGAGAAGAGAAAAACTCTCAGTTTGACTGGGTCAGAAAACCTCTACTTTACTCATAAATAATCAGTGGCTCCAATCTGAAACCACGAAGACAATGAAACAATAATAGACTAACTAAACAGAAGAAGAAGAAGGCGAGGGAGACGTCCAATCTTTCAGAAACGAGATGAGACAATTACGAAAAAGAAGGCAAGAAAACAAATGAGACAGTAATATTCGTGATATGTCTCAAGCGGCGAAATGAGAAGAACGGCGATTCCCGACAACGACATTTTCTGTTGGCAGGGACCGAGTTGCAGATAAAGAATACAACGGAAAAGCAAAAAATGCTGGAAGATTGGATACAACTACAGAGATAGAAATGGAAGGGAAGCAATGCCGACTTTTATTTGGGCAGAACTCGTCGCAACCCACGAAACGGCGTTTATCAATCGGGAAATCTCCCAAGTCGAAATGAAGGAGCCAAAAGGGAAATTATGGTGCTCGGTGTAGGCCCTGAGCTCGGCTGATATGAACATGGCCCATATGGCAGGATTTCCCAACTCCCCCGGCTGATTGCCAGTTTCCGAGACGACGTACGATTTTCGTTGGATCAATACACGCTGCATGTGAGGTCCTCTTCATTCATTCAAGATTTTTAGCCAACGTACTTCTTCAGTTACCCGATTCGATGACACATTTAGTAGTACCAACGTGCTCATACAATTCTTATGTACAAGTTAGGTTACTATTCGGGGTTACTCCATCGTCATAAAAATTGCGAAACAAGAATTGTATAGTCGAGGGCTCCAAATTATCATATTATTTGAAATTATTTATTTCAATTCCTACCTACTGCCAAAAAACCTGATTTCTCAGATAGCTCGTGCACATCAATCATTAAATTATTCAAATTTTGAGCTCAAGTTTTGACCGACCATGATAAATTCTCTTGGAAAGCAGATAGCTCTTATAGGTACTTACGTAATCACGAAACCTTGACCTAAGCCCAAGTTAGGATACCGGTAACATGAGTGGTGAAACCAGCATGAACGTCATGATGCTTGCTGAGCTCTAGAGCCAGGGAAAGAGAAAACTTGCGCGGCCCCAACTCAAAATGGAAGTGTAGGTAGATGAAATTCGGGAAAGCAGAGTTTGAGGCTTGAGATGGCCATTCCATTGATGATCTCGAATCTCTTTCCTTCCTTCTGCGAGGCCCCTTCCAAGCAGTCGTCAACACCTACGCCCCACCCCCTTCCACTACGGTCACTCGCTCACTCTCTCACAGTCAATCACTCCATCGCACCATTCGTCTACCCTTCCCCTTGCACTCGCTAACGCGCCCCCCTGCCGATCAAGGTCTTCTATCTAACTCGCTTGCAAGGGCATTCCTTCCCAACCACCGAACCTATTGAAATATTAGCGCCCTTTCTTCGGAAAATGGGAGTTTCCAGAAGTAGCTCTTTCTCACTTCTCTTCAACACTCTCCTTCACGCTCACATACAGCTCGCCATAAATTATTTCCCACAGCAGCAGCACAACACCATCGAGCCGCCGCACCGCGTTCAAACGCCAACTTCTGCTCAAGGCTCACAAGCAGTTCCAGAACGAAAAATCACCCATAGGCCTCCATTTTTCTACTTATTTTTACCTTCAAATACCGTTCCCCTTATCCTTCTATAGTTCATTGGGAATAAAGTCGTTTGAAATAAATTCAGTCCGTTGCGCCATTAGGCGATAGGGCTGAATTCATTTAAAACGGCCTCAATCCCCACGCTTCACAATTGATCTGCCAATCAGATTCGTTCACACCCACCAATTGGATGTCTATTGGTAATCTTAGCCGACCATCTGAATCCAGCTTAATACTTCTTGGCTAGTTCCCCCAATGCACTGCCCAGTCTAGGGATTGTAGTAACACAAAAATCCAAGGCTCATTATAATCATCATTGACAAACTCAATTGTACTGCTGGCGATATAGAATTGGTTTTAGGGCGAATCTCACCTTCATTAGCCCAACATGGAGATCGGTCGATCGTGATAACTTTGGAGACAGATACGGACAAGAATAAATTACCATGACGGCATAGCAAGATGTTCCAAGATTGGTGGAATAGGACATGAAACTCTAATTAAAATCCTAGCTCAGTGAGCTATGTTGGCCCCATCAATGACCCATCACTATCGTACAGTTTGCTGGCGGAAAACTATTCGACAGCATGAGAGCCTCCAATACGATCATGTTTGACGAACTCACGAGGAAAATCAAGCAAGAGACTATCTGAAAAAATCTTGAATCAAAACAATACGGCGATATAGCCAGAATTGGTGGGCCCAGTCAAGAACACGCACAGCGTTGTCACGTGGCTGCTATTCGTCAATTTTGCCAAAGAAGAGTCAGCGAAGAGGGTTAGAGCGGCTTCCGATCCACCAAGGGTGGGTTACAATGGATATCTGAATTTATTACCGCCATTACGGGTCGTATATCAGGAGGCATCCTTCGCCAAGGCAACCCCTCCCTCACCAGCACCACGTGCGATCCTCTGCCTCCATCTATCGTCCTAGTCGAGTCAAGTGAAGGTACAGCGGTACTTCACCATCGCCGTATCTCGCCTTGCCGTGCTCGGAAACTGTTAGGCCGCCCGAGGAATCGAAGGAGGGAGGCGGCGGTGGAAGAGGATCCAGAGAATGGGATGAGGATCCGTGCCAACACTGTCACCTAAATCCAGAATCAACTACTCCTTGCTGAGATCCCGGGCTTCAGAAGCTAAGGGGATGCCAAGAGCAAGATGAATGACCGTTCAAACGAGTACTGGATGCTAAGGCCGCACTCGGTAATTTCGATGTAAATGGCGCAGATTGATCAAGAAGCATTGCGTAGCAAGAACAATGCGACAAATCAGGACTAATGTTGCCCCGCTGATGAAAACGATAACGCAAACGGGATTTTATGGAGAAACGGTGCCAGCTACATAAACATTTTCCATCAGGCTCGTAGATGGTTTTATACATTTTTTTTTAGAACCCACTTTCATTTTCGGGAAACTGAAAGAAACTTCCCGTAAGTCACGGGGTTGAATTTTTTTGGGGAAATTCAATTACCTAGTTCAAGTTCGCATTTTATATCACATTGTATCACAACATGATTCTTCCAGGAGCGTGAGTGCAGTAATAGTGTTAACAGGTTTGGTAGGCAACGCCCCACCAACAAAGCTTACGTAAAGTCGGCCACACACTATCCGATTGCTGGCTGTTGGAGTGGGGATGAACTCTACTTTAGTGCGATTCATCAACGCATAAGTACTGCCAATTCAGAAATTCGGCCGAATCCCTCAAGAGTTTCCTGAAAGATTGGTCCTACTGCAACATGTTATGGGTCTTCATATCCAACCAAACGGAAACAAATTATCCGAGAGAGCGGGCGAATTTTTCAGAGCTGAAGCATTAGTCAGCCGGTGGCGAGATAGCAGAACGTAGAGCGGTTCTTCGCACCTGATACAAATGAAGAGACGAAGGTGTGAGTGAAGGTATTAGACCGTTCCATCTTGTCCGTTCGAAAAACGGTCGGCCACTTGTTCTGCCGAGCACCTTTCGCCATCTCTAGAAAAATACCTCGAAATTGGGTGAACTGTGAAATATCGAGGTGATAGAAATAGGAATTACTGGGTTCCGCGAGCCCGTACAAGTTAACCACTTTTTCTCAGTATCTGATTGATGAAGCTCTGATTTGTTCAATTTGTCTTCCAACTGCCCATGGAACGAATAACTTCTCAGGATGACTATTCAACTAAAATAAAGTAACATACAAGCAATTTTTCAAATTTAAGAAGTACGCTTAAATTGGCTTAGAGGATTTTAGAGCCTGGAGGTGTAGGTATCTGTACTTGAAACCTTGAACATGGCAAGAGCGTAGCTTTACGAAATCGAAAAGCTTTGCCTTTTCTCACGGGCAACTGCTTCTCAGTTTGGCGTGAAATCGGATCATTCCATTCGACGCAACTGGACTAGATCCGCCACCGCACATTAACACCTTAGTTTCCCTACGGGGCCAGAATGCGGTGACTTCTGAGAGCCCGCTCCTTTGAGGATGTGGCGAAGGCCAAAGGTGAACGTTAAACCGCAATGCTGACAGTTGGTCAGTGACGAACCGAACCTCTTGACCGGTGGTTTCTGGAGGTTGATTGCGCGCAGGCGCTGCTGGATTGCCTGCCTGCGATTTTCACAAACGTTCACCTGGATCCCAGCTCAATAGCAAACAATAAAACTCTCTGTTTGCTCTATCCGATCCTTTTTGAATGTCCGAACCAGACGTTATACAGGACAGGATACATTTGAAGCAAACTTTGTGACAGGAAATGAAAATCGTCGTCAGCAAGTCTAGTTTTGTCCTTGGTAAATCGGACGGGTCCCAAGTAATTCCGATTGGGCGTGGCTCGAGGTGAATCGGGTCGAACAAACGGGAGCATTATCCATCCTCTCGTTCCTCTCTCTCCTTTTACCATCTTCTGAATAATGCAAGTCGCGTTTTCCGTTTCAATCAAAGGTTTTTTCTGCGCTTGTTACAGGAACCGTTGCATCAGGCAAGATCTTTTCTAATTCCAATCGGAAAGTACAGTTTGACTTCGAATTTCCCGAGAGGAAAATCAAAGGAAGACATTAATAATGAAATTGAAAACATTTTCAACCATTTCAAAAATTTTCACAAAGTAATGGATTGACAAAGGGGAACAAACGTTTCTCAATCGTATTGCCAGTATTTGAGCAGGCTTCAACACGAACGTGAATCTCAACTTCACTTTTTACTTCCATATTTACGAAGTCAATGGAAGTAAATATTATAATCGTCCTAAAATCAAAAATCGGATCGGAGCTTCAGAAATAATAATCTAAAAATGTAATTTAATTGTGTCCAACATTTGCGTATAAAAATATGGAAGTATTGTACGTTATCTACGTAACACTGGTCTAACACGATAAATTGATGCACTCGGTTTTGCTGATGACCAGCCAACCGTCCAACCATAGCTGTATCAGATATTGCCTGGAAGGTGCTAGGTGGAACCTGTATCAGGTATTGGAATCAACATAATTTCTGTGGGGGCTAACGTTCAAATAAAAATTTTTTGAAATGAATCGACTTCGTATTAAGAAAATTTAAATCCGCCATGATTTGGAGTGAGTTCAAGGATATTCCAGAGGGATCCAACAGACTCAGCTCAAAATCAAAATGATTGATTTTCGGGGGTACCAAACACTATGGACCCAGACATCAAGGCGACTACAGAGTCTATCCAAGTCGGAGGAGGTTTTGGGAGGCGTGTTTTTCCATAATAACATTATCATTATGAATAGCTTATTGTTGGGATTGAGCCTTTTAGTTTCGGCTGGGAGCAAGGTCTGTCTCCGTGCTCTGAATACAAATTAGCACTTCGGGAAAGCCTTGTTCGGAACGATGGGTCTTCTCTCCGGTTCTGGCTCTGGCTCGGCACACCAAATAACCCTCTCAGGCCTCCTCATTGTCCCCTGCGCCTCAACATCTACATCTACACTTCGGTCTGCTTGAGCACCCTCTGTCTCCATCTGTCTTTATCTCTCGGTACCCCAGCCCCCGTCTGGTATCTCTGTCGCTCGTGTTGCCGGGCCATCTGCCTTGCTGCTGTTCCTTATTCCATCGCGAGACTCCCCTTTACGGTTTCCCGTTTTTGGCACGCGTTCCCAGTTCGATATCTTTCGAACTTTCCTCATCCCGTTGTTTCCCCGTCTCGTCCACCATCCTCAGCACTTCTGCCATTGCCTCGCGAAAACTCATTCCCTCATCTCCGATTACCTCAGAAGCAACTTTCCTTCCAAAGAAAAAGGTTCTCTTATTCATTTCCTCGAGAACGGCGCGAAGCCAGCAGAGCCCCCCCCCACCACAGCTACCCCTACGCCGCCTCACTCTATCGTATCCGCTTCGTCATTTCGTATCTGCCCCTTTCTCTTCCACTTCCCATTCTCTTTTTTTCGGTTTCTTCTTCAAATAGTGAAGAAGTCCTTCCATTTACGCCGTCACCCCGATTAGTGACAGTTTCTGTATGAAATATCGCGCCGAAAAAATAACCTCGGCATGATCATTTATCATGTGCCTCGCAGGCTCGAGCCTGTTGTAGACTTTCTCGCTCTTCCTCTCTTTCGTTTCTCAGTTTTCCTGCTGCTGTAAATCTGTAGGATCGTTGCAAAGGGAATGAGAAGTGTGGGAATTCCCTCTCTCGCATCACTCTGTAACGTCTTTTTGCCAGATCGTCAACAGAACGAGGAAAACTTATCTTCGAAATGCCAGAGGCCGAGAAGTCGGTAGGCACTCACTGACCCAGTTTTCCTCGCGAGTTTTGTTCGCCATTCTATGTGTGAAGGAATGAGTAGTCAACTGTCAATAAGTGTGCGAGAGATCCGGTGTCTGAGACATTCAAAAGAGATCCCGGGGCAAGGACACACAATTCACTTTGTACAAGTGGATTTTCGCAATCGAAGCTTACTAGAAGAATTTATCCAAAGTTACTTGAACTTGCGCACTTTCCACAAATGTAGACATTTTTTACTATTTTACTTTTGCAAAAACAAAAGCTTCTCAGCTGAGATGAGTCCTGGTACTGCCAGAACATATGCATTTTCCATTTTCAATCAATTTATTGCTCTCAGGAAGCAGATTGAATTTGAGTGATCATGATCTTGAATTATTAATTAATATTAATTAAATAATTATTAATTTGCTTGAGTGTGTATTGCTCCAGTTCAATATTCTTGGTTAGTCTCAGCCGCAAGTGCTAAGAAAACAAAAAATATTGATAAGTAAGTTCACTTCAATCCCTTCTGTCATAATTTTTTTTTACAATGGCGTAGAATCTATTTCGCTTTGTGGTTCTGGAAATGATTCTGTAGCGTTGCTGAAAACTCCGGCCCTGGGTAGCTATTCGGTACGAGTTATATCGGCTAATGGAGTCGATACCGTTTCGCGTTCTTCTTGTTTGTTGTGGATGGTACGACGTACCGGAACGCTGGGGGAAAGAAAGACCATAAAAACAGAAATGCCCCACCACCTTCCCACTGGTCACCACGCAACGTTCTTCCTCGGCCCTCACGATTTTCTCCGCTGATTGTTTGCTGTTCGTGAGGAAAACGCTGGTCCGTCCCTTTACGATGATGGGCATCTTGAACAAGGAACAGAGAACTGAGGCTGGATCTGAGTAAGGGCTGTAGTTAGGGCGCGTACCCCCCTTCACCACCGCCTTATACTCTTTCAACGCTCCCTCCGGCACGTCCTACCTTTCATAACGGGTGTCCACCGTTTTGACGTTCCCACATTCATTTGGGGAGGTGTTCAATGTATCCTGGGGGAAAACTATAACTAAGCTTCAAAGCACCTTATACTATCGATACGAAAAACGTTGATTCTTAATTTCAGCGATACAAAACTGGTTTTAGGGAGATACAAGGTTTCTATAAAAATACAAAAAAAAACTCTGAGATCGAAATGAAAAAGAGATAAATACAAAAATCTTTTATCAATAAGTTTTGAATAAGAAATTACCAAAAGAGTTCACTGAAAATTAGGTACCCACATATCAGAAGACAGAATGAAATGCTGATGACAATCCACTGGTTCCAGGCATTATTCTGTATAATCCAGGCATTATTCGATTGTCATTAAATAGATACCTCAACCCCTAGAATCATATTCTGAAGGCAATATTGCCAGATTCACCTTGCAGCTCGGTTTATCGAACCAGATTCAAATGGCATTTCAAAACTCATGTTATTCCAAGATGAACGCTTCAGTTCCAACACCACGACTGGAAAATTATCATCCGCTGGTTATTAATAAATCCAAAACCCAATTCCAAATATGCATTTCAGGTATCATCCCGCCTTGATGAAACATTAATTTTTGCGAATTATGCTGCATAGCATCATCATCTAGAAATTATTCATCGAGTATGAGAGTGGGGTAATCCACCCTATAGGGAAGTTGCGAAGCTGCTTCACTCCCATGTCCCAGCCACCTGTAACGCTATAACGCGGATCGGGATTTTCCGCCTCCTTGTTAATAATAGATGAGCCGAGGTGATTTTCAAAGTAGCCATTAGCGTATCGGTGTTTCTCAAGGCAGGAAGCCTGTTTGAAAAGCTTCCTTCGCCAACTTACGACAACTCAGGACGAGCCGAAAGGTCCGAATAGGAGAGCCTGCCGAGAAGTTTAATATGGGTAGTCGATTTTATGATGAAAATTATGGAATAGCTATTTGCACCAGCTAGGTGTCTTGGGATGATAAGCCTCACCAAGGTGCTCTAGAGAATGCTTCATGTTGCTCCTAATACCTACTTGCTAAAGCTTCCAACTCCATACAGCTTAGTTGTATTAACTAGTGATTGCTGAGTAGCCAGTTTCATGATGTTTTGTATTGTGGATCCAGACTTGAGCCAGATAAATGACATAGTCATCCGCAGATTGGCACGCAAGGGAGCTGATTTTTTTAACTAGACTTACCTAGTGATCAAAAATTTAATCAAAAGTGCCATTTTTTAAAGCGGATAATTCCGAATTTCACCAAACTCGCAAGTTTCTCATACCGAATGCCCAACTGTGTATAAATTCCCCTGGAACGTTATTTCCCTTGCGGGATCTAGCCTGAAGAGATTGTTGACTTGCTTCAGTTCTGAGAAGAAGGGATCTGTCGGGCTTCTGCTTCGTCTCATCTCTGGAATAGCTGTTGGGGAGGCATCGCAACTTCAACAAGTTGCAAATGTGTTTCAATTAACGCAGTTTCTCTCTCCGTCTGAAGCGAAGCGATCTTAAGCCTATTCTACCTGACTTTCCAGTCTTCGAACTGAATAATGAATAAGTCTCTTCGTTCAGTTTGTCTTGACAGAATGGGACGACAGGCGAGGGAGCCGCTTAGAGTTGACCCGTAAACCTTACAACACCTGCAGGATTCCGCTGACTTCAACCGCTTGCCGATAAACACTGTTTTTATTCCCCATGGATCAGAACTGTTAACACCATAAATATGCACCTAAGGAATTTGAATTATTCGCGCAATTGTGTTTGGCTGTACCAACCCTTGATTTGCGGGCAGCGACAGTCCCAAGGGTAGTTTTCCATGCTAAGTAAAAAGTAGTGATTCGAGCCATCTACATGATGGTGTGTTCAAATCATTCATTATACGGAAGCGAGCTCCAAAACTCATACGCTCCATCGCCAGCTAGGGTAAACTTGATACACGTACTTCATCCTCTGCGCTCTATGGCTGTAGTTCGTCATCAAACTAATTTTCAAGATAGCCTGCCATCGTGTAACATTTAACTTCATGTTAACAACTCTTTGAATATATCACCGACAAACTTGAAACGTAATCCACGTTAAGTTCGCTCCGCTAAAATGCTGTACCGACGTTGACAAATGATGTTCGAGGAGCGAGAGAAATTCTCCAGCAAACAGCCGTCACGGATCATTAGTCAATCAAAATTATGGGGACAAAGTTGACAATATTACTACGATTTGAAACCTTGAAGCACATTTTCATGCCTAGAATATAAAAATACCGTGCAATTGCTGTGTGCATCAACATATCCAAACCGAATTTTTTCAGCGGACAATAACTGTTCGGAAGAAGCACTAACAACGTTTTTTAGTGATGGTAACGCGCGGCAGCAAGTCATCATATCGATTTTCAAGAACAACTTGAGGTCAGCACAACACAGGAGAACATTACGCAAACAAGGTCCAACAGAAACGCCTGACTTTTGCCAAGGCTTATCTGTCTGAAAGCAGAAACCCCCCTATGGGCTTCAGGCAGATTTAAAAAATCGAATTCGATCCATCTGGAAGATATGTCAACGTACAAAAACCGACGTCTGAGTGCGATTGAATTCAAGCACCTGGACAAACACTTCCACTTGAATTGACAAGATCGACAATAGAACGTAGACATGAGCTATGAAAACCAGTGGATCAACAAACTTAAAAGATCCAGTGGATAATTGGTGAGGTACTCCCAACCGAGGCAACGGCCCCTCGATGCAAACGTGCCCTCAGGTATGCATCATCGTTAACGGTTATGAAATGGATCGAGCCAAGAACTGAGTAGAGCAACCCCACCCACCCTAACATGACTTCCTTCAACGTTATCTACTTCACCAAGCTCCTTTCCTTCCCTTGCAGTGCTCTACCGAGACATGACGGGTTAGCCTGACCAACAGCCCTTGTGCCTTCCTCGTAAACATGTCAGCTCGCAGAGCACAGCGGTTCAGACACAATGCTGAGGTAATGCCATAGTGCTTATTTAAGATCTAAACCTGTCGACCTAAGGGCACATATCTACCAAGTACCCCAGCACATTCCACTCATCCTTCCTGTCCTGTTTGGGCCAATCCATCTCTCGTCTGAGCCGCAGCTTCTTGGAAGTATTGATTTGACTCCGGTTAGCTGATATACAATTCGCTGTATGATATCATCTCAAACACACGACAGGGGATTTAAAATTGAAGGCACTACGACAGTCAGCAGAGGAAAAGTCGCCGATAAAGATTTTATTTTGTGGTAGCGCGTCCTAATCTCAAATAATGCCAACGTCACAGACTGACATCTCAAATCCCAAAGCTCCCATATTGAAATGAGAAATATCAACATACAATCAGGAGATGAGAACTAGAAAAAAAGAAATTCAGCTTGAAATGAGAATGGTAGAATACGAGAGCCCATTCTGCCCGGATCGTGGAGGCAAGGGGCATAACAATACATTTGGCAGGGAACAACGAGCTTGCGAATAATGCAACAGGAATAAGGAGGGCCTGACGAAAGAATCGCCCTTCGCTCTCTTACAAATATTTATGGGACAACATTCCAGAAGCTGCCGAGTAGAGCAGTCGGGAAAATTAGAGTGCAAAGCTAAATGAATAGTGAATGTGCTTGAAGAAGGTGCCGCACGGCAAAATAAAATGAACATCGACGACGCTCTTAGCTGCCAAAAGTTGAAAAACGTAGGTAGGCAACAAAAACTCTACAATACATTATACCAAGATAATTCATGTATAGTCAGTTCAGTGAGTAAATTCTAATTTCAACTTGAAGAATTATTAGAAAATGGAGGAAGGAAATTTGTGATGTCCTCACAAATCAAAGTTTGCCTTCGGAAACCCCGTAACAGCACAACAACAAGGCACCCAACTCGGAACTCTCCTGGTGTCACTATTATCCAATTTTCCTGAAGTCTAGCTGCACAGTTTTTCGCAGTCCCAATGGGGGAAAACATGGCACTGTGCCAAATAGGAGAGGAAAGCAAACGGGAGAAGGGAATACGGAATTCAGAGTTCAAAGAATCCCTGAGTTATTCAACAATTAAAGATTCGTGCTCGTAACTTATCCGGCTGGTAAGTTTTAATGTTAAAAAGGACAAATGGGGTTAAAAGCTGCGGAGTGACCTAGAAGTTTGTTGGCATAGTTCAGAACGCGCTCTGCCATCGAGAAGGCTCGAATTTTACCGTATACGAGTAAACTAAAAATGCCTACTACACAATATCTATTTATTATATAAGAATAAGAAATTTAGGCATTAATTTCAGATGAGTCAACGTTTTCGAGTCAAATTACTCGAAAAATTATATCAAATGGGCAGTAAGTATTTACGTCGCCAGTATCCCTTACAATCCAGACAAATTTCGTTTTGATGGAATCAGACGATGGGGACAGCTCAGCAGCTCTAAACTCATAGGAGCTGGGCCCTGGAAGACAAGATTGTTTTTAAAACATATTCCTATTTTCGATCAATTATACGTAAACGAAGGATCCTACAGAAATTGTTAACTGCCTAGCACCTTTGTCCAAAACTAGTGAAATCGACGAATCGGCAGGTAGGCGTCCAGATTTGAAAACCGACTTCACTGTTCCATATATCGATCTAACAGCCAGTTCTTGGCATAGTGAAATGTTAAGGTTTGACTGAGGGCATTACTATGCCACGCGCAGGACGCCATCATCTGCAGAGGGTGACCACTTAGGGGCACGGAAGTATTAATTCGATTATAACGACCCCGGGGGCACCGACTTCGTATGCGAATTGAGGTTATTTTCTGGTAATAAATAAGGGCCTCCGTGAGCTAATGGCGTCCCTCTCTTCGGCTTAATGTGGGAAGTTCCCATGAAACTGGAGTGAACACAAGCTCAGAGGAGGCGCTTTGATAAAATCTTGAGTCGGCCTTGAAAAGTAATTTGCTCTTCCCTTCCTTTGTTCAACAGGCTGCACCTACAACGATGGACTTGAACTTGCTTTTCTCTTCAAGCCACCTTCAAACCTGTGCACGAGCTTTTGTTTGGAATTAGTTGCTCCCTGCACTTGATTATCCAGGGATATCTACATCTTTATTATTATTACGCAAAGTGCTCAGCTCTAACGGCTTCGATAAGTGCAGCAGATAGTGACCCTCTTAAGAAACAGCTTCAGTCAATAATGTCACTACTTTCGACTGATTTTAAGCCATGGCATTAGCAATTTTTTTTTCAAGCTAGTGCGAGCATTTACAAAAATTGCGAAGTCTTCCTCAAATCATCAACTTATTTCAAGCTTCTTGGGAAATATTCGTCTAGACCCATCACCCTATTTTGTCGAAATTTGGACTACCTACAGTACTTTTAAGATATTGGAACTTTTATTTGAACGCTCTTGGACGAAAAATCTTGCATTTGAATTGCAGAATACACAGGTCGTTTTTTTATTCCGGTAACTTGGCGTTTACCTACTTCGATTAAAGGAGGGTTTCAAAAATTTCATAGGTGGAGCGTTTTTTGACATTGGTGATCTTTCTAGCCCCCAAAGTAGAGAAAATGCAATCAATTCGGTACTAAACTCAGTACATGGGAGTACCTATTATGCTGCATCTGCGCACCACTGGTTACTATTTTATATTTTACGTGATTCGATACCAACTCGCTCGAACTATCACCAATCCGTCTTATTCCTCGGCGAATGACAGCGTCACGGCAATAAAACAGTAGAACTTACAAATTTGAAATGTTTCCATCCCGAGTCGGAAGTAATTTGAGTTCAATCAGCCCTCTTGTTTGATTATTCCTTGCCAATAAATGGGCTATTCAGTCGCCCGAGGGGACTTGAGCAGTTAGAAACTCCCTAGAAGACCCTCTTCATTGCATCCTCATCCTCTTCGATTCCCTCCCACTCCTCCTCCTCTCCACCCCCTTCCACTCACAGAACAGCCCTTTACCTACAGCTGTCTTCGTTTGATTCGACTCAGAAACTCCCTATCACTGAAAAGGGACCACCGACCGACCCTCTGACCTCCTAGGGTCTAGGTTGACCTGACCCCCGTCCTCGACTCATTGTGACGAGTTTGAGCCTATTATAGCGCCGTTCAAACCATTGCTCTTCCAAAGTTGAATTTAGCACTAGGTATTTGCTTTGGAAAAGCTCGTTACAATCGTTCGCATAATCAATTCACTTTGACTACCTTTACCGGCCCAATGGAATATGCAAGCCCTTAATTAAACGCTGTGGTGGAGCGCGTTTTTGATGTTGGAAATGTGCCTAGCATAATTTATATTCTTCTTGAATACAATAAGTATTACACAATAAATGTATGCCAAACGCAGATATCCAGCTAAAATCCGTTTTATTGCTAGTTGGATTATGGCTGGGAAATAACTTATTTCAAATAAGTACAGGTTTGATAGCCCTGAACAAGGCACTGAGTGGATTCAATAATGTAAACTGTCCAACTGGAAACATCATTCTAATATGTGATTCAGGTTTTTCCAATTATTCCAATTATGGAATCAGAGATGTAATAACAATCAACCCTGGCGAGAGATCAGCATACTGAAACATAGAATCGGACATCTAACGACCACCGTTACTAAAATGGTTTAACATTCGTATGAAAATATTCCAATTCACATATTGGACCGGATTGATACAAATTGATTACGATTTCGTTCCGCCGAAAAAAGAAAGTTTAAAGGTTGAAACAAACGATAATTTTCAAATTAGAAACTCAAATTGAGGGAATGGAAGTTGTCAGTTCCACGAACGTTCGAGAACTTTCGTGGAACTGACAACTTCCATTCCCTCAATTTGAGTTTCTAATTCGAATTATGGGGTTCCACAACTTCTTCCCAAATGATTTGATTCATACGATAATTTTCACACAAAATCACAATTTAAAAACCGCTTCAAGCGTTAGCTGGTGAACGCGAGTGTGCTATTAGGGTGGCATACATCACAACTTTTCTTCAGTCGATTTTTATTCCGACAGTTTTCACCTGAGCCGATCTGGGCATTTCAGCCTCCAAATAAAAGTGTTCAACGAACGGAAATTCTGTTACAATAATTGGCCATAGATACACGATTAATTTTTTTTTTGCATTTTTCTGGGAGGTTTTTTGAGAAGCTAACGTCACCGATTTTGAGGCAATCTTACGAAATATTTAATAGTGAGTTTTTGCAATTACAATTCCAGGTCCCGAAATTTCGGTAAAATTACCCTTCTTTAAAAATATTGAAATTATAAAATATTAAACTAAAGAATAAAAAATGTTTGACACGAATTGATTATATTTCGTCAACTTTGGAGGTTGTACGGATAAAAAATACCAAAAACAAACTATGCACATTTCCAAACACGCCTAGAATCGCAATAAAGCCAAGTGATCGGAACACAAAAAACATCCGCGTATTCTGCAAGGTAATATGAAAATTTTGCAAAATATAGCTGACAAATTTGTCTTCAAAATCTACATAACCCTAGATATCGTCTCGATTTGAATGAGCACAATTTGTATTCGCCACAAAAAGGTGTTCAAGGTCAGAAGGCTGAGTACATACGGTCGCATGTTTAATACTGAAATTTGCACATGAAATAATACCTTCCCTTCAGAGCAACCCTATCATTGTACAGTCCGTCGTGGCGACGTTGAGCCCCGGGTCTAAAGTTAATTCCTCCATTCCGTCAATAATTAGGTAGGTGATCTGAAGTACCAACTTTAATTATCAACCTCTGGGTTCGTTTTGCCCGTAATGACTACAACTCAAGCCTAGGTAAGCCAGTGTAGTGTTATTGATCATCAACAAACCGTGTCTGTCCGTTTGTGTGAATTAGCCTGGTGGTTAGTATTAGTGTTCGTGGTGGGAACGTTCGCACGGTCCTCGGATCCCACACTGTTTCACTTATACTCTGTCTCCTACAACTCATCTACGGCTGCAGTGCGAGGAGGTGCGATGGTGCGAACCGGACTTAACTCCCCCCGTACCCCCTGAGACATTGCCAGTCGTATCCAGAGCGGCTGCTTTGGTTTTCAGTTTTCTCAAACAGAAACTATTCTACGCGGCTAAACTACTAATTTCTTTTGCGAGCGTAATTAGAATCCGTTGGAAGACACTATTTTCATTGAAACGACCGTCGGGGAAGGGGGGGCTTTTTTTATTTCCATTGTACGTTCCATTACCACGGGACCTAACAAGGGGTCTCTGACCAGCAGATATGTATTAAGAACAGTTAACCGGCTCATCATGAAGCTGTTGTCAATTGCACGGAATCCAAAGGATGTTGTAAAATGACTTCCTTGATGATTCTAGAATGTAGAATACTGTCATGAAGGTAAAATAACTTGGTATAGGGCCTCAGATTCACCAAACTTCTACCGTTACGGTAGAATTGACAATACTTAGAGGATTTTCGCTCAATTGTTTGACGAAACGAAAGAGAACTTATCTCTCAGTTTGAAAAATTACACTGGTCTGTTGTGCATAGGCAAAGAAACCGAAGAATTGCATACTTATAACAAAATCAATTACACTTCCCCACACACACGCCTATGTTCATGTGCATGCAAGGAAATGTGCCCAGCGCACATTTATTGAGCTCGTTAAATGAGTTCAAATTTGCCTACCCCAAATGAATTCTCATCGGGACTCTAAAACATTCGTAGGTGCCCGGAAACACGCATTTCCTGATAAAGTAGGAAGGCCGTAGGGTTAGGGGACAGGAAATGCAAACGAAAATGTTCGTTGACTACCAGCTACATAATTATCCTCTATTCCGTTCATCGGGGCTGATTACATTTGCTATCCGAGAGGAGGAGGGGGTCCAGAAAGGAAAGATAGGATTGTCTTTGGAGAAAATAGTTGATTCAAAAATAGCTGATTTAATATTCATATTAAATGTGGGTACATTTGATTCCTGATTACGTTTCATTACATATCGATGCATATGCAGTGCATACCTAGATCTGGTCAATAAAAGAGTAATGTTTGCGAACCGTTCATTTCACTTACTAAACACTAATCTTCACGAACAACATAGGTAATATTTAGATATTATCTAGCTCAACAATAATATGATGACGTCATTATATTTCTATGACACACTTCCATTAAAAAACCGCGTGTTTGAAGCAAGTTAAATAAACACGAATCACGAGCAGCGACTGTTGATGATTGATTCGATAACGACAAGCCAGTTCATCAATTTAATGTGCAGAAGTCATCTGTATGAATAATCGTTCGAACTATATGGGGTCTGAAATATTGCAAAGTTCGAACGAAATTCTACGGCGCTCTCCCGTCTGTAGAATGAATATTTTCCCCGGTGAAATATGGCGAAGGTCGTCTTTCGCCAGATCGTCGATTAGATAATCAATCATTGACATGCTGGACGACTGATCTCAATATTTCATTGGAAGTATCCCCGTAACCCTACACTTACAGTAGAAGGCTCTCGGTTGAATTATTGAGCCACATTAGAAACTTTTTTTATGGGAAGATGGAATATGATCATTATTATCAATGCTCTAGGTCGCGCATGAAAAATGGGGTTTGATAGAAGTGCCATAGATTAGGTAGGTACCGGAATGAATTTTTGTTAATGAACGGATATTTTTCAATTAAAGAGAGGGCGATATGAGGGCCGAGAGGGGGGGGGGTTCAATTTTCCTTAGTGCAGCCCCTATGCTCTGTCTACCGGGTCGGTGGCGTTGCACTATTTTTTCAAGCTCCCCTTACGTACGCATAGGTTCTGCTGGAATGGAAAATATCCTCGCCAAAGGCAAGAATTCTCCATTTCTTTTGTTTAGGAAAGGAAACAATGGACTGCGGTCCGTTCAAAAATGTTGTAACTTTTATTCTGCTCTATACAACAAAAGTTGATCTATTCTCCTGTCTATAAGACCGCCAATGAACATGAGCTCTAGCAGCATTACAGTATATTCATGAGTCGTGGGAACAAGAAAACCTGCACCGATAATTGTTACCCTTGAATGCCATAAGCGTATCATTATTTCCGCTCGTCACGCGTTTCCATTTCCTGGCATTTAATTTTTCTATGTCTCCTAGAAATATTCTCGCTAATCTTCCTAATTAGCCCTTCTGCCAGTTTCTTCAACCTTAAACTCCCCTTCCGAAAACGTCCGATGCATATTCATGAAGAGCATCCACTCAAGATTCTACCGTGTGAGGAGCGGGAAGGAAAGAGACCCCCTCAGCTCCGCTCGCATCCACTCCATCGCATGAAATCCAGCAGAGAATGCTGAGAAAGCGGAATTTACATTCATTTTAGTCTAGTGCTTCAGTCTGCTCTTCTCTCCTTGGTAGTTCATACTAAGTAACAATTGGCTGGATGAGCGAATCTCCTAAGCTCTTGACATGATAGCAGTGTGTAAGCCGTACGCTTTGTTAGAAAGATGAGTCAGGCCGGATCGATTTGAAATAGTTTCAAAGAAAAACGCTGCCGAGTAGATTAGCGACATGGGATTTTTTTTCTGGCTATCAAAACAAAAATAACATTTTTGAAAAGGAGGCTGACGTGGTTGCAGAGTTGTGGCGGGAACGGGAAGTTGGAGTTCTATTGGGAGGACCACATTAGTAAGTGCACATCATCACGAATATACCTAATCGATCGAAGTCTGGTGGAAAAAATATCAAATTTCAGGGTTTTCAGTCAATACCAAGAGATTTATGAAACAAAAAAAACTATGTACCTAAGATCCATTATAATGGGTTAAAAAAATGATATTTTTTTCGGATTTTTCCTAGGATCTCTTATGGAGTGTAGGTAGGTCAAATTTTCTGTATTTTTATCCGCCCAGACACTGATGGAACGTCGGTATTTTCCAAAAGTTATCCTAAAAACTCTAAGAAATCGAACACAGCAAAATCTTCAAACTACAGCCTCTAAATTAGGTACCTGTATCTATGAAATTACCATGCGCTCAGGTTAATGCTCTAGTTGCTACTATTCTAAAGTAGGTATATCAAAAGGTGTAGCAATAGTCGAAATGCCAAATGGACGGAGAAATCAAATTAACTGATTGTTTGCTTGAAATTTTCCTCATCGTTCCAAGTGGCCACCTTTTTGAAATGATCGAAAAGGCAACTGGGAAAAATATTTGCTCAGTAGCTGTCAATATTCACTGTCCCAGTCAAATTGTATAAGCCCGCTCATTCACAAAGAGCGAAACGAATGATACGTTCTGATAGGAACAGCTTTTGAAACAGAATTTGCGCTTATTTGCACCTGATTCGATAAAGCAGGGAATACTCGGTCGGCTGGATTGCTACTAATAGAGATAGAAGTCGAGTCGCGTGTATCGATAGAACCGTTCAAGCGTTGAGGAAGACTATTATTGAAAACTGCTGATTAGAGTTAACGGAGCGATATTTTACCCTTCTCCGTTCTCTGCTATCAGTAATAAATGGCAAGGTCGTGGATAAACAATGAAGGGGAAACAGGGACGGATCGGCCATCCATCACATTTAACCGGGAATATGGGAAAATCGGAGGGATGTGGTCGTGTATCAGTCAAGCGGCAGTTGGCTATACGAGGGGTAATGGTGGAAGGCCTTTCTAATACCAGGGTCCCCTAACCTAAGGAAGGGGAGCCGCCTTACGCGTCCCAGCCATCGAGCGCAAAGTGTTTCCTTGATGATGTCACTTAGCAGGGAACCCTGGAGCCTTAAGCTTGCCTAAACTGGGTGCCCAGGGTCGGGTCCGAGAAAGAGTTTGCCGAAGTATGAGAGTTTCGGTCCTCGGATTTTTCAGGCCAGGAACGGGGCGGAGAAGGGGGTGAGTAGCGTAGCGATGGCTGGACCCCAGCCCCACGAGAGGACCCACCCTGTGCCGACTTGCGCCCCTAATGGGTTTTCCGTTGCCAGAAAGAACGTTCTTCTCTTTCACCTTCCAGGGTAACGCGACCCTTTCCGAGGGCTAAAAAGAACGAATCTGGGATATATCAAACCTGGTTGACCCTCCCTCAGTTTTCCACCCTCGCCCGCCTTTTAACGGCCCATGGGAAAACGGATAAAAAGTAGATGCAGGGGATAGGGCGACCTCTCGGTCCAAAAAGAGTCACATGTTGCATAAATAACGAGCCAGCCTGTACCCTGTTCCATCGGGCAGGACGGAGCTCCCCTTAAATTCACCTGCAATCACCTGTTTACCCTGAGTGTCCCAGATACGCCAAAAGTGCCATCCCAGTTCCCCGGGGATCCCTAACATCCCAGCCCTTCTCGTACCTGAGCTTAGTCCTCTGTTGATTATCATATCTTCTTGTTTAAGCCCCGGTCAAAAGCTACAAGTATGAATATCAGGAAATGGAAAGAGGAAAGGTTCGGAAAGCGAGAATCCTTTCCAGGAGAAATATGTATTTGAATTTATGGCATAAAATAAAATAATAATAATAATAGCAGACAGAGCCTATAGAAAGAGATTCTGAGTAGAGGTAAACAAAAACTGTTTATTCTGAACTATCGATTCAATTCTCAGTTTTATTTTAGGAGTTATTTTAAGGGCCGGTTTTTCAATTCATTTAAAGCTAGGTTTATCCAAGAACACTTGCACTACATTTTACCTAGGACATACTTCCATTGACCATCTTACTGAAAATTTCATGGAAATTAGTAAATGCAAGTGTCCTGGGATAAATCAAGCTTTAAAAAAAAATTGAAAAACCGGCCCTAACTCGGCCACAAACTATCCGATTGCTGGTGGAAGGGGTAAATAAATAAATTGCTGTGAGTGGTCGAGGTGGGGGCGGCGTAGAGCCCCATAAATTTATCAGCGTTTCCTTGCTTATCAGCCAATGAAAAAGCTAGCCAATCGCAGCTTAGCCAATCGCAGCGAAGGCACAATTATTTACAATGTTACAAGGTACAGCGATAATCGAATATCATCCACCAACGGAAAGAGTGAGCATAGATTATTTCATTTTGCGATTTGTGCTGAACTAGGATAACGCATCTAGCCATATCTGAGGCACGGATGTCGTCCTCCGATAAAACATGTGCTGACCTTATGTGATGTGTGGGTCTCTCGTCCTTGCACCGCACACGAGCACACTGTAAAGCGAAACTACCACACGCTGAGTTGGCAGTTGAGAAGTTTTAAAAAAAGAATCTCGTCCAGCTACCAGGCGTCCAAGTTTCTTCGTCCTGGGCGACCGTTCTTTGAAATAATACTCCGACGCCTTGAATTATCATCGAATTGAATTATTATCGTATTATACGAAAAGCACATTAGATACACACATTACTCATGGGATTGTGATTATTATCCAACCCTTGCTCTGTTTATTCCGAGTCGACCCAGCAATAATTAATTACACGCCTTCTGGAGTGATAAAGCTGGGTCAGGAATTGTTGAAGAGAGCAATTTAGAATGACAAAATGTGACTTGTAAGGGCGATAATTAATTGAAATAGTAAAATATAGGACCAAAATCATTGTATAATTTCAAACCAGTTTTGTGACTGCCAGGAATAGAAATTTCAGAACAATAAATACGAATACGATACTTTGGATGGCATTTTTGGACATATCCTCGCTGTGCTCACAGGTATCAATAGGTTCATTTCTGTAGCTAGAATATAAAAATAGCTCAAAGTTTTACCCTCTACACAAAATCATCTAAATTTATTTTGGAATCAGGTAATTTTCAACCCCAACCAAGAAGTATGTATGAGATCAAAACTATTCATATCTATTTGAACTAGAATTAGGTATGTGGTTGATATTGAACCTTCATTGTTCGCGGTTCATTAGCTGGAAATAGATTAAAAATTCGTCAAAATATTCAAAAACCCACATTAAAATCTAGCACATTAAGAGCCGGTTTATCGATTCATTTAAAGCTAGATTTATCCAAGGACGCTTGCGCTGAATTTCAACTACCACGCACCTTTCACCTTTTGACGGACATAATATGTCCGTCATACTGAAATTTTCTTGGAAATTAGCCATACTCCTTCGATAAATCTAGCTATAAATTAATCGATAAACCATCCCTCAAACTGTGTATTTTAGTCGAGACCCTTGCAAATCTATTTTCTCGGTCTTTCATCATTCAATCCATAGATCGCCGACGTGAGAGGAGGAAATGTTAAAATTGAGGAGAGACGAGTGTCCGAACTCGGAAGTAGGTAGGAATTACTGGTCAAAGTGTAGGTGTATCCCTGACTTGGAGAGTCATCTCAGCCGAAAAAGGAGAGGAGTGGAGAAAACGAGTGGAGTGGTCAATTCTCAGCACGTATTGTTCCTTTGGCTGGAGCGCTGATGACTTGGCACCGAAACTCATACCCCCATCTCGTACCATCCCATCTTCATAGCTGAACTGGGTCTCTCTCCCTTTTCTATCTCGCCTTATTACGACTGCCACCCCCCATACAACTGATTAGACCTCGAAGGGGTGGAACCTGTGGGAAGGTGAGTGCGGTGTCCTCCCGGGGTTGAATCCTTATCCTCCTCTTTACTTCAGGCCGTGGCGTCTATCCTTATCCCGCCCCTCGCATGACGCTATAGCTGACTGTGTTCGACCGTGGGTTGAATCTCTTCACGTACGTTTCGTCCTCTCGAAAAGTTCGGCCCCCAGTTGGTGTTCCCTGTAGGATGTCCCTGTTGGTTGATACGATTAGAACCGCCTCCAACCTCCGCTCACGTTCTCCGCCGACTCCCCCGCTCCTTCTGGATCACAAGCCCGACCATCCACCCTCTCATTTTACATTCTACATTTGCTCCACGTACGGACAAACAAATATTATTCACCGGTGGCACTGTGCCTTCATAACGACGTTCCTGATGACCGTGCTCGACATTATTTTAAGGCCTATCAACAATTCAGTCTGAATTCGAAGGTAAAAGGGCTCCAAAACATCGATTTTCTCCATAATTTTCGGGGGATAATTGACAGATAAGTAGGCAGTGGTGGATAATACACAATAATACCATATTTTTATGCATAGCATTCTGCAGCGAACTCCCGGCAGGACTAAGAC
This sequence comes from Nesidiocoris tenuis, assembly GCA_036186465.1. Lineage (NCBI taxonomy): Eukaryota > Metazoa > Arthropoda > Insecta > Hemiptera > Miridae > Nesidiocoris > Nesidiocoris tenuis. The sequence continues at coordinate 31,001,179 of AP028909.1, read as the reverse complement.
CCGAAAATTACTTTAAAAAAATTATAATCCACGAAAAATGGGCGCCATTTCTTAATACCGCAAAGGAATATAAAGAAAATGAGAAGAGAAGCATGCATGAGAATAAATACAATAAATTCAAGACCCTAATTAAGACGCGTCAGATATTCGAATACTCCCCAGAATCACAAAAATTACTTGGTTTTTTTATTTTACAAGAAAAATTGGAGTTTTTTGTGTTTGAAAGAAAATAAACAGAAAGAAGTTGGGAAGTTTGGAAGGTTTGTAGATGAGCACTTCATCAGAACCCGATCCAGAGAAAAGATTCGTCTATTGGGTAAAAAAAATCCATTTGGGCCTTAATGTTTCGCAGAAAATTGAAAATTGCGGTAGCAAAAATTCTATGCATTTGAGTGGATGGGGGTTGACCTGAATTCTCAATTTCACTCTGTATTCGCAATGTTAAAAATTCATTATCAAAATAGATACAGTTCTGAAATTAAGGTCTTCCTCACTTTATATGTGAGTAATTGGAGACGTTCCATCACAGAAATTCTACCAAAATCTCTCTTATTCTCGAGTTAGCTCTTCGAAACTAGACACACCAATAAAATACTAAAAGTCGGAATTCATTCTCCCCTTAAACTGCAATCCTTGTCTCCGTCGAAGTTTATCCATCCAGTTTTACTGTGAAATCGTATCTCCCAACGTCCATCGGTCGACTTGTCTCGGTAAGGTGGCCTTGTTCCAAGTAAAGACTCCGAGATGAGGACATCCGAATTTCAAGTGGCGTAAAGTTCTGGCTGAAGTCGCCCGGATATAAGTCGTTTAGGAGCTCCACGGCGGATTCCGGCTCAAACTGTCGTAGAATTCACGTCGTTCAGTCCTCGTGATCCGTCGCTGCCGCCTCGAGCTTCGCCCTCAATCCACCAAAGTACACTCCCAGTCGAAATTCCCATCTGAAACTCTTCCGCCCCTCGAGCCGTTTTTCTCCCTCCGATCTTGCCCATAATGGCTTTCCACCTTTCCCCCCATTTTTTATGATACTTCCCGTTGCCTTTGGCTGTATTCACGAGAATGATTTATCTTACAAACTCTCGTAACAAGTTGAATCTTTAAATCTTCAAACTTGCACAGGCTAAACTACTCCGCTCTTCTCTCTCGCTACCTCTCACCTTATTAAAAACTCGTTGTTTTTTTCCTGCTTTTTCTCCTACTTTTTCTTTTTCCCAACTTCGGCCAAAGGTCGACCCAAAGCTCGTTCTCCTTCCCGGGGTCGTCGTTCTTTGGGTATGAAGCTTGATGGTGTTTTCCACTAGAATCAAGTTTACTCGCTCGTTCTTTCCCAGCATACCTTCCACAACCCCCAGGTTCCCCTGCAAAATGAAATGGCCCTCCGCCGCCCGCAAACTCCCCTGATACTATTTACGATTTCAAGTTTTAATGGTGAAAAGTGATCAAGTATTGTGACACTTGATAGTTGAAGGAACTTCTTCAACTCTCGTCCGGGAAAAATTAGATGGAAAAGTAACTTTTCGAGCGAGAAAACGTTCCGCAGCATAGCAAACAGTCCAGCCAAGTGAATTCTGAGGAAAATTCTCTTAAGAAATCGACTTTGCCTGAGGAGAAAATCGTCGTGGATAGTATTCATATTCTTTGAAGCTGGAAAATGTAGTTCAACGAAAGGAAAAATCTAAAATTTCAAATAATTCGCTTTCTTTAAGGATAAATGCTAATAATACGCAATAGTACTTCTATCAGGAAGATTGTGATTGCACTATGAATTAAAGCAAAACTTCTCTTTTCTCCAATCAAGAGCAATGGAATATGTAACTGGGAGTGGCCTGATGAGCTATATCCTGGAGCTGAAAGGGTGGCCAAAAAGTATCAATGCCGGCAAAGAGTGGAGTTAATTGTTGCGAGGCGTGCCGCAGGTGGCCAGCCGCGAGTACAACGAGCATTCCATACCGTAGTTCTACCGATTGTTAAGTTGTCCAAGATCCTCAAGATCAACCGACTCATGGAAGAAGGTTAGGGACGAAAGTGAAGGATGTTATTCATTAGAGTGGGCCTTGATTGTTAGGATTCGGTTCAGCATTGCTGAAGTTGTCCTTGTTGTGTTGAAACAGGCAGTTTTTTCAACATCTTTAGAAATAGGTACTGAGACAAACTCGACAAGTTGATTCAAGTCCTATTCTCTCCAGCTCGATCCTTTAGGGAGCATCGGCCGATGAAAACCAAACGTTCATGATGGTAGAGATGGCTGATCGACCCTTGGAATTATGGTTCTTGATGATTGTCATGAAATTAAAAAAAAAACTTTTCGAAGGCTTTACTGTTTTTTTAAAGGGGTTTCATCCTCAACTGCAAATAGTAGAAAATCATTCACCAATGTAATCCGACGCGATAATGAAACTAGATTTTCTTGTTCTGAAATTTCCTCGATATTACACATGTTTGCTTCCCGAGCGACTCATGAAACGTTCATTCAGGATAATATGACGGATTTCTCATTCCAACGACGGAATGATGACTGGGGGTTGAATGGAGACTAAATTCGAACATAATCCCATCTACCTGCATAACGTATCCACCCTCATAAGCTCAAATGAGTGATACTCCCCGAGCCCTTAGTGTTCAAACTGACTTAGTAACTCCGCTTTAGATGTGTCACGACCACCTCCTCACATGAAACGGCAGTCAATCTCCACGATAACAACATCTACGAGGGCTAAGTTCAGGTTCGGGAAAGCCCAAGTCTGGAGGAACTTTGCGAGGGATGAAAGGCGCGGAAGCGGGGAGTAGTCGAGATGGAGAATGAGGGGCTTAAGCTGCCGCGATTGATTGCGAATTGATTCGATACTGAACGAGAGGGTGAACCGAATGATGAATGCCTGGTAGGTGCACGAGGTACTAAACGTGGATTGATCATTACACGCGATCTGGCGTTTAACCCGGTGTTTATATACGTGCCGCGGGAGGGGGTTTATCGCTTCATGGGTTGATATCATCTGCATATTTTGTCCCAGTCAACGGTAAAACTAGTCAGCTGTCCGATAAGGAACGAGTAACAATAGTGATTGATGCTTTAGGGCCGCTTTGCCGATGATCGATTATATTAAATCATTGACTTGTCTCTGGGTAACTAATAATTGGAAATTATTTCTAGATGATTTTTCCTCGATGCGCATAGGGTTCGTTGACAAGAAAATAGTAGCCAATAGGTCCCAGCGAAAAAAGCAATTTGAACCCAGGAAAATCAGGCAGGGGCTCTTGGCAAAAATCTTTATCAAAAAGAGCCAAAACTGTTCCATTTCGTCTGATAAACAAAACAACCATTTGCACAAAAGTTTTGTAAGCTTTTGCACCTGATTGGCCCCGGAAGTGGAATGGTTCCAGAAATTCAATTTTTCCATCACATTCACAGTTTATTTGACCCTGAAATACAATCTCTGTCAATACTATTGGAAATAATTTGACGGTAAGAGGCATTAGCCCCTTTTGCCAAGGTTTTCCGGTTCAATAACTTTTTGGCGGGGTAACCATTTTTAGATAATCGGCACTTGATAAAGCGGCCGTTGGTGCTAAAGTCTCGATCCTGCCCCATTAATTTACGCATGAAATTCAACGATAGAAACTGTGAAATAATTTCCGAGAATAGTACATTCCAGCTCCGTGAATAGGTATACGACACATGCCATGCTGACACAGCAAGCAATCACTCCCCGCTTTGTGAGAAATCTCTCATCGATAGCGAAGGCAGAGGGGAGCGATTGGACTGGCACTCCAATTCAAGTGCTACGACCCATAAGAGAATGGGTATTAATTTATGAATATTAATGGTTGGTAATCTAGTTTTAGTATGCCTTCCGTTTGTCGAGTGGGTCAATTATTAATCAGGAAACCGTCGTGCTTCTGACAGGTGACAGCCAAGGTGGAACGCGGACGATGGGAGGCGACGTTCCTGATCGAACATTATCATCAGTCTAGGAAGCTCTTGTTGTTCTATTATCCAGTATTTCCCGGCGATCGTTTACCGACGATGTTCACCTTGTGCATGCTTGAACATATTTATCAAGGCCCTTTTGAATCATTTTGTGAACAAGTGTCTGCGTCCATGCCTGTGGTTATTTACATCTCAACAAACAACAACAAAACTGACCGTATCTCTCTCAATTCTCAACCGTTTTTTTTAAATTCCTTGATCTGGAATGTTCGACTCGGCAAGACCTATCACCCTGTTTAAGGAATTTGAATCCAAATTTGAACTTGCAATACTGCTGAAATATTTGCGCTTTTAATGTTTCATATTTGACTCTATTCCGTCCACAAAAACCAATTTGAAAAGATTTCACAGTTTTTGGTCTTGAAATCTTTGCTTTACCTTGAAGAGATTTGAATTTGATTGATTAGGAATACGTAAATATTTTTTCAATTCCGGTAACTCAACGGATTTTGAATTTAGTAGGGCTTCAAAATTGTCATAGTGATTTTTTTAACACTGATTTTTTTACACTGCCGATAGAGCATTTCAAAAAATATTATGAAATTGGGTCAAAAATGTATGCATCCAAAATGGAAGTATTGTGCTATCTACGGACCACTGATTTTTTATGTGTTATTTTTATAGTAGAACGTTTGCCATCGAAGAGATTGATGAATGCATGGGGCACAAACTGCAGCGCGTGCATAGTTTCCATTCCTGTACTCGATCGGGGGTATTTTATCGTTACCTACAGAAAATGGTGTAAATGATTCTCAAAATTCACCCGTCAATCAAATCCACAGCCGTCCCGATCAATCGGTACGCTCAAGCATTTCGAGCTCAAGAGTGACGCAAGATTTTACCCTGAATAAATCTCAATAAATGTTAACCCCCGCCTTTGAAATGCAATTACTCGGTCCTCTCGTCTCTCAGAGGTCTTTGCCCTTAGGTCGAGGCACTCGAGACAATCGTCATCGGGAATTCTTTCAGAGGAACAACAACGTCCTACGAAACAAATGCGAGCGTTTGGATTAGCGCTCCGCTTCCGGCGCTCGAGTGGCTTGACGCATTGTTCAATTCGGTTTCGAGTGCCGGCTGCGCGCCAACTGGGAACGCCAATGCAAAGCAGGATCTTTACGTCTAACCGCTCCTTGGAGGTTCACACCAACTTTCTCCCTTCAGTACGTGAATAATCGCGCCTTCTTTTCACCCACCAAAGTAAATGAAAACGGCAGAATTTCATCACAATTGAGCGTTTGTTAACCAGTGTTGCCAGATGCGCATGACCATTAAGTGCAGAACTCCTCCAAATAGGAGCCAGGACACCCCCCATATCCGAAAGAAAGAGATTAGAAAAAGGGCTGATTTGCGAAACCCATACGTCGTTTAATTATAGGGGTCGTTAGGAAATTAGTCAGGATTGTCCGAGATACAAATTAAACGCAATTTAGTCGCAAATCACAATTTTATTCCACAAGCGGAAAAACGTTAAGTTTCGATTTTCGAACTTTTCTCACACTAAAACTCAAAAATCTATCGAAAGGCATAGATGGTTCTCAAAACTTCACAGTGTAGCCACTTCGGAAGTCCAAAACACCGTAGAGTACCTCCGTGGGTATTTTCGTAGGATTTTGATTTTTGGCGGAGACGGTTCAGCCGAGGACATAAATTTAGTTAAAACTTAATGAAATTGATTCAACATGAGCCAACTTCGAGATCAAAGTCAACATCGAGATCAAAGTCAACCTCGAGATCAAAGTCAACTTCGAGAACAAAGTCAACTACGAGATCAAAGTCAACTTCGAGATCAAAGTAAACTTCGAGATCAAACTCAACTTCGAGATCAAACTCAACTTCAAGATCAAAGTCAACTTCGAGATCAAAATCAACTTCGAGATCGAACTCAACTTCGAGATCAAAATCAACTTCGAGATAGAAATCAACTTCGAGATCAAAGTCAACTTCGAGATCAAAGTCAACTTCGAGATCAAAATCAACTTCGAGATCAAACTCAACTTCGAGATCAAAGTCAACTTCGAGATCAAAATCAACTTCGAGATCGAACTCAACTTCGAGATCAAAATCAACTTCGAGATCAAAATCAACTTCGAGATCAAAGTCAACTTCGAGATCAAAATCAACTTCGAGATCAAAGTAAACTTCGAGATCAAAGTCAACTTCGAGATCAAAGTCAACTTCGAGATCAAAGTCAACTTCGAGATCAAAGTCAACTTCGAGTTCAAACTCAACTTCGAGTTCAAACTCAACTTCGAGATCAAACTCAACTTCGAGATCAAAGTCAACTTCAAGTTCAAACTCAACTTCGAGATCAAAGTCAACTTCGAGATCAAAGTCAACTTCGAGTTCAAACTCAACTTCGAGATCAAACTCAACTTCGAGATCAAAGTCAACTTCGAGTTCAAACTCAACTTCGAGATCAAAGTCAACTTCAAGTTCAAACTCAACTTCGAGATCGAAATCAACTTCAAGATCAAGATCATCTTCGAGATCAAAATCAACTTCGAGATCAAAGTCAACTTCGAGATCAAAGTCAACTTCGAGATCAAAGTCAACTTCGACATCAAAGTCAACTTCGACATCAAAGTCAACTTCGAGATCAAAACCAACTTCGAGATCAAAGTCAACTTCGAGATCGAACTCAACTTCGAGATCAAACTCAACTTCGAGATCTAAATCAACTTCGAGATCAAAATCAACTTCGAGATCAAAGTCAACTTCGACATCAAAGTCAACTTCGAGATCAAAACCAACTTCGAGATCAAAGTAAACTTCGAGATCAAAATCAACTTCGAGATCGAACTCAACTTCGAGATCAAAATCAACTTCGAGATCAAAATCAACTTCGAGATCAAAGTAAACTTCGAGATCAAAGTCAAATTCGAGATCAAAGTCAACTTCGAGTTCAAACTCAACTTCGAGTTCAAACTCAACTTCGAGATCAAACTCAACTTCGAGATCAAAGTCAACTTCAAGTTCAAACTCAACTTCGAGATCAAAGTCAACTTCGAGATCAAAGTCAACTTCGAGTTCAAACTCAACTTCGAGATCAAACTCAACTTCGAGATCAAAGTCAACTTCGAGTTCAAACTCAACTTCGAGATCAAACTCAACTTCGAGATCAAAGTCAACTTCAAGTTCAAACTCAACTTCGAGATCGAAATCAACTTCAAGATCAAGATCATCTTCGAGATCAAAATCAACTTCGAGATCAAAGTCAACTTCGAGATCAAAGTCCATTTCGAGATCAAAGTCAACTTCGAGATCAAAATCAACTTCGAGATCGAACTCAACTTCGAGATCAAACTCAACTTCGAGATCGAAATCAACTTCGAGATCAAAGTCAACTTCGAGATCAAAGTCAACTTCGACATCAAAGTCAACTTCGAGATCAAAACCAACTTCGAGATCAAAGTCAACTTCGAGATCAAAATCAACATCGAGATCGAAATCAACTTCGAGATCGAACTCAACTTCGAAATCAAACTCAACTTCGAGATCGAAATCAACTTCGAGATCAAAATCAACTTCGAGATCAAAGTCAACTTCGACATCAAAGTCAACTTCGAGATCAAAACCAACTTCGAGATCAAAGTCAACATCGAGATCAAAATCAACTTCGAGATCGAAATCAACTTCGAGATCAAAGTCAACTTCGAGATCGAAATCAACTTCGAGATCGAACTCAACTTCGAGATCAAAGTCAACTTCGAGATCAAAATCAATTTCGAGATCAAAGTAAACTTCGAGATCAAAGTCAACTTCGAGTTCAAACTCAACTTCGAGATCAAACTCAACTTCGAGATCAAAGTCAACTTCAAGTTCAAACTCAACTTCGAGATCGAAATCAACTTCAAGATCAAGATCATCTTCGAGATCAAAATCAACTTCGAGATCGAAATCAACTTCGAGATCGAAATCAACTTCGAGATCAAAGTCAACTTCGAGATCAAAGTCAACTTCGAGATCAAAGTCAACTTCGAGATCAAAGTCAACTTCGAGTTCAAACTCAACTTCGAGATCAAACTCAACTTCGAGATCAAAGTCAACTTCGAGTTCAAACTCAACTTCGAGATCAAACTCAACTTCGAGATCAAAGTCAACTTCAAGTTCAAACTCAACTTCGAGATCGAAATCAACTTCAAGATCAAGATCATCTTCGAGATCAAAATCAACTTCGAGATCAAAGTCAACTTCGAGATCAAAGTCAACTTCGAGATCAAAGTCAACTTCGACATCAAAGTCAACTTCGAGATCAAAACCAACTTCGAGATCAAAGTCAACTTCGAGATCGAACTCAACTTCGAGATCGAAATCAACTTCGAGATCAAAATCAACTTCGAGATCAAAGTCAACTTCGACATCAAAGTCAACTTCGAGATCAAAACCAACTTCGAGATCAAAGTCAACTTCGAGATCAAAATCAACTTCGAGATCGAACTCAACTTCGAGATCAAAATCAACTTCGAGATCAAAATCAACTTCGAGATCAAAGTAAACTTCGAGATCAAAGTCAACTTCGAGATCAAAGTCAACTTCGAGTTCAAACTCAACTTCGAGTTCAAACTCAACTTCGAGATCAAACTCAACTTCGAGATCAAAGTCAACTTCAAGTTCAAACTCAACTTCGAGATCAAAGTCAACTTCGAGATCAAAGACATTTTCGAGTTCAAACTCAACTTCGAGATCAAACTCAACTTCGAGATCAAAGTCAACTTCGAGTTCAAACTCAACTTCGAGATCAAACTCAACTTCGAGATCAAAGTCAACTTCAAGTTCAAACTCAACTTCGAGATCGAAATCAACTTCAAGATCAAGATCGTCTTCGAGATCAAAATCAACTTCGAGATCAAAGTCAACTTCGAGATCAAAGTCAACTTCGAGATCAAAGTCAACTTCGACATCAAAGTCAACTTCGAGATCAAAACCAACTTCGAGATCAAAGTCAACTTCGAGATCGAACTCAACTTCGAGATCAAACTAAACTTCGAGATCAAAGTCAACTTCGACATCAAAGTCAACTTCGAGATCAAAACCAACTTCGAGATCAAAGTCAACTTCGAGATCAAAATCAACATCGAGATCGAAATCAACTTCGAGATCAAAATCAACTTCGAGATCAAAGTCAACTTCGACATCAAAGTCAACTTCGAGATCGAAACCAACTTCGAGATCAAAGTCAACTTCGAGATCAAAATCAACTTCGAGATCGAAATCAACTTCGAGATCAAAGTCAACTTCGAGATCGAAATCAACTTCGAGATCGAACTCAACTTCGAGATCAAAGTCAACTTCGAGATCAAAATCAATTTCGAGATCAAAGTAAACTTCGAGATCAAAGTCAACTTCGAGATCAAAGTCAACTTCGAGATCAAAGTCAACTTCGAGATCAAAGTCAACTTCGAGTTCAAACTCAACTTCGAGTTCAAACTCAACTTCGAGATCAAACTCAACTTCGAGATCAAAGTCAACTTCAAGTTCAAACTCAACTTCGAGTTCAAACTCAACTTCGAGATCAAACTCAACTTCGAGATCAAAGTCAACTTCAAGTTCAAACTCAACTTCGAGATCAAAGTCAACTTCGAGATCAAAGTCAACTTCGAGTTCAAACTCAACTTCGAGATCAAACTCAACTTCGAGATCAAACTCAACTTCGAGTTCAAACTCAACTTCGAGATCAAAGTCAACTTCAAGTTCAAACTCAACTTCGAGATCAAACTCAACTTCGAGATCAAAGTCAACTTCAAGTTCAAACTCAACTTCGAGATCGAAATCAACTTCGAGATCAAAATCAACTTCGAGATCGAAATCAACTTCGAGATCAAAGTCAACTTCGAGATCAAAATAAACTTCGAGATCGAACTCAACTTCAAGATCAAAATCAACTTCGAGATCAAAGTCAACTTCGACATCAAAGTCAACTTCGAGATCAAAACCAACTTCGAGATCAAAGTCAACTTCGAGATCAAAATCAACTTCGAGATCGAAATCAACTTCGAGATCAAAGTCCGTTTCAAAATCCGTCGAAAAACCCCTAATATCTTGGAGGTTTGAGGGTCAAACTCCACCTATCAAAATGTAGGTAATTTTACGGCAAACAAATAACCCTCTCCGCCTATACACTAAAAACGAAGGCATCTTACCGAAAAACCCCAAAAACCGAAACCACCTCTGTCAAAAAGTTCAACTTCGAGTTCAGTTGAGTTTGTGTCTAACATTGAGTTTGAATTTCAGTGTCAGTTTGTGTTTCGGGTTGAGGTGGGTTTGAGTTCAACATCCAGTTTAAGTTTGAGTTTCAAATTCAGCATGAGCTTTAGTTCAACATTGAGTATGAGTTTAACATTAAGTTTGAGTTAAATTTAATGGCACTTTGAGTTTGCGGTTGATTTTGACATAAACTTCCAGGGCTAGAGTTTGAGGTTTCACCAGAAAACTATCAAATTTCGTCGAAAACCTCGTAGTATCTTAGGAATGTGGGGGCCAAAACCCCAAACAAACCCATCAAACTGTAGGTAATTTTACTGCCAACAAAAAACCCTCTCCGCCTATACACTAAAAACGAAGGCATCTTACCGAAAAACCCCAAAAACCGAAACCACCTCTGTCAACAAGTTCAACTTCGAGTTTCAGTCAGTGTTGAAAACTTGTCCTTGTGCTTTGCTTTCCCTCTGTCGAACACCGAAAAAACCTCTGAATTCGACTAAAAACCTATGACTTTCAAAAAGTTGTGCTCTTAACTCCAACCTTAAGAATACGAACATAAAATGATCTAAGTCAACTTAGAGATCGAAGTCAACTTTGAGATCAAAATCAACTTCGAGTTCAAACTCGACTTCGAGATCAAAGTCTCCTTCGAGTTCAAAATCAACTTTGAGATCAAAGTCAACTTCGAGATCAAAATCAACTTCGAGATCAAAGTAAACTTCGAGATCAAAGTCAACTTCGAGATCAAAGTCAACTTCGAGATCAAAGTCAACTTCGAGATCAAAGTCAACTTCGAGTTCAAACTCAACTTCGAGTTCAAACTCAACTTCGAGATCAAACTCAACTTCGAGATCAAAGTCAACTTCAAGTTCAAACTCAACTTCGAGATCAAAGTCAACTTCGAGATCAAAGTCAACTTCGAGTTCAAACTCAACTTCGAGATCAAACTCAACTTCGAGATCAAAGTCAACTTCCAGTTCAAACTCAACTTCGAGATCAAAGTCAACTTCAAGTTCAAACTCAACTTCGAGATCGAAATCAACTTCAAGATCAAGATCATCTTCGAGATCAAAATCAACTTCGAGATCAAAGTCAACTTCGAGATCAAAGTCAACTTCGAGATCAAAGTCAACTTCGACATCAAAGTCAACTTCGACATCAAAGTCAACTTCGAGATCAAAACCAACTTCGAGATCAAAGTCAACTTCGAGATCGAACTCAACTTCGAGATCAAACTCAACTTCGAGATCTAAATCAACTTCGAGATCAAAATCAACTTCGAGATCAAAGTCAACTTCGACATCAAAGTCAACTTCGAGATCAAAACCAACTTCGAGATCAAAGTAAACTTCGAGATCAAAATCAACTTCGAGATCGAACTCAACTTCGAGATCAAAATCAACTTCGAGATCAAAATCAACTTCGAGATCAAAGTAAACTTCGAGATCAAAGTCAACTTCGAGATCAAAGTCAACTTCGAGTTCAAACTCAACTTCGAGTTCAAACTCAACTTCGAGATCAAACTCAACTTCGAGATCAAAGTCAACTTCAAGTTCAAACTCAACTTCGAGATCAAAGTCAACTTCGAGATCAAAGTCAACTTCGAGTTCAAACTCAACTTCGAGATCAAACTCAACTTCGAGATCAAAGTCAACTTCGAGTTCAAACTCAACTTCGAGATCAAACTCAACTTCGAGATCAAAGTCAACTTCGAGTTCAAACTCAACTTCGAGATCAAACTCAACTTCGAGATCGAAATCAACTTCAAGATCAAGATCATCTTCGAGATCAAAATCAACTTCGAGATCAAAGTCAACTTCGAGATCAAAGTCCATTTCGAGATCAAAGTCAACTTCGAGATCAAAATCAACTTCGAGATCGAACTCAACTTCGAGATCAAACTCAACTTCGAGATCGAAATCAACTTCGAGATCAAAGTCAACTTCGAGATCAAAGTCAACTTCGACATCAAAGTCAACTTCGAGATCAAAACCAACTTCGAGATCAAAGTCAACTTCGAGATCAAAATCAACATCGAGATCGAAATCAACTTCGAGATCGAACTCAACTTCGAAATCAAACTCAACTTCGAGATCGAAATCAACTTCGAGATCAAAATCAACTTCGAGATCAAAGTCAACTTCGACATCAAATTCAACTTCGAGATCAAAACCAACTTCGAGATCAAAGTCAACATCGAGATCAAAATCAACTTCGAGATCGAAATCAACTTCGAGATCAAAGTCAACTTCGAGATCGAAATCAACTTCGAGATCGAACTCAACTTCGAGATCAAAGTCAACTTCGAGATCAAAATCAATTTCGAGATCAAAGTAAACTTCGAGATCAAAGTCAACTTCGAGTTCAAACTCAACTTCGAGATCAAACTCAACTTCGAGATCAAAGTCAACTTCAAGTTCAAACTCAACTTCGAGATCGAAATCAACTTCAAGATCAAGATCATCTTCGAGATCAAAATCAACTTCGAGATCGAAATCAACTTCGAGATCGAAATCAACTTCGAGATCAAAGTCAACTTCGAGATCAAAGTCAACTTCGAGATCAAAGTCAACTTCGAGATCAAAGTCAACTTCGAGTTCAAACTCAACTTCGAGATCAAACTAAACTTCGAGATCAAAGTCAACTTCGACATCAAAGTCAACTTCGAGATCAAAACCAACTTCGAGATCAAAGTCAACTTCGAGATCAAAATCAACATCGAGATCGAAATCAACTTCGAGATCAAAATCAACTTCGAGATCAAAGTCAACTTCGACATCAAAGTCAACTTCGAGATCGAAACCAACTTCGAGATCAAAGTCAACTTCGAGATCAAAATCAACTTCGAGATCGAAATCAACTTCGAGATCAAAGTCAACTTCGAGATCGAAATCAACTTCGAGATCGAACTCAACTTCGAGATCAAAGTCAACTTCGAGATCAAAATCAATTTCGAGATCAAAGTAAACTTCGAGATCAAAGTCAACTTCGAGATCAAAGTCAACTTCGAGATCAAAGTCAACTTCGAGATCAAAGTCAACTTCGAGTTCAAACTCAACTTCGAGTTCAAACTCAACTTCGAGATCAAACTCAACTTCGAGATCAAAGTCAACTTCAAGTTCAAAGTAAACTTCGAGATCAAAGTCAACTTCGAGATCAAAGTCAACTTCGAGTTCAAACTCAACTTCGAGTTCAAACTCAACTTCGAGATCAAACTCAACTTCGAGATCAAAGTCAACTTCAAGTTCAAACTCAACTTCGAGATCAAAGTCAACTTCGAGATCAAAGTCAACTTCGAGTTCAAACTCAACTTCGAGATCAAACTCAACTTCGAGATCAAACTCAACTTCGAGTTCAAACTCAACTTCGAGATCAAAGTCAACTTCAAGTTCAAACTCAACTTCGAGATCAAACTCAACTTCGAGATCAAAGTCAACTTCAAGTTCAAACTCAACTTCGAGATCGAAATCAACTTCGAGATCAAAATCAACTTCGAGATCGAAATCAACTTCGAGATCAAAGTCAACTTCGAGATCAAAATAAACTTCGAGATCGAACTCAACTTCAAGATCAAAATCAACTTCGAGATCAAAGTCAACTTCGACATCAAAGTCAACTTCGAGATCAAAACCAACTTCGAGATCAAAGTCAACTTCGAGATCAAAATCAACTTCGAGATCGAAATCAACTTCGAGATCAAAGTCCGTTTCAAAATCCGTCGAAAAACCCCTAATATCTTGGAGGTTTGAGGGTCAAACTCCACCTATCAAAATGTAGGTAATTTTACGGCAAACAAATAACCCTCTCCGCCTATACACTAAAAACGAAGGCATCTTACCGAAAAACCCCAAAAACCGAAACCACCTCTGTCAAAAAGTTCAACTTCGAGTTCAGTTGAGTTTGTGTCTAACATTGAGTTTGAATTTCAGTGTCAGTTTGTGTTTCGGGTTGAGGTGGGTTTGAGTTCAACATCCAGTTTAAGTTTGAGTTTCAAATTCAGCATGAGCTTTAGTTCAACATTGAGTATGAGTTTAACATTAAGTTTGAGTTAAATTTAATGGCACTTTGAGTTTGCGGTTGATTTTGACATAAACTTCCAGGGCTAGAGTTTGAGGTTTCACCAGAAAACTATCAAATTTCGTCGAAAACCTCGTAGTATCTTAGGAATGTGGGGGCCAAAACCCCAAACAAACCCATCAAACTGTAGGTAATTTTACTGCCAACAAAAAACCCTCTCCGCCTATACACTAAAAACGAAGGCATCTTACCGAAAAACCCCAAAAACCGAAACCACCTCTGTCAACAAGTTCAACTTCGAGTTTCAGTCAGTGTTGAAAACTTGTCCTTGTGCTTTGCTTTCCCTCTGTCGAACACCGAAAAAACCTCTGAATTCGACTAAAAACCTATGACTTTCAAAAAGTTGTGCTCTTAACTCCAACCTTAAGAATACGAACATAAAATGATCTAAGTCAACTTAGAGATCGAAGTCAACTTTGAGATCAAAATCAACTTCGAGTTCAAACTCGACTTCGAGATCAAAGTCTCCTTCGAGTTCAAAATCAACTTTGAGATCAAAGTCAACTTCGAGATCAAAATCAACTTCGAGATCAAAGTAAACTTCGAGATCAAAGTCAACTTCGAGATCAAAGTCAACTTCGAGATCAAAGTCAACTTCGAGATCAAAGTCAACTTCGAGTTCAAACTCAACTTCGAGTTCAAACTCAACTTCGAGATCAAACTCAACTTCGAGATCAAAGTCAACTTCAAGTTCAAACTCAACTTCGAGATCAAAGTCAACTTCGAGATCAAAGTCAACTTCGAGTTCAAACTCAACTTCGAGATCAAACTCAACTTCGAGATCAAAGTCAACTTCCAGTTCAAACTCAACTTCGAGATCAAAGTCAACTTCAAGTTCAAACTCAACTTCGAGATCGAAATCAACTTCAAGATCAAGATCATCTTCGAGATCAAAATCAACTTCGAGATCAAAGTCAACTTCGAGATCAAAGTCAACTTCGAGATCAAAGTCAACTTCGACATCAAAGTCAACTTCGACATCAAAGTCAACTTCGAGATCAAAACCAACTTCGAGATCAAAGTCAACTTCGAGATCGAACTCAACTTCGAGATCAAACTCAACTTCGAGATCTAAATCAACTTCGAGATCAAAATCAACTTCGAGATCAAAGTCAACTTCGACATCAAAGTCAACTTCGAGATCAAAACCAACTTCGAGATCAAAGTAAACTTCGAGATCAAAATCAACTTCGAGATCGAACTCAACTTCGAGATCAAAATCAACTTCGAGATCAAAATCAACTTCGAGATCAAAGTAAACTTCGAGATCAAAGTCAACTTCGAGATCAAAGTCAACTTCGAGTTCAAACTCAACTTCGAGTTCAAACTCAACTTCGAGATCAAACTCAACTTCGAGATCAAAGTCAACTTCAAGTTCAAACTCAACTTCGAGATCAAAGTCAACTTCGAGATCAAAGTCAACTTCGAGTTCAAACTCAACTTCGAGATCAAACTCAACTTCGAGATCAAAGTCAACTTCGAGTTCAAACTCAACTTCGAGATCAAACTCAACTTCGAGATCAAAGTCAACTTCGAGTTCAAACTCAACTTCGAGATCAAACTCAACTTCGAGATCGAAATCAACTTCAAGATCAAGATCATCTTCGAGATCAAAATCAACTTCGAGATCAAAGTCAACTTCGAGATCAAAGTCCATTTCGAGATCAAAGTCAACTTCGAGATCAAAATCAACTTCGAGATCGAAATCAACTTCGAGATCAAAGTCAACTTCGAGATCAAAGTCAACTTCGACATCAAAGTCAACTTCGAGATCAAAACCAACTTCGAGATCAAAGTCAACTTCGAGATCAAAATCAACATCGAGATCGAAATCAACTTCGAGATCGAACTCAACTTCGAAATCAAACTCAACTTCGAGATCGAAATCAACTTCGAGATCAAAATCAACTTCGAGATCAAAGTCAACTTCGACATCAAATTCAACTTCGAGATCAAAACCAACTTCGAGATCAAAGTCAACATCGAGATCAAAATCAACTTCGAGATCGAAATCAACTTCGAGATCAAAGTCAACTTCGAGATCGAAATCAACTTCGAGATCGAACTCAACTTCGAGATCAAAGTCAACTTCGAGATCAAAATCAATTTCGAGATCAAAGTAAACTTCGAGATCAAAGTCAACTTCGAGTTCAAACTCAACTTCGAGATCAAACTCAACTTCGAGATCAAAGTCAACTTCAAGTTCAAACTCAACTTCGAGATCGAAATCAACTTCAAGATCAAGATCATCTTCGAGATCAAAATCAACTTCGAGATCGAAATCAACTTCGAGATCGAAATCAACTTCGAGATCAAAGTCAACTTCGAGATCAAAGTCAACTTCGAGATCAAAGTCAACTTCGAGATCAAAGTCAACTTCGAGTTCAAACTCAACTTCGAGATCAAACTCAACTTCGAGATCAAAGTCAACTTCGAGTTCAAACTCAACTTCGAGATCAAACTCAACTTCGAGATCAAAGTCAACTTCAAGTTCAAACTCAACTTCGAGATCGAAATCAACTTCAAGATCAAGATCATCTTCGAGATCAAAATCAACTTCGAGATCAAAGTCAACTTCGAGATCAAAGTCAACTTCGAGATCAAAGTCAACTTCGACATCAAAGTCAACTTCGAGATCAAAACCAACTTCGAGATCAAAGTCAACTTCGAGATCGAACTCAACTTCGAGATCGAAATCAACTTCGATATCAAAATCAACTTCGAGATCAAAGTCAACTTCGACATCAAAGTCAACTTCGAGATCAAAACCAACTTCGAGATCAAAGTCAACTTCGAGATCAAAGTCAACTTCGAGATCAAAGTCAACTTCGAGATCAAAGTCAACTTCGAGTTCAAACTCAACTTCGAGTTCAAACTCAACTTCGAGATCAAACTCAACTTCGAGATCAAAGTCAACTTCAAGTTCAAAGTAAACTTCGAGATCAAAGTCAACTTCGAGATCAAAGTCAACTTCGAGTTCAAACTCAACTTCGAGTTCAAACTCAACTTCGAGATCAAACTCAACTTCGAGATCAAAGTCAACTTCAAGTTCAAACTCAACTTCGAGATCAAAGTCAACTTCGAGATCAAAGTCAACTTCGAGTTCAAACTCAACTTCGAGATCAAACTCAACTTCGAGATCAAACTCAACTTCGAGTTCAAACTCAACTTCGAGATCAAAGTCAACTTCAAGTTCAAACTCAACTTCGAGATCAAACTCAACTTCGAGATCAAAGTCAACTTCAAGTTCAAACTCAACTTCGAGATCGAAATCAACTTCGAGATCAAAATCAACTTCGAGATCGAAATCAACTTCGAGATCAAAGTCAACTTCGAGATCAAAATAAACTTCGAGATCGAACTCAACTTCAAGATCAAAATCAACTTCGAGATCAAAGTCAACTTCGACATCAAAGTCAACTTCGAGATCAAAACCAACTTCGAGATCAAAGTCAACTTCGAGATCAAAATCAACTTCGAGATCGAAATCAACTTCGAGATCAAAGTCCGTTTCAAAATCCGTCGAAAAACCCCTAATATCTTGGAGGTTTGAGGGTCAAACTCCACCTATCAAAATGTAGGTAATTTTACGGCAAACAAATAACCCTCTCCGCCTATACACTAAAAACGAAGGCATCTTACCGAAAAACCCCAAAAACCGAAACCACCTCTGTCAAAAAGTTCAACTTCGAGTTCAGTTGAGTTTGTGTCTAACATTGAGTTTGAATTTCAGTGTCAGTTTGAGTTTCGGGTTGAGGTGGGTTTGAGTTCAACATCCAGTTTAAGTTTGAGTTTCAAATTCAGCATGAGCTTTAGTTCAACATTGAGTATGAGTTTAACATTAAGTTTGAGTTAAATTTAATGGCACTTTGAGTTTGCGGTTGATTTTGACATAAACTTCCAGGGCTAGAGTTTGAGGTTTCACCAGGAAACTATCAAATTTCGTCGAAAACCTCCTAGTATCTTGGGAATTTGGGGGCCAAGACCCCAAACAAACCCATCGAAATGTAGGTAATTTTACTGCCAACAAAAAACCCTCTCCGCCTATACACTAAAAACGAAGGCATCTTACCGAAAAACACCAAAAACCGAAACCACCTCTGTCAACAAGTTCAACTTCGAGTTTCAGTCAGTGTTGAAAACTTGTCGCCTTGCTTTCCCTCTGTCGAACACCGAAAAAACCTCTGAATTCGACTAAAAACCTATGACTTTCAAAAAGTTGTGTTCTTAACTCCAACCTTAAAAATACGAACATAAAATGATCTAAGTCAACTTAGAGATCGAAGTCAACTTTGAGATCAAAATCAACTTCGAGTTCAAACTCGACTTCGAGATCAAAGTCTCCTTCGAGTTCAAACTCAACTTCGAGTGATAATATGTGATAATAATTTTCTATTTCAGAGTTTCTATTTGAAAAAAAAAAGTTAAAATGGTTCGTTTAATTACTATAAAAAAAATTTATTCCGCCCTAGCTGGGAATCGAATCCGGCATCTCATATAATTCTTATTCATTTTGCTATTACAAAATTGGTTCAATAAAGTAAATCAATTTTAATGAATTTTGGAGGTTTAAATTGGTTATTGGTACCTATTAAAAATTAAGATAAAAGATTTTCACCAATAAAATAAAAGTTTGCTATTCCAAATCATAACTAGAAAGGCACAGAACAAATCCTGCTATAACTAGTTGCTGATAGGTGCTATCGCACAGTTTTCCTATCTAATATATTTTTTAATATTTTTCAACCAAAAAAGAATTGAGGTGGGGGGAAATTAACTGTATAAATACGTTCAATTAATCTCCTGAAAAGTTGGGAAAACTGCGATAGCACCTGTTAGTTCTTGAGCGACGATATACATATTATGTGGAAGAGGTCTTGATTTCTCGGTTAAGAAGAATGAATGGCGAATCGAATGACGGTAAAAATAGGATAAGGTAAAATTACGGCGTGACGATTCGAATCGGTGTTAATGAGAACAATATAATTCCACACCTGATGTTTTCTTGTTTTGCTCAACTCTTCTTGAGGTTTTCCTTTTTACTTCCATATTTACAGAGTAAATGGAAGTATTGTGATCGTCCTAAAATCGAGAATCGGAACGGAGCTTCAGAAAAATCTTTTTCTTATACACATTTACTCAGAATCACTTCCTGAACAAGTGTCTGTGTGTCCGTTACGTCCGTTACGTCCGTCTGTCCGTCTGTCCGTCTGTCCGTCTGTCCGTCTGTCCGTCTGTCTGTCTGTCCGTCTGTCCGTCTGTCCGTCTGTGGTTATTTACAAAAATGACCGTAGCTCCCTCAATTCTCAACCTTTTTTCAAATTTCTTGAACTGGAATGTTTGTCTCGGCAAGACCTAACACCCTGTTTAATTGGAATTTGGATAACGCACAGTACTTCCGATATATTTGCATTTTTAGTGTTTTCTATTTTATTTTTTTCCGGCCACAAAAATGAACCGATTTGAGCGTTCTTGGTCTTCAAATCTTCGTTTTACCTTGCAGAATATGTGGATATTTTTTATATGCCGAAAATGTGGCGGTTTTTTATTTTGGGCGAATTTTAAAATTTGAATAGTGAATTTTTTTTATATTTCTGACCTAAACACCCTCAAAAGCAGCCAAAATATGATCAAATTGTGTCAAAATTTTACGTTTCAAAATATGGAAGTATTGTGTGTTATCTACGCACCACTGGTTTTCAAATTGAATTATAGCGTAGAAAGGCTACGGAGTTTATCGTTCGAATAAAGAAAAAAAATCGGCGGACTAAACCCCGAACAGCTCAGCCTCGACGAAAGGGCCGTCTGACTACAACGTGTTTTGCGCTCGTCCGCGCGCGCGTATCTACAATGTTTGCGCATGTATGCGTTCGTTTCCGATGGAAATGTGTATTTTCCAGCAGGGAAATCTTGCATGCGGGAAAGAATAAATGGAGCGATAGATCCGAAGAGTGGGAAGATGTCGTGGAGAGGCCGTTTTGTTGCCAGGGGAGGGGGGTCTTGGAAACATACGTCTTCTTCCTCCGTGGAAACAAGTGAAGCGGAAGAAATAATCAGGGGGCCGGATCGGTAATAGATCGGAGATACCCGCCGGAATAAGGGGCCGCCATCCGAGGCCGCATTCCCTTTTCCGCGTCTCCTCCCGACGTCTTCGGCGTCCTTTTCCGCGCAGGGCCGCCGAGCGAAGTTTCAAGCGCAAAACAGGGAGATAAGCGGAACGTATATCGGGAGGAATTTATTGGGCCGAGGGCTCGCCTTTGGCCGCCTCGCCTTCCCTCCTCCTCGTTTATGATTAGGGAGCCGAAAGACAAACAAAATGCGGCCGAGATAGAGGAATAAGGAAAATGAGTCGGCCGAGATGGCCGCTCGGATTGGGACAGGGGCGGAGGGGCTAATCTTATCCCGTGCGACTCTAGGCCCCAGCGAGTTGATCAAACCTGCGCACGCGCAGGAAACTTGGCAGCGCAGCGATACGTAGATTCATAGAGTCGAAATCTCAATCCGCGGCAGAACGTCGAAAAAGCAAAGTTTGGCGATTGCAGCGATGCTAAGTTTACAGGACTTCACGTGCGTTATCCAAATTTCGATTAAACAGGGTGTTAGGTCTTGCCGAGACAAACATTTCACTTCAAGAAATTTGAAAAAAGGTTGAGAATTTAAGGAGTTATGGTCATTTTTGTAAATGACCACAGACGGACATACGGACTAACGGACACACGGACACACAGACACTTGTTCAGGAAGTGATTCTGAGTAAATGTGTATAAGAAAAAGTTTTTTCTGAAGCTCCGTTCCAATTCTCGATTTTAGGACGATTCCAATACTTCCATTTACTCTGTAAATCGACGGCGAAGTGGTGAGACCTCGTATCTCCATTTTGTTAAGACCGCCACTGTTCCTATTGCACCCTATAGGAATTTGTCAGCGATCAGGGGTAGGGTCCCAGATGAATTAGAAACCTTTTCCTTTGCCTAGCTTTCGGCCCTGATGAAGGCCTAAATAAAGGCCGAAAGCTAGGCAAGGAAAAGGTTTCTAATTCATCTGGGACCCTACCCCTGATCGCTGACAAATTCCTACGCAGTATTACGGGTCGATCATCCACTTATTCATTGCACCCTATGTAACCACATTGAATTTCCATGACATCTCTAATGTGCACGTGCAGGTACGAAATTGGAGATACGAGGTCTCACCACTTCGCCGTCGAAATATGGAAGTAAAAAGCAAAGCGTAGAAAGTTGCTTGAGAAGGCAGTAACACAAAATTTGGAAAAAATCATTGCACTAGGATTTATTACTTCCATATTTACAGAGTAAATGGAAGTATTGTGATCGTCCTAAAATCGAGAATCGGAACGGAGCTTCAGAAAAAACTTTTTCTTATACACATTTACTCAGAATCACTTCCTGAACAAGTGTCTGTGTGTCCGTGTGTCCGTCTGTCCGTCTGTCCGTCTGTCTGTCTGTCCGTCTGTCCGTCTGTCCGTCTGTCCGTCTGTCCGTCTGTCCGTCTGTGGTCATTTACAAAAATGGCCATAACTCCCTCATTTCTCAACCTTTTTTCAAATTTCTTGAACTGAAATGTTTGTCTCGGCAAGACCTATCACCCTGTTTAATCGGAATTTGGATAACGCACAGTACTTCCGATATATTTGCATTTTTATTGTTTTCTATTTTATTTTTTTCCGGCCACAAAAATGAACCGATTTGAGCGTTCTTGGTCTTAAAATATTTGTTTCACCTTGCAGAATATGTGGATATTTTTTACATTCCGAAAATGTGGCGTTTTTTCATTTTGGGCGAATTTTAAAATTTTAATAGTGAATTTTTCGATATTTTTGGCCTAAACACCCTTAAAAGCAGTCAAAAAATGATCAAATTGTGTCTCAATTTCACGTTTCAAAATATGGAAGTATTGTGTGTTATCTACGCACCACTGGTTATTTATTACGATTCAATTTATGCATCTTGTGGCTATAGACCGCCTTAGTCCTGAATATTCTTCCTCGCGGGAAGCATAGTTTTCACTTCACCGGCAGAACGCCAAAAAAGTTCATTACATTTTGAAACAACTGACAAACTTGGAAAAAATGGCAACTTAGCCCTTTAGTCAGTTCTTCAATTTACCCTATTTTTATTTTCAGAGAAAAAATAGATTTTTTCGTATTTTTCGCAACGCTGAATCCGAAAATGGTCTTCAGAAGTTGAAAAAAGGTTGTACCTATGTAGCGAAGATTTTTAAATTTTCTACACCAGGTGCGGGACATATTGCACTATGAATTAAAGTTCTGAAAAAATATTAGATTCTCCCTTAGTACATTCTGTGGATAATAATAATAATAATGAATGGGAGGGGCAGGGTTTGACTAGGATATGGTGGATCAAGGACTCCAAAAATATGCCAAAATGCCAAACTCGAACAAGAAAACACTTTTGACCTGGAATCTTCGCCAAGGGTTTCGAAGGATATCGTTTCTTGATCAGGTGCGTAGCTGGGAAACTTGAGGTGAATACCTATCAGACCTGATCAATACCTAGCGTAACGGGCCTGTCAGCCTAAGGGAGGCTAAGTCCCTCGATTTTAATTTCATTTTTCTCTCGAGAAAAAACTAATTTCATCACCGGAGGGACCGTGGAAAAAATATTTATGGACAAAGCTAACTGCGTTTGAACCTTAGAGGCAACAACTGCCAACTAGGCCGGAAAAAATCGAATTTCATTCTCGGGATCCAAAGGTCCAGGAAAAAATGCGAGAAAAAGGGAATCGCAAAAATGAACACAAAAAACGTTCAAAAGACTTTTCGACCTCCATTCGTACACACATTCGGAATCAGCGATAAATTTCGAGTCTAAGAAGAGTTTTTGTGGCCGTGCTGGGCTGTTGTTTTATTTGTTATTATCTGAAATTGAAAAAGACGAAAAACAAAAAATCTCGTATGTATGAAAAAATGACATTATTTGAAAAAATGGAGCATGGATTCGTTTTCAGCATCCAAAAAGCAATAAATACTCATGGTATTCTGAGAGGCGCGTGAAACTGAGCTTTTTTCTGTAAACCCGGGTACCTATCTAATCCCTTTGTAGAAGCCCTAAACGCCGAAAGCGCTCAGAAATTACAGTTGCCGAGAGTCCTTCTTGCTCTAAACCAACAATTATCTCGCCATCTTGTTGAGAAACGATTAGGAGAAATGCGCCAACGTTTCGCCTTGGCCAAATTTTCCACAGCCTGTTTAGGCGGAGTCAGCCAGAGGCCACAAATAAATGAAATGTGGCTATCTCATTCACAAAGGGGATGATTTTACTCCACAGTCCAGAATAGCAGTTTCAGCTCTTATTCGCCCCTAATATCCTAGTCCAAGTTCATGGCCCGGATCACCTCAAAGGCTTGCGAAACTGAGCTTCGGGTAAAACTAACTATTAACAATTCATTCAGGTGGGTTCGCATCGCCGTCAGTTGTTAAGCCTGAACTTCTCTAGGTCGGAGTTGTTTCTAACTTCTGCTGCGCAATAATCCTTGCGTGCGGATACATAGGGCTCGAAAACCATTCATACGCGCAAAGGAATTCCTCAAAACTCCATCCGGGAATTAATTGCAAAGGCATGGTAGTATCACTAGTTTGGTCTCTCGTTTTCCTCAAAATCTTCCGCACAATTTAATTGAAAAGTCTAAAACGCGGGGAAAAATTATGCGCAATATACGAGGAACAATGGATGCTGCTCGCATGAATTCAGAGAACAGTAATTGTTCGTTTCCATAGTTTGTGGTAATGTATTTGAACGATGCCTTTGTCCGACAGTGGCTATACTTTTTCGCCACGCCTTTGTTAACAGACGTTGTGGGCCAGAATTCATTTTTGCTTTAGCCATTAGCCTTAATAGAAGCAACAATACGAGGCTAAATAAACAGGCTTTCTCTTCATGCTCCAGAGCGTCGGGCACGCTTACAATGTGAGAGTGCAGAAATTTTAACCGAAAAACAAACGGGAAAAGAAATTGAAAATTAAAAATTGACCACTTAATTGAGCATAGGGTTTGCGAGGTAAGAGCGTTCCTTAAACAAGGACAGGTTAGCAAAAAAAAGTAATGGCTAGAGTTGAAAACTGAAGAATTAAGGTTTTTGATGATTCAGAAATTGCACTCACCTGATACGATCGTCAGCGCCAACAGCGGAAGATACATCTCAGGAGGCCGGTCGGAGACGGTGTTCGTCAACAGTTACCTGCAACAGAGAAGGTTGAGTCTCAACAGTGAAATCTTCAAATGCATAGAAATGCTAGCAATCAGGATAATCTGAAAATTCGAAAATTAATTCGCAATCGATCATTTGAAATCGAATCATGTCAGTCGTGACAAACAAAAAATGTAAAATTTGGTTTTGTATAGTCCGCCGTGAAGGGTGTTTTATCGATGGTAGAGTCGGAGTTCGGCCACAAATTTCGCCAACGTTTAGTTCAATCTGAATCATAAAACGATGAACTAAACGTTGGTGAAATTTGTGGATCGATAAAAATCGATTCTGTACATCGATAAAAATGTAACAGAACGTCGTGGTATCCCCAGTCGGGTAATCCTGGGTTTGTTCGGAAAATTCCATTACAATTCTTACATCACAATTTGACCAATTGGCAAAATTTCTTCAATTTCAAGTATGGTCAATTTTTGGATAGGTTACTACGGAATACACAATTAACAAGCTATTAGTACGGCGATAGCGTCATAAAAACAAAAGGGTTGTCCATATTATCCCCTTTTCCTCTTTAATATGCTTAACGTGCAAAGCCCATCGGAGGAAATTTCACGTAACGTACAAGAGCAATCCCCTCCCAAGCACTTCTTCTAGGGCCATCGGGAACTTCTATCATAGATATTTCGTTACGAGCAAAGTTGCAAAAAGAGCCGGAGAAATAAGGCCTTAAAGGCCAACTGGGCGGAAAAAGGGCAGTTCGAACGGCGTTTGAAGTCTGAGGGAATCGACGCGGCCATACGTTCACGAGGGACGCGACGCAACGTTCGAAGATCCGGAAGCCAATGAGACGAACGTAATAACTCCGGAGGCTGGCCGTGTTTCAAAGCACAAACGAATTCCACCCCTTTGGGTTGATATCGCAACTTTTTTTATCTTGGTGGCCTTTGGGATTTTTGGCCACTTACCAGAGTGGCACTGGAGGACGACTTTCGGGTTCATAAAATGGTGGAGCGCTCGATCGTTTTGCAGTTAGTTTCCATCGAGATCCGTAACACGATCACTGATGGGAGCGACGTCAAAAGATGGAGACGATATTGATGCGACGAAGACAACTATCTTATACAACAGAGAGAAGCACAAGTGCAGGTGCTGATTAGTGCGCCCGAGTGCAGCCCGTTGTAGCCCGACTCTGCTCTATGACGTTATGCCACTGAGGACATTGATGGTGGTGTTGCAAACCGTAAAATTCAATCTTGCCCCACCAGCAGCAAAATCATTTGTATCCATTGGAATTCTAGTAAAACTGGATAGCGGAACCTCTTTCACACGATGCTCGCCAAAGGTAACATAACTCTGGTTAGCAGCTGATGGGCTCCGGAAAGTTCGTACACCGTCCGGCACCTCCCGAGACTAACTCTCCAGTCTTGTTAATTAAATTCCTACGGAAAGCGAGGCCGTCCACGGCGGGAGGGAAAAGTAAGGAAAAGGGAAAGGATGGTGAAAAGGATAGGTACCTACCCAAGGGTCGACACCTTCTCCCATTCGTATCAAAATGGACCAGACGGCAATTAGCCTCGGATCTTCCTACCTTATAGTCGGGAAATTTCCCGTGAAACCTGCCCCTGCAGTGGAAACTGGGCAGTTTAAATTTATTTCAAAACCTCGTTGCTCATTGCTTTCGTGATAAATGACAGAAATTGATACCGCATTAACCGCAGCCATTAATGTACGTACCAAAAATGTATTAATTTATTGTTAAAAATAATCTGTTATTGTTTCTGATATCGTTCTGACAGACTGGTCAGTAATTCAACCATGTCAATACCCAAGATTTCAGTATGGCTACTAACGTTGTATCTAAATCCAGAATTGTCGCTCTGCCAATGCCTCAGTTGCATTATCACCTTTGATTAGACACTCCATCAACGAGACAGCTAGTCGGTAAGTGAAAAAATCCGTATTTTGATGCCGGAAACTTTAAAACTGTCCATTTCCATGGATTTTGCTAGAGTAGATCTGTTTTTCACCAGTCCCTTCTGGACTTATCCCGTTATCCCTCCCAACTCCAGGGCAAAAAGCGCTGTTTTGAGTGTCTTCCGCGAGCTCTTGCCAACCTATTCGTTCCAACACAACGCCACCGCCGGTTTTGTCACCCGAACAAACCCAACAGGAGCTCAAATGACTGAAGGAGCTCCCCCAGAAACGGGCATCTCTTCCAGAGAGGCCACCAAGATGGATCCCATGGGAACCGCTTTGCCACCGTGTCTTTATACATTCGATTGAAGTCAGTAGTCGGTCCCTTGCACTCCGCAGTCTACACTTCAGTTTCTCTTCCTCAGGCACCTTAACCTTTGTCATTGCTTTCAGTCTGACTACTATCCCATTGCTACACTCCTTCTCTATAGTCGCATACCCTTTTCCACCCACTTTTCGTTTTCGAGGGTTCAAAGGTAATTCAGGAGTCACTTTCATTGCTCGGATCTAATGGACTGAGCTGACGTCTCCTCTTTGCTCTTTTAGCGATGATCCTCCTTTCCACACGTCCGCCGTGGCGACGGATCTGTTTCCGATCCCTCGACGAATCAATTGACATTTTTTGAAAAATGTGACCTTACGATAAACTTTATCACGTCTCCTAGATTACGAGACGGATAAGTCACTATACGATGTCCACAATGTGATTATCATCATTCGGCATACCAATACCACATTATTTCTATCGCGGATCTTACAACCCCGGCTTTCGCTCGGGATGGTCGTTATTTCGATCAGAAACGATAACATGAACAATTATCCCCACCCTAAGAGTAAGCCGAGATTGAGAAATATAATATAAGAGATCTGTTCTTTTACGTAACACGTCAAAAACCAAAATTCCATTAGAAAATCCGAAACAGCAAAATCGATAGGGTCACTAGAAACGACGCCATTCCTCTTGCTTCCAACGAGGGACTCCACTGAAGCCGAAATTCAGAATCGTGATGAACAAGCCACCAGTTTACATTTCCGCATATACCTATCTAGGCTGTCTCCAACGAGAATTTCGGTTCACGAATCGATGGACCCGAGAACACGCCATCTTCTCAAACCTCATATCGATCCTTTGCACTAAATCAGATATCGGAGAACCTCGGACAATAAGAGCTGACGACGTCTATAAACGGAACGAAGAGACCGCGAATCAAGCGGAAACAAGCTGCCAGGGGATGGAGCGATGGCTGTTGGCTGGCAAGGGGAGCGGAAAACTCACAGTGGGTGGAAAAGCGAAGGCTGGGGGTCGGGACGAGATCATTAGGATTTATTACGGGTGACCGAGGACAGCACAGGGGGTCCGATGAGTTTCCGACCAGTGTTGCCACCAGATGAAAACGGAATCCTTCCCCGAAATAGAACAATCACAGCCGCTTGGCCATCTGCAACGCAGCAGGCCCATAAATATCAATAGAATAGAACATCCTATTTCTCAAAATGGCCAATTTCAGAAAATTTCATCTCGAAAATTTTCGACAGTTTTTTAGTAGGTAACTGCTAACACTCACTACTTAACACATAATAACAAAAATTGCATTGTTTACATAGACGTTTTTCGACGTTTTTCACTAGGATCTGTCCACGCCGCGGAAATGATGAATGAATAAATACCTGTTTCCATAAATATGTTTCCATAAATACATAAGAATTTGGTGAAGCTGCTATAGCGAATTGTACTGTGGCCAATGAAGGCATCCAAAAACAGACAACCGCCTTCCACCGGATCGACGCCCTCATATCCAGATAAAAGTTACATCTGCGGCTCGGTCTGCCCCCTCCTTTTCTGCCGAGTAACCCCCTTTTCGGACGGATATTCGCCGGGTAACAACGGCCATCCGAGAACAGTCATTCCGTCCCGTGTCAGTACGAGATCGTAAAACCGGACAGTAAAACGCGTAACTGGCATCTCGCACTGTGAGTCGAGCAGTGGCCGAATTTTCGCCTCCCAACATCAACCTGGATCTCCGTTTAGATTTTGTGACGTTCCCTCAACCCGTAATTTCGAATTGACAGCGTGTGGCTGATTCGTTAAGCCACCTGGAGTTGGCGAATTGGAATGACAGTCCGCACACGCGAGAGTAATTGACTCGACCTGATGGCATGCGCTTAAATGGAAGATGATTTATCAGTAATGGCAAAAAAGGTTTTAGCAGGAGGTTTTTCATTGTCTTCAAGAACCAAAATTCACTTCAATAATGGAATTATACAGGGTGTCCCGAACTTGGGGTAATAAAACCTGGGTGAAAATAGACTGAAAATGGAACAAAACGCGTCCAACGGCATTTCCCCATCTCAACCCGTTTACAAGATAGATTTTTATAGGTTTTTTCAGAAAATCAGATTTGGCCGTGACTGCACGCGCCTACTCCTGGGGGCTATTCCGTAAACTCAAAGCGATACGCCTACCGAATTCGATATCGGATTGCCATGGCAGATCCAATGACAACTTTTAGCAATTATGCATGTAATGATACATGTCGATAGCGAATAAGCCATGTATGCTTCAAACTTACACTATAGCCTATAGTCTATAGGCCCCTTGGAACAGGCCTATTGTGAAACTGGTCCCAGATGGATATGTTCGTTTGACGTCGACCAACGTTACCGTAGAACTCGGATATCCACGACGAAACTTTTTCCATCCGATCCTAATCCGATGAGATGCTCAGTTTAGGTCGCTGCGCGCGGAAAACTTGGCTTACGGCCGGCTAGCGGAGCTGGAGTTTCGTGGAAGTAATTCTCCGAAGCATTCCAGCCAATAAGACCTCGCCATTTACCAAGTTATGCTCCGCTCAAAAGACTCGGGCCGAAGACGAGCCGCTCCATAGCTGTCAAGAGCCATCAAACTTTGTGAATTACCCGGGGGGCATTTATTTTTGGAGTAGAAAAGGAAAACGGCGACGAGGGAGGAACGAGCGATGGTTTTGAGGCGGGACCCCGTGGTATTCATCAAGTAAAACGCCGCAATTCATTAAAATTAAGTTTCATTCGAACCGAAGAATCGCGGTCGTGGGATGGGGTTCTTGAACGAGTCTATTTTAAAAAACAGTAGACTTTGATTCAACAGAAACAATGCAAGGCTAAAATGTCCTACAGAATCGTCCTACCTATAGGCATTGGATATGGCCAAGTGTGGACAAATGGAAGTGCATAACAAACCTACCACGTGTTACCGGCGCCCCACTAATTTTTATTATTTGCATCAAAAGTCGACTGATAATAATGTGAACCTGACCTTACTCAATGCGCCAAGCCGCGTTTTGTTGATTAAAACAGACAAAAGCTTTTTTTCGATGCCACCGCGGCAGTTTCCCCTTTGCTCGAGAAAATTCTCACGTTTCACGAATTTTCGTCAACGGCTAATTACAGCTCTTTGGAGCGTGAAAAGAGGAAAATCTCTAGAGAAGGGACAGGTCGGTTACTTTGGATGATCAAACTTCAATCTCTCATGTTTTCATGGTCGCAAGAATAGAACTTTTTATGGACCGCGATGGTTCATATTGATCCGTTCACCTTGATATGTTGTCATTAGTAGCATTATTTGTAGAATGGTATGATAGGGGCCCCATATTAAACCAATGAATATTCTCCAACAAATCATCTGGTCCTATTGATGGTCTCGAATTTTAGGATCTTACACAGTTGGAATTGATTTTCCATGCTCCAAGTATTCTGGTTGAATCTTTCCTCTGAAAATCATCCAAGAATAGGAAGGAACCTCACGTTAGATTTGTGAAGCACATGTTTTTAGCTGCAGACCACATGTTTTCTCAAAAATTTTAAGTCGGGATAACGGATCTCCTGGTATTTTCAACACACTGAATTTTTGACATCCTACAAAAGTTCAGTGCCAATCCATTTTATGGTGTAGAAGGGGGTATTCTTAACGGGCAGGAAACAATGTTTTTGGAACTTGAAGTTCAGCAATTCACCACCAAAGGAAATTTATATTCCTGGCATTCCTTCCTTTTCCTGATTTCCCCCTAAATACCTGCACCTGTGTCAGCGACCCACCCTCGAACGAAGGCCCAACGGTTCATCATAATATTCCACATTCATCGTTCACCTCTCGGGCACCACCCATTTAGCTCTCATCTATTTTTTCCCCCTTTCCCTCTGCCAACCTTCTGACAAAAGCTTGAAGATTAAAAGACCCCTTCGTCGGCGTTGGGCTGTATCCCGCTCTCTCTCGCTCGGCGGCCCTTTCCGCATCTCTTTTTGCACTCAGTTATTAGAGTCTCTCTCTCCTTGCCATTCCCATTCTCACTCTCTCGTCACACCTTTTCCTTTCTTCAGCATCTCATTCTGTCTGTCTTTCTCTTTCCTGTTTCCTCAGTATTAACCCTTCGCTACCCGTAGTGACGACCCTCCGCCCCCGGGGCCCATCCACTTTCCCTTCAGGAACGACGAAGTCCTCCCCGTTTGTAATTAAAAACTGTACTAATGAAATGCAAACAACTCCCGGGCACAGGCTACAACAGCGACTGAGGCAGTGGCGAGGCGGTTTTCATAAGAAGTTCACGTTGGCATCAGTTGGAAGGTCCTTTGCCCTGAAGCTGAATCCTTTCATGAGGTTGGCAGACGCAGCACTCTAGCACTTCCTGGTCCTGTTTTACTTGGTGGCCCCACTTAGCGGCGAGTTACTGTCCCATATTCCGTAAACAGTGACGGTTGGAAGCTTTAGCTTATCAACGACCTCATTCCTTGATAGGCTCATCGTCAGGCATAAATCTAGATCTGTGCGAGGCTATAAGAAAGCCTGAGATCAAATCATTTTTGCAGAAAAATAAACCGATTCGGGAGTTGATCCTTGAAGTCTGCAGGTTTTGATGTGAGAAATCGGCAATTCTTCATTCTTTGTAAACTAACAGCCAAAATCTTAAAAATGTAGTATAATTGAAGACATGATGGAAGAGTTTATAGTTCAATTCATAATTTCGCATAAAAGAGGTTCAACGGTGGATCTCTCATAACTTCCCACTAGAGCATCGATTCTGAGAGTTTTACAACTGAGTTGCTTCCAATGTAGAACAATTATCAAAAATCGCAAGCCCAGAATTTAACCTCAGGTTGGATAATCCAATCCAAACCTGGATAATCTACATACACAACTCCCTCCATCCTAAAAATAATAAGCGTCCAATATCAACGTATATAATTGGTATCATAATTATACCGAAAATAATTGCCAAAGCTGTTGAAGGGAGAGGAATTCAAAATGAAGTATTATTGCCCTCTCCCCATTGCAGCGGATTCGATATGGAGGGCGAGTTCAGTGGCTAACACACAGTATACTTACTTGTGCTTTACAACAAAAAACTGGAACCCGTCGCGCCATAGAGACGACCACACCCCGAAATGAATGGCCTCGCTTAATTACTTTCAAATCGTCATTTTAATTATAATTAAAATAATGACGTTCCGGGGCTGGAGAGCCGAGAGCGGCCGATGGGGGGAGCACGGGGCGTCATTAGTCAACCCCTTCAAACCGTCATTCTTCCAGTCTCCTCCCACCTCAGCCCTTATTTTCTCTCCTCATTTTCATTTGGTCGAAAGGGGTGAGAGATCCGTCCTCCAGGGACTCCAATGCACAGGACTTCTTTTCTTCAACCGCGGGCGGCGCTCTCTCCGAGAAAGGACCTAATTACCTAAAACTTGCGCCGAACTCGACTGCGAGACTGATGAAGAACTGCGCCGAAAAAAGGTCGGTTCCTGTAAAAGTCGGAAAAAAGGGGAAATTTTTCGAACCGCCTTTCCTTCTTAGGTTTTTATTATTACTGAAGGAAGGCGGGACCGACTGCGGATTTTTACATCCTTCATTTTTCCCTTCATCTTTTCTCTTTCTACCTCTAAGTGCAACACATTTTCTTCTCCATTTTCTTCTCTCTCCAATTCCCCCTTTTCGGATAATTTACTAACGTCGCGTTTGTTCGAATCATCAGGCCATGATGAATGAGCGCAGGTGGGGGCGCATGGTTCATTAATTGTCATTTATTTTCCGTTCGGAGTGGAGAAGGTTGGGAAAGCGGTAGGGAGGCTGGACGTGGGAGGTATTGTTTATGGTGCCACCTCTCCACTTTTCATCCCTTTCTTCCTTTTACTTTCTATTATTTCCCCTCACTTTATGATTCCCTTCTTATACCCGAACTTTTTCGGACTGTATGGTGAGCATTTACCGCAGGCTGGTCAGTGTCACAAAATATTTTGACAAAGAATAGGTATGGGCATTTAAAAAAAAATCAATTCTGATTGCCAAATAATCAGAAAAGTTTTTTATAAAGCCAGCCATACACACTCTGACTTTCCTGAAAAATCACGGTGCGTTACAGGGGGTTAAACTGAAGTAGTTATTTGGATCGCTTTACCTATTTGAGAATCACCCATAAGTATTAGGCAAGTACTAAGTACCGATTTATTACCGATTTATTCTGTGTCTTCACATTTAGATTGGTACCAAGGTACAAATGAGTGAAGTAACTTAAGAATGATTCTGCCCCTGAAGAGCCCAATAGCGGCGAGAGTGTTTGGGTAATAATGCAACAAAGCAATAAACAATAGGACAACAACGGCGTTTCCCTCTCGTCACCGTTGCACGGATTAGACAATGAGTTAAGACCGAGGCCGTTGCCCAGCATCCTGGATGCAGGATTTCTTATTTACATCCAAATGAATCCTGCCGAAGATTCGTTGTTTCGTTACAGAGCCCGCAAGTTCACAGCGGCCCTCAGTTTCGTGAGTGTTTCCGAGGGGAAATAAATGAGTGAAAAAAGCATTTATCACGTAAAGCGTGGGACATTCGGTGCTTTCCTCGAGGTTTTTGCCAGGAGTTCGGTTATAAATAGGGATCCAGCGGTGCTGGGCGGTTTTCAACAAAAATGGTTGATGAACTGAGGCAGTGGTGGAATGGACGAGTTTCCATTGTCCGTCCAACTCGTACGGGAAACGTGAAAGTGTTTGATGATTTCCTCTCATTGTATGCGACCTCGCATTGATTGTGTTACAGTGCTGGCGCAGGTCGTCAAGGAAGGAAGTTTCTGATTTAATTCTGTAATTTTTTCCTCTCTCAAATGGGAGGAAGGGAGTGGAGCCCCTGTCAGGCCGTAACTCATCTGAACAGGCTTTCTTTGTCAGGTTGATCTGTCTCAAGGTTAAATTATCGATTAGGCTAACAGCAGTACCTGATGAGTCTTTTCTAGAGACGAAATCTCTTTACAAAGTCATCATATCTTTCCTATTGCCATCGATTCATGACTATTTTCAGAAATTATTAGTAAAAATCGAATAAAATGTTCGGTTTTGTTAGGGCGATACAAAACGCTTCTTTTTTGCCCCCATGGTCAAAATTGTTTAGTAGTTCAGCCACAAACAACGAGAAACCCACAGTTTATAGTTTTTTCTCGAATTTCCAACTACTCAGCCGATTTGTACTGACATCCTGATTCGGGAACTACTGGGTCGATATCTCAATATTCAATCAAGATTTGTACATCGTTCCGTAATGCAACCCCTTCTAAAGTAGGTACCAATAACTATGCTCAAAAACCCGAATATTTACAGTGGTTTTTCGAAAATTTTTCCTGAAAACCGACCTATGGAAAGGTTCAACACGCCGCCTCAGCCAACCTTTGCGCATCATAAATTCGCACTATAATATCATCTTAACACTATCTTTACGGTTAAGGACTGTCAGACAAAAGGACATTTTCCGCAGTATAGAGGCTACGATCGTTAACCTTTAACGTCAGTATCCAATCGAGTAATATTATATAGCATGGAAGCCTGAAGGATATGAATGTCTGCAATAGCTCGAAGGTGAGACATACTTCCCGCTCTTGCAAGACTATACACATGGAATGAACCGCTTCGCTCAAGGCTGCTGATTTCCCTTTCAAGTTATATCGAGAGAAAGAAGCGGCGGGCAAATATACTGAGAACGATTGCATGTGACATCTATTTCTTTGCACCCTCCCCCGCCCGGCACCATGCTCTTTTGCCCAACAAACTCGAGCCCCTTTTACCTCGTCGCAGACGCGACACCCTCGCAGACCGACCAAGTTCGCAGAAACCTTGGCTGGATTTCCAAACAAGAACCTTTCCCAGTTTCCCTGGGTGGCTCCTATTCATGACTGGCTTTCCCCTATTTCACTGAAGAGGGCTAAAAGGGCTCGAACTCCTCCCGCCTCCTTTGACTAAGTCAACTCCAGAACCTTCCCCCTCGACCCTTTCCTTCTATAGGTTAGACGGTGGGGTAAAGGGGAGTAACACGTAAACCACTTGATAATAGCTTCCACTCTCTTTCATCATCTGCCATCCCTTTCACGTTCTCCGTAGGAGTAGAAAGGGGGTCACGACTGAATTGAATCAGAGAGATTTATTCCGGCCAGGAACACAAGAAGGCCGAAATCCGTGGTAAAGAGGTTTAACGCATCGGCCTCCCTTCGTCCTGTGCACCAACTTTAGAGATAACTGCTTTTCTAAAGGATGAATAGCCGCAATATTAAAAAGGCGAACCCGATTTTTCCGTGGAAAATCAAGATTTTTTTTACTTTGATTTGCCTTTTTTTGGGCCAACTTTCCATCACTTTCAACCAAAGTTCAACCACCTACATAATTGAAAAACACTCGGCCTCGATAGGAGTTTTCTTAATTTGAATATATTTTTTTCAAATTATCATAGATACCTAATCAAAATTTTTAACAATAATTTAGTTTTAATACACCTCAGGGCCGGTTTATTGACAACATTTATCTCACCGATATCCCAGGAAGCTTTAGATAAACATTGCCTAAGAAATTTTTACATGGAAATTTGATGTATTTACATCAAATTTACTGTCGATTTACTGTCGAAATACCACTGTGGTGAACTTTATGTGAAGCTTTGTTGGACGTCGGACGAATAAATTTTGTTAATGAACCGGCAATTTTGTGTGTTCGTCAATTCAGTCAAATAAACATAATTCTCCGAATAAGTAGTTTCTTGGAAATGCAGACTGCGAATTTCCTCTTAACGTATCAATGGAAAATCTCATTCGGAGAATAATGGATATTAGATGAATGATCTGAATTTATGAACCGACCCTAAAACACCAAATAATAGCTTTTTCGACACATAGAATACAGAGTTCCTGTAGAAATAATTAATGAAAATCCGGGAAAGGCAGCCCAAGTGCTGAAACTCCTGCCCCCTGCCTGCTGCTGATCATGCAGTTTCAACTGAAGTGGGCCCAACTATGAGGCCAACTGCTCCATAATAGCGTTGCACGAACCGCCTATTTCAATTTCTCTTTTCCTCCCGAATCTCGACAGTTCGTTCGGTCCAGGGCAGGTCGGCCACCAACAACCGCAGATTCAAATGAAATCCCAACGCGTTCCATTGGAGGAGCAACGGTGCGTTATTAACAGCACTTCGGGTTTTCACTTGGTTACTTCGTCACCGATTAAACGAACGACCCCTGGCATCCATGGGCCGGCTTATAATGCGTCGAACACCCTCGACGAACGTCGAACGCGATTCTCCGTGCTGAGATAGGTAGTCACCCTTATGGACGAGTGAACTTGTTTTTGAACTGCTGTTCCCTCCGTTTGGCTGAGAAAATTTCCGTACTCATACACAATCGATTATTCTAATGATCGGATTCAAACGACGGGAGAGGTCATTTTGATGCAGCCCGTGTTGTATTTTTGATAGCATGAAGCGTAAGTTCTTGTTATTTTTTTTAGATTATTTACCAGAGGGTCTAATTGTATGTTTGCAATTCACCGGGTGAGAAATTCAGCGCCAACGCAAACGATTGGTCTTGCCTGCTTGGAAATGAAAATAATTGAAAGAGACGCAAAATCAATGCTTCAGTCCCGAGAGAGCTGCCGAATTTATGCGGCAAGTACCTACTACGGGTTATCACCAACTACCACGTAAACATTTCAAGGGCGGACTATTTTAAGCCAGATGCTGTTTTTGCACGTTTTCCCCGCGAAGTCTTATTATTAAAAAGTCAGGTCCCAATAATTTTTTCTTTTTAATTAGTTTCATCGAAGTTGAGGGCAACTTGCGGAATAAGAGAAAAGTCTTCGAACTTTTCTTTTTCAAGGAGAGAAAAGTGGAAGTAGGTTTAGGAAGGGGAGATACCGATGATGGGAGAGCTGGAAGGGCCACCGAAGGGAAAAATAACACTGCAAGTTTCTTGGAAATGCTTTTAATGGAGAATTTACTTTGCTTTATGAATTCCAGACACGGGAAATAGCTAAGTTGCAAATTTGCTGGCTCGTTAACAATAATAAGTATGTCTTCCGCGATGGAAATAACAAAATTTCTCTCTTGCACGATTGAGGTATGAAATGGCGATTTGTGTTTTCGTTCACACTGGGCCGCTAGAATCATTATGTAGGTAAACTTCAAGCACACGTGCTTATTATTTTTTATTAGTATTTTTCTTTTTTGCCCAGCATACGTGTATGGTACATAGAAAAAAGACCAAAAAATACCATCAGAAAAAATACCATAAAAAAATAAACATCAGATAGTTGGGGGATCAAGCAATCTAAAAACTTTAATCAGCTACGAGCTAAACCCAGAGACCCGTAACGTCAAAAGAAAATTTTAAGGCCAGGGCAAGAAATACGAAACCATTACGGAAAAATATTTTCCACGCTTTATAGCAGTCGAACAATAAGAAAATGGAATGGAAAGATATAAAGTCAAAATGGACCGGGCAGGTCTGAATAAGAATAAACCCCCGAGGGCTTATTAGTATACAATTTTCGAAAGGGCATAGATAGTACCATTCTC
This sequence comes from Nesidiocoris tenuis, assembly GCA_036186465.1. NCBI lineage: Eukaryota > Metazoa > Arthropoda > Insecta > Hemiptera > Miridae > Nesidiocoris > Nesidiocoris tenuis. The sequence goes on along the minus strand of AP028909.1, from coordinate 30,963,911 downwards.
AGTCGTTTCGAACGGATTTAATGGTCCATGAGGATGACCCAATAAAAAGATGAGGTCTGGAAATGGCGAAGTCGGAGTGGGAAGAAGCGGAGGAAATATTACCGTGAACCAGACCCGCCAACCTATGATCGGGAAATTTCCCAGCACCCAACCGATGAAACTTGGCTTCATAAACCGCGAAAGGACTCGGCGTTTTACAGCATCTTCAACAAAGAGGCAAGAGAGAGGAGGAATTGACAGTTACAACTGCTGGGTTGTATTTATGCTGACGCCCTCGGAGGCAATACATAACTGCACAAAAATGCAAAGAGACGTTACAAGATTAGGTACAACTAATCAAATATCTGAGCATCTAAGATCGGATGGAAAGGGCGTGTTAAGGAGAAGAAGGAGAAGGAAAAAAAGGAGAGGAAGAAGAGGAAACTATGGCCCTCAAGCTCAGAAAGATGTACCGGCTGGTCGGCTGGTCTACCGTGTACAATCAAGTGGTGCTCAACCCAGTTCGGGCGTATGGCTCGCAGTTGAGGGACTGCACAGCTTCAATTGATAAGAGAGATCATTCCACTCGCTGCGAATGATTCTTCTACAATCTTCAACCGATGAACAACCTTGGATATTCTCAAGCGATAAGCGACACGTCTCTTCGGACTCAATGAAGAATCTGTCATCGCCGCATGATGATTACCTCTCGTTCGAGGATTAGGAGCCCCTGACGCCTGCAGCAGGCCAACACGCGCACATGCCTCGCGGGAACGATCAATTGGCTGACCTTTGGCCGCTCGAGGCGGGCTCGTGACACCTTACCTTCTCTGAGAACCTACAACCTAGTCCGATCTAATGCAATTAAAAAAATAGACAACTTAATAGGTGAAAAAGTCGAATAAAATGAATCACAATGGCTATAAATCGAAGAAGGGCCGTATCCAGGTTATGTAACAATGAATAGTTTGCTAGGGATGAATAGTTGAACGTAAGAGAAGTAGCCAAGTTTAGTAACACAGCCTGGAAGGCAAAACGAGGTCAAAGGTGGGGAACTGGGTCTGCAAGGGTTGAGGGAAGAGTGGAGTCCCTCACAGAAAGGGAAGCGAAAGAAAGAAAAGCTGAAGGACGGAATGGCGAAGGATTCAAAGAGAAGAGTGCGAGGGGCTGCGACGGAGTGCAAGGGGGATGACGGTCCTGTCTCGAAGTGGAAGGTGTCGAGACAAGAAGGTCAAGGGAGGTAAATTGCCAAGGAGGAAATGACAGCAAGACTTCCCTTATTTCTCTACCTTTTTCGGCGAAAGCCCTTCTGACTTCACGGCCTGGCAACTGCTTCATCCATGCGGCAATTCAACGCCCGCTGAAGCCAGCATTAAAATACCTCATGTGTAGTACCTACTTGCGATACGTCCAGCTCAGTTTTGTGAGTGACAACGAATCATAACAAAGCTAGACTCCTTTTATATACAGAGGTCTTTCGAACCATCCATCATATTTGAGGATCTAAGCCAAAGAGTTGGCACGAGTGAGGTTGATGTGGGTCTACGAGATAGAAGATTTCTCGGACAAGTTCGAGAGGGACACCACATGGTGAGGGTCTGCATGCGCCATATTCATAAGGTGCCAACCCAAGGAACCGGTCCTAATTCCGGATGCGTAGTAGTCCTCTAGCATAGGACTCTAGCTTTCACGACTCACCGAAAATTCCAAGTCACTTCGTCCTCACTCCTTGTGTATGCAACAATATATTTTTTCTTAGAGTGGATCAAGTAGGCTATAGGTACTTACTTCTATCTTAAAGAAGTAGTTTTACACAAAAACTGGATGATTCCATATTTTTAACGTCTTGCAAAATGAAGGTAGGTACTAAAAGGCAATTTATAACGAATTCGAACTCACAACTTGGAGCCTCAGAGGAACCTTCGATCTCTTACCTGAAAAAAACGCAAAAAAATAAATTATTTTTGAACAAACGGTTGTAAAACGTAATCAAATATGACAAAATATGACAGAACTCTTATTGACAGCTGAACAGGTAGAGGCCCAATTTTCACGTTTTCCAAAAATTCTTATAATATTGGCCCTTTGGGTGCTCAAATTAATATTGATATGCAAACAAGCCAATTTAGTAAGAATGAAAGTCCTATGAATTCTTAGAAACACGAATCCATCAACTACCTGTTACCGAAAACCATTTCAGCTGTTCATTTTATCCTCTCACAAAAGCCTGAGTTTTACAAAGTGAATTCCACTGGTTACATTTTTCGACGGAAAGGGGTACAATATATACGATTTTCCCCTTCTGGGGCAATTTACCTTTTTGGGCCCAAACGTCTTTTTCTATCATGAATACCGGATCCACGGTTGGATCGGGCCCCAACTCGACCTCTCTCAAAGGAAATCACTCGTCAAGGAGAAGAAAAAAGCAAATGGGATAAAACTGTAGGGAGACTAGGGAGAAGGGAAGGGGAAATAGCCTACACTCGCCTGCTTAGAGATGGAACGAGGAGTAAGGAATTCCCTCGATGGAAAGAGGCTGCTTTGCGGAAAAAGGATTAGATCCCAACATGATACATACTATGTACAAGTATGCTGAACGTCCAAATATTTTCTATACCAATCTCATGAGAAATTGTCCGAAGCATATTTCAAGCACCGAAAACATTGTTTTTGAGGTATGAAGGCTAAATCGCGAAAAAAGGATCAAAAGTGCAGCACCCCTCTCATGTCTCATTGTGAAGGGATCAAGTAAGTATGCAGCCAAATCATTCAAGTTCAAGATTTGCTTTGGTTACGAAAAAAATTTGGTCTCAACCATAGCACATCAATAAGACTACCTGGTACGAGGCTTGACAGCACATGCGCGGAGAGGCCCTTTAAATCATCGATTTCACGTTTCCATAGCCAGTAGGTAGATATACAAACTGGAAAGTACAACGATAATGGCCGAGTACACGGGCAGGAACTTTGTATCCCCTCACACATAGGCTAACTTGGAAAAGGGGACCTCGACTAAGGACGTCCTCGAAGCGCATGAGAGTTATTGCTAAGGGGCATTAAAAGTCGCTTTTATCGATGAGATTACCTCTTCAAGCAGTTAGGGAAACTAGCGAGCAGGGGCTGCAGAAATCGGAGAAGGCAACGATAGAAGCCGAGGGGTGGGGACTGTTAACAAATGATGTCGGAAAAGCTTTTATAGTGTTCAACAGCTTAGGGGCCAACTAGTTTTACGGCCCGAGACCCAGTCGACCCGACAGCGGCGGAGACAAAAAGCCGGGCGGTTCTACAGCGGACGCTTTTTGTGCCTCGTCGGACGTCGTTGCCGGTCGTCAGTTGTTGAGCGGAGAGGGCGAGGTTTGATACGCAATCGTGGAACTGGTAAAAACGGAGCACATTAATCGCTGACTATGGGCAAATGGCGAGGCGGTCTTTTGGAGTGGAAACTAGGGGCTCAAAACAATGACCATGGTTTACATTACAACCACGAATGGGATGGAATCGCTCCGTCGATGAAACCGATCTATTTAAATCAACTTCAACATGACTTCCTCTACATCAATCTAAAAACTAGACCTGAAACCCGAACATCTATTCAAAACTTGGCCTTCAGACCTTATCCGAACAAGAAACTTTTGCCATTGCCTGAAATTTCACAGAATGGCTTTAAACTGAAATTGGACTATCAGTAGGTAACGATTTGTCAGTCAATCGATCAATAAGGCATTTGACGTTTGTTGCCTGGTGAGGGAACTGCAAACGACAGTCAATCCTGAAGATCAATGACACGTCTGGGGATTGAATTGAATCAATCCGCTCTTAGAGGGGTTGCAGTCTGATCTGAACTGGCTGAACTAGAAAACGAAACTCGAGACGGCCGCTCCTTAACATATCAACCAGGGGGTCGGCAAAAACTTGAAATGCGATAGCGGACTTTTTGGATTATGGAGTTATATATCTGTGAGAGTTCCGGATGGTCAGGCCTGCTAAAAAAGCAGCCGGGACTGGATTCAAACGGATCGGGAGAAGGGAGCGATTCGTGTCATCACTTTACGAAGCCTAACACTGGTTTCTCACGGGAGTCGATACCATCGTGGCCTGGGGCCATCCTCAGGGCACGTCGGAGTGGGAACAACGGCTATAACGATACTGGGACCGTATGGACCTGTCGCGCAACGTGGAAGGGATATCGGTCAGAATGGTCACCTCGCCCACCGTGTTCGGTTCATTCAAGGATCAGGTGGATCTTTGGTGGGGAACGGGCGGCCAAGTTGTAGCAGAGGCGGTTTGGTGAGACGCATCGGGTTTCATCAATGGGCCACCAACATCGGTCACTTAAAGTTGGGCCAGCTCAACTATGTTATCACCTTGGATAAAATATCAAATCCGAGGAGGTCAATGACTTAGCACTAGAGTGGATATCAGGTTGAGCAAAAGTCGCAAGGATATCAATCAGAGGCTATTTTTAATACAAATTATTATAACCATTTGATTCATCAATATGCGCGTATCCAGTCCCCACATTTTCAAAGGTCAAATGAATAATTTTTTTAAATTCAAAATATAGCATTTTCCGGTCGAATCGAGAATTTCCTAAACCAAATTGAGAATTGTCAAGGCAATTTGGTTAGAAAATTTTCCAATTTTGTTAGGAAACATCCCAATTTAGGTACCTAATAATTTCCTAATTATTTATAAAAATTCTCAATCCGGCTTGGGAATGCTTAAAAAAATTGGTGCCTAGCTCACAAGTTTAGACAATTTTTCTAGTTATCAATCATCATGAACCACTTCGGGGGTCAATTAGCAAATATGAAAGTAGGTAACTATCAATTTTTTTCTTCCAAAAACTATAACGGCTCAGCATAGCGGCCAAAGATCCGTCCCTTGATTGGCTGAGAACTTAGCAACGGAACATTGGAAAGAGAAATGATTGAGTCACGAAAACGATATGCAACCGAAAGAAATCCGCCGACGAAATCTTGGCGTGCTGCTGTTGAGAAATGAAAATTAATCGACATGGGAACCAACGGTAGTTTCGGATGAATGAAATCTTGGCAGGCGAAGATATTCTCATGGTAGACAACAACAATCAGTAGGGTCAATCGTAAGCCTTCAAGGTTGTCACTCCAGGGGATCGTTTGGAAACGACTCCACTCAAATTGATAAAATGGTTCCTTCTCCACTCCATCTTAATGGGAGCTAAGCGGTTCGACAATGGAACAAGGAGATGGGTCATTCTGATAACCCGATACGACTACTGAGCGTACCTTGATTTAGTCATCGACACTTAGACATTGTTGCTAGGTGTACTAATTTTTTCAGTTTCTTTGTATACGCGTGGATGTATAGGAATTCGAGGGATTGTCAACATTTTGGGAATTTCTCCGAGTTTTCCTGAATTTGAGGGAATTCCATAAAACAAAAGAATTTTATTCATCCTCCATTAGTATCAGATACTAGAGATTCTCTAGTATTGAACATTGTAGTGTTGTTTAACAAAAACTATGAAAATATTTACATTTCTCAATAAAATATGCATCAATACATAGATATTTAATGAAATATTTCCCATCTCTTCCCCATCCCGGAAGTCTGCACGAAAGTATTCTTTTGGAAAGCTCCTCACAAGTGGAAGGTCACTTCCCTTTCCCCGCTAAATTAATCGATTAGCCGCTCACAGTAGTCGGGAATCATCAACAAAATAGAAATAGAAATATTGTTAACCATAAGAAATGGTCAGAAAACATTTTCAGCTGACTTACCTACAGGGCGAGCACCAAATAAATTTACAACACTTTACAACGAGATTACCGTGCACCGAGCCAAGAGACCAATCCCCACCACCTCCACAGCAGCTGACCTCCAGTTCGGCGCGGAGCAGTTTTTTAGTCATCCGGTGCACCTGTTCTCGAAAGGTGAGTCTCTCAACCCAAATGTACTTAACTTCTTTCTTGTCGAAAGAAGAGTCTGAAGGAATTACGTTTTTGAAACGGGAACTATTTCTTTATGAATTTGATCAAGTCCAAGTGAGTTTGATCCAATGATCAATATGTGTAAATAAATCAATATCACATCAATATGCGTTGACGAATAAAGCAGGTACATATCGTCGGCACCACGCCATAACCGCGAAACTGCTCAGTAATAATGAGAAGTTTCGCGGTTATGGCGTGGTGCCGACGATATAATTTACGTAGATCGTAGAATAAATAATCACACAACCCAAGTGAAAACCCATTTGAATCAATTTCAAACCTATGATCATGGGGACAGAAAATGAATGCCACACATGAACCAACTTTCCTACATGTCAAAAGCAACTGAATCAAGCTTCAAGAATCTGTGGGACCCAATCTAGTCATTTCAAATGTTTAGGTCAAATATGTCAGGGGACTACAGCTGCACTGAACTGTGCAATTGGTTACAGCGAAATGGATTCTGATAATCGCATCATCCACCCTTGCGGTCGGGACCTTGAAAGCAGTGGCTGCATTCACTAGCATTATCCCCTGTGATGCAGCATACAGCTAACCCGGACCAATCCCGGTTCGAGATTAGCTTGTTGAGTCAACACGTCGAAATTATACCGTGAGATACCATCAACTCAAAAGCCGGACTCCGATGAACAATCTATAGTAATGATAGATGGCTAGACGGCATTGCTGTAGGCGGGTGAAATGTTGACCGAATTGGTCGTTCCCTAATGTCAACATCAACACGAGAAATAATTACGGCATTAGGAACAGAGCAGAGTCGATTATCAATGTTTATGTACTTGAGACTCAAGGTAATCTAATAGGTATGCACCGGTGCACCGGGACAATCGACCTGAGGACTAGCAAGAAAATTAGGAACTTGATGCTTAGCCAGATCGACAGATTTCTTAATACGTACAATTCGAATCAAATATGGATATATACCCTAGGGATCAATGGGTATGGTAGTCGACAGGGCAAGCATTTCAAATCTTCAACTTCAAAACTCACATTGCAAAACTTCAGAAATGACAATAGAACTTTAATCAATTTTTTTGTTGAAAATTTGGTTGTTTTTGAAAACTAGGTATACTACTAGTGCAAGACAGGAAGTTAACTAAATTAATTCTACTCAAATCGGCATTTTTCAAGCGTTGTTCATCGACCTGACTACCGCATTTTCCGAAATTGAGCGATTTGTCGCACCAATCGAGCACTTTGCCGCCAGGCCGGCCTATTGCCGATTGAGTCAACCGGTAAAAGGAACTATCAACATCAAGGGGAACTATCTTTTTTCGCTCCTCGAAATAATATGAATGCAGATGTGAAACGAACGGAACGGACGATTTACAAGCGAAGAAGGGCGGGGTGGAACTCGTCCGCTCTTGTTTCAGTGGCCGATAGCAGAACGAGTGGCGCGGATCGGCGTGGGAACACGAGGCCAAAAGAACGGAAACCGGTTGGGTAGGTAACAGGTAGCCGGAGCTACAACAGCCCTTATTACGTCATAACCTCGACAAGACGACCGAAGAAGAAGGAGAAGACGGGAATAGGAGCACGACCGACAGCAACAGTCCACCATCTTCCAGATCTTCTACCGTTGAGCCGAGCAAATGTAACAAGAGGACGACAGAGCAGTAAACTGAGAGAAGATCTCGCTTCAAAATAACAAGAAACGATACGAGTAAAGTCATCTCAAGTGACTGCTCCATCCTCCTTGTTCCCGAAAATGGAGAGAACCTGAGCCCTGAGATACGGCCAAGTCTCAAGATGATAAATACTTTCTACGGTACGGGTTACCCCGATTGTTCAAGACGGTTCCCATCGTTCTGTTCCCGAAGAATCGGGGAAGCGAAGGTAATGATGAGTTGTAGTTTCAGTAATTAAGTCAAATTTAGTTCTCGAACAGAGTACGTACACATCATATCGGGACCACGAGATACAGCACAAGAAACCAAACACAAACTCTACGCTCCTGATATTAACACCTGAGCGGCCGAAGGGCCAATCTGCATTTTTTTTCTAAAGCAGATTGGCCCCTAGCGGCTGAGATGACGATAGTATACGGAAGGGCTAATCTCAATCAGGGAATTGGAGTACATTAACTAATTCCTAAGAAATGTTCAGTATCACCATTAAAATAATATTTTATTTTAGGACATATCATGTAAGCGTCCTTGGATAAATCTAGCTGTAAATGAATTGACAAACCGGCCCGCAATATTTAGTTGGTTGACGAGGATGTATAATTTAAATTTTAATACCAGAGCGCCTACTTGGTTGTCATGGGAATGCCAGACTGCGACATTTCCAATCGAGTCAATTGGCCAATAGGCAATAACAGGACATTATAACAGGAAGCTTCCCAAGACATGCGACTATTTCTGAATCGAGCGTGGGAGAGGCAACCTGAAGAATTAGGGCACAATTTAAAAGCCGTCGAAGAGAACATTTGCGTTTTTCCAACCGATGTATAGGTGGATGTATAACAGTACAAGGCCGTCTCCTTTGTGAGGAACAACTGGCAATATAAGCGTGTGGGACGTACGTCGAGGCGAACCAGACGACTGCCCCCGTACATGCGCAAGAACATAGCGGATTTCCATTTTCATTCAGCTGGTCTTGGCAACACTAACGAAGAGATTGCAATGAACAAGATGCCAATCACGAGTGGGCAGTTGATATAGAGCTTGCACAAACGGTTATGCCATGAAGTAATAAATTTGAGTCATATTTCTGCAGCTAACGGTATACGGATAGAATATCAATTCAGAAACAAAATATTAGGTATATAAAATAGTGATATTCATTTTGATTTCTACATCAGGAAATGGCTAAAAACAATCATTTCAATGCTGAAAATTGCCTAACAAGTTTTCCAGTCAAAACAATAACAGGACATTATAACAAGAAGTTTTCCAAGCTTCCAACTAACACACAGTGGATTTTTTTTGTGTCATGTGTTTGACTAAGGAGGTTCTCAAAGCTGAAGGTGGAGATGAAACAGCCAATGAGTAAATTTTCGTGTCTAAAAGCCACAAGAACGTCCCATAAATTACATAATGGCTAGTATGCATAAAATGGAAGCTGATGCTTGAAGTAGAAGGTAGAAGTAGAGGCTTTACCTCGTGCTTCAAGTACAAGCGCTGCCTCCAAATTGTATGCAAAAAAATGAAGGATCTGCTACGAAGCAGATGCTAAGGGAAGGTAGTAAGAACTCCAACTGTGGATGCCGTCACGTACGCCACCCCCCACCCCCTTCATTGGAACTCCGGTGAATCACAACGCTATGAAAATGTAAATTGTATTGTTTCATATTTGAATAAAATTATTTGCAAAATTATTTCTCTTCTCTTTTGTTAAAATCTGTCAGGTATAACTATCGATTAGAAGTTTGGAGCATCGCTGTAATTTCTCTTCGTTTTTGCTTCCCTCTTGCAAGAACAGCATGGCTGGGTTCTTCCTCAGGTTCGTCGAGGCTAGGATCGCTGGAGTCACTGCTTTCGCCATTTGGGTCCTCAAAATTGTCGTGATCGTTCAAATACTTAGCAACGTTATGTAATATGAAAGCAGACAGGATAAAAGTGGCCAGCTTCTGCTGACCAACTCTCACGGTGTACTGCATCATGGGAAACCTTTTTCTTCATTTGACCAAAACACCGTTCAATAATGGCTCTTTCAGATTTGTGAACGCGGTTAAATTCCCTCTCTGCCGCAGTAGTGGGGTCTTTATAAGGGACCATCAACCATGGGGCAAGGCCGTACCCTTCATCTCCTAAAAGCACAGCGTTTTCGGTACCCCGCATGAATCTGTATACCGCACTGTTTCTCCAAATTCGAGAATCATGAACAGATCCAGGCCAACGTATATCGACACTGGTGAATCTCTCAGCACCATCACATGTTGCTTGTACATTAATGCTAGCCACGCCTTTTCTATTCACATATTCATCCCCGTGAATTTTAGGTTTAATTATTTTAATGTGGGTGCAATCGAGGGCACCGATGGCAAAAGGAAATGATTTCGACAGTTGCCACACCTGTCGACTTTCTTCTATTGCTTCCTGATTTCTCGGAAACTTAATCCATAAATCTGCCTTTTCTACGATCTTATTTGAGACGAATTCCACTGTACGAGAAACGGTGCTCTGGTGCACCCCTACGTCTTCTCCCACTCCAACCTGGAATCCTGGATCTGCCAAGTATCTGAGGAAAGTTTTCATTTTTTGTTCAGGCGAAAGCGCCCCACCTCTAGTTTCGATTTCTGGGCCCAAAAAGTGATCGCTTATCCACTTCACGTTCTCTTCTTCAAACCGGAATAACTTTTTAAACTCACTCACTCTGCACGACCTCCGTTCTTTATAAACTTTAGCACTACGCACTTGCATGAATGCGGCCATTCTGGGCGGCTTCCACTTGCAGACTGAGGACCGTAGTCTGCTCTGGACCATGCTACGATTTTTCGAAGCATTACCTTCACCAAATACTTTTTATGCATACAATGTGGAGTCGATGCTACAGCACCTGCACCATTTACTTTACTTCGGAGTAAACTGTGGTAGCAAGTGCTATAGCATTTACTTTTTATGCATAGAAATCGAAGCATTTACTGTAGTATTGAAGCATCTACTGGAGGAAAAGCATCTGCTTCTTCTTTATGCATACTAGCCAATATGTAATTATGTACCAATTATATGTACCATTGATTTCCAGAGTTCTCCAGGGTGGGGACTTACGATTGAAGAACATTCATGAAAACAACATCAGGCAAGTCCACGTTTCGCGACCAGAAAAAATCGTTTTTTTTTCGAAGCACTGTTTATACATCAGTTTCAAGCATTATATTTCTTCATTGATGTACTTTTTATTTTCTCGATAACTTTTCACGATCTGGAACAATCCGAGGCTAGTGAAACAATCGCACCATCGGTTTTCTTCTTTTTTTCGAATCGCACCAAACGGCTCGTTCCATTTTAAAACGTTCGATCATTGGCAGTCGAAACGGATAAAAAACATCGAATAGAGGGAGATAAAAAAAGTTGTATTTATACACGTACCAAACTGCGTTCTACTGCTTTTTCCGAGAGCCGATAAGATTCAATCTCTTCGAAGCGCTGGCGGGCGAGAGGATTAAAAAGGTTCAACAAGTACTCACGGGGTGACCGGTCTCGCTGTTTCTTCAACACCCCATCAAATTCATCCCCTGGCCCTAATATCCGAGGCTGGATACAATTTTAAACAAAGGGATTTAGCGATTTAGTTAAAAGAGCCCGACAAGTACCGAAGAGGATTCAATCAACCGTAGGCACGGGCGGCGCAACGGGCGGGTGAAAAACAAACCGGAAAACACCGCCGCCACCGGAAAAACGGAAAAGCCGGCGGTAGATGGCGGGCCGTCTATTTTGGTAATGACTGCTAGAAAAGCGAATAAATTAGTTCCTACTTTAATGACCCGTGGTTCGATCCGAAAGTTATTTTGCTGATGCAGCCGACAAACATCCTCATTGCCAAGGAGTGAAAGCAACGACAATGTCTGCCGAACACAAAAGTTAACTTTTAATTTTTTAATTAATAGTTTAAACAGGCGAAGCACGAATGCGCGACTTCGGATAGCCAATGAAGACGCCGGAGATCTGAGGCGACGCCACCTCGCCCAATCATACATCAGTTCAGGCATATTTTTGGCTGCTCCGAACTACCCTTAGGACCGTTCCAGTGATTCCAGTTCCATGGCTCGGACGACGGGCTTAACAAGGCTGCCAACATGTTGGGCTTAACATAGCCAAGTGTTCGTAAGGAGGTGCCTAAATAAACCCGAATTTCGCTTTCGCCCTCACTCATTCGGACTGGAAATGACGAATTCATTCCGATGCCGCCCTTAGCAACAGCAGGAGTGCGAGAAATCGAAGTGAAGCTTCAATAACGGAAGTGGAGCAGGTGTTTTATTATTCAAAAGTAAATGCCGCAATTGAAACAGCGCCAGAGTGGATGGAGATGGAAGATCGGAACACAGAGCGCGCAGATAAAGAGAGGAGAGTCGATCGTTCCGTTCATCTGATTTAGGTATGTGCGGTCGACTCGTGGTAATACCGCCTGAGTGACGAGGAGGGGGCCAACTCCACCCCTCTATTTGCATACAGTCAACTTCAACTACAGTAGGCAAGTGGGCGGCTGACGTGCAACAAAGGAACTACCAACTTCAACTGCCGACGGTTTACGGTGAATTGTGCAATGTTCCGCGTAGACAGGCTACATGACATTCTATTATACATTGTCTTCATCGGGAAGGTTGAGTCGTGTGAACTGAGTCGCGCCTGGGCGAATGTCAATGCGCAATGTTCGCAAAAGGAAAGAAACGCTTAACATGCGCGCCATAAAGCGCCAAGACCGCTTCGGCGTTTTCCGCGCGAAATGCGTTTTTAGCCGTTGTAAGCGTACGAGCAGTGGGCGGCTGGAATGCCGTGAGCCGCAGCGTTTGCAACATTTTCAGATCGTAACGTTTGCTGGTTTCGACGGAAAAACCAGTGGTGCGTATATAGAAAACTATCAAACATATATAGAAAGAATATCAGAAAACTCGCTATGCCAAATTTAAAACTCGCCTGAAATCAAAATAATATTTTATTATGTCAAGTTATCGGGGTAAGAGAAATATCCACGTATTCTGCAGGGTAAAACAAAGATTTTAAGTCTCGATCTCAAGTCATAAATCTGCAACGAAGGTATCATCAACGTCGACTTTTTCTCATTTTAATTGTTTAAATTTTAAATTCGTTCGCTTGCACCAAGGCAGACCATTCCACGGTGTTCAGATCAAAAAACTGGAAGTACCTACCTAACTAGAAACTTCATCGCTCCAGTTGTTTAAAAGGCGCTGTAGAGGGAGGGGAAACACGGACAACAAAAAAGACAAGTCCACGAAAGGCTCGCTACGGATTCGAAGTTCCTCGGACAAGAAGATGAAGAAGGATTAAAAGAAAAAGAAGAAGAAAACGAGGACGAGGAAGGCGCATAATAAACCTGTACCGGCAAGGGGGCAAGGGGTGGGGGACAGGTACGGGAGCCGGCGAGGGCCCGACTTGACTGGATAGGCCGATTGCCGGGAGCGGCCTGCCCTGATCTGACCCTGCAAAGGGAACAACACCTGCCGAGGGACGCGGAGGCCCAAGTAGGAGGTAGAAGTGAAGCAACAGACACGGGAAGCTGGAGAGAACAGGTTCGGGCCCGATGGGGAGAGGGTGACCACGCGCCAGGCCCACGACTCGCACCGGCCAGGGCCACGTTCTGGAACTGGACCTGTTGGTACTCGTACGTGCATCTACCCCCACCCTACGTGGTCCCTTCTTGTCGTAATGCGTGGCCACCGACTGACCCTTTCACTAATTCGAATCAAACAAACATCCTAGCTTTCGGCGTGAGGCACCGGCGCGTAACGTTCAGTAATGAATGAGAGCGCAGCAAAACCTCAAACACGCGTAAAATTAAAATCTGAATCAATGGCAGAGTGTCGAAAATGCTAAGCGTATTTGGAAATTCTATTTAGGTATCAAAACGTTCAAAGGCAAAATGTCAAAAATGTACCGCAAACGTTATGGTTTTTACTTACATATTTACCTTGCAGAATACTTGGATATTTGTTATGCTGGAAACTTGGCGTAGGTATTTTGATTACAGCTAGTTTAACAGGTTTACAAGATTTTTTTAGCTTTGATAGGTATTTGCTGAGTAAACGTACGGAGAGAAACATTCCCGCCGAACCGCTTTCAATCCTTGGCCATTCACCATACCCAGTTCGTGGCGCAAAAATGGGAAATTGAGCCCAAACTAATCGGAGTTTTAGACTAATTTTCTACTAATTAGTAGATCTATCTTCTAATAGACCATAGGGCGTTTTCTCAATAAGCTGGGTTGATCTATGAATTCGTCCTGGCGCACCACTGATATCTAAATTGAAACTCCGTATTATTCCTCAATAAGGACGAGAGGGGAGGCTGAGGCATTACAGGATCTACCAGCAAACCAATCATGATCAAGTCCTATGCATAGTATGCTGACCAACATGCTTTGGTAGATGAAACATAATATTCAATAGATAGATTGGTAATGGGATAACCCTCGCAAGGCTCTAATCAGAAGGAACGCAGAGATGATTGACAATTCTAACAATGGGAACCATTGGCCTATAGTAGTTGGGTAGCTCACCTCGTGTTCAGCTGGCAATGATTGATAACCCTTTATGAGGGTATTACCCTATCATCTTCTCTTGGCCCCATTGAGGGAATGTAACACATGATTCAAAGGGCGACTACAAGAACACATAATGGTTACAACTGAAAAACGCGTGATGAGGTTATCTGATTTAGGGAGGAGCTTATGGTATGATGACAGAAAAACTTAGGACTAACTGATGCTTTAAGAAATGTGGGTGAGATGGTAAAAAACCTAGAAGAACCTTTCTTCGATAAGTTCAAAAACCTCCTGAACATAGAAATACCTAGGCACTCAAGTTGTCGGATTTAGGAAAAAAATAAAGGGATTCAAATCAAGATTTAAATTTTAAGGCAGGATAAATCATTTCATTTTTGTGAAGGACCAGCTAATATAAAAATGGAATTAGTAAAAATTAAAAATATAATTATTTGCAATAATTTATTATTGTTTTCAATTATTGTTACAATTATTATTATTGTTTATTTATTATTTATTTATTATTGTTTACAATTATTTAAAATAATTTTAATTATTAAAAAACAATTTCTCATGCTTCGGAAACCGAGACGTCGTACAGTAGATATTATTTTAGTTGAATGAATTCGAAAAAAGGAGAAAACTGTGAGAGACACGGAAGTTTTTGTAGAGTTTAGCACGATCAAATCATGATCGCATGTAAGCATCTACACATTCGAAGAAAGAATTATTGCTCACTTTAGCCACCTGAAGAAAACCACCTATAATTGTCGAATCTAGTATCCTATTATCCGAGCAACGGGGGCTAATTATGCTGGTATCTCAAGATCCAAACGATAACCGCCTGTTGTAATGGGAGCCCCGGAGCAGTTGATCAACATCAATTTCCTTGGTTAGGGTTATTTTCCAATGGCTGGCCTGAATCCATTGATGCAGGCGGCGTTAAGGTAGATACCTACATAGGAGACCACCCAAATTTTCAGAGGATTGTTTTCCCACCTCAAAGCAGGTAGGTAGGTACCTACTGTTTTGCAGAAAATTAGATCACAACCAGCATAGAGGCAGGTGTAAATTATGATTTTCTCATTATGTTTTTTCGAGCGGTAAAAATGGAAGAATTCACGAATTCAAGGTCTTCAAAACGACGTCTCAATTTTCTTTATGTACCTACAAAAAAGGTTTTATATATGTATACCAAAATGTTTTTTTTTTCAAATAGGTACATACCTATTAACCAGTAACTTGATGCACCTACTATGGTTTTACCCAGTATAGGTTTTTAAAATTAAAACCCATTATTTTTGCATCAATAGCCACAGTCAAGTCTAAGGAGTTAAGGAGTAGAAGGACCCTGTTATAATTTTTAAAGAGTAGTCACCCTCTAAAAAAGCATCTTCTGTGGATTTATCATAACGATAGATTTGTTCAAATCGATAAACTCTCTAGCCCTAACAATATTGGCCCAAATGTTCGAGGTTAAAATGGTTATAAAGCAAGTAGGGAGGATATGTTTCGAAAAATTAACATACCATGAAACAGGTGGCGCCAGTTCTTCAGCAGCAGGTGCACGAGTGGGCAGCAGTCGCACAGATTAGATACACAAACACAAAGTATCACAAGCACGATGTCACAGTCGCACACATACACATGGGCACTGAATATTGTCACAGTTGGAAAATCGTCACAATGGAAAATTGGTCGCTTTTCCGCCACGACCGGGACTCATTTTCCGCGACGTTCACGAGTATTTTATCACACAAGGGCGCGCGTAGGACGTCGGCAGGTGGTGACCGGTCTCGAACTCGGCGGCAAGTGAAACGAGAACGGGCAGGAGGTGCCCCCTGTGATCGGATAGGAGTCTGATGCCCGATGTCTGAAACAAGGGCAGGGGCAGCCAGCGCCTTAGACTTGGGTTGGCCCGTCTGGAGCCCCCACCTTTTCCAGGACCAACAGAACCTGATCCCTTCCACACGTAGCGAGTTCACACTTTCCGAACTGATGGCGCGCACCGACCCCACACATGCAAATCTATTATCAATCAGGTGTACGACGAACTTTTCCGCCTCTAAAAATTAGGGGAAATCGGGCTAATGAGCTGATTTTGGGGGTATTTGTTTCACCTTGCGGAATACGCGGATGTTTTTTGTACTCCTGTAACTAGACGTCCATGTCTGAATATTGATTTTAGGCGGATTTTACATGATTGGTGACTGACGAATGTCACTGTTGAATTTATCAGTGGAACCTCTCTTCAGTGTCGATGAATGCGGTCGACCGTTGACAAGTTCGGAGAAAAACACGCTTCGGGGGTGTTTTCAAGTACGTTTACCAATTGGTTTTAATTCATGTAACTTTCGTTAATGTTCGTAGGTATTGAGTGAACTGGCCAACAGATAGGTACTAATTTTTCAAACCGAAGTCTAATTCGACCCCAAAAAGGGGCGGTTACTCAAGTACTTGTTAAAGGTTTGTAGGTGACTTTTTTCACAATCTATGTTTTGCTGTCACTCAATCAGCTCTCGAAGTCGCTATTTAAGACTTTTTCATTTTTGTAGGACCAATGCAGTACAAATTCGGGAAAAATCGCATTTTTTCGAGACCTAGCATTTGGTAGCTTGTTTGTGGTTTGACTTTTTCGATTTTTTGTAGATTTTTACTTCCATATTTACAGAGTAAATGGAAGTATTGTGATCGTCCTAAAATCGAGAATCGGAACGGAGCTTCAGAAAAAACTTTTTCTTATACACATTTACTCAGAATCACTTCCTGAACAAGTGTCTGTGTGTCCGTGTGTCTGTGTGTCCGTGTGTCCGTGTGTCCGTCTGTCCGTCTGTCCGTCTGTCCGTCTGTCCGTCTGTGGTCATTTACAAAAATGGCCATAACTCCCTCATTTCTCAACCTTTTTTCAAATTTCTTGAACTGAAATGTTTGTCTCGGCAAGACCTAACACCCTGTTTAATCGGAATTTGGATTACGCACAGTACTTCCGATATATTTGCATTTTTAGTGTTTTCTATTTTATTTTTTTCTGGCTACAAAAATGAACCGATTTGAGCGTTCTTGGTCTTAAAATCTTTGTTTTGCCTTGCAGAATATGTGGATATTTTTTACATTCCGAAAATGTGGCGTTTTTCATTTTGGGCGAATTTTAAAATTTTAATAGTGAATTTTTCGATATTTTTGGCCTAATCACCCTTAAAAGCAGTCAAAATATGATCAAATTGTGTCAAAATTTTACGTTTCAAAATATGGAAGTATTGTGTGTTATCTACGCACCACTGGTTTTCTTTCAAAATTCAAATCGAAGAAGTGAGATATAAAAAAAGTGTCAGTAAAAAATAAAACCGACTCCAAAAGACATCATAAACAACTAAAATGTAAAAAATGAAGATTTTCTAGAAAATATTTTGACAGCAATTTTTAAATTGTTTTTTAGTCTTTAGTTTTTTTTTAGCCTCCTAAGTAATAGTTATTCATTTTTTAATTCCTCACTTAAACAGCCCACTCCAAAGTCATCTAATTTAGTGCTTGTCTATTTAGGGCGCATAAGCTGCTGACGAAGTGGAGGCACCGACATCGACGTGAGATTTTAAAAACCTGAATTTTTCTAAAAAAAAAAACTTTGAAAATTGACTTTAAAATCTTTTTATACGAATATTTTGATTCTTAACTTTTTAGTTTTTTTTTTATGCGTCTCCATAAAGTCAGTTATACTTATTTAATTTTTACATACACTGTCAGAAATGAACATCTTAATTTTAAGATGTTTCCGGCTGTCCCCGAATCGAAGATGCAATAAAACATCTTAATATCAAGATGTTTTAAAACATTTAACAAGTATCTTAAAATTCAGTTACTTTTAGGTATCATGGAATCCAGTTGTTTTCAAGCATCTAACCGATTACTTTGTGTTTTGCATAAATAAGTTTGATGACTTTTTGTTCGAATCTTTAAATTTTAGATTGCGAAAGCAAAGTAAAATTTAAAGATTCAAACAAAATGTCATCAAACTCATATGTCTACGCAAAACACAAAGTAATCAGTTAGATGCTAGAATAACTACGCTAGTGCGAGCTGGATAAGAAGACTAAAGAACTAAAAATTGAAAAATAGAAATTGAATTGACGCTGAGCGAATTGCAAAATATCCATAATTTATTATATTTTGACTTTTTGGCAGAAAGAGGCGGACAGCCGAGAAGAGAGGTGAGTGTAGGCCGAGACTCTGCGAACGGAGAAGTGACCGCCTCGAAGAAATATATCGACACGATATATGATCGGGTGGATAGATGCCCTCGATCATCTTGCATGAGCGGAAGTACTCCGTGGCATTACCCCTCCTCCAGGAAAAGCGCGACAATGTCGGATGAAGGTATCACGGTGGTCGAAACTGGCCGAAAATAGTCGTGGTGAGTGTATGACGGTGGAGTGTTGAGTGGGTCGCCCAGCTTGCTACAGTTGTCTGCTTGCCTGAAGTCACGGACATGTCCCGCCGTGGATGCAGAGTCCCACCGATGGGCGCTAGCAATTCTGCAGAGGACAGAGAGTGGATCAACTTCGGGTTGGCTTTGCTTATCAATAGCTACTGTGATGTTTCGTTTAGATAGACAGCAGTGAAGGGATCGAGAGATACAAATTGAGCCAATATGAGGAACAAAAGAGGTGTGCAATCACCGAAGCGCTCCACATGAGAGGAGCGGATAATTCAAAGAGAATAAGAAGTTGTTCTCCAGGGCCAGATTAGCGCATTTGACGGGCTCCGTGCTGAGCGCCGACGAGATGATGCCCGAGTAGAAATCCGTGAGTGTGCCAAACGTTGAAGAAAAAGCTGTACAATATAATTCGCAAACGACCGCTAGAAAGGTTCCGGTGGAGTGTTGTGTGGGTCGCCCTGCTTGCCACTGGTGTCTGCTTGCCTGGAGTCACGGACATGTCCCGCCGTGGATGTAGAGTCCCACCGTTCGGCGCTAGCAATTCTGCAGAGGACAGAGAGTGGATTAACTTCGGGTTGGCGTTGCTTATTAAATAAGAAAATAATAATACATTCCATCCTATGGTCGGGAACACACAGGAACGGGTCAGAATACTTATAAGCACGTTTTTGGTTGATTAAATCAACAAATTTTGTTTCTCCTTGTCAGATAATATATAGGTTTCGATGAGCACCTTCAATATCGTCGTCAATATTATACTCATGTCAGTATTATACTCAATATGTCGTCAATATTATACTCTACCTTGGCGTGAGTGCTGTCGTACTGGCATTTCATTCGTGAGAGAGCTGCTTTCAGAATCTCCAATGCCTATTTCCAAATGTCCGTCTGCGCGGTTTGGTTTTGGTGGTCGGAGCAACTGATGTCCCATCGCAATAAGAGAGGTGTATTGACTTCCCTACCAAGGAAGTGGCGAGTCGGTGATAACCCTGCAGACGAATGTACGGCAGAGTTGATGATGGGCCAGCACCCGCATCGCTGTGGGGGTCGAATTCCGGTAATTTGATCATTAAAGAAGTTTTTTTTGCCGACGAGGAGATGAAACTTTGCACCATTCGCTTACCTATTTTGAGCAGCCAGTTGTTGATTCAGGGCCTCCAACAACGCGATCAGATCCGATTTGAGATTCGTCAAAAACTGGTCCTAATTCAGCCATTTTTGTCAACAACTGTTCGGCGTCAACAGATCCCTCCGCAACTGTTGGAGAAGTCACAGGGCCGGGAATGGGATCAGATCCCACTTCTGATGCGATAGAAATCATCTCGTCTCAATCGCCTTCACGCTCACAACACATTACCACTATTCGCCAACAACCAAAAAATTTCTGGTTCGTTTGTGAAAAAAGTTTGTTGTATTCAGGGAACCAAGGCAGCGAGCTCCATGACCACGACCACATGACTGCCAAGTTCAAAATGCATTAAAAAAATGTAAAGTTCAGAAAACATCTTAAAATTGAGATGCTTTTTCAAAAGTATGATGCGAAATATTGTTATTATAACAACTATCTCGAAATTCAGTTGTTTCTGATGAAAAACTTCTTAATTTTAAGATGTTATTGAAAATCCTTTCTGACAGTGTAATTTTGTTCTTTTAATGCAAACAGAATTTTTGACATCTAATCAAAAGGCCAGAGTCCGTTTCAGTGTGAACCGAACGTTTACCGTCTAGTATAGCGGTGCACATCTCAACGCTCCTTTTCCGATCTTCGTGCTCCGAGCTCTCCCGCTGCTCAATGCTCTGGGATCGCTCCAGGTGTTCCGCCGACATCTGCCGTCTCCAACCTGCCACTGCCGCTCTCCTCGGTCACTCCAGTAACAATGTCATCTTTTCTCTTCCGATACAATGACATCTTTGTTGAAAAATCAATATAAACGAGTAAAACGACCTTCAGTATCGGATCTGAATACAGGAGAGATTAGAGGAGGAACGGTTGAAAAAAAATGAGAGACACGAAAATGATTTTTTTTTATTCTTCGCATAGCATGCGATAAAGAAGTGTTCATTAGAAGTTGAAATTTGAAATAATATTGGATTCTTCTTGCAAATCTTCTACGCATTATTTTTGACTCTCAAAACTAACGAATGCCATGAAAGATATCAAGATACAGGTATAGGGTTTGGGAGCGGACGAGTAATATCGGGTATAAACTGTTTGGTACAGCAGTCACAGTATGTAAACAGCAGGGTATAATCAATGGGCGAAATCTTAATAACACAATCGAAGGAATTGCAAGCTTGTGCAAGCTATCCATTGAGCAGCCAGATTGTACATAGTATTTCAGTGTTGGTATAATCACTATAATGAAAACAAGCCTAAAATTCTCCCAAATCTAACAGATAACCCGTGGGGCGCTTCACAATTCAATTTCGCCAACAATAAAAATCAGAGGTGCAACTCAGGTGGGAAAGAAAAAGGATGAATTTTTTCCTCCAATGAATCGGCACGCGTTGTCTTGTTAAATCCAGAAAAACCGTCGGATCGTTCAGAATGAAAGCCTCGCGGACAAATTCGGAGCTAAGTGCGAGGAAATGGAATTGAAATGGGCGACCGAGGGATGAAAGCGAAGTGACCGAGGATGGGGAAACTGTGCCTTGTTAGTGAGTGCAGGATGGAGGAACCAACGGCTGTTGGGAAAGGACACGCTGGGGATAGGGCCATGCTGAAGATAGGGACATGCTGAGGCCGGGGGAATGGGCTATGCTGGGGCCACTGCTACCTCACTAACTCGTCCGGTCTAATTTACTCCCCCTTTCCCCACCACCTCCAGCCGGTTTTCTCTCAAACGACCGCCTCCCGCCGAGACGGAAAATTTTTGCAGCCCTCAGCTCTATGGCTCGATTTTTACACCTTTGTAACGAGGTGGGCCATCATTTTTCTGTTGCCGTATTTCACCACCAAAGGCATGCCTTCGATTGGGAAGGGTGGTTATTAGTTTTTGCCAGCAGGGCAGGTAAATATAGTTTAACGAGAAAATAATACAACATTAATTAACTGTTTCAAGCACAAAGTATAATATAAATGACATGGTATAATGTAGGTACAGTTCCATCGGAATTAATCTTTTCGCAAAACTCAACAAAGCACTTATATGGGTACTACCTAATTGCCATCGGGACTGTAGTAGTGCGCATTGTCAAGTTGCTGTTTGTTCTGATCAATTCACAATCCGCTGGTTGTTCGAGAACCACAGCACAGCAAGTCTTCGCTAAATAATGGGAATTATACTATTGACGGCGCTCGGCAGGCTACGGGGCTCGTAGAAGCGAGGGATAGAATGTAGTATTGAACAAATAACGCGAATATCCCTCATCAAAGACTTTCCGCTCCAGCAAACGGATTCGTGCTTTGTGAACGTCTCAGTTAGGAGCGACAAACAGGTTCAACGTCACCTTGGGTGGAAATTGATTCTTATCCAGGTGTAAAGCTTGAGATGAAGTTCAGGGTTGAACAATTCGGCCATCACGCCACAAGGTACTCCTGTATGAGAAAAGTATTTCCTCCAGGTCAGACAATCAGCCAGTAAGGCATGGAACATGGAATGTTTAAAACAAACCAGTCACAACCACATCTAGGCCAACAAGAGCGATACACCCGAATCTACTATAACCCGAGTAAATACGTGGCTGAGCCATTTTGCGCGTTTATTAAGTCAGCGTCCCGGATTGGAGCACACTTTTCAGCACCATACATACTATGTATTACATAGCACTTGCTCAAAGCCTTATCAGAGTCTAAGAACAGCAAGGCGACCTTATCAGAGTTTCAACTTTACTGACGAATAGAGCTCATAGAAAACGGTAAGGCAGCAAAACGTTTTCTCCGGTTTAGGACATAAAAATGCAGACAAATTTACCTATAATTTTGAAAGGGAGAGGACGCTAAAAGTCTTCGCCATTCGCTTATTTCACACCCATGAGGACCGGCTCCATGGCTTACATTGACAAAAGTTAGCCTGAAGACAGCATTGTAGATGGATGAGAGAAGGAACGACGGGGATGAGATAGTATGGGGTGGGGCCTAAGGGCTTGAGAGAG
Organism: Nesidiocoris tenuis; assembly: GCA_036186465.1. Lineage (NCBI taxonomy): Eukaryota > Metazoa > Arthropoda > Insecta > Hemiptera > Miridae > Nesidiocoris > Nesidiocoris tenuis. Next base: position 30,941,243 of record AP028909.1, on the reverse strand, counting down.
ACTTGGGTCGTAATGAGACGTCGGAGGCCTCAGCTGCATCGAGGGATCAAGGTAAGGGGCAGTCATTTAAGAACAAAACGCTGCTTCTAGCTCGTTGAACAGAGCTAGTTTACCTCTTTACAGCCTGCAATATATCACACAAGGATAGAAGGGAAGGCTGAAGGGAGCCGTTCCGATTCGGCAACTTCCAACAGCTACAGCGCCAGTTTTCCAATTTACTTGCTAATCCCGTTTGATGTCCGCGATCAAGCTCGGAATTAGGGATTTGCCAACATGCTCCGGAGAATTTCGATCGGTAATGAATTTTAACCTGGCCGGTTTTTTATGGCAGTATAATTGGATCTTTCGGTGGCTGGAAAATTAAAACGGCAGCAACACCAATTTGGGAATATTGCTGCCATCTCATAATCAAGTCATTCCAAAGGTAAATAGGTAGTTACGATTTAATTCGACTGCCACAGATTAAAAAGGGAGTTAACAGAAGTAAAGAAACCATAAAAATATTCTGTGCGGCGACGAAATGTTCATCTACAAACCCATCTCCAATAAATTCACCAACTCAATCGACCTACCTACCGATTTTATCTTTGAGGAATAGGCACCTAAAAGCATCGCTTAATGGCAATTTCGTAAAATATGCTCAGGGGTCTCCAAAACTGTCTTTTCAACTCCACTTCTGCTAAATCCCCTCAAAACCTGCAAGTGCCTTCACAGATACTTTTGGGAAAAAATTCCATAATCGCATGGGGCAAAAATATGAATGCAATAGATTTTCAAAACTTGAGACGAAATTGTAATTAGCAGTCCTCCTGAAAAGAACTCCCGTTACGGCTAAAAGTTAGACGAAAGTAAAGGGCGGGATATACATCTTTTTCAATTCAACTCCAAAAACTAATTCAATTTCCTCTCCTACCGTTTCGCATCTTCTCTCGTTTCGATGCTCGAGAGTTTAGTTCTCCCTTCAATTTTCCATAACGTGATCAGACAGGCGCCAACCTCGAATGGCAGCCATTTTGAATGAACTGGTTCGTCTAAACTTTGGTGAAAATAGTCGTGGGATAGCCAGTGTTAGCAATTCCAATTCTTCCTCATTTCGGAACGACAGATTGGGAGAGTCGGAAGCTGATGCAGTTGACAGTTATCTACGTCAATTCAAGTAAATTGCGTCGGCCTAGTAAACAAGAATAAATTGGTAACTACAGCAGGGATCATCAAAGGTTACACCAAACGAATCATGAATACGGACGAAAGCGGAACCACAATCAAGTCCCAGAAAGAAGTATTGTCTATGATCAACCTTGGTTGGAAGAAAGAAGAGAGACTCAAACTCACAATCAAACTCGAAGTCGAACTCACAATGAAAAAAAAACTCAAACTCAGAATCACACTCAAAGCAAACTCACAATGAAACAGAAACTCATAGTCAAACACGAAGTCAAACTCACAATGAAAAAGTAACTCAAACTCATAATCTGACTCGAAGTCAAAAAAACAAAGAGTATGAACTCACGATCGAAATCGAAGTCTAACTCACAATGAAATAGAAAGTCAAATTCATAATCAAACTCTAAATCAAATTCACAATAAAACCGAAACTAAAACTCATAATCAAACTCTCAATGGAAAAGAAACCCAAACTCACAATAGAAATCGAAGTCAAACTCACAAAGAAGCAGAAACTGAAACTCTTGATCGAACTCACAATGAACCCGAAACACAAACTCATAATCGAACTCAAAGTCAAACTCACAATGAAAAAGAAACTCATAGTCGAACACGAAGTCAAACTCACGATAAAACAGAAACTCAAACTCATAGTCAAACACACAAAGAATCAAAAATTCAAACTCACAATCGAAATCGAAGACAAACTCACAATGAATTGGAAACTAAAACTCAATATCGAACTCGAAGTCAAACTCACAAAGAATCAGAAATTCAAACTCACGATCGAAATCGAAGTCAAACTCACCATGAAAAAGAAACTCGAAGTTAACTCACAATGAAAAAGAAACTCATAGTCAAACACGAAGTCAAACTCACGATAAAACAGAAACTCGAACTTATAGTCAAACACACAAAGAATCAAAAATTCAAACTCACAATCGAAATCGAAGACAAACTCACAATGAATTGGAAACTAAAACTCAATATCGAACTCGAAGTCAAACTCACAAAGAATCAGAAATTCAAACTCACGATCGAAAACGAAGTCAAACTCAAAATGAATTGGAAACTCAAACTCATAATCGAACTCGAAGTCAAACTCACAATGAACTAGAAACCCAAACTCATGGTCGAAATCGAAGTCAAACTCACAATGAAATAGAAACACAAAGTCATGATCGAAATCGAACTCAAACTGACAATGAATCAGAAACTCAAACTCCTAACCGAAATCGAAGTCACCCTCACAATGAGAATGAAACTTAAACTCATAATCGAAATCGAAGTAAAACCCACAATGAACTAGAAACCCAAACTCATAGTCGAAATCGAAGTCAAACTCACAATGATACAGAAATTCAAACTCACAGTACTATGAGTTTGATTTTGTGTTTCAGAGTGAGTTTGACTTCGAGATTGATTATGAGTTGAGTTTCTGTTTCAATGTAAGTTTGACTTCCTGATTAATTGTGAGGTTGACTTCGAGCTTAAGCATGAGTTCGAGTTTCGGTTTTACTGTGAGTTTGACTTCGATTTTTGATTATGAGTTTGAGTCTCTGTTTCATTGTGAGTTTGAGTTTCCGTTTCATTGTGAGTTTGACTTCGAATTCGATTATGAATTGGTGTTTCTGATTCATTGTGATTTTGACTTCGAGTTTGAGTTTCTGTTCAATTGTGAGGTTGACTGCGCGTTCGTGTTTCTGCGACATGGTGAGTTTGACTTCAAGTTTGAGTATGAGTTTGAATTACTGTTTCATTGTGAGTTTGACTATGAGTTTGAGTTTCAGTTTTATTGTGAGTTTGACTTCGATTTTGATTATAATTTTGACTTCCCGTTTCGTTGTGAGTTTGAGTTCGAGTTTGAGTTTCAGTTTCATTGAGAGTTTGATTATGAGTTTGAGTTTCTGTTTCATTGCGATTTTGACTTCGATTTCGATTATGAGTTTCAATTTCTGTTTCATAGTGGGTTTGACACGTGACAGTCTGGTATTGAAAAATATAATATTATGATTTCGTATGGAATTCGTATGTGAATGAATTCCAGAAAATTTGGGGGGCATGGCTGCCGTGGCTGCCCTCTCTGGGTACGGGCCTGTGGGAGATCATTTTTTACGTAATAACATCAATTTTGAAACGTAGAAATACTGCGGATCATATTAAGATGACCAAGATGATGACTAAGATGACTATTAAGATGACTAAGATGACCCATGAAAACTGGCTTGATTATTAATTGAGAGCTGGCTCCAAATCTTATGAGAAAGCTGGCACGAGATGAAGATCCCTTCAAATTAAGAAAGGGTCCGACTCCAGGCGTAGGTCGGATGGCTTATCGTTACTGCCGGTGCCCCTTCTTTTTTCATCGAAGTGGAACGTGGATGAAGATGAGAAGACTGAAAGAAAGTGTTAGAACGGGGTGGTATAGTACGTGGACAGGGGGCAGGGTATATCTTCAAGGAGACCCTGGTCCTCCCCTTGGCAGTTTTCGCTGCTGTTGATTTCCACCGTTGTCCTTAACTAGGTAGGTAAACAGCAGGGATTGTTAACCAGGAGGGTTGGCAAGTGGCCAGCTGGGAAGATGCCACTCTTTCCCTCCTTCCTACGATTCACTCCTGCTTCTGTGAGGATGATTGAAGAAGGTTTGGACCATCAAATCGCGCACCAGCTCGGCAATCCAAATGAGCAGCCTAGGATCCTGCTTCATCTTCACAATCTAGGCATCTCTAGCGCGGCATCCTGCCTGCCTGCCCTACCCTGTTTATACGGTTTCTATTACCATAGTGAGGAAGGGCGAAACTACCTTAAACGATACAATGTGAATGGTTCGAACTTAAGGTAAGTTACAGTAACAGAGAGAAGGTCCAGACAGAGATGGTAGAGTACGACACGCAGTACACGCTGGAGGATTGGCAGCTGCAACGTTAAATTATTATCCTTATAATTTTACATTACTGCATGCGTGATTACTCGCTCATCTGTTGTTGATTGCTGCATCATTTAAAAGTTGCGAATTCAGTAAGATGCCTGTCAATAACACGTCGCACGATGTTGAGAATTAACAGTTTGCCGTACAACAGATTGAAACCTAAATAATAAATGAGAGTCTTGGGAGTCAGAGTGGCCGTTTTGTGTTTGCTAGGGCACAGTCAAGACGTCTTCAGTTCGATTTCGCACCCCTGCTACACTGTAGAGGCACAAAAAATCCTCGTCATGAACTGACAACCCAAGGCTATGCCCAATGTGCAAGTCCATCGAAATCTGGACCTATAATTAGAAGCACGTAAGTACTGTGGGGATAGAGCGATATGTCCTGACTACTTCTGACCCTCCTTGAGGATCTACGGTTATCAGGATAAAGCCAACGTCTGAAACATCGGTTACTTCAATTTTTCCAGAATAATGAATGAGAGTCAGATTGAGACCACGTGATGTGATAACAGCTAGTCTATTTCTATATTTACGTTCATCGCAGGTAACAAAGTTTTTCCACAAACACGAAGCGAAGGGAATTAGGAACAAAATCTTTTTTGTCCCGAATGGGATATTTTCTCGTACATAAAAGAAGAACGGTAGGATTGTCAAGTTCACTTTTTGAAAAGGGTAGATGAAAATGTTGTTCGAAGAATCCGAAAGAGCTTTCGGCTCCAAAATGAAATGATTTCTATCATCTTTTGAACAGTGGCCTTTCGTCTCTCTCCCTATCTCTTACTTTTCCTCATCTTAGAAAGGCGAACAATCGTAAGGCTTCGTCGTCCAGTTGGGCCTTCCCGTCCCTAATGAGAATTTCTTCTCTCATGGAGACAATAAAGAACACGAGCAGACTCGAAAGTAGTACAAAGATAAAAATGACGGTCATTGTAATCGAGCGAAAATCTTTTTCCATTTCAAGAACTGAAAGGTATCGTTAATTGAATCGCAATCGGCCTTACTACATCTCCAGTCGCAAGGTCCTGATCGTAATGGCCATTTCTACAATCACCTACAATACTATGGGCCCTATAGGTAGCGATCTCTTTGGATTGTTCTTTTGACAAAAGTGAAACGTCACCATTTCTGGTCTCTCGATTTCACGGGGGTATTGGGGAAAGGATATAGACAAGGTGTACAGCGCATTCGGGGTCAAACATAACCACACTGTAGCCCATCGCGTATTAATCGGAAACGTAAGAGTGTTGAAAGCGATTGACGATGAAAATCAGGCTACTAAATTGATCCTAGATACCCAATTATTCCGATATTTGAGAATCGAGGAAATAATGGAGAAGGGGATTAACAAAGCAGTCGCCATAACAAACGCGCGTTAATGCAGGACACGTCCTTATCAGCTAGGTTGAAGAGTCGATAGATGTGAATGTTCGAGCACACAATAATTGTCGCTAATACTAATTATTAGTACGCTAAATTAGTAAATTACTAATTATTAGTATTCTCATGATCTATGCCAATGAAAAAATCTTCTATCATTCCTACTAACCCAAAGATTAAAATCCTAGAAACCTATAAGAAACCTCCATCTTAGGAAACCTTATTGTTCTAGGAAGGAACCAAGAGTATGCATGGAGTTTCTCAACGTGTATCCGCACCTACGCCTTGCCGTCTTTCCCGACTAGCTTATGGCCACCTGCCGTCCTCTTGTTTTATTTCCCTTCAACCCCTTTTCATTTGAGCACCCTTCAGACGCTGTTCCGCATCCATGAGGACAGAACACGAGCTACTATAAAGTTCCGCAGCAAAAAACAAGGAACGCGACAAACACGGTATCTGCCCTAGAGACATTACAGGCGAGGCAATATCCTATTTTGATGGAAAAGGATAATACAGAGAAAACTCGAAATTGAGGCAGGAAAAAAAAAGATTATATTAATTCACGTTATATTAAGTATCTACCTACTTTATTTTGTAATATTCAGCAAAAATTTTCCATGAAAGAAATTTTATAACTTTTTTAAATATATTGGTTAACAGAAAAAATAACAAATTTTGCCCGGTCAAAATCTAGAAAATGTTGGGAATATTAGATATTATGACAGTATAATACTTGTCTTCTTATCCACGAACTTTTGAGTGTCTTGCGTTACTGATTTATTTACTTGAATCTATTGCAGCAGGGGTCGTTGGAACAAAATAACATGTTAATCATCTTGAGATAGCTCTCTATCCATTGCGCCTAAGGCAAAGATTGACAACGATTTCTTGAACAAATAGTGCCCCCAAAATAAGAAAGTTATAGAACGCGGGAGAATCGCTCTCTATATTGCCTGTCTCGAAATAACATCATTCAAAAATTAGAGGATGGATTTGTCAGAATACGAGTAACCTCTAGAGAGGCAGTTGTCATAATAGCTACCTTATAGTGTCACCGTCAAATAGATACATGACACCAATGGGTGAAGAGAATATTCAGCCAAAATGGAGGGGACGTGGACAGCTTCTGGAGAGTGGGTGGGGGCGAGGAAGAGAAGGAAGTCGTCTGTTCCTTGCAGGGCTTTCCAGCTCTAGGACTGCTGCCACTCGGGACGAGAGTGTCTTAAACGGAGATTTATGTTGTCATGTAGTGAAATACATAACAATAGACAGCAGAAGCACACCATACCTCCCATCACCCGTCCAACAGCCCTCACACCATGCTCACAGACAACCTCTTCTGGACCGTCTATGGAGTGCGGAGAAACCATGAATAAAATATGAAGAGAATTCCCTGGCGGTGGAAATGATGGAGGATGAGGGTGCCTAAGTGAGTATCAAGGGAGCAGAAAGCGATGTTAGGAATACGAATATGCGACTGCAAATTTCTGCACAAATTCAGTAAAAAAATTAAAGGGATTATAGATGGCGAGACATATAGTAGGTCCAGGGCCGTCCAGAGGGGGGGGCAGGGGGGGCAAAATCCCCGGGGCCCGGGGCCCAAGGGGGCCCGGGCCCGCCCGTGGGCCTTTTACGTACTAATATGCAAATTAGAAAAAATGCTTTTATTGACCGGGGGGGGGGCCCGGTCGAGTCTTTATCCCCGGGGCCCGGCTTGGCTCTGGACGGCCCTGAGTAGGTCAATGCGGTGGATCTTTGTCAGACTGACTGACTGACTGGATCTTTGTCTTACTGGTAAGATTGCGAGCCAATACCCAAAGAACCGAGGGCTGCTGGAAATCCCGCCAAAAAATTTTCATTCATCCCCATTCCCTACAAACATATCTACTACTAGAAATTGAAATCGTTGTCTGGAGCAGAATCGCCTTTCTCAAATCCAGGGGTTCCGGAAATGTTACAGGTAAAGGTATTATAAACCCCGAAGCATTCGAAATATGGCGTACCTAAGTACATATACGTTCTTTCTCATAAAAATGAAATATTGACGACTTTTTCATTAATACCCTTGCTAATGTTGTCTACCTTTCTTGGCGCAAAGCTGCATTCCGGAGTCAAAGAAGGTGGAATGTAAGTACCCATGACGTGAAACTACCCGAATACCGACATTCACGTTATAGGTGCCTACGTACATACCTGAGCGCTGAGGGAACTGTCAGACCTCCAGCGCCTTCGACTCAAATCTTCCTTTTCCTCTTTTCAAGAAGAAGGCAGCGGCCTTACATGCAGTTTTTATGCGAGGATGAAAATATTGTTACAGCATGTAAGAGAATACAGGACAAGGTAAGGGGTAAGTGAGGTAGAAGCATAACGGCAGCCAGGATAGCACGACTATAAGGGAGAGTACGAGGTGAATATAGTTTGCATGAATAAAGAAAGTATTACCTGCACCCATTCAACTCCATCCTAGCTCCGTTCCAAGCCAAACTCAGGGGGCCCTTTTTCCTTACACTTGCACACCACCTCGTTGGCTTTATTTCTAGTAGGTATCCCACACAGACACTAGAATACCATCCCTATTCATTCTCACATTTCCCAGTCTTCATCCCCTACTTTACTCCACTAGGTACCTCAAACGTTCATTCTTACGACATTTCAGAGGCACCGTACCAACAGCGGCCTTACTATAAATAACAACTTTTTCCAAACGATCCGATGTGAACCTAAGTGAATTTCAAGAGACCGCCGTTTCCAGAGTAACGGCCGGTTTATCAATTCATTTAAATATAGATTTACTCAAAAACGCCTGCACTAAATTTCACCTGGGACATAGTTCTTAAGCCGGAGGATCATCTCCACACCTAACCATACGGTCTGAACGCCACTCCAGCACCACATTTAATGTCAAATTTTGAGGCATTGATACATAACCTCAAAAAATAATATTTTGTTTTTCGAGCATTTTCACAAAAAAGCATTGATTCGCGTTAGAGCATTCATATAACATATTATCCAATTTGGAGAGAATGATAAAAATCGGTTCAGGATTTCAAAATTTGTCAAAGAAAACAGTCCGTTTTCATTTTCTAGGAGCAACTTTACGGATACTGAAAATACTTGAATCGTTCAAGTTCAAGATGTCCCCTCTTGAAATCAACGTCCCTGTGAATGTAGGAAAACGAAATTTCAGCATGTTCATTGATTGTCATGAATTTTACTTTTAATTGGGGAGTGTTAAAGTTCTCGCAACTACCATTTGACGACACCAAAATCAGTATCATGGGCTCAACCTAATGTAATTTAGGGGTGAAAATTGGTAATTGAGGGTATGAAAGGGCGCTGAACCTGAATATGAAGTCGAAAATCTAACACTCTCAAAAGAGCCCGTTATGGAGTTCTCGTAAATTACACATACCTACAGATAATGATGTCTAGCAGATCATACAGCCTGTATCTGAGCATCGTTGAAATAATTATAACCAACGTCTGGTTATAGAAAATAGGTAGGTACCTAATACCGATAATTTGAGAGTTTGAGAGGCATTATTATGAGGTGATTGGCGTAGGTGGAGGCCTGGGGCGTTGGTTCAGGCGAGGTGAAGGGCTGAACCGATCAATGTTAGGATGATTAGCACAACCCTCCTCCCCTCAGCCAAGGGGACCAGCCCCACATTTCAACTCTTCCTTCTTGCTTACCTACCTACGTCAAGAGTGACCCCCGTCACCTTCCGTCCTTTCTGCCAACTATACCACACTTCCGCCCCCTCCCTTCACCATGCGAGCTTGAATTATTAACTAACTTCACAATCCCGTCCTCTTGGTCAGTTCCACCACCGACCATCAACCCCCGATGGACGTGACCTATCATTGAGGAATATATTTCAGCACGATACCCCCTTGATGATGAGAGGGAGAAACAGAACCAGTGGTACGTAAATAGCACACACTACTTCCATGTTTCAGTACAAAAGTGAATAATCTATTGTATACTTAAGGTTTGATTAATGAGCTTATCGGCTACAGGTGTTCACAAAGCCATAAATAAAGATATAAAATTACACAGTATTCTGGATTGATCAGGCTTAAAAAATCGAGAAGCCGACTGGGTGTTAGGTACACTACACATAGGTACCGCTTTAAAAAATCTTCAATAGTCAATTTTCGTTCAAATATTCAGACAGGTAAGGCAAAAAAAGCGACATTAAAAAAAATCCTTACAAGTCAACTTGAGTAACCTCCGTTTTTCTGAACGGGTTAAAAAGTATCCGGTGGAATAAAATCTAAGATTGTTATTGCAAAGGTGCCTAGATAGATTATTCATTAATTTGTACAAAATAATAACTAATTACACCACAGAAATAGCATCGAGTTTGAAAATTGGGATTTGAAGCAATTCGTCACAAATGCGTTGGATTGCGGAACCGTTCGAACGTAGGATGCCAGATGAGATCCCAGCATCCAGCATACTGATGAGAACGTTTGTCGTCATTTGTCCATCTGGACGTCCTAACGGCTTTCCGCCTACGAAAACGTAGTACCACCTCACAACAAACCATGTTTTCCGGGAAGTTCTACTTACTAAAAACCCGTAGGCGATAAATGACAGCGTAACAAAATTACATTATTGGTTTATTAGATGATGACCTAGCTCAATTAAGGAATAGACCGAATGCTAAAAACCGTTTCTCTCTTGAAGGGAGAAATTCATGAATTTAATAGTTAGGCGTAAGGCGACGCTTCCCCCATAAAAATGTCTCATATGGTGGGCATGGGGGTGTTTAGAGTAAAAAAGCGAAATGCGTAGAATAATTCATTGCAGATATGGTAGAGTAAGCTAGGCAACGCACGGGGGTGATTCAAAGCTAACAGTATCTACGGGCCGATGGAATCAGATACAAATGAATGTAGCTCATCCGATAAAGAGATTTACTCCCGTGACTTCTCAGTCGGAGGTCGGAATTTATTGGATTTTATCTCCACCTAGAATAACGTACGGCATTCGCTGTCTACCTATGTTCGTTTTTGGCAATCTCGCATCTTCGAGCCTAATCTGACGCACACGATTTTGACCACATCAGGAATGCGTGGCACGACAGACCAGCTTCGTCTGCGATGCTACGCTGGCCTGTACAGCCACTCAAGACATCAAGAAACGACAGGGCGCAATCCTGATTCCTATATCGTCGCTTAAGCGGCAACATGCTATGCCTCAATTTAGATTTGCCTCAGTTAGACCTTATTAATGCGGTAAAACGATGCTGTGGATCCATGTCCGTTGTCAGAATTGCAAAAAAACAGAAGCCAACAATGCCGTGACCAGTTTTGTCCCAATTGATACAAACATGGGGTTAAGGGAATGCATTGTTGTAGTTGAATCTATGATTGCCCATTCCATGCACTGGTAATGATTTGAGAGATCCCTGGGTTCGCAACAAGAGACCGACTGCTCCTTACGAACGCAAAGGTCTTTCGGCCTTCGTGATGCTTATTTAATTCTACGTAACTAACCATACCACCATGGACCTTCGAGTAAAGCTAGCACTAGGATTTCCTCCAACTCAATTCCTGAAATCAAAACTCTTCATGTCGAAAAATCCTAGAACGTTCACAAACGAAACGCAACCTCGCAGCTGCTGGGGAAACCGGTGAAAAGTCCTCCGACTCGACTGACCGAACATAGAGGGAATTCGGTGAAGGTAAAGCCTCGAAATTGTGCTTGACAAACCATCAGTCACCCTCGAAAGTTCCGTACCTCCGGCTAGGTCAACTCGAGACGTAATAGCTCTGAAAAGGGAGAAACTGAGACAGGTCATAGTATAAAGAGGAGGGCCTCGCAGATGGTGACACTTGTGCAGGGGTGGGACGGAATTGGGCGAATGCTCAGAAGCGAAATGGAGGAGGTCAGGTGTGGGGACAGGACGGGGGCACAGCACAAAGACGGCCATCTTTGGTCTCATCCCTTGCAGTACCCGACAACCTCATCCTATCTCCTTTCCGGTTGATTTATGATCCAAGCCTCACAGTCGTCATATCCTCTATGACCTTAATGGCCTTTAAGCTCCTCCGGACCTTTCAACAATTAATCTCGATCCGAGAAAGGCCTTATAGGGGTAGAATGGCGTCGGGTAACTCGACCGCAATAACCGATTTTCCGAGCTGGATACTTCCAAAAGATTATAATTAACATTTTGACGAGTGAAGTGCGGAGATTTTTCAGCACAGCCGCGGTTTTATGAGCCACAGAAACGAAGCTGATTTAAACGAGCCAACCACGAGCTCAACTATGAGAGGCTATAGTTGACTTACTACAAATTTACGCTACAACTTACAAACATCGCAAAACCTTGAACTGTGGATGTGCAAGGCACTCAGGCTCATGGAGCAGGCCCGCAATAGCAACCTCCCCACGTGAGAGGGGGCACCACGGCGTGCCAGCGTAAAATTGTTCGGTGCTGCCCTCTGGTGGTGAGTATGAAAACTTATCGACTCAAATGTCTCATCCCGCTCGAGTTGGTTGATTAATTTTATCAAATCTGATATCTCCACTCGTAGGACTCAATTTTGAGCCAAAACATCAAGCCAACTCGCTTCCGTTTTAATGTTTGACAATCTTTTTAAGCTTAAGAGCCGGTTTATCAATGCAGATGAAGCTTCTTTCGTATTAGATTTATTTTCATCATTAGCATTTTTGTATATGCGCTTTCATGCAAATACTATCAATAGTAGTTGCATGTACTTTGATACTAGATTTATGACAATTGATAAACCGACCAAGTCGCTCTAAAATCTGTTTCTGGAGTGGGGTCCCAAATTATGACTTCATAAAAATGACTTTTTACTGGTCAGAACTAGTGTTGGAATCTTATCTGTGATAATTGGAACATATATAACTCGAGAGGGCTATGAAGAACTTTGAGAACAGAAGCGATAAGATAGGCTTTATTAAGCTTGAATATGCTCCTTGATGCGAGCCTGTAAAATGGAGCATGTAGGATCATTGAAGCGTCCTTACCCCAGAACAGCGAAGAAAGGGCTAATGATTTTTCCCACACTCATTAATCCATTATCGATGCATCTAGTGGTCTGGTGCACTTCAGATAAGCCCCGCTTTTGACTCCGTTTGACCGAAGTTGCGGGGTGAGTGTCTCGAGTGTCGTGAAATGGGAAGAGGACAAAGCCAGAACGTCTAGTCGTCTACAGGGCACAAAGAAAGAAGCTAAGGCCGAAACTGCTGTGCTGTTGTCGCCTCTGCCTCCACCTCCCAATTCTGTAGGCGGAATAGAGGAGCTCACATCGCGGTATTGATCGTCCGATGCTCCCTATTCCAGAGGCTGACGTGTCAAAAATCTTCAGCCTCTAGAACCGAGCGTAAGAGTAATATACGATAACTTGAAACAAGAGAGTACAATTATTGAGGAAAACAAAGAAAATTAAATAGAATTTAAAAATAGAACCATACTCATAATAGTTTCTGAACAGTTTGAGTATGGAAATCCGTGGGTCAGGCTAACTAAAAATAGGCACCAGCGCAATAAACTGCAATATCATGTCCTGCAATTCTAATTTATGCAATAAATCTTGCTATTCTTTCTATTGATATAAATGTTTGTACGATCTTATCGATCTTATCTTATAATCCATAGGTATACCTTATAATCAATGGGTATATCTTATAATCAATAGGTATACCTTATAATCAATGGGTATACCTTCAGAAGGTACCCATCGCGCCCACACTCCCCGACCGAAATGGCCGCCATAAATCCTTAGCGACCATTGGAATTCAGAGAAAATGTGTACCTGCCTACCTGTCAAGTTAGTTTAGGAAGAATTTTCCCCAAATAGAGGTTTCTATTTACTTTCAACATAATAAAAGTGAAATATTTTTAAAAAACCTCTACATTCCCGTTTGCTGATCGAGTGAAGCCAAAACTATAGTAAAGAAACCCTCAGCAAGAGACTCAGGGCCAAGTGAAGGGCCAGTACTAGAAGAGTGGCATACATATTTCATCAGAGGGCCGTCGCCACCCGAATAAAACCAGCAGCAAGCCTAAAAAGGCCCAAAGAGAGAATAAAAACATTTCGCTACCGAGTGAAGAGGGCACAAGGATATGTATGTAACAGGTTACGCTAATATTCCAGGGCTTGGCGGTGACTTGAATTACCTGGCAATACGGGGATGTTATACGATGGTAAAAAGAACAGGGATGAAATTACTACGTAGCGGATGCTCACGAAGATTTACAAAATTTGGACTCCATGATTGTCCCAGAAGGATTTGAAATCAATCTGGTAGGAAAAGCAATTATGAAGTAAAATAAAATTTGGTTATTGAAGACTACTGGGCTGAATAAACAGATTAAACCAGTAGCATTGGAAAATGATTTATTCTTGAACAATTGATAGAAACAAAACAACGATGCATCGATCAAGGAGGTAAAGAAAACCGCAATTATGTACCGATACGACAATGATGTTCAGAAGACAAGATGGAGCTCTCAGAAACAAATAAGGAAATCTAAAGAAGAAAAACAACTGATTCCTAGTAGTAGCTGTTGTTTGTTCCATGGAAAACGAAGACAAATCGCGCAGGAAGATTGTACTTGGTTGTCGATCTTCGTTTACCCAAGACGCGATTTTTTTTATTCAATCGAGAGAGGCGATTTCTGTGTTTCTTATGATCCGTTTTACGAAGGCAGAACACTGTATTATTCGTTAAATAACCGAATAATACAGTAATACCTACCACATAAAGGTCAGTCATGTTTTCAAGCCATTTGGTTTAAGAGGAAAATATCAACAAAACAATGAAAGAGGAAACCTACGAACTCCTGCAGCCATCGCATCAACGTTGTATTGATTTCGAACTGAGCACTGCTCAACTAATTTTTTAAATGTTAAGAAAAGTGATTTTTTGGATCAACATTACCGACGAAGAGGAGTGTTTCGTAAGCACCATGACCTGCCTTCCTGAGCTGGAAGTTCACCACTAGCTGGCCAATCACATTTCTCCCCTTTCCCTACAAGACGAGTATTTTTTGTGTTTCGTTTTTATTTTGACTCTTCCATTTCTTGCCTCAAGCCGACCCACTCTTATCTCCCTGCATCCACATCCGTCGACGACGACCTCCGCTTTCAGGAAACAACGTATTTTTCGCAGAGTCGCTGGAGCTTTCAGAAAAGGAAACAGCGAAAAAAGGAAAGGATCCGAAGAGCCAGAAAAGGGAAAACCCTGAGACCGAAGAAACCTCCCTTTTTCCCCGCTGGATTCGGCTCTCTAACAGTGGAAAACCCCTTTTTCTTGTATGTTTTTTCTCCGTTTCTGCTCTTCTCTTTTTTTTTGCTTTGCCCTCAATTTGTTCTGAAAAAAGAAGCTTTGTCGGTATGAAAAGCGGATGAACGTGGCCGAAAACTGAGAACTGGTAAAAAGTGTTAAACGGCTGGGACGCGGACCAGCTTTTGGCGAGTCTACTACGGCGTGTAGCCCACTAAACTAAGGTGCCAGAATTACAAGCCTGATCGTAAATTTCACGGGGCTAATTTATCATGGGCACGGACCTAATCTGAAAGGGGTTTTCAGGAAATTCGTATGGATGAAAACCGTGTCATCTGATTCTCCAGATCAGAATTTGAATTTTCTTTTTTCATCTTTTGGCAAAAAATAGGTTTGTTTTGGGGACGAGAAACAAGACTCCGCAAAAGAAATACGTAAATTTGATTCTTACCCTTGTATGAATCTCACCGCCAAGGCTCATCTCCCATCAACCTGCGAAAAATTAAAATGAATGGAATTAATTTAACTAATTACTTAAGCGTAAACAAGAACAGTTAATTTGACTGAGTAACTAGGCTAAGCTGTGAATGTTTAAATTTGTTTCTAAATTTGTTGAAGGCTAAAAAGAGCCCAAAACGTGAGTACGGAACTCATTCCGGCAGCACGACGAGAAATCAAATAGCGCGTGTAGCTAAGGGTCCTGAAGAGTGAAATCACGATTCTGTTCCACCAAACATTATTTTGGTATTATAGAACCACTCCAATGGAAACGTTGAACCGGCTAAAACTGTAAAAGCAACACGATCATTATTTGCCCTTTCGCGGAGTGGGGCAAACAATTTGGTAAATTGTTTAGAAGCCACACACATATTATACAGTACATTCGTCCGTTTTTATTAATCCTGTTACAGAGAGGAAAGGGATGTCGAGGAACGAAATGGGAGTCGAAACACTCCCCAAAGAGAAAACTAAATAGAGCTCGGGAAAAATAAGGGCGATCGGCCTTTTAAAGCAAAACAGAAAAGGGGGAAAATATACTTTCAGGAGGAAATAATCACTTTGTTCTCCCCTTTATGATCCAACGTTAATATGGAAAATGAAAGAAGCCATGGAATGAGCAGTTGGTGAGGCGATGAAGAGTTGCGAAAGAACACGCATTTTCAGCCCAGTGGAGAAAACCCAAAACAATGAGTCGGCTTCATAAAAGGAGGGGTTGGAAAAGTTTATACCTCTGTTGTTGAAAACGTAAAACGTGTTGTTTCTTATTTCAATGTGGAAAAGGTGCGACTGAGAACGAAAATGAGCGGAGCACCTGGTTTCACAGTCGCGATTGTCGTCCTTGGTTCTTGATCTGTTTCCACGAAACGGCATGATGGAACGTAAGACAGGAGAATTCGGAATGGGAAGTTGGAGTTAGAGAAAGGAGTTGGAGGACGAGAAAGAACAAGGAACCAACCGGTAAGTTGCCGTTGAAAAGGAAGACCTTGTTGTGTGGGGAGATTTCTCCCTGATCCCAACTAAAAGGAACGGATGGAAACTGTGGAACTGGTGAAGGGAAGCTTACAGGAAGAGCATGATTAGAAAACTTTGGCCTTTTTCAATTTGAAAACAGGAATCGGAACTATTGCCCGGCCTTTTGGAACCATCCACGACCCCCATTCGTGTTCCATTCACCTCCAACACTTCCCCCACCTTCTCTCTCAACTACTCACCTCCAACCGGTTCAATCCCGTTGATTTTCCCATTCTCTTATCCGTTTTTTTCTTTGCCGGTTTCCAACAGGATTTTTCCCTCTTTACCAGACCAGGCAATGCGAGAAGTTCGACCTTAGGGACCTACCTCCCGGCCCGAGGGTTCGGCACTCCCTATAGAGGTGAGTGCTTCCCTCCATAGCTTTTAATTAAAACTATTAGAACCGGAGGAAAGGAGGGTTTCCTTTTCCCACGTATTTGGGAAAACCGTTGAATGCTAAAGGGGAATCCGATGGAGAAAAACGTGAGGAGTACCAACCCCAAACAAGGAGGGAGACAAGCTGGAGTGATAAGTAATGGGGGCAGACTGACAGAAAGAGGATGATTCTGTTAAGGAGAAACGACAGGCGAGAGAAGATCCTTCAATGGTGAATTTCGGGGAAGGAAAATCAAGCTGGCACGTTCTGGCGAAAATAACGTTACCACGGATAGCGGAAAAGATTGAGCCAGGTAGTCATAATGAAACGTAAGAATTTTCTTCAGTTTGACTAAAAGTAGAAGAAAAATTCCGCTTTCCGCAAAAATCCGGGAAATTACCATTTCTGGGCATGAATTTCGTGTTAACAACTAGGTGGGAAATGAAAGGGTGGTCCAAGACTACTTAAAATAAGCGCTCTTTAGCTCTGAAATAAAAAATGCTGCGATAAATTAAGAAGCACTAATTTTCTCGGGAGAGAGAACAAGAAGACGAAATGATCGCTGACTTCCATAAATTTTGAGGGTCGATCTTCCATTCCATAGAAGAAGACGAAAGGTATTTTGAAAATGTTTCACCGGTTTCAGTGAGGAAACGCAATACAAGGAAAATCCGGTCAAATCTCCAGGGAGAAGTACGATAAGGGCTCAATATTTTTCCCATGAAAACCAAACCCTCTCAATTTGGGAAAACCACTCGGAAAAGTTTCTCTGCGGTAAGCTGACTCGTTTAGAGCTTCCAAGAAATTACAACAGGGCCAAACAACAAGGATACATTAAGTACAACTGTCCAATCAATAACTAACAGCAATAGCAATGAAATGAAATGTGAGGGTACGTTTGGGCTTTGTACCATAATATCAATCTCATCCTGAGAAAAAGGATTAGGAGACCTGTTTCGCAGATATTTGCCTATTTTAGAGTTTAGGCCCTTATCGATGTGCAATTTCCGACAGGGTTCTTTCACGTAGGTACATAGTATCCTGATATCTTCGAAGGAGCTGAACGCAGATGATGAAACAGCATGAGGGAAGGTCGTGACAAATCTCACGACTTTGAAAACGAAAATCAAATAATCTAGAAGCATCAAATGTTGTTCCCAATCAAACCTATCCCGAAGAAAGGAGCTCCTCTAGAGCGAGCAACGTCCTTGAAAATTAGAATTGTACTTTGCCAGTACTAGACAGTCCTAAACTAAATGCAAAGAAAATTCTCCCACGGAGCTTGAATTCATTTTGCCTTTGAAATACAAGTAGCAGAATTTGCTTGCAACTGGATGATCCCAGTGTAAAGCAACTTCACTAGTTTCGTCGACGAAAAAATGTTTTTACGGGGAAATTCTCGAATTAATACCTCACTACTTCACGCACACTTGACCCGCGGGAATGGGCATTTTATGTAAATTTGCAACCTGCGGCAATGCTGGAAATGCCGAAGTTTGATAGACAGCAGAGGATAGAATTGATTTGATTTGGGCGTTGGAAACTGCTTGTTGCTAGTTCGGGAATATCACGTCGTAGTGTGAAGGGCATCATAAGTCCTCCACGGCATAATTTACAGGAGCGCAATATACGATGGATGTGTAGGTGAACTGTTGAATGTTGATATAGAATGTTTGCGGTGGTCGAACCGGCATCACCGTAAGGTGTCTCTATGTGCCTCACCACTGAAGGGGGTGTCCTGTTGTTGACGTGGAGTGGTCGCTTAATGTGACATCATGTTCACACCATAGTGGTGGCCGTTCCCAGCATCCAGCTTCTCATCCTCTCTGTCCATCTACACCCATCCTCCTCGAAGGCCTCTGGATGTTCAGTATATAATATAGCGGTACGTCGCCAGACGCTCCTGTGTGGACACGTATAGTAATTGAACGTCTGGTGTCGCTCCCGCAAAACAGGGTCACCTCAGCGTTATTTATGCCACAGCTTATCAATATCAGCATAACGCCATCTGAATGGTTAAACCGCATTTAAATGCTGTTTCATATAGGCAAGACGAAAAATCAAGGTTCTGCCCCATAAATTGCTCGGTGCTACAGACATTTTTAGTTGAACATAGGTACTCCTTACAACACAGGTACCTTGGTATATTTTGGTGGACCATCTCTGCAATGGACAAAAATAACCACAGCACAGGCTGTAGTATTTTCGCTACAGTGCATAATAACAGTGTAGTACCAACTTAACACAGAATGTTCACACCAAGTATAGTGTTGCGCGCCGTGTCACTTCCTTTGGGCTCTAGTTCACTGCAGTTGACGTCGGTTTATCTACTTATTTCCATTTCGTTGTTCTCTTTCCCCCAATTTCGTCGTCTTTTATTAAACACAAGCTAGGCTGGCAAGCCGTAAAAACGGCATAAAGTGACGTTGATGCTTCGGAGGCTCGGAAGCGACGTGGCCAGTCGTCCTCTTTACGACTGTTCCTAGACTTTAAATTATGGACTGAGGAATGAACAAGAAGAAATAGCTACCGGGCACCTCTTAAGCTAACGCGAAGACAAAGAGAAAATGTTAATTCAAGCTCAAAATGAATAATTTGGAAAATTTTCTGAATAAGGGTTAGAAATCCGGATAACTGGTTATCAACCTAAAGCTGGTCAAACCTTATATCTCCTCGTTATTCAAAGGAATTAGGTAATAAAAGAATGACTAACCGGAAACTGCGACGATTTTTCAGATTTAGTGAACCTCTGAAGCCAAAAATCAGGGAATCGTTAAATCGTTTTTGCTTATTCAGGAGTGCTGTGAGCCTATATCTCAGTATCGGTTTGTGCCGGTCTGTGCATCCCTGGTTATTCGTGGTTTTGCCACGTCATAGGCATACCTCACAAGAATTACAGTTCACCAGGCACAGACGTGAGGGATCGAGGAGCAGAAGATGTTGAATGTGCACAGGATCAAGACGATGTGGCTTATCCTCACCATAGGAATTATATATACGCTTCTAGGTATGAAAAGAGGAGAAAACGTGCGTCGCAGCTCTTTCCGGTGGTGGTGAATTGAAGTACGTACAAAACAGTCAAGGGAAGCTCTTCTCTCTTGGCTTGCAAAACACACTTCACAAGCCTTCCTTAACATTCCCTGAGCCTGAAGGTCCTCCCTTTTGGTAATATAACAAGATGGCAAGAGTCTTCTACGCTTTACGTTCACTACCACGAAGAACAACCAAGGGCTCACTCTTTTCTCCCACGTCTTTTCGAGCAACTTCCCCGTCATTCTTCGTTGCGCATACTTAGGAGCTCACGAGTTTTGAGCTAAAGAAGAGCCACTTTCCATATCACCCTTCTCTGGTGACATTTTTAATAGATTTCCGCCATATTTCATTGGAGTGACGGTCACCAGCGTTTCATCTGTACTCTGAACGTAGTTAAACACTACGTGAGTCCGTCTAACCATAATTATAATTCACGCATTCCACTGTAGGTAGGTATACGTACCATAGATTAGGTAGATAACCATACAAAAATTAATCCCTCCCAGTGATTAAGGGTAGGTACTGTGTTCACCGAAACGACAATGAGTGTTATAGACGGAGACAATCTAAAGAGCTTCTAAAGAATCCCATACTTTTGTTACTGATTAATCTGAAAATGCGATACCAAGCTTGAGCGTCGAGCGTCAGACTCTCTTTGTATAGAGTAATTTGAGGGAAAATTCAATGCAATCAAGAGCCGAGGGTTTCCCATTCAGCTTTCGCCCACCAAATCGAAATCTCAGAAATATGACGGCAACACATCGAAAAGGCAGCTTTGAGCTCAAGGGGATAAATTTGTTTTGCATATTAAATTCGTGGAATTCCGCAGTGAAACTTGAGTTCAAGCTAGATTTACAAGTCCCTACGATGTAGTGAAAGACAGAACCAAATCTGCTAATGAGCGAAAGAACGTGGATCTGAGACAATAATTTATTACACTTCTAAAATTATTGGCATCCACCTACGAGGTACCTAAGTACCTATTAATTTTGGGTTTTTGAAAAAAACAACTCACTCCAGTTTATTATCACTCCCGTTGTCTAAAAAATTAAAGCCGGATGGAGGTTTCATATCCATTTTTACTTCCACATTTACAGAGTAAATGGAAGTATTGGAATCGTCCTAAAATCGAGAATGTGTGTCCGAGTGGTCGTGTGTCCGTCTGTGGTCATTGACAAAAAAAGCCATAGCTCCCTCAATTTTCAACCTTTTTTCAAATTTCTGGAACTGAAATGTTTGTCACGGCAAGACGTAACACCCTGTTTAATCGGAATTCGAATAACCCCAACCGCCGAGATCCACCCCTAACCCTACCCGCACTCCCGTTTAATACGACCCGCAATTAAAAACAATGATACTAGCCAAGCCCAGGCCTGAGTAGAGCAGATGGTCATACCAAGAACGTGCGGTGGCAGCTAGGCCGACTTCAGGATTAGAAAGGAAATGTGAGAACAGGATTCCACAATTGTGCATGCCTAATGCAGACAAATTTGCACAAATAGGGGAGCTGTACAAAATAGGCTGTTGTTTTATGCATTTTTTATTTCACCACCAAAATGATAGCCATGCCAAGCAGCTCAGAAAACCGCACAACGATCTTTATTGGATAGTTTAATAATTACTGCGTTTTTCCTCAGTCTCCAACGAGGTACCTATATAAATATGAGGTTTGCGCTTGAATGAAGAGGAAATGGAGAATTCTTTCCCCCAAAAGCAATAAAGTGCGAGTAACTTCTTTTGGTCATGTTTTATTTACTTTGCGGAAAGGCCAAGATGGCGCCTCGAAGGTAAAGACAGAAGGCTGACCATCGATTTCACCCTTCACCCTTACCAGGCCATACCCTGATCTAACACCCCCTCCCACCGTCTATCTCGCCGGGCCTTCATCATCCCTTATTTCAAAAGCTTCCGTCTGACAGGGGCTTTCTGATCCTCCTCACTCTAAACCCTCAGTCAGCCTTTCGGCACCTCACCCACTAATTCAATGTGCTGTTTTACGGGTTGACACGAGGACATAATAAGCGCTATCCACGTTAGCGTATCGGAAAAGGAAGGAAGGTCGAGATCCGACATGGAGGAAAGGAAAACTGAGATTTAGTCCTCGGGATACAGTAACCTTTCCCCGGTTACGGCGTGAGATTTTCAGTCAACCACCCCCTTGGCCACACCTTCACCATTCCAAGCTCTCATACTCGAGACAGACTGCAGAGCGTGCGGCGCGGATTACACGTAATAAGGGCTCCAGGGTAATTGAACGGATGAGATATATAACAGTGCAAGAGAGAATTCCCTTTCGCTATACGAGTTCCTGATAGGGACAGAGAAAGTTCAGGAATAATGGGGATGAGGGTTCCAGCTTCGGGGGAGACGGGGAATTTTCGACATCGCATTACGTCAAATCGGCTTAACGAGAGGAGGTCACTGAATCCAGGATTTCCACCAGATCCCACAAAGGGTTTCATTGTAACTTGGTTTTCGGCTGGGTCCGGTACCGAAGCTATCTTCCAGTTTGAGGTGAATCGGGCTCGGAGTCAACGACAGAAACGCGAAACCATTCATATTCCATTCTTCCGGTAAATAATATTCCGGAGGTTGGTCTGATTTTTTTGCAATTCATCCCTTTCTGATAACAGCCATATCGACTCTTTTCTTTTGATTAAGAAAAGTTGATATTGATGCTCCGATAAATCCATC
Source organism: Nesidiocoris tenuis (assembly GCA_036186465.1). Lineage (NCBI taxonomy): Eukaryota > Metazoa > Arthropoda > Insecta > Hemiptera > Miridae > Nesidiocoris > Nesidiocoris tenuis. The sequence goes on along the minus strand of AP028909.1, from coordinate 30,918,885 downwards.
AGAATTGCGTGTGCTGAATGTGTGTAACACATTGTAGGCCACATTTCCAGCTCGTTTAAGGCAAGATCCGTCCCGTTCAGACAAACCGCGATGGCAACAATCGATTCCTCGTGGAGTTAGACATAAAAATCGATATCTAACTCAATTCGTTTCCATTTTGGCGCTTGTAGCCTTTTGCAAAACCGCGCCACAATTGATAAGCAGGGCTGATCGTTTTTTCGGCGTTGAATCAAAAAATTTCTGTTTTTCGCTTGCAGAGATGCAGTTGAGAAATGGAAGTAAAAACGAACATCGGTCGGTTATAGTCCGGTCGCACAGCGAGCGCAACCGCACCGAACCCATTAGCCCACGTGATAAATTGAGCGGGGACCGGTTCCTCTGATGAGCAGGAGCAACCAAGCCAAGCCAAGTCGACTGAACCAGTTCTTCGACTGAGTTCTGCTCCTCAGGATCACCAGTCCCGTCCTGGTCGCCCCTCCAATGTTAACATCGCCCTCTTCCATCGTCTTCTCACCGAGAAACCTTCACACTCTGAAAATTGAGCGTAATTAGGAAGGCTGTCCTATACGAATAATAATGATGATAACGTGTGCGAGAGCTGCCCCTGTGGTTATAGTAAATCTGAGATGCGCAGGCAACACTGACAGATCGTGTCGTCCGGGTAAACATATAACGGGACAGCTCTCAACCGGGATGGCTATAAATTGTAAAATAGGGAAGAAACGCCTTCCATCAAAGTGAGGCATCTAACGTTAAGTCGTGTAATTTCGCCAAATATCGAAGTGAAACTCGTTTTTACGGAGTATCCGGGCGTGTAATGTGTACAGATAAGAAAGCGATTAGCGTTATATCGAGCGTGACTGAGCTTCTTTGAAAATTTTTGCAGTGTGCTAAGAGGGATTTTTTTTGGAAAGGATTTGATGATGCCAAACTAAATCCAACGCGATGGGTAGATATCTCGGTAGTGGTCTCGCTTCAGCTATTCACTGTTATTTCTTAATTATTATTTCGCTCAGATGATCTGCACAAAATAATGGAAATGAGTTCTTTTCGACGAAGGATAGAGAACTGCTAAAACGTTTCCAAGGAAATTTCATAATAAAAACTAGTTTTTCATCCTCAAGTTAACCAAAGCACCGCATGAATCACAGATGGTTACCTAATGGTTAAACATAGGCATCTACCTTCCATTTGTTGGTAACATTTCAAATTATTTAAGCGCCGAAAGATGGATTATTTTGTTCGGAAATAATTTCCCAGTTCCGCCACTATGCGCACGACGCGCAAGATATTTCAAAGTCAAACCGAGTGAGAAATACAATATGCTGAGGGGAAGGTTATTCTGCCAAATGTGAGTCTGAAGGGAGAGGGTGAAAATTTGCCTGCAAAGCATAACTTGCTGACGAAAAACTGACTTGAGGGCTACTCGCTCGTATATCACTCGGATAATAGACATAAATTTTCTCTCCGCCATCTCTCCCTAACTTCCTCTCGGTTCAGCAGTTCAGCCTCCACCTTATAGCCTTTGCATTCAGTCTGCGAGAGACCATTATACCAGCTGGCTTCGCTCCCGGTTTGATGGTCTCTATTTCGCAGTATCTAGCAATAATGCTATCGCTGCATGAAGCATCTGAGCGTGGGAGCGGAAGAAAGGTTTACGCAATGAGACAGTGTACTAGGCATTCTTCTATAACCCATCATAACCTCTTCTTTTACCTCTTCTCCCATGAGGTTAGCGATATTTTCGCTGCCCTCATTTTCGCCTGGGAACCTAATTCTCTTTTGGTTTCTTCTTTTCCGTTTTCACCCTTCGCTTCATGCTTTCTAGGACCCCTCAGAGGCCACTATCCACTTATCCGAGTCTCTTCCATCAGCTAACAGTCAGAACGCCTATTTCACAGAAGATTTCAGGTTTCAATCTCTAACTGAACCCTCCCTAAGGACGAGAGTAACAGGTTTAGATTTTATCCTCTCAGAGGTAAACTCTATCTCTTATCACCAGTATAGCATGATAAAATAAAGTCCTTCGTCAAGCTGCTTTTACTCCGAAAAGATGAAGGCTCAGTAACTACCTTTACTATCCTCAATACTACTATAAAAAGGGTTATATAGTAAGAGTTAACTAGCTAACCTTTTAGCATGAATATCACCAGTTTCATTGTTGATATTTGCCATAAAAGAAGCAACATTGTGTTGAACTAAAAACGGCTTCCCACTTATGGCCACATTTTACCTGATTCAGATTCGACAACTGTACGCCTACTTCCATACAAGAAAAAGCTTCCATGCAAAGAAAAAGAGTAAAAACTTGCCGAACATCCTTACTTACCAGTGTTATGATCTTAATCATGCAAAAATGAAATGAAACTGACGCTGGAATGGGTATCATTAGGGAATTTCGAGACCATGTCACTGAAGAAAAACCGAGGGTGCAGGTTACAAAGATTCGCTCACTTGATCAGCTATAGAGTATCGCTGACCGCATAAACCTCTGCAGGGGTTTAGGGGCAATGCTTTCTTCAATCCATGAAATCCTTCTCCACGTTTTGTCTCCCTCTCATCTGGTACAGCTCTGGGGTCTTAATCCCTTTCGTAAACCACCGTCCCAGCCGTTCTTCAGCAACCGAGCCAGTAACTTACGTATAAAACCACTGGGTCTGGTGAAAATGAAGCCGTCCATCTGATAGGCAAGTTTTTACTAGTGGACCGCTAAGCTCCCGGTTAATATGTTTCTCATTTATGTCCAATTGAGGTTATTCGGACAGATGGTAGTGAACAATTCCGTTTTTCGGAGAATCCTCAATTATAACACGCACACTTAAAACCTGAAGTTTCATCATCGCAGGTAGCGATTCATCAATTTTTCCTGAATTAACATGACTGCACCTACCATTTTCTGCCTGCTTCTATGCCCTACTTCTAGCATCCCTAAATGATCATTGGGACATAGAGGAACATGACGTGAAGGGTATGACAACACAAACGAACCAATCTTATGACCTACCCAGAAAAAAGTGGTAACAGAACAGAGGAAAATAGAATTATAAGGGATAGACGCCAATCCGTGAAATATCTATCTTTATTGGATATTTTGCCTATATTTTGACAAAGATATTCCTACCCGATTTCCAAGGAAAACGCCCCTATTTTATCTCTGTGAGAGTAGCACAGGTATTGTGACTGTGTACCAAGCTGAAAGAGACTATTTTTTAGAATTTTTAGTGGTAATACAAAATTAGTCCAAATTCTTGGGAGCAACCCTGATTACATTACCTATGTTCTCAAGCTTAACCAATTTCAGATGCCAAAATATTTCGAGTAACTACAGCATTCGTTCGAAGACTTGAAACTCACTGAAACTCATGTTCTCCGTGGGCCAGCACAAGTAAACATCCTTTAGTCTCTATTGAGCGCACTATATTCTCATTTAACCGTGCAAGTATAAATATAAATCTTACACTCGGGTTCTTTATTTTGACAGCCAGAAGCAATCGTAGTGATAGAAGGCGACCGAGTATTATTTCCTCCACGACCGCTTGAGAGATTGAAAATTACTATCGTCGTGCCGTACCTTTTTCAGTAGCGGTGGCCCCTTGCCGTTCGGTAAGCTTTATTGCCGATAAAAAGAATGCTCCTTTTCCCACCTGAACCAACCACAAAAGACCGGGGCATTAAACGTTGGCGGTGTGTTTTCTCGATGGTTAAGTTCAACAAACGGTGTACGGACTAGGGTTCAAGTTAAAATACGGCACGACTCAGCAGTTGGTATTGGATCAATCATTGGCAAAACTGAAAAATTGATTGATCGTTCAAACGCTCAAGGTGCTTAGATTGGGGGTATTGGGGGGTTGATTGGGGAGAAGTGGGTTTTGTAAGATTTTCTCAAAATCTGTGAAAAAAGTTTACAGATTGGACACCAAATTTTGCTTACAGAGGGACATTGCACTTGTAGGCACAAAAGAACAGTGGCTAAAATACGTAAGTTATTTGGGACTCACAGAGGTTCGAAACGTGATGATATGGCGGAATCTCAAATTTGGAATGTTGACAGGACTGATAAACTTTCTTTTCGGTAATGTAGGGACCTACCTAATGATGGACAATATTTTTGTAGCATACACAATAGGAAGACGATGAGTTGCATACGGTATATAACTGGTCAGGCTGGTGAAGTATAGTGTCATATCGCCCTAGCGTCATGGTTATCTCTTTTGTCCACACGATGAAGAAAAATCGTCGGAAAAAAACATGAAAGAGCCAGTATCAAAAGACGAGGAACCTAATCGCGTTGGGGTATGCATCTTTCAATTGTCCGTCACAGTAAAGTCAGTTTTGGACAGGGCACAAAGCAAACGGAGGCGACAAGCGTTAAATTCAATCTTCCCGTGTGGCCTCCATTTGCCGAGGAATATTGATTCCCTCGGGAAAAGAACGAGAAGAAGACTCGGGGCTCCCGATCACCTCTTGGGTTTCCGAGGCCTCGGCGAGTCGTCCTGGCGATGGTTACCGGCTCCACGGGTCCAGGCGACGATAGAAAAGGCCCAGCTATCCCTCCTGGGGGTAGGAGGGGGGATCGCGGGGTCGGATGAGATTGAACGGGCCGGGTAGGAAGGGGTATCCGATTACTTTGGCTACGGTCGCACCGATGTTTGTTGTTTGTTTTCTTGAGTGCTCCTCTCCACAGGCCCTTCATCGACGACGCTACAGTATAACAAAGATTGGACTAGGAAGGTGGAGGAGGGCAGGGCACCCTTTACTTGACATGGGAAATAGATTCAGGCATGACTTATATAACAAAGAGACACCAGACAGCATTGTGAGGCTGCTGGGTTGGACCGAGACCGTTCCTACCACCTTGCGAACGCTATGGTCCTCCATTCGAGTTTTTCATCTTTCGCCGGGAGCGGCCACTACCTTCTTCACGAATAAAAAATATCGAGTCTCGCAGGACCAGATAGCACCAGGCCTTCACTCAATGGTTTGATGGGCGATTGCTCCCCATTAGGTGCTCGCAAGAGTTGACCTTGCTCAAACCCTAGTCATATGCTATACGACGTATGGAAACGTTACAGATTAGCCCTGTATGCTGAAAAGAGAGTTTCGCTATCAAATACCTCCTCAACTTGTTATGCATGGAAACAGCTAGGTATATTGTTACTCCTTAATAGAGGCCCTGTTTGTTAACTACGCACCCATTGGATGTTCATGGCCATTCTCAAACCCGTTTGGTCAAAAATAATAAATTAGACGAGTATTTCAAGATAGCTGGTGAGATTGAGCGGTTGATGGCATTGGACCAGTGGCGAGGTCTCATAATGCAACCTGGGCAAGCATTACCTCGCCAATTGTTACTCAAGGCTAGCATACCATAACTCATGTCTACGGTTCATAAGTTACGAATTTCCTTGGTACTGCTTGCCCTGTTTGTACCAGAGAATTCGCCACTGGATAGGACAAAGTCGTAGGAGCAATTTCTGCAGAAAAAAGGCACGTAATTCTTCCAGCGACACAGCAGTTCAAACACTGCATCAGCTATTCATAGTAAGACAGCAAGCCAAAACACGTGCTTACAGATTGCAGACACGGATATTGCTGGAGGCTGATTATTGTAAATTACATCCCTTCAGAGTCACTTTCGGAACCGACAGCGTAAGGTACCGATCCCTTAAGTCCAACCTCGTTTTCACTTAACTGATGCTGACAGGGGTTCACAGTTGAACAGCTCCGACGGAGGGAATGTATAATTTACCCTGGGTAGGTACCAAAATACATAATTTGACTCGGACAGCAGGGAATAACGGTCTTTTTCTCGGGACCGCACCTCTCTCTCACTCACTTCGTCCTCCCGAACTCTTCTCCGGGACTTTTTCACTTGGCCAGGATCCACAAAACTTCAGAACCTCGTCGGATCTTACAGAGGCTGGACCCTCTGCATTAAAGAAGGCTTGTGCCTATTAAGCTCGAAAACAGGGGCCTGCAGCTTTTCAAACCTGTGGTTAGCGATCATCAAATCGGAAACCGCCTTCGAATATCGTGGGCGAGAAGTGGACGAAAAGGAGCGTTTGGATGATTTCCAGTGAAAACAGTCGCGTATCGTTGGCAGCGTTTAGCCCAAATTATCGCTTCCTCGACCGTTCAACTACATTATTCTAATTGAAAATTTCTAACAAGTAGGGTCATTACAAATGATCACCCCGAAGGATACGTGTGTTGAACGCAGGATTCTGGGAACTGCCTTTTCCCTCCCTTATCAAGAGTCAGTTTTGAGGAAAATTGAAGTATCTAGAAAACAAATTAAATAAATAAGTAAACGATGGACCAATTTTTAGTTAATAGGATTTAGAACGCCTGTGAAAAGGGGAAAACAATAGAAAATGAAATGATGATTAAAAAATGATCCTCGCTGGCCCTACCGAAAATATCTTACTATGCAATAAAAAAGTCATGAATACAATTTTCTGCTGTCAAGTTTCTTGAGGGAGAATTCGGATTACCCACTGGCAATTCTCAAATACGTACGGCAATACTCAAAACGATATAAAATTAAAAATGATAAAACTGAACAATTTAGAGGTTAACATTGGAAATTGAGTTAAAAATAGAGCATTACATATACGGAAAAATTCTAAGAATGCTACGCCGTCTCTAACAAAAAAGAAAAAAAGTATAATTCGAAAGAACAGATGTATGTCGAATTTGGACAGGTATGTAATCTCAATTTTTTCACCATTCGGGAAATGCTAATTTTCAATGTTAAACGAAAGATCGATCTCAACCGAAAAAGCTCCCTAATTTCAATAATGGCCGGTTTATTGACAAAATTTATTCATCCGATATCCAAAGAAGCACTCGATAAACATTTCCAACGAGATTTTTACATTTTAATTTGATGTTGATAACACCGAGGTGAATTTTATCCGAAGCTTCCTTGGATATCGGATTGATAAATTTTGTCAATAAACCGGGCATGATTGAAGCTAATGAAGCAACGATTAAATTAGGAATTGGTCAACGGTTTATAGCGAAAAACATCATACTGTCGACGACCAAGAGTGAAGCCAAATCAGGAATTTTTAATTAAATTCCTCACAAATAGGATGCTTAATTAAACTGTATGGGCACTCCATTCCGACTTTCCAGCTTCGCACCGACCAATCTGAAACAGGTTGGTGCCAACGTAAGAGCTGCCGCGCCCATCAATTCGGATTCATTTCATTCACTCGAAATGTTTTATTGGGTAAATAAAATGACCCTCCAACCCAATGTCATGAGAGAAAACACGAGCTCTACTCAAGTTGACCAGTTTGGTAAATATTCTTGACGATACTTTGAGTGGAGGAATCTTTAGAGTAAACGAAAAGAAGTTTTTACAAAAATTGTATGATTCGTTCTTCGATACCTACGTTACAAGTGTCCGTTGATTTTGACGGGTTCGAATGGTTTCATCTTTAGGCAATGTGAAAACCTAATTAGTACCTGGGTGATTCTCCGAAAGCAGGGAAATTTGTGTCCCGAGCTTGTTGAGGCGATTCTATATGAGATTAAGAAATTTTTTTTTTAACCAATGGATTCAGGGCTTTGTTAGCTTGGTTTCTATCTGTAAATAACCATTTTTACGCATGCATAAGTATTTGTAAATTGCGTTGAAAGGTGTCATTTTTCAGACCCTCACACGTCCAATTTCTCGGTTTTTCAAGTTTCACACCCCTCAGTTCGAAGGATAAAATTTTAATTGCCTAAAAAAGTGGCAGGTTGTATTCATTTACTCTTCAACTAATGCCTGCTGAAGGGAATTCAAAAAATTTTAATGTTACATTATAAATCAGCTTGAATTTATCATGTCCAGTCATTTTTGAAGTTTTCATTCAGACCCTCACATTATTTAGAAAATGATAATGAAAATGACTTTACACTGGCGATGCAGGCCACAAAGGGGAATCAGGAGTTTGTCTACATCATTCTGCGCCCGCCCAGATGTTTGCGACTCGTTTCCAGAACGAGCCATGATGGGCTAACCCTCGAAATGTGCGCCTTGTGCATGGTGATTTTTTTTTCTTTCAGACCCTCACCTTGTCATTATTTTTTTTGAGCTAGTACATTTTTAATTGTCTCACTCACTTGTGTTATGTTCGGCTAGGACTAATCGATGTGCGAAACCGGAATTCTGAATTTTTTATTTTAACCGGGGAAAAAATTGTTTACATTTCGTTTTTTCAGACCCTCACAAACAGACCCTCACCTTTTCTTGACTTTGATGAGGTGAGGGTCTGAAAAATAACTGAAACTTCTAGAAACCTGTGGTGTAGATAACACACAATACTTCCATATTTTGAAACGTAAAAGTGTAACACAGTTTGATCGTATCTTGACTGCTTTTAAGGGTGTTAAGGTCAAAAATATCAAAAAACTCACTATGCAAATTTTAAAATTCGCCCAAAATAAAAATACGCCACATTATCGGAATATAAAAACTATCATATTTTGCAAGGTAAAACAAATATTTCAAGACCAAGAACGCTCAAATCGGTTCATTTTTGTGGCCGTAAAAAAATATAATAGAACACACTAAAAATCCAAATATATCGGAAGTACTGTGCGTAAACCAAATTTCACTTGAACAGGGTGTTAGGTCTTGCCGATAAACCTCCAGACGGCTTTTTTTTTCAGACCCTCACCCGTTAACAGACCCTCACCAGCCAAAATGCATGAAATTTGCTTTTTAGGACAAAATATGAATATTTTTCGTAACTTTTTCCAGAATTATCATGCTAGAGGATGTACTGAATATAATGAGACAAAAAAATTGGTTAAAAATAAAAAATTTGAAACTTGAGAAAATGGAAGTCAAATTTCCCTGCTTTCGGAGAATCACCCACCTACTCGCCGACTTTTTCCCTTTTCTACCAAGTAGTGAAAATTTTAAAATAATTGTATTATCTAGTGTCTTAAACTAAATGAATTTCAACGGAAATTTAACAGAAGAACGATTTTTCTGGATTTCCGATCCGAGTTCTAATTTCCAGAGACTCTTCGTAATTCGTGAATATGACGGCTAAAACAAACAGTACCTAGAAATGGGAAGGTTTGAAAAGAGATGAGGAGAAATTATGGGCTAGAACATGCAGGGAACCATAGGTTTCGTGGTGGGCATGGTTGTGCGATGGAGTAAAGCTTCGGGTCGGGGGAGATGGCTGCCATACGGAGAGGCATCCAACAAAGGGCGAGAGGTGGTGATGGGGCGAATGAGATCCGAAGCGGAGGGCAGGGTTAGGCCAGGGCCAGGGAGTGACTATTCACCACTCTAATGTTCCTCAGTTATTGCTGCAAAACAGTGTGCTCTGCTCCGGAGCTACTAGGTCTGCGCCAGGGTTTCCCACGCAGGATGGAATGGTACATTTGCTATAACGACTCCCTTCCCAAACTAACGATGCTTCTGGACTGCGGAAGTCGAAGGAAACATTCCACGTAGCCTTTCTGCACAAAGCGAAAGAGATGTGAGTAAAACACAGAGGAGCGCCGTCTGAAGATTGGAGAAAATCTGAGGGTTGGAATACCGTCGGATAAACGCCGCAATGGGTTTTACAATCAATAGAATGACGCAAAGGAATACGTATTGAGCTATAAACAAATAAGCATGCAGGGAGTAGACAACCCATTGTATGATTATAACTGCTCGAACAGAAACTCAAATTGAGGGAATGGAAGTAGTCCTTTCCACGAAAGTTTACGAGTTTGAAAACCGGTTTCGGATACAAGCCATCTTCAGTACAAACATTAATGAGAAACCTCAAGTGATAATATATCGGGAGTTATTCGAATTCCGGTTAAACAGGGTGATGGATCATACCGAGACGAACATTTGAGTTCAAGAAATGAGGAAAACGGTTGGGAACTGAGGGAGATTTTGGCATTTTGGAGATTGCTCACAGACGGGCACACGGACACACGAGCAGACTGACACTTGTTCACAAAGCTATACCGAGTAAAAGGGTATAAGTAAATGTTTTTTTCTGAAGCTCACAGATTTTCCATTTTAGGACAATCACAATGTAAATATGGAAGTAAAAGAATCAAAGCTCCATAAAATCGTGGCATACCTCGGAGCTTCAGGACAGTGTACACGTGTAGAAGATCCCAGGCAGCGAACAGGTAGAGGATAGAACATTCAATGAGTCAGGCAGAGATGGAAATACTCGATGCCACGAATACAGGGTGAGATTTCTGCAGTACAGGTCGGTCAAATCGGAATTGTTTGGAAATTAATTGCCCTCGCTGAAGCGTCGGGATGGGAAAGCAGGGAGCACATCGAACTTTACAATGGGGACGAGATGGGGAACGATAGGAGTGCGACAGGAATGGTATACCTATGCGCTTGAGGGAGAACCCACTGGACATAAAATCCGCTCAGTGCTGGAAATACGCTCCTCCTGTCAAGCCAACTGAATCGAATACCGATGACGTTGTAGAAGAGGAGAAAATTCATCACTCCCGGTCAACATTACATGCGCATGTAAAGTGCCACTGCACATAATTAAAAGTTGGTTGTCCTTCCTAATATCGGCAAAACATCAAAATTTCTGTTTTTCGAATGCTGTAGAAAGGGTAGAAAACGAACCTCCTTAGAGTAATTACGATTTTATAGCCTCTTGACGATCTCTGGGCAGCATAAAATAACAGATAGTGATGTCATGATTGATGCATGCCTTTTCAAGATATTCATGCTACTCGTACGCCATATTGTGGATAGCAATTGGGCTAGGACTAGCATTTTTGCTTCAAATGACATGAGGGAAATCCCCGACAAACAGCATGCGCCAGATACTTGACGCATGCGTATATGCATCATTTCATAAACCTCAAAACTCGCTATACTATCACCGAAATAATTTTTACGGTACTCACTAGGCCATCATCTAATTGAGTCGAATCTGCAGTCTGCATGAAAGTTGTTAAAGATGAAAAATGATAATAACCATTGCGAAAATTATGGCTGAACATTAGGAGTGCGGAGGTGATAAAGCGGCCACACCCATAACACGTTGGATCCGTGTACATTACTGTTGGAAAAATCTCTAACAAAAACGCAAGATCATTTACAGCTGTTACGAAAATCGCAGAAGGGGTTTCCCCTCCGCTGATATAAAAGAGCGGGCAGTTTCAACTTAATGAAGCAAATTAGGGCGAATTTGACTAATTTGCAAGGAAGAAGGCTTTACAATGATTTATTAAGCGCTATAATTCTTCAGCGAACCTCAGGCCTTTTCCGAAAAGTTTACAGGGCTTTACTTCGCTCGACTCCCCGGCCCAACTGCTTAACCGCTATACTTGATCCTCGCAAATAAAGGCTGTTCTTTAGTTCCGAAACTCCTACCCTTGCGGATTCCTCACTTTGAACTTAGTTGAGTAATTAATTGGGCACATAGAACAGGAGTTTTCAACCGCGCGCGTTCCTCTCACAATTCCCGATTTATCGGATAACGAATACCTATCAGCTGTTTTCAATTATGTACGGGGAATCCCATAATTTCGTTTAGCATGAACAGCACAGAATGCGTTTTCATCAAATTCAGCCAACGGAGCATATTCACCTTTTAGAAAATCCCGCACCGAGATCCATCATTCGAATCAACGAAAAAAGTCAAGTTGATAATCTATTCAAGATTATGGCCAATAAAATGTTATAGATCTCGTTCAGCTCGGTGCGATCATGGCTTTCTAAAGAGACAATATGGCACAGGATATAGGAGAATTCTGAAAAAACTAACATCGCTAAATACTCTCGCGTTGACTCTCGCAAAAAGCAGACAATGGTTCCTGCTAAAGGAGCGCACCGGTTCAGAACTTCCTGAAACGAATCGTTGATTTTCCCTTAAAACGTATCCAGAAGAGCGACTGAAAGTATGAAATCGGTCGATTTATCAAACTCCAAAACGCGGTACAAAAACAAATCATAACTTTCCAAGAGGATCCTGCAGACTCGGGACAAAGAGAGATCACTCAGGATTTAAAGTCGGCTTTCTCGCGTCGAAAACGGCATCTGGAGGCGGAATCCGAAACGAGAAGAAATGCAAGGAAGGCAATCGTGGAAACGGAGGAGAGAAGTACCAGTACCACGCACATTGATTAATTTCGATGGTAGTTCTTTATAAAGCTTAGCCAAGCTACTACACAGTCTCGGCGTTTCAGAAGCAATTAATCTGCTGCAGGAACGGGAGCCCCCACACTCCCCCTCTCGGCCGCCCGCTCCGCTACCTGCACTCCACCATCACTATCAACAGAACCCCCCCCCCTGGCAACTCTTTATCTTTCTGTTTCCTTCCAACAGGGAAAGTCTCCCGTCATTCCGTCCTCCTATCCCTTGATCGTAGTCTAGTTCTTTATCACTGTTCCCTCTCCTATCATGAAAGCTGGCATTCTCGCAACTCGAGCAGAGGTGGAAACTCTTCGTCCTCCGACGAACCCGGGGGGTCATAAATTGTCGACATTCTCTTTTGGCCTCTCTTATTTCTCTGCTTTGGTCCACTGCAGTATATAATTTTGCTACCTCGGTCCGGTCGCCATTGGTTTCCATGCGATTTTTCACACATCCCGGACAACTATTGAGTTTTATTGGTTTTCGCTCAATGCTAATTCACGTCCATATTTACTAGGTGAATAAAAGCATGGGGAAGATCCGAAAAATGGAATTCGAATCGCAGATTCCGAAGGAACATTTTTTTCTACTCACTCTCTGATCAAAACTGAGACTGGGACTGTTTGTTTGTTGTAGCGCACATGGGCATATCTTTCCAACTCCTCACCGGGTTTCTAAATTCCTAAACCTAGCCGTGATGGTGTGGCCCTATAATAGTGGAAAAGACCCCAGAGGATGAAACTGATGGGCTCGATACAAGGACGCTAACAGTGACTGAGAACCGACAATCAAATTTGCCGTGAAAGTCGGGGAGAATTGGGACGTTGCATCGTTACAGGGCATCCGAAGCGACGACGTCGTGGCATCGCGTTGGTACTTGTCAACTCGTTCCGAACTTCCGAGGGGCCGAGCCGAACGTGCGTTTGCCGAAAGGAAGGCAATCTGTTGCCTATTGCTGCCAATCAATATCCAACTTCGGGTCAAAAACCATAACACCGGATAAAATAAGGCACGAATTGATTCGAGCGATGAGCAATTTTAGGTTATTTTCGTGGGAAACTCGAGGGCTGTGGTCAGGAGAGCAACAAAGTTGCAGTTTGAGTACAAAATTAAGTTTGAGTTTCAGTTTTAGTAAGGGTTTGGTCTGCAGTGGATTTGAGTTTGAGGAGAAGGAGTGGACTTGAGGATCCACACATACTGGGGAAAACTTTTGATTTTGTCTAAAACAGTTCTCTATATGCATATGAATATGCATACAAGTAAAAACACAAAAAAAAAACTTTCAAAATCCGTCGAAAAACCCCTAATATCTTGGGGGTTTGAGAGTCAAAACCCCAAAGAAACCCATCAAAATGTAGGTAATTTTACGGCCAACAAAAAACCCTCTCCGCCTATACACTAAAAACGAAGGCATCTTACCGAAAACCCCCATAAACCGAAACCACCTCTGTCAAAAAGTTCAACTTCAAGTTCAGTTGAGTTTGTGTCCAACATTGAGTTTGAATTTTTGTGTCAGTTTGAGTTTCGGATTGAGGTGGGTTCGAGTTCAATATCCAGTTTAAGTTTGAGTTTCAAATTCAGCATGAGCTTTAGTTCAACATTGGGTATGAGTTTAGCAGTAAGTTTGAGTTAAATTTAATGGCACTTTGAGTTTGCGGTTGATTTTAACATAAACTTCCAGGGCTAGAGTATGAGGTTTCGCCAGAAAACTATCGAATTTCGTCGAAAACCTCCTAATATCTTGGAGGTTTGAGGGTCAAAACCCCAAAGAAACCCATCAAAATGTAGGTAATTTCACGGCCAACAAAAAACCCTCTCCGCCTATACACTAAAAACGAAGGCATCTTACCGAAAAACCCCAAAAACCAAAACCACCTCTGTCAAAAAGTTCAACCTTTGAGGTCAAAGTCAACATCGAGTACAAACTCAACTTCGAGTTCAAAGTCAACTTCGAGTTCAAAGTCAACATCGACATCAAAGTCAACTTCGAGTTAAAGGTCAACTTCGAGATCAAACTCAACTTCGAGTTCAAAGTCAACTTCGAGATCAAAACCCCTAAAATCTTGGAGGTTTGAGGGTCAAAACCCCAAAGAAACCCATCAAAATGTAGGTAATTTTACGGCCAACAAAAAACCCTCTCCGCCTATACACTAAAAACGAAGGCATCTAACCGAAAAACCCCAAAATCCAAAACCACCTCTGTCAAAAAGTTCAACCTTCGAGATCAAAGTCAACTTCGAGTTCAAACTCAACTTCGAGTTCAAAGTCAACTTCGAGTTCAAAGTCAACTCCGAGATCAAACTCAACTTCGAGATCAAAATCAACTTCGAAATCAAACTAAACTTCGAGACAGAACTCAACTTCGAGATCAAAATTAACTTCGAGATCGAACTCAACTTCGAGATCAAAGTCAACTTCGAGTTCAAAGTCAACTCCGAGTTCAAAGTCAACTTCGAGATCGAACTCAACTTCGAGATCAAAGTCAACTTCGAGATCAAACTCAACTTCGAGATCAAAATCAACTTCGAGATCAAACTCAACTTCGAGATCAAAATCAACTTCGAGATCGAACTCAACTTCGAGATCAAAGTTGACTTCGAGTTCAAAGTCAACTTCGAGATCGAACTCAACTTCGAGATCAAACTCAACTTCGAGATCAAAATCAACTTCGAGATCAATCTAAACTTCGAGACAGAACTCAACTTCGAGATCAAAGTCAACTTCGAGATCAAAATCAACTTCGAGATCGAACTCAACTTCGAGATCAAAGTCTACTTCGAGATCAAACTCAACTTCGTGATCAAAGTCAACTTCGAGATCGAACTCAATGCCGAGATCAAAGTCAACTTCGAGATCAAACTCAACTTCGAGATCAAACTAAACTTCGAGATCAAACTAAACTTCGAGACAGAACTCAACTTCGAGATCAAAGTACACTTCGAGATCGAACTCAACTTCGAGATCAAAGTCAACTTCGAGATCAAAATCAACTTCGAGATCGAACTCAACTTCGAGATCAAAGTCAACTTCGAGATCAAAGTCAACTTCGAGATCAAAATCAACTTCGAGATCAAACTCAACTTCGAGATCAAAGTCAACTTCGAGATCAAAATCAACTTCGAGATCGAACTCAACTTCGAGATCAAAGTCAACTTCGAGATCAAAATCAACTTCGAGATCGAACTCAACTTCGAGATCAAACTCAACTTCGTGATCAAAATCAACTTCGAGTTCGAACTAAACGTCGAGATCAAAATCAACTTCGAGATCAAACTCAACTTCGAGATCAAAGTCAACTTCGAGTTCAAACTCAACTTCGAGTTCAAACTCAATTTCAATATCAATGTCAACTTCGAGATCAAAGTCAACTTCGAGATCGAACTCAATGCCGAGATCAAAGTCAACTTCGAGATCAAACTCAACTTCGAGATCAAAATCAACTTCGAGATCAAACTAAACTTCGAGACAGAACTCAACTTCGAGATCAAAGTACACTTCGAGATCGAACTCAACTTCGAGATCGAACTCAACTTCGAGATCAAAGTCAACTTCGAGATCAAACTCAACTTCGAGATCAAAATCAACTTCGAGATCAAACTAAACTTCGAGATCGAACTCAACTTCGAGATCAAAGTCAACTTCGAGATCAAACTCAACTTCGTGATCAAAATCAACTTCGAGTTCGAACTAAACGTCGAGATCAAAATCAACTTCGAGATCAAACTCAACTTCGAGATCAAAGTCAACTTCGAGTTCAAACTCAACTTCGAGTTCAAACTCAATTTCAATATCAATGTCAACTTCGAGATCAAAGTCAACTTCGAGATCGAACTCAATGCCGAGATCAAAGTCAACTTCGAGATCAAACTCAACTTCGAGATCAAACTAAACTTCGAGACAGAACTCAACTTCGAGATCAAAGTACACTTCGAGATCGAACTCAACTTCGAGATCAAAGTCAACTTCGAGATCAAAGTCAACTTCGAGATCGAACTCAACTTCGAGATCAAAGTCAACTTCGAGATCAAAGTCAACTTCGAGATCGAACTCAACTTCGAGATCAAAGTCAACTTCGAGATCAAAGTCAACTTCGAGATCGAACTCAACTTCGAGATCAAAGTCAACTTCGAGATCAAACTCAACTTCGTGATCAAAATCAACTTCGAGTTCGAACTAAACTTCGAGATCAAAATCAACTTCGAGATCAAACTCAACTTCGAGATCAAAGTCAACTTCGAGTTCAAACTCAACTTCGAGTTCAAACTCAATTTCAATATCAATGTCAACTTCGAGATCAAAGTCAACTTCGATATCAAAGTCAACTTTGAGATCAAAATCAACTTCGAGATCGAACTCAACTTCGAGATCAAAGTCAACTTCGAGATCAAACTCAACTTCGAGATCAAAATCAACTTCGAGATCAAACTAAAATTCGAAACAGAACTCAACTTCGAGATCAAAGTCAACTTCGAGATCGAACTCAACTTCGAGATCAAAGTCAACTTCGAGATCAAACTCAACTTCGTGATCAAAATTAACTTCGAGTTCGAACTAAACTTCGAGATCAAAATCAACTTCGAGATCAAACTCAACTTCGAGATCAAAGTCAACTTCGAGTTCAAACTCAACTTCGAGTTCAAACTCAATTTCAATATCAATGTCAACTTCGAGATCAAAGTCAACTTCGATATCAAAGTCAACTTTGAGATCAAAGTCAACATATTTAGTACAAATAAAATGGTTTTCAAATACCCCACTAAGATTGAGCTTTCGCACGTAAAAACGAGGTGGTAACACACTCGTGAAATGTTTGGGGTCAAACTAGATAAAATGAAGCGTTAAACGGGAGCGTGTAGAGGTACACAGGTCAGAGGCCGGCCGTTATTGGCTAGTATGCATAAAGAAGAAGCAGATGCTTTTCCTCCAGTAGATGCTTCAATACTACAGTAAATGCTTCGATTTCTATGCATAAAAAGTAAATGCTATAGCACTTGCTACCACAGTTTACTCCGAAGTAAAGTAAATGGTGCAGGTGCTGTAGCATCGACTCCACATTGTATGCATAAAAAGTATTTGGTGAAGGTAATGCTTCGAAAAATCGTAGCATGGTCCAGAGCAGACTACGGTCCTCAGTCTGCAAGTGGAAGCCGCCCAGAATGGCCGCATTCATGCAAGTGCGTAGTGCTAAAGTTAATAAAGAACGGAGGTCGTGCAGAGTGAGTGAGTTTAAAAAGTTATTCCGGTTTGAAGAAGAGAACGTGAAGTGGATAAGCGATCACTTTTTGGGCCCAGAAATCGAAACTAGAGGTGGGGCGCTTTCGCCTGAACAAAAAATGAAAACTTTCCTCAGATACTTGGCAGATCCAGGATTCCAGGTTGGAGTGGGAGAAGACGTAGGGGTGCACCAGAGCACCGTTTCTCGTACAGCGGAATTCGTCTCAAATAAGATCGTAGAAAAGGCAGATTTATGGATTAAGTTTCCGAGAAATCAGGAAGCAATAGAAGAAAGTCGAATGAAATTCGAATGTTAGTAAACCATCTTCAAATTAGTTGGGAAAATTTTGGAAATTATGAACTGCAAAGAATAATCTTTACAGCAAGTTGAAAATTGGAATTTTTGGATATAGTACTTTTTGAAATTAACATGTCGGAATATAGTACTTTTAGAAATGAAAACTGGTTTATAGTACTTTTTGATATTAACATACGGTACTTTTTGAAACGAAAAAAATTCAAAGAGACCTGTTGCTGAAAAATCAATTTATTCATAATAGCAACTCTGATATAGTACTTTATGGTTTGAAACGACCATCGAGAAGACTGTCTCATACTGGATAAAGTACTTTTTGAAATGAACAGGATGTAGCAGCCCCAAGGGCCTGGATATAGTACCTTTTGTCATGAAAATGAGATTTCACTACCCATTTTGATGAGGATAGAGTGGTTTTATCTTGGAAATGGGTTTATTTTTGCGTAAAACTGGCCCCCAGAACCCCCAGGAAAGTCTCATCTCAATTTCGAAAAAAATGGCGTTTAGTACCTTTTGGAATTAACGTCCTCAAATAATTTTATTCAAATATGAAACAATACAATTTACATTTTCATAGCGTTGGGATTCACCGGAGTTCCAATGAAGGGGGTGGGGGGTGGCGTACGTGACGGCATCCACAGGTGGAGTTCTTACTACCTTCCCTTAGCCATTGGCTAGTATGCATAAAATGGAAGCTGATGCTTGAAGTAGAAGGTAGAAGTAGAGGCTTTACCTCGTGCTTCAAGTAGAAGCACTGCCTCCAAATTGCATGCAAAAAAATGAAGGATCTGCTACGAAGCAGATGCTAAGGGAAGGTAGTAAGAACTCCACCTGTGGATGCCGTCACGTACGCCACCCCCACCCCCTTCATTGGAACTCCGGTGAATCACAACGCTATGAAAATGTAAATTGTATTGTTTCATATTTGAATAAAATTATTTGAGGACGTTAATTCCAAAAGGTACTAAACGCCATTTTTTTCGAAATTGAGATGAGACTTTCCTGGGGGTTTTGGGGGCCAGTTTTACGCAAAAATAAACCCATTTCCAAGATAAAACCACTCTATCCTCATTAAAATGGGTAGTGAAATCTCATTTTCATGACAAAAGGTACTAAATCCAGGCCCTTGGGGCTGCTACATCCTGTTCATTTCAAAAAGTACTTTATCCAGTATGAGACAGTCTTCTCGATGGTCGTTTCAAACCATAAAGTACTATATCAGAGTTGCTATTATGAATAAATTGATTTTTCAGCAACAGGTCTCTTTGAATTTTTTTTGTTTCAAAAAGTACCGTATGTTAATATCAAAAAGTACTATAAACCAGTTTTCATTTCTAAAAGTACTATATTCCGACATGTTAATTTCAAAAAGTACTATATCCAAAAATTCCAATTTTCAACTTGCTGTAAAGATTATTCTTTGCAGTTCATAATTTCCAAAATTTTCCCAACTAATTTGAAGATGGTTTACTAACATTCGAATTTCATTCGACTTTCTTCTATTGCTTCCTGATTTCTCGGAAACTTAATCCATAAATCTGCCTTTTCTACGATCTTATTTGAGACGAATTCCGCTGTACGAGAAACGGTGCTCTGGTGCACCCCTACGTCTTCTCCCACTCCAACCTGGAATCCTGGATCTGCCAAGTATCTGAGGAAAGTTTTCATTTTTTGTTCAGGCGAAAGCGCCCCACCTCTAGTTTCGATTTCTGGGCCCAAAAAGTGATCGCTTATCCACTTCACGTTCTCTTCTTCAAACCGGAATAACTTTTTAAACTCACTCACTCTGCACGACCTCCGTTCTTTATTAACTTTAGCACTACGCACTTGCATGAATGCGGCCATTCTGGGCGGCTTCCACTTGCAGACTGAGGACCGTAGTCTGCTCTGGACCATGCTACGATTTTTCGAAGCATTACCTTCACCAAATACTTTTTATGCATACAATGTGGAGTCGATGCTACAGCACCTGCACCATTTACTTTACTTCGGAGTAAACTGTGGTAGCAAGTGCTATAGCATTTACTTTTTATGCATAGAAATCGAAGCATTTACTGTAGTATTGAAGCATCTACTGGAGGAAAAGCATCTGCTTCTTCTTTATGCATACTAGCCAACGTCACACTACGCTCTCAGTAGGATGAACTTACCTATTTTTGCGTATTCTATTCTGCATCAGGTGGTCGTTATTTTCTAACTAGACCCGCCGCTGTTGGTCCGGTTCACATGCGCGTCATTTCGAATAGCTTTTTTTCAATTATCATTTTTATCGAATTTTCAGCGATAACATTGTCATAATTTTGGGTTTATTGTAACGTTAACACCAGGTCAGGAAACTCGTACACTGAGGTCCGGACTGAGAGTCCCTCTGTGGTTATTTACAAAAATGGTCATAGCTCCCTCAATTCTCAACCTTTTTTCAAATTTCTTGAACTGAAATGAATGAATGAATGAATGAATGAATGAATGAATGAATGAATGGCTTTATTTCCAACAATAAAATACAATGATAGGTCAAAAAATCACACCCATGGACGGGACCCCACCGCCAGCACCCCCACCACCCGGGCGCAAGAGCCGATTCAAAACCAGCCTCTCCCACCCAGGCAGCGCAGAAAGCACACGCGCCAATGGATCCCACCCCTGAGCAGAGACCGGCAACTTGGTGCTCGACGGAAGGCAAAGCCCGTGTTGTCAAGCATATCGGTTGCCGATCTCTGTGAAAAAATTTTACACATATACGTATACAATACGATCCATTATCGCTAAAAATTGCTATCTAAAAATTGCTGGGAAAAGTTTCCCCTACCCAACATATTGGCTTATTAACAAAATTTCTGAAGCTCTTGGGCCTATACTGACCAACCAAGACATGACCAACTTCTTGTACTCGTTTCTGGTGTGCATTACTGCTCCTTTCATGCTACTATCCAACTTCCTGTGGAGCTGGTACATAATGTATACAGGACTGTGCGTTGTGCCTTGCAACCTGGGGCACGGACTAACCAGGTTACCTGCTGCAGCAAATCGTGTATTACATGGCGCGGGTCGGATGTTAACTAAGATATCAGGATGCTTATGGAAATACAGTAACAAATTTTTTACAAATAGCTGCCGAATAGTAAAAACTTTCATTGTGTTGAACACGAAATCGGATGGAGTCTTGAAAGGGACTTTGAGAATTATTTTCAGAATCGCCTTCTGTTTAATTTCTAATTTATTCAAATGCGTACTATAAGCTCCACCCCATACCACAATACCATATTGTACTACTGATTGGACTAAACTATAGTAAATTAATTTTAGGACTTCCTTGGGTAGCAAGGATCTTATATTGTAAAAAACATAATTAAATTTCCTAAGCTTCGCACAGACGTACTCGATGTGTGGTTTCCATACAAGGTTCTGATCCATTAGGATTCCTAGATATTTGTGCTGCTCGACAGTTTCTATTTCCTCGCAACCACAGGGGATCAAATTCTTGCCATCACAATGTTGATGGAAAATTACTCTCAGCTCCTTCTCTTTCACAGTGTGTTTATTAGGGCCAAAAAGAACCATTTTTGTCTTGTTTACATTTAGAGTGAGGCAACTGTCTGCATACCACTCACCTAAAGTATGCACAGCTCGAGAAGCCAAACTATACACTTCTTCCCAAGATTTCCCCTCAACGAGCAAGGCTGTGTCGTCCGCAAACAAAAACAGATTCAGATTAGTGAAATTCTTGAAACATTCGTCTATTTTATTTATATATAAAAGGAAAAGCAACGGTCCAAGAGTACTTCCTTGGATAACGCCAAAGTTATTGTCTCTTACACCACTGCAGGTGTCACCTATAACGACAACTTGCTTGCGATTGCTCAGGTAACTTCTAAACCAATCCAAACTTCCTCCTCCCACTCCCAGGTCCGACATTCTTTCCAACAAAATATTTCTGTCAATAGCATCAAACGCTTTAGCTATGTCAAGCATGATGAGTGCTCCTTTACTATTTCTGTCTCTTAAACTGTATAAGTCATTTGTCAAGGCAAACAGTGCGTCTTCCACTCCCTTTTCCTTACGGAAACCAAACTGCCTGATGTTTAAATGCTTGGCTCGGCAAGACCTAACACCCTGTTTAATCGGAATTCGAATAACTCACACGACTTTCGATATATTTGCATTTGCACCATAATACCCTCAAAAGCAGTCAAAATTATTATTATTAAATTATTATTATCAAATTGTATCACATTCTTACGTTTCAAAATAGGGAAGTACTGAGTGTTATCTAAGCACCACTGGTTTTAAATTGTTTTTATGGCACACAGAGTGGATTTCGTGAAAAGGTTCAAAACTCGTATGTAGGGAAAAGCGCAGTTTACGGCGTTTCTCTTTATCTCCCGTATCCTATCAGACGTGATAAAAATATCCTTGCATAATAGTTACGAAATTTCGAGTTCAAAATTCAGTAAAACGCGATATACCTAAACGCAGGAGCGACTCAAGATCGGGATCGATTTTCAGTTTACTAGAAGTTAGAAGTCGGCCGAAAGGGCGTACGCGTCAGACAATTCAGAGCGGCAATCCTCCTCGCGCGGACGCCGCTTCTCCGCCGCCGCCCGGCCCCTTTTTAACCCCGGCCTTTAGCTAACCTTTCCGCCCCTTTTCTCGGCCCCCCGGCCCAGGGTAGTAATAGCTTTCCACGTTATTTGGCCGAAAAGCGACGCTTGACCCTTGAACGCTTGCGTCGCGGGTC
Organism: Nesidiocoris tenuis; assembly: GCA_036186465.1. Taxonomy (NCBI): domain Eukaryota; kingdom Metazoa; phylum Arthropoda; class Insecta; order Hemiptera; family Miridae; genus Nesidiocoris; species Nesidiocoris tenuis. The sequence goes on along the minus strand of AP028909.1, from coordinate 30,896,484 downwards.
GCCGGAGTAAAACGGTCTCCGAGGTGAGCACCCGTGTAATAAAATGTTTAATGACCCATGACCCGCCGGGCGGCTCGGAGGTTAAAGGGCGGGCGGATCTTGATCGCCGCCTTTAACAGTTCCTGAGAGGCTAACTCGATCCCTAAGATTCGGAAGAACGGGCGGTGAATAGCGGCGACAGGGGGACGCCGCCAGACGCCGCCCGAGGGCCGGGGGCGGCGGAGTGTCATAAAGTCATTACCTGAGTAATGCAATCATCAGCGCTTTCCCCTTTACCGCCCATTTAACCCCGGCGGCCGCCCCGGTCCCATTTTCTCCGCACATTTTCCCAACCATTGCACACCTGAAGAGGCCAAGTCAGCGTCGACCCTTGGGGTTCTTTTCACTTTGACCCTTTCTATGTACAGCGAAACAAAAAAAAAAAGTGAAAAGCAACTCTAACGTTAAGGACGAAAAGCTTAGGCTTAGGTACAATTAGAGTAATTAAAACTGGGACTGCTCTAATTCGATTCAATTTATTCGAAGCTTTTAAAAGTATTTTCTCTCCTCGGCTCTCGGCGATTCTTTTCACTCGGAGCGGTGGAAATGAAATTTTCAACATCCGCCCCACAATGGGCGTAATGGCACTAAACAGGAAAGTCATCCCTGGTTTTATAGGGGTAACCAAGCGGGGATGGCGACCAATACGAGAGATAACCGATTTTACTACTTTACTTGTACTACTTAATCGATACATTAAATTGGTGATTGGTCTGTTATTCGATTATATTGGTTATTTTATACAAAAGAGTGCGGTTAACTGTCGGCACTGCAGAACGGCAAAAAAATTACAAAATCGCAAATCGTATAAAAATAAGGCCACGGCAGATCGAATGAAAGGCAGAACGTATAAATAATTGTAACCAGTTTTGTCACGATCGATCATAAGTTGTGCTTCGATAACACGGGATCCCGATGTCGTATCGATTTTTAATCGATTCATATGAGTTTATACTTACTGCTCCGGTCCTTTACAAAAATGGCCATAGGCCCCTCAATTCTCAGCCTTTTTTCAAATTTTTTGAACTGAAATGTTTTGTCTCGGCAAGTCCTAACACCTTGTTTAATCGGAATTAGAATAAATCACAGAACTTCAACATGCAAGTTTATTGTTTTCAATTTTATTTTTTTCCGGCCACAAAAATGAACCGATTTGATCGTTCTTGGTCTTAGACTCTTGGTTTTACCTTGCAAAATACGTGGATATTTTTATATTCAGATAACTTCATGTGCTTTAATTTTAGGCAAGTTTTAAAATTTTTCATAGTGACCTTCTTGATATTTATGACCTACACAGGCTCAATAGTGGTCAAAATATACCTAATCAAATTGTGTCAAAAATTTACGTATCGAGATATGGAAGTATTGGGTGTTATCTACGCAACACTGGTATATCTCGAGCCATTGCAAAGGGATTAAACAAATATAAGAGAAATATTAATAAATATTATGATTGATTCTTTGTACTTGAAATGCTCAGGTTTCTCCCTCGTTGACCGGTTCGTCTTCTCAGCCTCATTGATTTTTTGCCCATCGACAAATGATATCATTTTACAGTTTGTTAAGTTTGCGGTTAGCCTGACACGAGCTCGCGTATTTTGTTCTCGACATTAAAGCTCATCCACGAACGAGCATTTGTCCTCAAAACCGCGATTCCGGTCCTCTCGAATTTCCGAACAGCGATACGAAAAACGAAAAAATCATTACAACTGATGAGTTTCACTCGAATTTTTTGCCCAAGTCTTCAGAATTGACTTTTCCCGGTATTTGTTGGCTTAAGCGGTCAAAAATTCAGCAAAAATTTTAATTAGGATAAATTTAAGATTTGATTTCACATTTTTTCTGTTATTTGGCCTATGAAGTAACTGTTTAGAAGGATCAGAGACATCAAGCGTAAGGAACCTTATCGAGTACAAGTAAGAAACTCCAATAGGTAGCTAAAAAACTGATAGGTCCTAAACTTGTAGGAACGCAATTATTTTTTGCCAAACCGGTGGTGCGCAGATAACGCAAAATAAATCCACATGTGGGTCTACGTGAAATTGGGAACCAAATTGGCTTCATTTTGACCAATTTCCAAAAATCCAAGTATTTTCCAAAGTAGAACGAACATTTCGAAACCAAGAACACTCAAATTTGTTCATTTTTGTCGGGGAAAAACTCAAAAATATCATTATTACGGAAGTACTGTGAGTGATAACATTGCGGTGTGGTGACATTCCGGCTAAACAGGACTTTGGGTCTTTTCTAGAAGAACACTTCAGTACGAGAAATTTTAAAAAAGCTAAGAATCTCAGGAGACATGACCAATTAGGTAGGTCTGGCTAACAGATTGTTCAAAATTTGATTCTGAGGAAGTAGACAAACAAAATTAGCTCTGAACCATCAATCCGATTTTTAATTTTTTAGTTTAATTTGAAATAATTTGAGCATCTTGTAGCTAACATGAACTTCTATGACTAGGGGCTGTATTCAGAAAAGTTTCTTTGCACAGGAGCCGTCCGATGCGCCAAATAAATTTTGCTCATTTTATCGGTCAATTTCAAGAAAACAGACATTCCGTTCCCATTAAGGCCCGGTTTATTGACAAAATTTATCAATCCGACATCCAAGGAAGCTTCAGATAAACATTTCCAATGAGATTTTTACATTCAAATTTGATTTGAATACCACCATGGTGAATTTTATCTGAAGCCTCCTTGGATAACGGATTGATAAATTTTGTCAATAAACCAGGCCTAAGCATGGTACGGAGAAGATCACATCCGAAGTCTCAATGTCAAGCTTCTTCGCCAGCAACCTTGAAATTGAGACCTCGGAAATTGGGGTTGCTGTGATCGTCTGGGAACCACGTGGGCTTTATGGTAACGGAATGTTTGTTTTCTTGAAATTGATCAATAAAACGAGCAAAATTTATATTGCGCATCCTGTCCAAAGAAACTTTTCTGAATACGGCCCCACGTAGGTATATATTACATAGGTATATACTATTTAAGATCGAAGAAAAAGGCGTATCCACCTACTCGAGCCCAGGAGTTAACATGACCATTCTTCGATTCGCACGTCGATACGGAAACGGCGGCTGCGCTGAGCGCTAACTGTTATAGGCATTCGATTTTTATCCAACGGGATAAAAGGATAGGACGTAGGCATGTAGGCAGTTGCCACTTTGCACAAATGCCTGTTGCCTGTAAATGCGAGGCAATTTGTTCTTCGTTTCCATTTCATACAGGGTGGAGTGCATTGTTGCGTACAGCAACTCAGCCGAGGCGTCTATGGTCTTCCAGCTCGAGTGAAGTGGTCTGCTGAGTTCATCCATTTAGGGCCTAATACCGCGTTGTACCTTTCCGAGGGCTTTACGGCCCGGTTTTGTAGTCTGTACCTGGTCGTTATTTTCCGCTGTTGGCCCGACGCGAGTGTTTCCTCCAGGTCAATGTTTGGCTTTGAAACGTCGGTGGCTAGATTGAACGTTTTACTACCTCTGATGTTTCAGACTTGCTGATCTCACGTTGGAAACCGAGATTTAAAAAAACTCCATAAAAATTGATAAAGCGAAGTGCCTCGTGATTTGAAATTTAAAATTTGATACCATACTCAAAATATGCGGTTTTGGCGTCTGTGAAAGCGAATAATTCAGGAAACACGTTCCGGTTGAAACTGGCAAAGGATATCAGCTATCCAACGGTACCTATAGTCAATTCATTATAATATAATGGGATATTATGCCTCGCTAATTAGAGTCGTCCGGACAGTGGCCAAAAACCCACAAAATTTGCAGCGGAAAACCACGATTTTCTCAATTCAAACGTCGGCTTCTCCTCCAATAAGGGAACTAAAATTAAAAACAACTCTACTACTAGTTTTAGCTGAATTTGATGTATTATTTGATGAATTGATATCCGGCAATACGGAGAACCGACTGTACAACAATTAAAAGAAGATAAATTATGAGAATTAATAAGAAAATTAATTATTATAATGATGAGGACAAACAATTAATTAGGTAGTGAAAAATAGTTAAAATATTTTCCAGCTGATACCAAGATTTTTAACTTTCTTATTCAAGTTTCGACACATTATATACCGAAATATCGAGGATTCGAAAGAACTGTTTGCTACCACTTTTCTGTTACTGGAGCAACTGCCATGTACGCAGGCCGCATAATCCGCAGCGTCTGAACTGAGTTAAACTTGAACCCATTTAATATCCGGACCGCGGATAGCGCTACGGTAATAATAAATAATCCTCCCTCGGTTCGAGGAAACTTCCATAAGACACGATGTCGATAATCCACGGCATTTAAGACAAACTAGGAATGCTGGAAAAATCAGAAGAAGTTAAAGCTGGATTTTCTCGACCGCCCAAAGCACAGGAGGACGGGAAAGGGCTGAAAGGATAAAAAGCGAGCATCGGCAAAGGTTACCTTAGTACGCCGAAGAAGGTTGAGCTAAGCTGAAGGAAGACGTGACGAGGTTCGGCGAAAGAAGAAAGCCTCGAGGGAAGGAAGATGGTAGAAGAAGAACAAGGAGGAAGCGGTAGAGGCCTCAATAAAGTTAGACAAACTCAAACTCTCGAGGGAAGTTATCCTTAAGTCGCACACCTTATAGCAACCGAAACCATAAACAAAAGCTGGGTGAAGAAGTGAAGGGGGGATGATGCGACTTGAAAAAGATGGCTTCAAAGAGCGGCAAGCCTCGGGCACAAAAATGGGTCAAAGGACGAAAGGGAAAGCGGATTTACCGCGAGTCGAAGGGATAAGTTTGGTTGGTACCTTTGGCTTCGGTAGTTGAAGGTTAGTCGGTTGTCGAGCGTTCGGTCAAATCGGCATCAAAAATCATGCTAGGGAAACATCTACCGAGCGAAAGGATATAATGAGTATATCTGACCGGAAATACGCCCCTTGAACCCTAGTCTGTTCGCCTAATGAATGAAACTCCCCAATATACTGGTCCAATGCGATCACCAGATCATATATGATCTGGAAATACATCAAATCGATTAATCACTGCACGAGAATTGCAGCGTTCTGTAAATCCACTTTTTTTCCTCCACTCTAATACCTACTCCGAAATTGGAAAGCCTCAACTGAAGGCTTTTTCACCCCTATGGTCTGGAGCATATTAAAACAAAATAGTTGTTGAGTTAGATTTTAGTTTAATTTGCAGGCATCCAGATGCAACACGACATTACTTCTCTTACCTCTTAGATGACGTATAATGAGAATCAGTTTGTTGAAACTCACCTGAAAATGAAGGATAAAATTGTTAATGCAGCAACAGGAATACAATCAATGAAAAACTGCCATGGGAAGTGATTGGGCTAAAAGAAGGTTCCGCTACAAAGCGAGAAAAAATTTCACTTTTCGACATATTAACCGGTGGCTTTCCGTAAACAAATAAAGAGCTAAACAAAATTGCACAATAGCAGATTCGAGATTCGCTCTGTAACCATTCAAGCAGGAGGTACAGTATCCTACTATCGATACGGGAAATTATGATCGATCTTCGACAGTGTGACCCAATTCTCATTTTCGACGCTTTGGCGGAAGACAATTTTTCGGCGCTCTGCCGAGTAAACGTAGTGCCGCACTCCCGTATTATCAGTACGAATCAGTATCAAAATATCCTTGAGATTTTGGGCAAAGCCCGAGAAAAATTGCATACAATTCCAGATAATTGATATGACCAACACGTTGCTCGGAAGTCCACCATCCTCTTGTACTTTCCCCATTGCAGAAAATGCCCCATCCATGATCCATGCACGGTAAACTAATTGCTGCTAGCCACACAACAACAGCAAGAGAAATTACAAAAAAAACAGGATCATAATTCAAAGCAACCTCCCTCATTCGTCTTGCTTACACAGCTCAATGCCAACTCTAATCAACCTGAGCCAATTCGGCCAAAATCAGTCCAGGCGCGAAAGGAAGAGGACTCGGCTTGATAATTCAACAAAGGGCCCAACTCTCAAGACTTGTTCACTCGTACAGCAAGTTTCACTTCCTTCGGGAAACGGGAGCTGGACGGAAGGCCATGGCGAAGCCACCGGAGGGGAAGGGTCGTCTGAAAGCTTCCCAACGGCCAAGTTGTTATTTATTGCGGCAGATTGCCGGAGTGTCCCCCAACTTCGGGGTGGAGGTGGTCAACTGTCTCCGCAGATTCGAATGCCAAAGTCATAGATTTGTTTAAAAATTACAACTTAAACACCATGCAACTAACTCCAATGCCTAATTTTCGAGAGACGCCCACACGCGACTACAGTCCGAGTCGAGAACATCAGAGAATTTTTACTTCCATACTTACAGCGTAAATGGAAGTATTGTAATAGTCCTAAAATCGAGAATCGGATAGGAGCTTCAGAAAAAACGTTTACTCAGAATCATTTCGAGAACAAGTGTCCGTGTGTCCGTCTGTGGTCATTTACAAAAATGGCCACAGCTCCCTCAATTCTAGACCTTTTTCCAAATTTCTTGGACTGAAATGTTTGTCCCAGCAAGACCTAAAACCCTGTTGAACCGGAATATATATTTGGATTATTGGTGTTCTCTATTATATTTTTTCCGGCCACAAAAATGAACCGATTTGAGCGTTCTTGGTTTTAGAGTCTTTGCATGCAAAATATTTGGATATTTTCATGTTCCGATAACTTGGCGTACCTATTTTTATTAAAGGTGAGTTTTAACGTTTGCAAAGTTAGTTTTTTTATATTTTTGACCTAAACACTCTCAAAAGCAGTCAAAACACTATCAAATTGTATCACATTCTTACGTTTCAAAATATGAAAGTATTGTGTGTTATCTACGCACCACTGTTTTCAACTAGGAACAACATTAACATTTGGCTGCTAAGGAAAACTAGGATCACAAAGATTAGGTAGCCTTCTGAAGAATTTGATAACAATAACACAGACCAGTAACTGGAATAACTGTTATTCCATTATTTTATCTCAAGTATGGTTCCGCTTATTTTGAAAATTTTCCACCTCAGAACCAGATACCTAGTTGGACAAGCAGCGTCAATGCATCGCCGAAAAAAATTGTTTTCGAGGATGGAAAATCCCTTGAATTATAAGTGATGTGATTTCAATTTCATCGTTAATCTCAAGAATAAAACTGAAACGAAAAACAATTTATTCTTTAGAATTCGTCTCAAATAATAAATGATCAATGTATAAAGCGTGTCAGACTTTGAAAAAATGTATCACCGTTCTATTCGACTGAAGCCAATTTATTAGCACCGAGTAGCAGCGAAATCTGTTAGCGACATTATTCTGTACATTCGTTTGGCGCCCAACGTAGTTAATCATCCAACCTATTGTTCGAGGTGATTCAATATTTTTGATCAATGGTAGACCGCATGCCACTTGGCACAAAAGCTTCTTGGTTCTCCGAATGTGAAATAAATTGGATCACTCGGGTATAAAGCTACAGTTCGACGGCTATACAGTAAATAAAATGTTAAAAATGTGAAACTAATGGGATGAAAAGCTCGTATTTTCAAGGATGTAATGCGATTTGAACCATGAAATACTCAGAAGGGATCGATATTAGAATCGCTGGAAAAGAGGGAGAGATACGAGTTTACATTTTACGCTGAACTAGGGATTTAACCTTTGAATGATCAGCTTTTCATTTTTATTAGTGCTAGAATGATTGGTGACATTCATACTGAAGTAATCTGAGACATCAATGCCACGTGTGAGGATTTCGAATTCATAAATCACAAGCTCGAGGGTGGGGGGTTAAAGTTGTACCATCCCCTTCCTGAAAAATGCTGGTGGAATTACTGAATCCACCATACCTTCGGAAAGGGCACGAAAAATTGTAACTGCAAAGAAAAGTGAATAGCACGGAAAAGTACTGCGTTGAAAATAACGAGCCAAAAAAAAAGAGATTGTACCTACGTACGGGTATGCAGATAGAGAACGGGAATGGTTTTTGGTGCTATGGTAGTAGGTATAACAGGGGGTGGGGTTCAAACGGAATGAGTTGCCGGGTAATTCCGAGGGTCGGTTCAAATAGAGCCCCCAGGGGTGTCCTCCCTCCCTCAGTCCAACTTGGCTCTGTCTTCTACAACTACCTATCCACAACACGTGAGAAACTGAGACAAAGAAGAGGCAGGCCGAGTTAGCTCATTAGCATATTGGCAATTTCCTACAGTGTAGAGTGCGCGACAGAGCAGCTGAGGTAGAGGAATATTCTGTAGTTAGAGACCATGGGACCCAGAAGACACCTCCACTTCTCCTCGGTAAAGTGGAGGGACCAGGTATTTTCAGTCTCAGATTGTTATACTAATTGGTCGAATTGCCAAGTTGGTAAATGGAGCTAAGCGAAAGAGAAATATGACCCGAGTGAACAGATCCAGCGGAATCCAAACACACTCGATGCAGCATTATACTCAACGCCTAGGTACTATTGGAGCCGGTGGTGCGTGAATTTCACGGATTAGGTACTTCGATAATTCAAAGAGGGAAATTTACGCACATATTTGCAAATTTGGACCAATTTTAAGGTTAACAGAACCAATAATGAGAAACCCCTGGTAAACAGAAAATCTAGCCTGAAATGGAAGTGCGGGGAGAAGAAATACGGCATAAACTAGCAAATAAACTAAAAACAATTGCACATTGTGGGAGATGCTGTTTTTCAATAGTATACTCGTTCAAGTTATAATAACGGATGTTAAGTACAAGTAAATGGATGAAAAAATTTATTTAGGTAAACTTCTTAATGCCTCTCCCCGAACCGGAGATAAAAATAAATTGTTTTAGCATTCTCCCGCTCTAAAACGTAGAATGCAAAAAGACGTTGACAAATTGGGCGAAAGTGTAATCGTAGATACTAGGTACCTACTACTTAAAAAATTGGCAGAAGTACGAAACGGGTCAGCTAACAATAGAAGAACGACCCAGTAAAAACAGGCTACTTATCTATATCCAAATGACCAATGACTTCCCAGTCATCGTTCCTCCGGCTTTAGAAAAAAAGAACCGCTACTTTTCCATTCAATTTTCTTCTTCCCGTCCGTAATTCCTTGAAAACTGCTTCCTGTTAAATCTTTCTTCAATCCAATTTTGTACCGCTGAGCCGCCTTGTCACGGGTATTGAACTGACTCGGTCATCGATTGTTCTTGATTTCTACCAATCACCCAAGAGCTGCTGATGCGCCCGATTGACTCTTGCAGAAAATAAATTTATTGTCAATGAGTCTTCAAGTTATAATATTCATCAAAATCGGTCGATTATTTTGCATGTTCTTCGAAGGGAAACGAGGAATAGTTTGTTTTCCTTGAAGGGTTAATGTTACCCTACAAATTTTGACGATTCTCCCATGATTTGCCCATTCTCTTGAAACCAACTCTCTCATGAGCACAGACCAACAAAATACTCGATGATCTTCGAGACATTTTGGTTCATTTTTCTATAGAAATGAACCTTTGTAATCGGTCAGGAAAAAAAAAAATTTAACACCCCCTGAAAATTTGTTGGTTTACGTTTCAAGGGGTGTAGAATCCGAATCTGCAATAAAAATTTTTTGTCCGTCCGCCGTCCGCCGTACGCCGTCCGCCGTACGCCGTACGCCGTCCGCCGTACGCCGTACGCCGTCCGCCGTACGCCGTACGCCGTCCGCCGTCCGGGGTTTTTTAGGGGGAAGGAGTTATCGAAAAATTTTGAAATTTTTACCAAAAATCAAGTTCCGTATCTAGTTGGTCCTAACGTCTCGGCAGAACCCTACCTTAATTTTAAGGCCAGTAAAACAGCTGTTGAAGTGGGAAAAAATTCGTGTTTTTCTGGAAATTTAAAACATAGGCATGTGACGCATCATTTTCAATAGATTTTTCTATGCTGAATCGAATGAGACCATCGCCACGCCGGTAGCTTCAACCGTTTAGGAGTTATTGCAGTTTTAGTGAGGCAATTTTGAGTTTTCCAAAATTTCCCCAATTCTTAATAACTCGAAAACTACTCGAGCCACAAAATTCGTTTTCCACTCGTTGGAATCCCCACAAAAACTTCTGTCCTCCCGATATCTTCAATTTAAAGAATTTGGTCGCATTATACAAATCAGCAAAACAAAAATTGGAAAAAGTTGAGAATTTGGCCTCGGCTCTTAGATACGGTTGATTGATCTACTTACGACTACTAGCCTATTACACCAACAAGGTGACGCACTCACACTACGACCAGTTGCGCTTGGCAACATAAGAACGAGACAGGCTTTAACAAAGGTTCTGAGGCATTCTCAGAGGCATTCTGAGGCAACGTTTTTCTAAATCCCCATCTAAAATATCTACCTACCAATTTATACTGAAATTCTAGAATAATAACAACTAAATTCCGTGTTTAAGGAGAACCTATATATCGTAAGATTTGTCTTTGCAATCGAAAAATGAACCCCTGTGCAAAATTTGCAGAGTTCTTCGGATATACCGAAAACTGATGTGCACATGCCACTGATCTACTTAGCAGCGTTTTTTTTTGAAAATTCGACTTTTTGAAGTTACCAATATCTTTAGGTGATTTCGATTTTCGGTGGTACCGCGGATCAAACATTTTCGTGTACGGGATCAAACTGGAATGGCAAGGAAGAATTGATTTTGGAGTCATTTACAAGGAGAAAAAATATTTTAATAAAAATAAAGTCAATTCATTAGCGATCGGAAATCAAGCTCAAAACATGATACGTGAGTCCCGACAATATTCCGTACAAAACAGGTGACAAACCGCAATAGTATCTATCGTTGCAGTATCACCTGTACTATCACAGAAGAACACTACGGTGAGAATGTAGATGTACGATTGCGATATGTGGGTGCAACACAACACAGTTATTATAGTTGCTTCGAGAACACCTGGGACAACCTTCAAAGTTATTTACGTGTTGCGAAATAAAAGTCAGTTGCAATTGGGAGTTCACTGAATTTCATTGCGAGTGAGCTAAAAATAAAATCGTAAAAATATTCTCATTGGTATTGACTCAATACTATTGAGGTACAGGAAAATACATACCTATACGATACCATAAGGATAAACGAAACCAGAGAGAATGGCCCACGGACATGTTTGTGATGAACATTTCTTATCACTCTTCGCAACACGTGTTAAGAAATAGTTCTTTTATTTTCTTGGCAGAAATAGATAGACTCTTGTAATTCTGACAAAGTTCGTGATTTGTGGTTGTGAACACTAGTGTCGAGAGTCTAGAAATTGGATTAATTCGAAAGACGTTCCAACCACGTTTACATACCAGAGAAAATTATCTTTTCCCTTATTTTAACGTTTATTTTCGTTATGCTCCGTACCTACAGCATACCTATAGGAATAATTTTCCTCCATGCAATTGAATTCGTTTTTCCCCGAAATTAGCAACGTAATACCCACCCTGTACATTGGAAATTGAGAGCTCCACGATTTAGATACCACGGAAAACTAATTTCGCTCTCTCGTTGGGAAATGCGGTCGATCGTGTCCCAATAAAGGAAGAGTTGCCGCGTATAATTCCCCAGGTGGTGTTAAGGGCCAGACGACGAATTTTGATTGCATTACAAACGACACCACTTTCCCTCTCCTGAGAATCAACGGCATGGAGATTCAGGCCCTATTTCTTCCACCATTAATATAGAAAACTAGGTCGTGGACTATCCTCGGTGTTGTGTCCATTTGCATTATTCCGAGAGATTTGGCGGTGGGATTTTATACTAAGTGGACTGAAATAGGTTGAAATAGGTGGAGTGGGGCCACCACGAACTGATGGAGTAGTCAAAGTATGGCAAGATCGAGAGAGCGGGGGGGGGGGCTGAGTGGAAAGAGAATAGAGGCTCAAGGAACACAGAACTCTTATTTGAATAAAGGTCGGAGAAACTTTCTCAAGTCTCCAGTTTACTGAAATTTACATAAAGAGGGAAGGAAAAGCGAAGATACAAGAGCTTAACATTTATTTGGTTCTTTCGAAATTACTGTGGAGGCGGAGTCGTCTCTTTATGATAAAAGAAGGCAAACTTTTCCGCCAAGGTTCGCGATTAGAAAAATAAGGAAGCGAAAAAACACTTCTCTGCTCATCGTTTAATGAGCAAAGGTAGAAAGTTGCGCTCTGCGGTTTTCATAAAGTCGCATCAACCGCGAGCGAAAAATATGCACGCTGAGAAGGTTGGAATGGAAATTTCGACAAATATTTGAAACCAGAGGGGAAAACTCTGAGATGATTTTGCGAGACCGACAAACATCGTTGTTGGGATGTAGTAACCAATAATGGGTTTTCTTCAATATTACCAATACGGAAAATCATCGGAGAAGAAATACATGTAAGGTGGGACCAGAAGTTTTATACGATTTTCTTTCATAATTATGTCAGAACGCAGTATGGCTTGCCTATCAAAATCTAAAACCTTTATAAAATTGCGACTGTGGGTTGAAATGGCGGTATGAAAACAGCACTGTGTCCGATAAGAGTCTATAGGAACATTTCAAGGCCGAGGGTAAACCAGCTGATTTTTGTGAATTGGAGAAAAAGCGAAAACAAAGGACGACTCCTCACTCAACAATCCAACTTTGAAGTCAGGAGTCGTCTTTGGTACTAAGCTATTCAGCAGAAAGGGTCCAACGATAGGTAAATGGCTTCCTTATCAAATCAGAAATGGCTGTCAAAATCTTTTTTTTCATTTGAGGGAAAAAATACTCCGAAAATTGCAAGCTCACATTCAAAATCAAATATTTAAAAAAAACTTTCAAAATTAATGTTTTTTATTTTTATTCTGAAAAATGGAAAAAACAATGGAACCAAAATAGCAGACGTCCTCGACATTTCATTATAAAAACTTCAAATCGCATTAGAAATCGTTGCGTGAGGGCGGAACAGACATACCGACAAAGAACCGGAAAAAATCCATAGAATTCAACTTGAGGTAACTCCGCTATTTGAAGTCGGTCAAGAAGTCGGAAAATTAGGTGGTATTTTTATTAACCCAAATTTATTACCCATACACTTCTGACCCGATATTCACTATTTTGCAACATGACAATCGATTCTCGATTTTAGGACGAATACTTCCATTTAATCTGTAAATATGGAATAAAAAAAAATCAAACTAGGACAGCGTTAAGTAGCCTACATAGTTTCTAGCTAATCGCACTGATCTTCTTTCTGGCGATTGGCCAAAGAATTGGACCGGGCAGCTGATAGGCCGTTATCGGGATCGCTGGTCGCCACGACTTGTTGACCGCTCAACTTGCCGGAACAGCAAATAGACGGTTGTGCTCTGCGGTGTTTGGCGCTACACCTCTCCACCTAAAACACCACCTCCACACCTCGCCGATCTGCTCTGACGCTTCTTTCCGCTGCTGACTTGACACCTTTCGACGCCCTTCGTTGCCCGTCTTCGGCAACGCAGTTCTTCCTTAGGTTCTTCCTTTGCCACCACTCAACTCGAAAACAGAATCACACGATCGAACGAACGTTGTCAATTGATTAATTCTCAACATTTAACTTTTTTTACTTACACTTACCTATTTATAAATAAATGAAGTAAATGGAAATTGTAATCGTTGAAAAATCAAAAATCGGAGCGAAGCTTTAGAAAAAATGTTTACTCATACACATTTACTCGAAATCACATCCTCAACAAGTGCATGTGTCAGTGGTCATTTACGAAAACGGCAGTATCTCCAAAATTCTCAACCTCAAAATATGAAAATACTGTGCTTCGTCGATGCATTATTCGCTTTTGTCCTGAAGGACAAATTCTTCACCAAACCCGATCGTATAATTCGGGCGCACCATCGGTTGACGGTATACAACGTATAATGCCGGCACCGATTTCGATTGGTTCTCATCACCCATTTCACGGTTAGTCGCGTCTGTCTCTTCGGTTGAGGCCTTTTTAGGGTCTTTTCTCGGGTGTGCTATGTTCGTACTATCTCGTTCATTCTGTATGTTTTTCATTCTTCCGAAACCACAATGGAAATAGGAGCGGCGATCTTCCGAAGAATAGATATCGGATCGCAGGTTCGGAAGCGAATTTCCTCCTTATTTTCCCAGAATACTTTCTCAACAATTGCTGGGTATCTAGTGTCTGTTTGTCAGTACGTCCGAACGCATTTGGCCGCCAAAACCAGTAAACAAGCTCGATTTTTAAAATTTTTTCCAAGTGTACTCAATGTTTATTTTATATTAAATTATTCGGCCTTCAAGGCTGTATCAGATGACCCGCACCGCCCAACGGCTGGGTGGGTGGCCCGGCCAGCCCGAATGATTCGACAATCGAACCTTCTACGGCCGGAGTTTTGAGCCGTACAGTCGTAGGTGGGCGTGTCCAGCCGTGCCGATCGCGTCTCTGAGTGCCGCCCGTTCCAAGCAACGGACCCGCCAAGGTGTATGCCGCACGACGGGCCGCCGCCCGGCTGAGTGCCGCACGCCGGTTGGTTCCGAGCCCAAGACGGTCGACGGTTCCGGATTGAATCGTTCGCGTGATTGCCACGATCTACATAATTTTGTTTCCTCCGGAAATCGGCCTATCGGAAAAATTGGAAACAATCAGAAATCACCATTCGACAGGTTGAAAACTTTCTCAACATTTCAACGATTGATGTAATGAACCAATTTTGAAATTTGAACTCAGTCAGCCGCCCCCGAGGGGAGAGAAGGGCCGAAAGACTTGGGGGAGGGGACCGAAAGATGCGAGGGGGTGAAACCGGGGGATCGATATCGAATAAATTAAACCCCCGTTCATTTACAGAGTGGATTCTCCTGTTTGGCCAGCGGAGCGAATGTTTCGGCCCGGAGTGGCCGCCAGTGCGGATGTCGGGACGTGACGCGGGGCGGTGATGTAGAGCCGCCCCCAGCGCGGCTCAGATTCGGCGGATCGGAATGCTGCCGGCGGCGGACGCGAAACAGAACCCAGTGCAGCGGCGGCGCGCGGGGGCCGCATCCGCCCGTCAGGCACTGCACGTGGAAAGGTCAATGCTATTCCGCGATTTTTCCGCCGCCCCGATCGTATAATCCGTCAAAACCGAGGGAATTAGAAAACAGGCGGCGGATCACGAGTGCCGGCGGGTCAACAGCTCGCATGAAACGAATGTTTGATCGAATTTTTTTGATAATTGTGAAAGTTGTTGAAAACCTTAATCCATTTTCAGAAAAAATGTACTATCCCCGTTTTTCCCCTGAGGTCTTCACTTTATCCGCTTCACATAATCCAGAAAACCTTAATTAATGGATGTCTTGTAATTTTTACCAAATGAACAATTTAAATATGCAAAAAAAATATAACTCGATATCTCGGTGCGTCTATTAGGTAATGCAACGCCCAAAAATTCACTTTCAACAATCTACAATAGGTTATCAGCATTAGGAAACAACCAGTTTACAGGAAGGATGTAGGTACTTACCGTATTGATGATAAAAAATATATCATGTTTTAGTACTTATGTGAACAAACTCCAGACAGTTTTTTTTTTGGGGGGGGGGTCATGACCCCCTTGATACGTTGATAGAGTTAATGTATGAGCTGGTTTGAGGTATAATATACCCAACATGGCATATTATGCCATTGGAAGATTATGCTGTACCTAGGTTTTTAACTGGAATAAAATACACTCATTCATTTATGAATGGGTACTTATAAGTACCCTCTCCTCGAGGGCGGCAGGGCACGCCCGGGACAATTTCGGTTATCCAGCTAAAAATTGAAGTCTAGAATGGCAGTTTACTTCTATTCTCTTCCTTCTATTTATTTTTTTGTTTATTAATTAATTTAATTTTCAGTTAATTAGTTTATTAATAATTACCTATTAACTAAGAAAAATCTGTTTCTATGGCGCAGTGGCAAACATCAAAATTTGGGTTTTCCATATTGATCTTCTTTTTCTCGAGGAAATCGGTGTTGATTGTCACAGTTGAATTGAGCGGCTAGGGCCATTTTGCGGGGTCACTCTTAACTATAGGCCATACGTGCCGGCATTGCAGCACTTTTTTTATTTCAACTATAGATGCACCTTCACAATGCTTGAACTTCAGCTCGGGAAAAATCGCATGTCAGCTTCACGGAAAGGTTGACAGTTTTACATTAAATTCGTTCCGTTTCTGTTCCAGAAACGCTGTCCTTTTCCAGAGGAGGTTTTCTATTTCAAAAGCGCCACACGACGTAGGTCCTCCTATTGTTCTTCGGCGACTCGACGCTACGAAACTCGACGTTCAGCAAAAAAAGAATGAAAAAACCGTCACCGCAGCAGCAGTACTGATGACTATAAAAAGAGAAATAGTACGGACGTTGCAAAACTACATTCAACATCGGATGACCGAGAGTCCAGCTCTGCTGACTGCAGGACCTTCTTTCTAAACGAATCGCAACACTTCGACGAGCCTGCAATAAAGCTGTTTCCTGTTTCCAGCTACGGTCGTTTTCGGCTATTTTGTTCGATTGGGGTTAGGTATTTTTATTGGGCTTTTTTATCCGCCGAATTATCAAAAGGTCGCAGGACACAAAAAATAGGCCGGTTTGATAAATTAGGTAACGTTCGAGCTTAAATAATGTTCGCTATAAAAAATCAAATCTTTATTCAGACTCAACTAGATATCTATGCAGTTTCGTGTGGGAGGAAAATTTTGAGATCCAGTAAGATCGTTGCGCTGTCGTGCAGCATAGCAAGGATTATGGAAATTTTCCGCTTTCTTTCAGTTTCTGCTTTTTAGCTCTTAAACAACAATTTTTTCGCCAAAAACAACTCATTGCGTTTTTGAAGAGCATTAAAATTTGTGACAGTTTGAGCCCAAGTGGAACTCTAAACATTTTATTAGTTATTAAGTTTGTTTGTTGTATTTATTACAGCTGTTAGTGAATTGGCAATTCCTTCCAAACCCAGTAGTGAGCAGATAATTAACTTCTGGAACATATTGATAGCAGTTTGAAAGCTTTGGGGGCAGCAAGCATCAAAAATCTCAAACAACTCGCTACGCAAATTTCAAAACCCGCCCAGAATCAAAATCAGTCAAGTGGCGTATTTTGCTAGGTAAATAAAGGTTTTAGACCAAGAATACTCAAATCAAATCCTTTTTATAGCCAGAAAAAAATTAAATGGAAAACACTTAAGGCCAACATATAAATTTATTTAATCTAAGTATCCATTGTTGGTCAAATTGGCCCCAAAAGTGCAAATATGCTTGAATACCGTATCGGATTTTGTAGAAGACTAGCGTCATTTTGGTTTCAAGTCTTTAGCATCCGAAGAACATTCTTGGCTGGCTCACTATCGGATGCTGAAGTCAAAATGGCCGGAGTGAAAGTGAACCCGCACCGTGAGATAACTTACCCTCTGCTGGCCTCAGGGCTCTGTTGCTGAAGAGTCCCGAAGTGCCCGGAATGGAGCGGTGGATTGTTTGGTAATTGACATTTGGAATGACACCTAAGGAATCTCCGGCACTCGGGGAATCCGACCGAATGTTCATTTACCAACCGCCACTCAAGCCTGGGTGGGAGGGGGGAGGGGGTCGAGCAGCGAAACGCAATCAATACGCAGTCGCGTTCCAGCATTTTTGGTACCGACCGGCTCGAAGTTATCATTTATTTAGAGCCGTGTACCTGAATTCGATGGAAGTGCTATGTCGTATATCAGTCGGGTAGGCCGTTGTGTTACAGAATGTATTAATGTTACCTGTAGGGCGAAGATAAAACTGTGCGCTTTCGAATGTGAATGTCCAATTGTATGGGCAAAAGAGGAGGGGCTTTAGGGGATTTCGGGGTTCTTCATTTTTGATCCACAGAGCCTCAAAAATAGTCGAAATACAATAAATTTGGGTGAAAAATTTACGTATCAAAATATGGAAGTTTTGTTCGTTATCTGAGCACTACTGGATGAAGTAGGGATTAATTTTGCTCTTTATTCAGCCACAGAGTTTATGTAGGTAACGGAAATGTTGAGAAAATGGGTGGCACTGGTTTGTAGTTATCATATTCTTCCAGTTTCAGGGTTAGAATATTATGCGGCTCTCTCCAAAAATTCGGAATCTATTCAATTTCATCAGAACATCATCAAAAGGAAGCGATCCCTACCATTCATTCAATGAAATCTATGTATTGAGCTGTAAACAATAACTTATTGTACATGATTGACAAAAGCATAAGCGAAGGATGACGTTTAACGCCATGAACACATGGAACCGAATGAGACGGTCTGCTCTTGAAAAAGTCTACTCTTCCTTATGCATCGAGCCAGTGGATAGCGACCTAACCTAAATTTCCCTTGCACTCTCCTCACCTGAGTTTTTTAGCCACTTTGGGAGTGACGGTATCTCAGAAGTCGCGAGACACCCATCTCTCAACATCAGTTGAAACAGCGGGGCGGAAAATGAAAAACTAATTTCCAGCCATCTCACCAACGTTGGTTGGAAAATTCTCCTCAAACCTAACAAGAATAAAGAAGCGAAGGTGGTCGGGGGAGCGGAGGATCGGCCAGGGATGAAGACCTCATGAATATCCATTGTTATAATTACCCCCTTCCTTTTCAACTTTGGGAAACAGGAGTCCCGTGGGAGTTTCGCACGGGTCCAGGTCGGTAAAAGGACGAAGACCTTTAACTTCTATCTCCAATTTCCCCACTCCATCATTCTTCCATCTGGCTATCTTTCTTGCCCATCGGCGGACGATAACGTTCCATCTCGTTCCGTCGTCCCCCTCCACCAACGGGCCATATCCTTGTTCTTCAGCAAGTTCTGCAGCAAACACTAATTCCCGCCCACGGCCAATCGCCGACTCCGACTGTTATGCCTATTACCAGCATAACAAGCCCAGGTACGAGCCTCGAGCACTTTTTCCGTTCGTTGATAATTACACAAGTCGGAAATCGAGACAATGCAGACAGCGAAAATTGTTGAGTTAGATGAACGATTTTTCGAACGCGTGTTAACAAGCGAAGGGCTGCTTTATTGATAGTCGACTATCCGAAAATCATTGACAAATTTCTTGGCGAAAAATTTCAAAGAAGCATAGCGAATTCAGCCAAAAATCTCCTTGAAATTAGTGGGCTAGCGAATAGTCTATGATTTTTGGATAATCAACTATTAACAAAGCGAAGCTAAGGCCCAACTTCACCAACGATTAAAACCTAGTTTTTCCTTGAACTTGATGGTAATCCATGATCATTTTGTCGTAGGTATCTTGACACAAACGAAGCCAGGTCGTCGAAATAGTTTATTTCCCTTGATCTAGGTTTTCATTCATGGTGAAATTGGCCCCAAAAGTGGAACTTTGAGCTTCCAAGAACTTATCAATGGACTGCAGGTAAGGAAAAAAGTTTAATTTTACATTTTCCTGGTATTTCTTCGAAAATGCACAGCACTCCCATTGTTTAGGATTATTTTAGGTTTTCTACTGCATGTTGGAAGCGTTAACAACCCAAGCAGCCACAAAATAAGTCCAAATATCATGGATTAGGTCCAAAATTCTACTTACTAAAACTTTTATGAGCCATCTGACTCACCACATTCAGACTCACATTCACCACTAGTTCCGAGATAAGTAAGTTCGTGATAATTGACCATTTAACTGCATTGCTTGAAAATTCGGTTCAATAATAAAAATCTTCAGATGTTGAAGTAGCTCGGCGAAAATGAAATTCAGCACTGAGTTTCATTTTCAGTTTCCAAGAAGTGGAAACGCGATGACACGGCTGAAACAAACACCCTCCGTCACATCCACGTATTGATTGTGAAAGGTCATCCGCCCCATTTCCATACCGAATGGGGGTTACTGAGAAAAAATCCGTTTGCCATCTTCGGGGAACGAAATTTGAATTGGACTCAATGCAAACAATGTGACACGATCCTAAAATATCGGATCAATTCAATCGAAAAATTGGTTCCTGTAATGCTCGATTTGAGGCTTAATTAGAGAGAACAAAAGTATGAGTTTTTAGTCACAGGAATATCTAATCCGGGAGTTTGTAAATATAAGCTACCATTTTTTTGAATTTTCTCAATGTACTCAATTTTTCAGGTTTATTTTTCGCTAGAGTGGCGGGAAGGGTAGGTGTAGGCACGCTTATCCATAATGCAATTAGAGTAGGTACCTACCTATTTCGGTTTTCTGGCGAGTTATCAAATTTGCATAGTTAGTTTTTTGATATTTTCTACTTAACCCTTAATAGCCCACGAAAATTTTTTTTACATCCTTTCTTTTTTTTTACATCCTTTACACCCTTTCTTTTTACACCCTCAAAAGTAGTAATTTTTTTACATCCTTTCTTTTTTTTTACATCCTTTACATCCTTTCTTTTTACACCCTCAAAAGTAGTCAAAATATTATCAAATTATTTCGAAAA
Organism: Nesidiocoris tenuis; assembly: GCA_036186465.1. Lineage (NCBI taxonomy): Eukaryota > Metazoa > Arthropoda > Insecta > Hemiptera > Miridae > Nesidiocoris > Nesidiocoris tenuis. Next base: position 30,876,136 of record AP028909.1, on the reverse strand, counting down.
TTTACGTATCAAAATACGGAAGTATTGCGCGTTATCTACGCACCACTGGTTTTGGTATCGACCTATACGAGGGCTGAAGACGGGAGTCAGTTTTGAGCCGGTATTCGCATTCCTGACCCAATGCTCAGAGCAAATTGGGCTAATTCGCCTTTTTCGAAACGCTGGCCTTATTCACCTGTCGGCGCCTCAACTGAACGGCATCCATCGATCGGTGGACGTACGCGCGTAATGAGAGGGCAACTATGAAAATTGCATGGGCGACTCTCGAGACCTTGGCCACCATCCGGGGAACTGGGACGGGCCAGTCGATCGAACGGCTGTGAGAGTATAGTTTACTAATGTGCGACGTTATAATTTCCATGTAACTGTAGGTAGGTCAGCCTCTATAATGGTCACTCTGACGATAGGTACTTAACAACCCGTCCGTCTAGCGATCGTCTCGCCTCGAAACGGCCGTTTCCGCGGGCGAGTCGTTCCTTAAATAATTGCAGTCCCATCCTAATAGCACAATTTCCCAAAATACTTGAAATTCAGTGAGAGAATCGCGGGTTCCCCATCGTCCAAGGAGTGAATTCTTATCGACGGAACCAGTCGATTAAAATACTTTTCGAATTATGTGCGTCGTAAATATTTTTATGATCATACTCTTGTACACATGCCCTCATTCATAACAGCGTGCACTACAACGGACTTTGTACCCTCGGTTATGAATCGTAAAAAATACGAGCATCAACTTTGCACAGAAGCCTATCTATATGGTAAACGCAGGTAAATATATGGGAAGAAGAAGTATTCCCCATTACAACGGTCAGTCCAACAACTCAGGACAAAAGTATTCCAAGTAATTTCAAAGATATTTCTGAATTCTGACCTATTTCGAGGTTTTATTTTATTTTTATAAGTAGGTAGATATAATATACTATAATAAAATATATTATATTATAATATTTTACAACAATTTTCAGAGTTTTGGTTGACTTTCTCAGATTGTAAACCTTTTTGAGACTGTTCTAATAAATCAGCGCTTTTTGAGGAGCGAGACCGATGCGTCCTGACAATTGTGGTAGAACCAGAAAACTGAAGCTTCCCCACACAGCTCATCTGGAATTTAATCCGCTTCCTTGGGTTTCAACCACACATGTACATGGCCATTGTAGCCTTACCGTAAAGATCCAGTGACGTCATAAGAAAAGGAAATTCAGAAGCCATCATATATGCTAACAGGAACATTATTGGGTTTGTTCCAGAAGAATGAGTGTAGGCATGAGGTGTCGTGTGAGTGTCCTGACAAACTCTTTTCCACACTCACGCTCCTGGGCCAAACCCATTGATTAAAATCGGCCAAAAATTTGCACCAGTCGACAAAACTGTCGGATATACGATTTCTTCGCCTACTGACGACCATAAATTTTTCAATACCTAGTTCAGGCCGCATCAGGAGAGATGTCAAAATTTTATTCATTTCCCTAGCTGGTCCCTTAGTGTGCAGTTTGAGGCAAAGGGATTCTCCGCTGTTTCATCGTCTTCAATGAACAAAAAATAAATTTATTTCATCAGCCAAAATTTCTTTGACAGGAAGCCAAGTATTTCAACCAAAATAGGGTAAAATTCCCTATCGGTTCCTTCTTCGGCTGGCATTCTCGTAAAGTCCTATAAGAAGTTCTCCTCGGTCACCCGGGACGGGATTATCTTCCTACAATACATTGGGAAATTCTCTCTGCACATAATTGTTCCCGGATAGAGACAAACTGAGCCGATAAACCGTCGCTACCGTCTGAAATCATCAACTTCGCTCGAGTTTATCAACTTCATTTCCAACTATCGGTCTAGTTGATCTGCCATTACGATTACGGAACCAAACGATGGGTCTAGTGGGGAGGGACGGCGTTCATTGTCTCGGCGACGGAAACCTGAGTCGTCCAGGCGTAAACTTGTCCTCTGGACTCCGACCCGAGCTCCTTCCAGTGCAGGAGCAAGAGGGAAGAACTATTCTCTATCAGACGGTCTGTCCTTGTCAGCGGCTGTCTTGTCTGGTCTGTCATTGAGGTTCTACTGTGTACCAGAGCTGTGAGGAGAATATCGTCCCGTTATGGCATCTGATTGCTGTCCATTAGGCGGTTATCGAATTGGCCGCTCGTTAGTTCAAGCTCAATAACAACTATCCAACGCTTTACTGACAATTTAGCTTTTGTGTATGATATTTCCGGTGTTTGCGATGCATTGCCTATTAATTTTAATTGAGGAGTTAACGTAATTTCGTTCTAAATTTTCAATCTCAATTTCGGTAATTTTCGTAAATCATGAAAATTCCAATACACCCATAATCTTCTATGATGTACTGAGAGGACAATATCACTGATTGTTCAATCGCACGGAATAAGGGACGTTGTTGAAGATGAACTTTCGACGGGCACGCTAACCACTCGGTCGTTATTTGCAACTTTTGCGTTCCCGAACGTAGTTCATGTCAGTTGTTCTGGCCTAAGGTAGAGGTATTGTCTCCGAGATAGGGGCTCATGCAGTTACAACTTACTCTCACCTGTTGTACTTTCAAGGTAAATGTCTTGACGGTGAGATACGGTTGCAATGAATTGATGTTAGTTTAGAACTTAACATTAAGTGGATAGCAGCCAAGAATCCCATGTTCGCTTCCTTTCACTCGTTTCAAAAGCGCAGCAAAAAAAACCCGCTCTACGTCTAAACGACACAATGTAATTCTCTACAGCCTTCGCCATAAAACGAGTTTCTACTTTATAGTCTTCACTTAAAAGTAGTTTCGAGTCTGAACTATAGGAGTTGTGACGCAATGTTGCTTACAATAGGTACCTAACGTTCTCACATATTCGTCGAGGTTGGCATATTGGTAAATTATGTTCCACACCGTCTTTTACGTGTTTTCCCAGGAACTAAGCCAAATGACTGTATTAGAAACGTTGCCTGCATACGTGTTGGATATTTTACTATCCAATAGCTTGCTGGGGATGACCATGAGAATGTGGCTTAGAACGACAATGAAATTCATTTGAGTTGTTTATTGAGTCCCTCGATAAATTGAAGCAACGACTTCGTCTTGGCATCACGACCAGCAATCGGATCGTGTGTAGTGTCGAGGCGTGCCAGGATGGACTACATAAACGCTTATATAATGAGCATTAAAATAAAAAAAAGGGCTTCACACGCGATCAAATATCTGCTTGATTTCCTGATCCAGAAAATTGATTTTTAAATTTTCGAAATTGATTATTTTTAAGCGCGTTTCCTGAGACTAGGATTTTCAGTTCTGGGATTTTGACTGCCGAGAGTGAAAAACTTGCGAAAATATTTTAGGAATCCAAATAGACCACTAAACGTCACAAAGTACGCCCTCAAAATTGCGGAAACTTATGAGAGCGTGTGATGAAGAGTAAACCTATCCTATTCTCGCAAGGTTGACATTGTATTGTTCTCCAGCCATTTGAGTATTTGAGGAGGACCAGTGAAAGCTGCAGCATACTAGAAACCTTGTTATGATTGTTATTCTGCACAAAAAGGGAAAGTAGCGTGGGGAATAGATTTGTTTTGTGTAGAAAGTTTTCTTGGATGTTTCGCGTTCAATCTGCCTTCATCTTTCGACCCAATTCTCAAGAGACCAAACCAAACAATCACTGTGAACCGAGTGAACTATAAGCAAGCGTGAAGATGCAGTGAAGATGAGCATCCTATTGCAATATCTTCACACATAGGTACTTAATAGGTAATAATGGTTGTTGGCTTTCACTGCTTTTCCAAAGGTATGAAAACCGATGATTGACAAAATGTAGATGAATTCTCAAATTTCATACTTTGATCCTGAAATAGCCAGAGCAATTTAGGCCCGATTTTCAGTTCATTTTGGAGGACCCATGAATGTCTCATTTGCGTTTACATATTTTTATGCGCGTATATTTACATACGATTTTTTCAAGGCTGATGTCAGTATTGCGAAATTTAGGCCCAATTAGGTACACCAACAATGTCACACAGTTTAAGCTAAATAAACGGTTTCGACGTCATGGTTACTTTTTTATCAAGATCCAGAATCATCCTTTTACCTTTACTTATGCCGGAGAACAATCACTGCAGTATAAATGGCACGACCATTACAGCACTAGATAGGTAACTATCTATATAATTACGCATAACTACGAGCAAATTAATCATCATAAAAGTTGAGAACAGCCCGAGACAACAAATCCCTGACAATGGAAGCGAATCGGTGTAAAATGTTAATTAAGCACACTAATAAAGAAAAAGTGACGCCCGAACGCCGTTCACATTTACACCGCGAGCCGATGGTGAAGCAATCGCGTATCTTCCGTATGTATCTTCTTGTATGAGCTTCCTGGTAACAAAATCTTCGAGTAAACAACAAACACATAGAGACTTCTGATTTGGTAGTAGGTATATTACTGGGTACACATTCTCATGCGGCGTAGAATTCAGCGGGAAACGGAGTTAGCGGAGAAGCATTACAAAATTAACACGATCACTGTGAAATTGCCTTTTTCCGAATTTGGTCATCAAGCACGGGAATGAGGAGTCTATTCAGAGAGAAGGTTATATTAGTTTGCAGAATTAAATAATAGCGAGTGAATGGATAAGGACGATGCCTTTGCTGGAGAAGGAAGTGATTCTGGCTCCAGGGTAATTCTCGGAGCTTGATTCACATTGTACGTCAATTAATAACAAGAAAAGCTATACACTCGGGTTAGTCCAACGAACTTTGGACTCTTTTCAACCAAAGGTTCAACGTGTTGGATCCTGCTAAGAGGGAGAGGCGATGAGTAGCCGTGTATCACAGCACATAACTGATGAGATACTAGAGCGACATGTCCTGAATAGTTCATCCCCTCCTTGAGGGCGGCAGGGCAAGCCCGGGGCAACGTCTGAAACAGTAGTTAACTTTTTTTTACTTTTACTTTTCCCAACAAACCAACATCGAGCAGTCAATTTGCTCAATCAAGAAGCACTCCGCAACTCAAGCGGCACATGTGAACGGTCCGCGGAGCAGCTAACATTAAGATACCTTGCCATCTAAAGCGATTCGGCCTTGCACTATAGCTGAGTTACCTCTATTGCACCAGTGGTCGAGAAAGTGCCCGTTCACCGCTTCGAAATAACCGATTAAACGCTCCGCAAGTTAATCGCCGCAAGTTGGCTCAAGAACATAGGTACGAGACTGAAGATGGTATCTGCCACTGGTAATGAGTTGAGCACAGCCTTAGGTCTTTTCTCGCCTTTAGCTAACGTTACCTCAACCTCGAACCGCAATGCAGCAGCAAGAGGTTAATAATTGAAGTGGAATAATTAAGCGAAACCTCAGCTAAGCCGAGCGGCAGCCGCTGGTAAAAACACGGAAATATTTATCCCGTAGGGTAGGAAAAGTCGGGACGATTTTCCCCCAGTCAGTGTCAGAACAGATTGCAAGAAATGATACACACAGGGAATGAAGAGGATTGGACAAACGGTAGGATAATTGGAGATTTTTCCTATGACGGTCACTTCCTGATCAGGAAATCAAGGTTTGTTCACTGTAACCTCGTCAATGGCATCGATCGCCAATAAGTCACTCGCTCTCCTGTATACCTACTTGTACTTGTCCCAAAATCGTCGGTAGGCATCAAAATCCATGGGATAAGATTAAAGTTGGCCACGCACCATCCGATTGCTGGTGGAGGGGGTAAGAAAACGCAATGCTGAGATTGATCGAGGTGCCGTCGGCGTTGAACCCAATAAATTTGATTGGGGTTTCATAGCCACGTTCCCATGTTCATCCCCCCTCCGACAGCTTTGATGAAAGAACACTTGCGTCATCTACGTGCTAGTGGTTTCCCATACTGACCACGAATTGAACCAGTTCGCGTGGCCAAGGCAATTCCCGCGTTAGTTAGTAGCGTTTCCAAATAATTTGAGATTTCCCAAATCAAATTGAGAATTCTCAAGTCGACTCAGAAATGCAATATAATGAAGTATTCCGTATTCTCTAATCTCTACTCTTCCCTGGCTTTTACCTCTAACTAAATAACTATAAACGTCTGCGATTGTGATCTCAACCACAAAATCATATTAACTGCAGCCATAAATGATTTCCGATTAAAATAACCAATTACAAGAACCGCTAATACAGCTATGCTTAGTAGCTATTCAGACAGAACGGACCAACAGCACGAGGAAACATCTCCATCAGAGAGCAGTGCGTCTCTGTAATAGTGTAAATTATGTAGCAAGTCGAATGGTTGGTTAATTGATTTCACACGGTTGTATGAACTGTCTGCTTGTGTTATTATAATAAATTGATGTGTGCTGCTCTCGCACATATACAGTTCGTGATTGCATGATTATGTTTCATGGAACGCTGAGCGAATTCGCGAGATCCAATTAGGCGTGCGGTCGACGGCTTTGATGCCAATTGGTTTATTATCACTCCATTATAAGCGTCAATCCGACAGTTGGTAGTTCATGATGGTAGTTCATCACAACGTTGTTGAACCCCGTGGAAATTTAATCGAAAAATGATAATTAATTTGGAACGGACATGGGTCGGAGTCGGAATTCAACATGTTGGATCTCGGAGCCGGTTTACGCTTTCTTCGAAACTTCAAAATCAATTTTCACCGACAAAATCTGCACAGGTATAAAGTTAAAAAGGGGAAAGAGGGAATTGGGGCGCAAAAACTGGGATGTCTATTGATATGAGTGCGAGTGATGGATCAGGCTTTTTCGGTTACTTATGTCAGTAGGCGCAGATTTTTGAGGGTACGGAGGTCATCCCGCCGGCTATGTACAGAATTACCCCCAAAACGGGGGTAAAAGGAAAAAGTGGACAAATTTTGGGGGATTTATGATGTTTCATGATGTTTTATCCTTATCTTACGCGTTGTCATTAGAAAAGTCCTTTCCAACAGTTGTGATCCTTCAAAAATCCTCAAAAACTTCCCCCATTTTCCCATTTACACTGCTGGCACGATAACTGTTGTTACACATTAATTCCCCCAATTATTGGGAATCGATTACTTACGTCACTTGCTCCAACACGTTTTTTGACTGTCTGTCAACAAATTACGGCCTCGCATATTGCACCTCTTTAGAAAGCTTTCAATCTCAAGGTGCCCACTCATATCCGATAGTAGGATGTTGTCGTGGGGATGAACATGGGAACGTGGCTTGGAAACCCCAATCTAATTTATTCGGTTCAACGCCGACGCCACCTCGACCAATCACAGCAAAGCATTTTCTTATTCCCTACACCAGCCTACCTACCCACGACAGTAGGTCAATGATGGTACGATTCCTGAAAATGGTCGTTCTCATGTCGAATGAACAATATAATAGTTTTTCAACTACATATTGCAGAGCTAATGCACCGACAATCTGCACGACACACGGAGATGTAATGCTCGAGCGACTCCACAGCCTCCCGGCGGAGCGAGATCTTGTTTGCCTAGGTCTAGGTCTAGGCGGTGCTCCGCTCGACTCGAATGTGTCCTGATTCAAGCAGTGAAGCGCAAGTTGAATCTACGTGCAAAGTTGGCCCATCCGACCAGCAACGTGTCTGACTGCGACAACTCAACCGAGCTCGACGAACTTGTTCGGCCTTTCCAGCGCTGTTGGCTGAGTATCATTTCCAACTCGGCTGAACGCTAATTAAACAACCGTGGAAATTCCACTCGCTAAAGTTTGCACTAACAGCGTCGCCATCACAACTCTCAACAAGTGGTTCAACAACGATAGTCTGTCGAAAACCTAGGCAAATTTTATTCACCGCACATTCGAGAAAATATCAACACGAAAAGTTACGAGCCGGAACATCGAATTCGCTGGTCCGAAATCCATACGTTTGCGACTAACCGCTAGCAACTTTGGCAAATTAGTGGTTAGGTTGGTCAAATATATCGGATCAGCGGAGTAACCCAGAACAATTTATCCAACGTTAAGCTATTCAAAAAGTTGTATGTTTGATCATAGTAGGTCCAAATGTATAATCGAGTCGTTCAAAACTATTGATCAAGCCCTAGGTCAAGCCTTGACAAGCTTGCTTGTTGTGATTAGAAGCTCCTCAATGCTGGAGGGTGTAATTTGTGATCCATGAACGAGTGTGAGTGAGACAGACTAAGCGGAGGAGAGCATCTTTCTTCGTCGTCACCATTCCATCATTCACTTACATATCACTCGAACCCGCCATTATTGAGAGCCCACTAAAAGACCCTTACCCCTCAAACCAACATTTATCAATTTGAACGTAAAATAATTAATGCCTAGGTAGACAAAGCGATAGAGATGAAAAACGAAGAAATTTAAGATTCGAGAGCGAAACGACCACCACGAGAGAAGCCGAGTCCTCGAGGTTAGCAGACGATAATTTCAACTCCGCGTCACCTCGGAGCTTGTAACTACGAGCGGGGAATCGCAGTAAACTAAGAAAAAGTGCGTATGGCGGAATGAGTGGCACAGAAACTGAGTTGGGTCGTCTTCTTCGTTCGCTTCTTACGGCCGTAGCTCTTTAGAACTACCTTGTAAAACTTTACTCGTTAAGGTATAAACCAGAGCGAGTTTTACTGCAGCTTCCCAGAGGAGCGCAGGATTAGGAAGCGCATAGCCCGAGCTGAGCTTGAAGTTAGACTCGGGACGATCATAACGTCTCCTACACCGACCGGCCATAACCTTCCAATGTTCTCATTTTCTGAATAAAATATGGACGCCCGAGGATAATGGGCCAAGCGGGGACCGGCCGGAAAACGAGCGAATAGGCGGACAACAATGAAGCGAATAACTGCCGGCCAGATTTCGGACCTGTACCAACTCAAAAAACGGACCGGAGTGTTTGTATGAATATGAATACTCAACGGAAATTGGAATCACTCGCATTCTGTCGTGTTGTTTCATCGTGATTATTTTCTGTCTGGGCCATTCATCATACTCGAACAGCGATCCGGAATGCCAATTTTCGCCAGAATCGATCAATTAATGGTCTGACGAAATTCAGGGCTAAAACATCCTCACACGTGATTCGAATCATTTTTTCACATCTACTTAAAAATTGCCAGGCGACTGTTCGGGCAGCACAACTACCATGCTTTCAACGCTCCTTCACGCTCTACTCGCAGAATAGGGCATTTTCCAGCATACTACTGCTCGTATTATTTCGGCTAGGAAAACCCCCCATTGCTCGCATGTACCGGATGACAACGTTCGACGTGGCCCAAAAACTGAATCGGACCCTTGATTGAGTGAGTGAGACGAGTAGTTCATTGGTACTAAAAAGGAGCCATGTTGGAAATGTGACAGCATTTAATGAACGACAAATGAAATATAATATCCCTGAAAACCAAATGTCCATTAATATTCCACTTAATGGAGACGGAAAAATAAAGAGCGGTCGGAATGTAAACGACCTCGAAAGAGTATATCATTTCCACCGCGCTCAAAGGAACTGAATTAGTGTAGCCTCATGCGTCGAATATGAGGTCACCACTGAATTTATAAATTTCCCATCAGAGCGATACGGGAGATGTTGGATAGGAAACCAATACATGAGTAACGACTTTTCCTCGCCCTTCCTAGTTGGTTCGTTTTTGCCAGCCACCATCGACCACCAACCACAACCCCCAGGGTGGATGTTGCGTCAGTTACCTCTACAAAACCCCACCAACTCCACCGCTGCTTTTACTACTCGAACCAATCAGTATCACATATCTCCTTTCACTGTTGACTACCCGTTCACAATATAACCGATACGAATTTTACTAAAAGAAAAACAGTGACCAACCGATTTACATTGTACCTAGTTTCCCATTTTCAACTTCCATGATTTGCAGAGTAAATGGTAATCGTTCAAACAATGTAACAACTCGGATCAGAGATCTGGAAGATACTTTTTCACATAAAGCGTATTTATCCACGATTGCTTTCTAGAAGACCGATCTTTTTACAAATGTCTCCCTCTGAACCGGTTCAATCTTGATAAAATACAGTAGGTACGTAGGTACGTTCAAACTATGAGCAATATTTATTTTTGGTTAGTTAATTTTTATTTATAGCCGATACATGAGAAAACTAGAGTGTTCAAATCCTCGAAATCTCCGTCGTGGCTTAATAGGTCAATGAACCATTATTATCATTATAGATTTTCATTAGGTAGGTACCAATTTTTGAGAGGAAACTCCATCGTGTTGGAAGCACTGCACCTATGTAAGATAACCTACCGATTGCAATAAGATTTATGAATATTGAAGGGGTGTCAAGACGTTGGCTACTCGAACATAAAGTAGAAGAAACCAAATCATGGTGAAGTGGAACAATTAAGACATTTTGAACGTTCGAAGCTCATCCTACTCCATCTCCCGCTTTCCAGGAATCACTATAGCAAGCGAGGAAGTCATCTCCACCAAAAGGATGAATCGTTAGAGTCCAGAAGGCCCTAACGATTTAGGCCTGATGAAGGTAAATGAAAGCTTGAAAAGGAGGTGTTTTTCTCCGTACGACTCCCCAAAACCGACTAGACAATGACCCTAATGTACAGAAACCTAATGATGTTATTAACACAAAAATAAGAACACTTTTTGAACTGGTACCTACATATTTTTCAAAAGATACCAACTTTATGTATGATTCGTATTTTACGTTCTCTAAGCTTCAAGATGTTCTACTACGATAATCCAATGATAAAGGAAGCAAGATATTCATCATAATCAAGTACCTAAAAGGTCTAGAGATTCCGTTTTCTTTGCATAGCCAGCCATGATGGCAGTTTAGGTATAAAATCTTCCGTAACCCCAGGGAAGCCCCAGGTTCGTAGCCTATAGGAAGCCCAGAAGCCAGCCTAGTGTCGGCAGATTGCCATTGGCGTACACCGACCAGATCCACATGCAGATCCCGTGGGTCTGTAGGTAATCTTTGAACCAGAGGCTAAGGTAGCGCCGTAAGGAAATCCCAAGCCAACTCCTCTGCACTACAACACTCCATTCGCTTCCATCCTTCATGGCTTTTCGTTTATACACGAGGGAGCAGAGAACAGAACAGTTCTCTAGTTGCCTCTGGCCTCAACTCGGAAGGCTTCTCTCAATTAAACGGGCCGCAGAATCTGGATGAACTTTGAACCTCGAGCGCAGAGTAGTAATCCAATTTGAAATCCCCAAACGTACTCTACCAGTCACTAGCTCCACTAACAACACACTTACAATTAGTTCCACGTCTGCTGCGGGAGCGCCAACTCAGAACGACGTTTGAGTATATACACCTGTATAGCCTGAAGAGCGATGCGTAAGCAACCTATTCGGATGCACCCCGTATTTATTTACAATGCGAACGTTTCTCCACCACAATGCAGTTAGCCAAACGCTGAAAACAGTGCGTAGATTAATGAAACCTAGTCTAACGACGGCAAACCTGCCACAGCCAATTCACTTCTAATGGAAGAGCAGAGGAGCCTATCGTTAATTGGTTTTGCCAAAATACATTTATACATGACCAGGAGGAGGAGGATTTTATTAGGACCAGGAGATTGCATAAAATAGGCTGGAATATTGGCTATACTTATAGGCGATTCAGTCTGTGGTACCACTCTCTCAATCAATTGACTGCATAAATGAAAACGTGGAAAAAAATTTTTTTCAAGAAAAGTCTATTCCAAGGATTCAAATGCAATTGCTGAGAGTGCCGATAGCATGGTTAAACGTAAACTCAAACTCAATTGTAAAATCAAACTCACACTCAAACGTGAGGTCAAACTGAAACCCGATAGTTCACTCAAACTCAAATTTGATCTGAAATTAAAACTCAAAGGTAAGGTAAAACTGAAACTGGTGCTCAAACTGAAGATGAAACATAAACCTAAACTTAAAATTAAACTGAAACTCAAACACAAAATGAGACTCAAACGTAATCTCACACCGAAACGAGTTTCAGTTAACGTTTGAGTTTCAGTTTTTTAGTTTGATATCCAGTTTTTGTTAACTTTTACCAGAAGTTGGAGTTTTCGTTTTACATTTCAGTTTGAGGTTGAGTTCGAGTTAAAGTTTCAGTTTCAGTTCCAGTTTGAATTTATGTTTTAGTTGGAGATTGGGTTTGAATTACAGTTTCAGTTTCCTTTCAGCTTGAATATGAGCTTCAGGTTGAATTCAAGTTTGAGTTTCAGTTTCGGTTCAAGTCCAAGTTTGAGATGCATTTTGAGTTTGAGTTCAAGTTTGAGCTTCAGCTTGAGTTTGAGTTTCAGTTAGAAATTAGGTTTGAATTGCGGTTTGAGTTTGAGTATGTGTTCACGTCTGACATGGAGTTTGAGTTTACGTTTCAGTTCGAGTTTGAGTTTCTGTTTTAGTTTGAGTTTCAGTTTTAGTTTACGTTCGAGTTTCAATTTCAGTTTGAGTTTAGTTTGATTCCAAGTTTGAGTTTACCTTTAGTTTGAATTTGAGATCAAGTTGAAGTTTGAGTTTCAGTTTCAGTTTGATTTTAAGATTGAGTATGTGGTTGAGTTTCAGTTACATTTAACATTTCAGTTTGAGTTTGAGTTCAAGTTAAAGTTTGGTTTCGATTCCAGTTTGAATTTGTGTTTGAGGAAGGGATTTGGTTTGACACACGTTTGAGTTTGATTTCGAGTAAAGTTCCAATTTCAGTTTGAGGTAACGTTGGAACCGACAGTAAATCATGGGCGTGCGAGTTTATCAACGATTTCTATTATGCATCTTCGAAGCTGATCATCATTTGGGGAAGTTCTGGGCTTGTTGCGGCTCGTAAGACGATAACAACCTGACGTTGCACAACTTTTGTCGAAGATCGCATCGCATTTCGCTCAAATACGATACATCAGTCAGGCAGAGATTTCAAAGTATAAGTTCCAGCCCGGGGGCTGAGTGGAAGAAAGTGATTTCCAGCTGTCAAAGTGGCCGATCCAAAGCGGTGCACGCCTCGGGTCACAAAAAGAACATGTACGAAATGAACGGTTCCGAAGAACAAGCAACTACTACCATTCGACAAGGAGCCCATAGTCTCATCTGCACGGAAGGCTCGACGACTGGGAGCGAGGAAAGTCGACCTGATCTGACGGTAGAGTTCCTTCCCCCGAATCGGCCAGACCATATCCCCGGTCGAAACTACCTGTAATTTGGAAGGAGAAGCCGACGCGATGTCCGCTACCTCCACCAATCGTCCATGAGCGATCGGGAGCTGAAGCCGGACAGAAAAGAGGCGAAGGGGAACGGACGTGAGCTATGAGGACAACCTCGCGAGTCAAGGGCTTTAAAATAAACGAAACTATCAGGTGGACATCACTATACGGTGCGCACCTGATTTATCTGTACGGTCAGTTAGAGAAATCAATATAGGTATCAAATAAATTATAACGAAGCTGATTAGGTGTCATTATTATGTATAGGATGTTATGTAGGTTCCTCTCTATCCAAACCAAAGGCTTTTGAACACCAAAGATGAATCAACTTTACATCAGAAGTTTTCGTTTTTTGGCATTGTTTGAACTTAGGAATTTTCTCATCTGCTCGGAGACAAAAATACTCTACATTTTAGTTGAAACTATTATTGGCTACTCCGGGAAAATTACGATGTCGATTGCCCACCATCTGAAAATAGCAAAAGCCAAAAATGAGACAAATTCTAATATATTGTTGTGCGGCCGACTCACGTCGTTATCACCATGATGTAACGTCAGTTACAGTGATGTTAAAGTCAGGAAATAATCAAGTTACAAGGATGTTTGTCAATCGCGAAAATTCCCAGCATGTTCCCTCTGCTTGTGTTTGGCTACAAATTAAAAGTTTCAAAAGTCGGCAATGGACGAAAAATAGAACAATACCTACCAGAGCAGTGGACCCCTGAGGATGACAGACGACACAGAAAAAGAGAGCCGACAGCAGCTCAAGGGCCAGCACAAAAGAGAACACCTGTCGTCAGGCGGGATAGTACAAATGAGCGGCTGCTTAACTTCTTTTATGTACTAAACAATGGTTTCCGAGTGTAACATCGAGAGAACTGAATAAACCGACAAACACGAATTTCGGATACAGGCACCTACTTAATGATGTGGGAAAATGTATCTACTCGCACTCTAATAAATTAATATTTTGAGTTCAATAACACCTACCGTACTAGTTTGGAAAGTCATGTGCTACTTTTGAGTTCAAAGAACTACCACGCGTACTACTTTTTGCCAGAAATGTAAAAATTTTATAAACTGCAAAATGAAACTACTTATGAAATTAGGTGCATCTATGCCCTAATTTTCTCAATCGAGGGAGGGTTTACTGGAAAAATTCACTGCTGAAACAATGCTAAAATATAGATAGTTTATGTTCTCAGGGCCACTTTTACCAAACATCTACCGCCTCGTTCTAATAATCACTGTACTAATTACGGTGGTCACTAGATCACTAGACCTGTTCGTATCAGTCAGATTTCATAAGTTAGGCAAGAGGGTTAGAGTAAGAGGACCTCATAACGAATCGTGTTTCTGTTACAACTTAGTTTATGGCGGTAACTCAATAGAAAAATCTAAAAACTGAAAATTTAAAATGAAAATCATTTTATTTAATAAAAAAGATGAGCCAGGTAGAGCATATAGGTGCCTGTAATAAATGCCATGTAATAAATATGTATTTGAATTTGGAAAATTCAAATTCTTAAAAAAGAGCCAATCTTAAAAAGAGAGAAAAAAATCTGGTCCCCGTAACTATAAGGCCAGAGTCATGGTGCACATGTGCGAGATGTATCTCGAAGTCAGTCTCTGTCATTTGGGCTGGTGCTGAGCTGAACGTTGAGGTGAACCTGGCACTCGACCTCTAACAAACGTACCTACCTCAAACGTTACGTCCATTTTCTTTTAACCAGATTTAAATAATATTTAAACCATATTATATTATTAATTATTCATTATTAACTATTATTATTTATCAAATGTTTATTATTAATAATAATAATAATAATTCCTAATAAACTAAATTATGGTTCACCTGCCTATATTTAATATAGGTAATATACCTAGATAATAAATACCAGGATAATTCGCCCATGCCTCCTCGATGACCTATTCAGTTTCAGCTCTATCTCCATAAAAAATTACAGTACCTTCTATAATGAGGTCCAATTTTTTCACCAAAATTTTTTCGCCCAATTCGCTGCTTAATTGTTATTGGTGACATATCTATGAGCAAAGACACCATTATCAATTAATCAATTTTAGGGCGAAATTGAATCTTTCAAGAGCATTGGGCCGTATTTCATGCCAGGACACAATGAGGACAGGGAGGGGGCAATTTTCACTCACATGGATTTTAGGCAGATTCGAATGCTCCTTCGTCGAATAAATGCCGGCCAATGTCAGCAATCCGTATTTTTCCAATGATCACTCCAGCAAAAACTAAGGTTCACACACAAACAGTCCTGTCACGACGATCCGATTCGTCCGTCGGTCGAACTCATGAATGGGCGCGAAAACTCGGAATCAAACGACCAAATCGTGCCAACAGTTCACAGAATTGAAAACAACGTCAAACCCGAGAAAATCGGACGCGAAAACTGGCGTATTGACGCGAGGAAGCGGAAAATAACGACCTCGTTGGGTTCGAAGCATTCACGTGACTGGATGCCTTTCGCGTCGTCTTTAGGGGGCGGCACGGGTGACGGGCGGGTGCGGCTGGAGTCGCCAGGGGTGGCTGGAGCGCTAGTGTCGCCCCGACTCTACAAACGAAAGCTCTTCCCAACTAGAAACGTAAATCACGCGAAAGATTGTATAATTAATACTACGAATACGAAGGGCAAAAAAAAGAGAGGCAGTGATAATCAAAGTTAATGGTGGGTATGTATACATAGCCTGCACCCATAGCATTTCCAAATCGAGTTATTGAGAATTTTCCAAACCAAATTGTGAATTTTCCAATGCGTAGGAGAAATGTTCAATTTAGCTTAAGGTATTCCCAAATTTCTCAATCTAGGTTTAAAAAGTAGAAGTTTTCAAGTGTTATTTAAGTGGATTTAACTGGAAATTGAAGAAAGAAATGGGATCATAAATAATTTAAGCTTACGGGAGCTGATCATTCAAATCCACGCAAAAAATTTTGGATACCTACCAACTATAATTTCATATCAAGGCTCTGGCATTAACTCCTACTGTCCTAATGACATTCCTAGATCTTTTCCTTGAGGTCCTGTTCCAGTGTACGCCAGGCTCTGTCTCTTAATAAAGAATCAGCTTCCTGTACTACTGGTGCTTTGGGGGATTCTTTTTGCTTTCTGCCTCCTATCTTTTAGATGAATACCTTTCTGAATACCTTTATAATATATATTATCTTTTAATGATATATTATATCATTAAATGATAAAATATCATGAAGGTGTTATATATAATATGTTATGATATAATATATACTGTGATATATTGCTATGATACTATGAAATATGATACTGCGATGTATTACTATGATATTATGAAATGCATGAATGTAATTATGAAAATAATATAATATAATAATAAAAAAAAATATGAAAATTTGAATAAATTATTTTAGTCCACATCGATGATCATTCTTAATACCCATCTCGGCTCCCACCCAATTCAGGCGAAATAATGAGGTGGGTAAGTGCTTCGTATGTCGGCCAGGAATGAAAACTCCGCCTATTAAATTCAAAATGGAGGACTGGCTGAATGACTCAAGTCGAGTTTTATCAGGCTGAGCGCTGAGCGTAGGAGAAAATGTTTTTTGAAGCGTGAACTTCCAAGCCGATGACTTTGGTTGGCTCATTTGCATGGCGATGTTTTTAGTAAATTTACGCAGCAAAACAGGAAAAATGCCAGGAAGAAAAACATAATATTATCGATGAAACCTTACCTCCGGGAAAAGCGATGGTCGTTTTGTTTTTGAAGATAATATAACAAGGGGAAAGTTACACTTCAGATTATACACCAAGGCACTTACTTTTGAAATTCAATTTTCTTTTTCAATAACCTGGCCTTTCAATAACCGTATTTTATTGCAAGCGGAATTTCGGCGAGGCTAAGAGGTTGATGTTAACTAACATTATAACGTTAGTTGTGTTTTCTCTACAGCGAAACAAGATTTCGGAATGTACTTTACTTATTTTTCTTCCGTTGGAGCCTGTACTTGACCGTGCCACGTAAACTTGCCGCTGTGGACGACAAGGACGAGGCAAATGACTGCCACTTATGAGGCTACTAGGAGATAGTAAGAACTTTCTCAAGCTAGTTTTACAGGGGTGGATGATCATTAACCTCTGTTCTTGTGGCTGTTGGGCTCCCTCAAAACATCAACTTCATTTAGTTGGTTTATTGCGAATTAAATAATTTACCAACTTATAAGCGATTACTAGTTTGGGCTTATAGGCGATTGGAAATTATGATGGCCATGGCCGTAGCTTCCAGCAGTAGTTAGTCGTAATCCAGAGTACTGCTAATGGAACGGAGCGCTGCTGCTGAAAATACCTGGACATTACCACGAGCGGTAGTAAATACCTGGGCAGGGATGGAATCACTCTTGGAAAACGCTGGTGGCTTAGCGTCGGCAGACCCAAACTGCGAAGCTGTCTCTCCTAGCAGATTTCCTCCCTCCGCATCCGAGCCGATTTCCTATAAATTCGAACCGAACGAAACGCGAACGCATAAATTCCCCGTTGATCATGCCGAATAAATATCTGGGGGGTGGATTTGGCCGATAGTCACGGCCGGGGGTGCGGGGGTTGTTCGATCAAATCTCATTTAAAACCGCTATAACGGTAGCCGAGTTGTTCATTTCCATATCTCACAAAAGCTTGGCGGACGCTATTAAGCCCCACCTCGTAGGGGTAGGCGATTTCGGACATATCCACTCGATTTGCGGCGAGGGAGGAGGTGGTTTTTGGGGGTGTGGAGGGTTGGCTTTCGGGGGTAGGGGTGCAGGACTTCCTGCAGGCCGATAGGATCGTCGGCCGTTTTGTTATTGGCCCGTCTGGTCCCTGGCATCAGGTATGTGGATACTCGAGCATGCAGATCGAATAATAGATAGGATACACAGGCAGCACACACATATTGCACCCGCGATACATCCGATCGGAAAATTTCCCCCGACCGCATCGAAGCTCGGAAAATGATTTTTAATCGGTCGAATTTACTAGGCTTTCGGGCGTCTACAGAAAGCAGAACGAAATTAAAAAAATAATTGACTTCAACCATCAAGGTTCGTATTTAGGGACGGTTTTTCCTTTTCGCGTGATATTGAGCAGTTCGCGATGTTAATGGATGTAAGTGCGGGTATTATTACAACCTGTGACTACGGGTTACAGTATTTTGGTGCATATATTTGGGATGTGGATCGAATAGGTAGCTTGTTCCAAATTCTGTCGATATAGTTCCCAAAACATCGACAAAACAATCTTGACGGCCGAATAGGTATGCAATAACAAATTGTTCCAAATTAGGCATGATATAATTTTTTTCATGCCAGAAACGAAACATATTTAAACGAAGAAAAAACTTCTTTGCGATTGTGATCAACTTCAGCTTAAGAACAAATTCAGCTTCAAATTTCATCTAGAAGCTTCAATTCTTCTGTTGACTCCTTTCTCGTTCAAGACAACATTTGAAGCTGTTTCAAGTTCAGGTTTGCCGGCGCGGTCATCGGCCTGGAACCGGTTCGTCAGAGTTTCTGTACCAACGCGGGGTGATCTGGTTCTAGCGGCTTATCAGGTCCGTCCGCCAATGAAGATCCTGGGTGCCAGCGCCAACTTCTTCTTCTTGCAGCATCCTGCATAACGAGTCTAATAATACCGGGAGCGAGTCTCTAATCGCGAGCCTCAACAAGCGTCGAGCTGTGGAACATCCGAGTTGCCTATCATGTTTGCACATGTGCTTACAAGTGAGCATATTGTAATCAGTAGAATCCAGAAGAAATTTTTGCCTGAATCAATAGGTATTTTTTATTTTCTTCCCAACTTCAATAATTTATCTACCTACTTGAGAAAAAAAATTTCCGAGAAAATGAAACCGACTGGAAACCTGCATACCACAACAACAGCATTTTTCCCTGCCTGACGTTTTGCGTTGGCGCGAAATTCTAACCCGGTGAGTTGCAAACATAGAATAGGCCCCCTGGCTGCTCGAAGGCAGTGTGGTGATTTTCGGTGGGCAGTAGTGCATACTGCCCTTAGGGCCATGTAGGAGCCCATGTAAGGAGGCCATGTAGGGCGCCGTCAATGGTGCGTGGGTCCGGGGGGCTGGGGTGGCGTCTAGGCCCCCGGTGCGGCTCCTCGCACTCATTTTTTTGCATTCACACACATCGACAAACTCCTATCAAATTGCATTCTGTTCTATTCATCTGTCGTATCTCCGTAACAAATATTTTAATTGGTCTAATTGACCATTATGTCACACTTTTGTGTGACGTCAAACAACAAATCTCTCTCTCTCTCTCTCTCTCTCTCTCTCTCTCTCTCTCTCTCTCTCTCTCTCTCTCTCTCTCTCTCTCTCTCTCTCCCTGCTGAAGTGGCTGTTCATAACCGCAGTCTATCCTCTCGTTGCCGAATAACGTCCTATTAGAGGGACATAGGTCGGTACCTTTACGGTGGCCATCGGTTCATTTGTTCGCTGCTGGTCCGTCGCCATCATCAGAGAGCCAGTGCACTTTAATGAGGTTTGCGGTCGAAGTTTGCCCGCCGGTAGATAGGAAACAGTCCGGACTCGAAATGGCAGCGCCCTCTTTCTTTGAAGCGCTGTCAACCTCGTCCCGAAACTGCACGATGATTGAGTACCCGCAGATTCGACCAAGGCGGGATTCTGCAATTAATTGATCTCCATTCCCATCCATCGATTCAAGTCCTCATATCTTCCAAATCTCCCATGGCTTAAATACCAACAGCCTAATATCTACATGAAAGCTATGAAATTAGAATTCCCAATTCAGTATGAAATCGCAGATGAATTTCTCAGTAACGAGTTGTCAAAATCATCGCCAGGGCACAATCAAAGCCGTTATTCAACGAAGTCATCTACACAATGTGATACAGAACAAATTCATGATAATTAATTAGATGACGCTTCCATTTAAGAATAGTAGGTAGGTATAGCATTTCCAAGTCGAATTTAAAATTTTCCAAACCAAATTGAGAAGTCAAATTGAAGAACCGAATTGAGAAATTTTTGATCGAATTTTGAAATCTCTAAACCAAATCGTCGGTGTCCTCAACTCATAGTCCTCTCGAACAAAACGTGAGTGAAAATAGTTTGTATAATCGGGTTCTATCTGCCATTGCCTCTGTGACGAAAGAAGAAGGTTTTCGGTTGCGTGGAATTTCATACTACAATTCGCTGAAATGCGTCGTGTGCCTATAAAATTAAAAACTGGCACTTGAATGACGTAATACGTTTCTTCCAAAGGGTGGACCCCGGTTGGCTTGAAAAAAAAAAACCTCATAAATTACATAAAATCAGCGCTCGTCAAAGTCCCAATTATTCAACTGGCAACCCGGTGACTGGCTGATTACTAAAATAACTACGGTTTTAATCGGTAGTGGGCGGATGCGGAATCAAGTATCACGTTTCAATTCATATTATTACGAAAATAGGCACATCAGATCCGTTAGACGGTTTTATAACTCAACAGGGAAATAAGGTAGAAACTGTTACGCAAACTCCAAAAGGGCCCACCCCTCCGCCCTCGCATTGACGTAGGTTGGAGCGTTAATTACTCCGACACAAAACTTGTTCCTGATGCGAAGGTGGCTTTAAAGGGACTACGGCCAGTAAACCACCGCTAGGCTAGCGGTGCCCTAGAAAGGGAGACTTACTAGGTGCATTACCGAAAGCCAACATGCTAGGAAGGTACTTTACCAGCCTCATCCCTTATCATCCTGTCGCTGGACATCTCATCCCTTCGTTCTTATAGCTATCACGTGACTAATAAAGTTCAAGGAGGTATACTATAGGAGAGGTCCTAAAAAGTATAGTGCGCCACGATTTAGAAATAAAATAGCTACTGCTGAGTAATAATGCTAAACCATAATGCTCAAAATCCATCTCGAATCCAACCGGGGATTTCTGCCAATGAGAAATTTCTACTTACTCATTTCTCATTTCTCAATAATTGAAATTATTTGAGACCTATGCTATGTAATGTTTTCGTTGTTTAGGTTTTTCATTGCCACAAAAATAATGGATCGTTTCTGGAAGGGGAAAACCCGGCGACCATATGCGTACTCTAACGATATCACACCATCTTTTTACTCGCCTTCCGGTTCAAACAAGAGTATTTTGACCGGAAATTGTGACTTGAGATTGACAGGGTGAGTATCAAGTCGAATAAATGTATCTACCATCTATTAGGTACCACCAATAACCTCGAGCCCTTGTTTGTTTGAAATTAAGAAATACAGATATCCAAGATGTTATAGTGCTGAACGGTAGATTTGCTAGCTAGAAAGTTTTTATCATCATGAAAAAGATAGATTAATGTGTTATCCCATAGGGTATCACAAGGAGTGGGTTTAGTTCTCCAATTTCGGTTATTTCCAGTAACCCCTAATGCCAGGGATGATATGAATTATAAAGGCTATGGGCCAAATTTGTCATGCCAATCGGGAATCGAACGCATAACTCCCAGGTAGAGACCGTACCTAGACAGACGGACTAACCACTTGACCAACTTGTGAGCCCTTGTAGATCATGATTAAATTCAAGCTCGTCGTTTTGAAGCAAAAATCAGGGACGGCAACGTCCTGCAGTTCAATCAACAAGGTTGATTCGGCCCTGTTCGCCAGGATGAAGCTCATCACGGGGCTCGGTTTCAATAAGATATCAACACCTGAGCAGCAATCACAGCCCTGGATCGTCTCGTCGCGCTGGATACACAGGGGAAGGTTGTTTGAACTAATTACAGGATTTTAAGGGCGGTGACGAGGAGGGGAAGCTAAGCGGTAGATTGGGCCATGTTACCGGAGCAACATGAGCTCGAGGGTGACTCTACTATCGATCTTCTATGCAAACACATACCAACCTTCTTCTCCGTCTGGTTCACACTTGACACAACTTATACGAATCCGTTCGATCTGGGAGAACTTTTTTAGGTACCTTAACAATTGTGAAACAAGGGATATCCATGGACGGAACGAGTCGTCCGGTGAGTCCATATGGATATTGGATAACCGCATGGTCAAAACGAATCAATTCCATACCCGCACCCGCAGTCACATTGTAACGTTCTCATGAGTATAAAAATGGGAATGCCAGGTTTACAATTGCCTAGCAATTATTTTAACACGCCATTCCAGTTTATGAATTGCGTAGAGCCGTCTGCGTCTGGTAATAAAAGTTATTCGGTAGAACGGTCGTTCTTAATTTTATACGACCTCTCTTTCTCTCTCCTAAGAAAGAAGTATGTTACTTTTGCTTCCACCCTTGAAAAATAGATGGAAATTCCCAAAGTCCAAGAGTAATTCAAGAGGTTGAAAACGAATTTTCATCTTTTCAAATATACCCAGAATCGCGAAATAACGTTACCGGGGTCAAAGAAGTAAAGCCGTTCTTTGCAAGAGAGAGGTAAGCAACAACAACTCTCTTTTGGAAAATAAGTGCCCTGAAGAAATGGTTCTGATTACGAGCAGAAACCTGGCCAATCTCAGAAATCTTCACTATTCACCGGAGCAAATGATTTTTCAATAATAAATATTATATCGGATATACCAACCGAGCATTTGTCAAGAACATTCAAGAATTTTCATAAATAATGCTCGGCTGGTGCCCCGACACCGCTTTAAACATTCATGATCATCGCTTGGGAGCACCATGTAGTTCTCGAACATTCTCTGTGTTCCTGACTAGGTTCGGATCATGGTGGAACGTCCACATGAACAATGAACAGCACTCAATCTGACGTGCGCATCTCTTCAAAACGCTATCTTTCTGAGTTTAGGTTTTTACCAAGGCAAAAACGACCTATAATGCCTACAATGCCTGCGCTTCATGGAAGCCTCTTGAGATCATGCCCCTCATTTGTTTTACCGAGTATGAGTATTACTGGGAGGGCCAAAGTTTTCATGCTAATACGCGTGGAGTTGAACCCTCTCACCGTAAGCTTTGCCGGTAAAGTCGAACCCTAGACCACTCGGCTACTAATGAGCCCTTCGGTCGACTTCACAAATCGTCAGGCCACTCCGGTTGATTTGTCAATCGTAGTAACCAAATAATCAAAACCTTTGTGCCTGTGTTGTCAGATGAAACGAGTTGATGAATCTCTCTTATGATGGAAGTTGTTTGATCCCATGGTTTATTTTATAACCGGAGTCAATTTTCATATACCTGGTCCCAGATTGTCCTGTAGCAATCGCAGCTCTAGTTAGCAACAGATAGAGGCGAAGCATAGTTGGCATTTAATTGAAGTGCAGCTCGAGCGCGTTTAGAGGGGTCCCGCCACTTAACCTAATTGCGACATGTGCAGTATCTTGGGCACAGCCAAGCCCCATTGGTTACCGACATCTGGCGTTTAGCACCATGCGGAGGCCTCCAGTTCCGTTGCCAGTTACTAATATCTTCCCCCTAATAATAATTACGATTGTCAGCACGTCAGCGCTGTTTAAGATTCTCGTCGCTAATTTTGGCATACAAAGCGGCTCCGTTTTTGTAACAATGCCGGTGAGACTCCTGGCTCAGGGGTGGACTCGGGGGTTTTCAAAGAAATTTCTCAGTGAAGCATGGAGGACTTGCTTAAGGCGTTCTCAAGTAAAGCTTTTCCAAGAAGTTTTTCAATTTATTCTCTGTTTTTTTTTTTTTTTTTTTTTTAGGCTGGAATGGCCTTTGAAGAGGTCCGTGATAAGCTCGGAAAGCTTGGGAATATAGTGAAGAGGTCTCTCGTCACCTTCGTTCTCTCCTTTTCTACTTGTAATTCGCAGAATCAATTTTTGTTTCTTATACGCCTACATGAAAATAGAGTCAGAGCAGCCGAAGAACTCATGTGTTCGTTCCGCCGAGTCTGGAGCAATAAAAACCTAATCTGTCAGAAGCGTTGGGTCTTCTACATCCGACCTTCCGCAAGCTTTGCGAGATGACCTGTAAGTATACATTTTTTCCCTTTAATCTTCATCTTATATATCACACGAACGTATCCTTTTTTCACCTCCTGAGAAATTATGTTCAAGCTGCAAACGGCACTTGGCAATTTTATTTCATCTTGCCTTTTGAAAGAAATAATATATTGTCATAATATCTTTTTCCTTTGAGGAGAGATAAGTATTATGCTGGGCTACCTCTCACCAAAACGCCCTGGATCCGTCTTTTCCCTTAAGCCTACGCGTTTCTCCCCTATTTGTTGACTCTATGCCGCGACTCATTTTTCATTTCTGCTATCATGACTCATGACGCACAAAGAACAACGTCCGTCCTCTTCCTGAGGACGTCTTTTGTCAAATTCATATCTGTCCTAGAAATGGCCAGAAAGCCGACAAACTGAGTCGAAATCAGCATAAATTAATTATCAGGTATAGCCAGCAGTAGGCAACTCAAAATAATAAAAATGAACTACTTCAGATTGAAATTCGGGGAAACCAATCCGCCGTTACGTCGAATTATGCATAAATTTGGGACTATAACGACCTCCACTCTTCCCTCCCCTGCCTTAAGGGGGTCCTCTACCTTCATATACAAAAATTCATACTCAAATGCATTGGGTGCTGTGGAATAATTTGCGGCACCAACCAATTGTAAAACAACTGGAAGCCTATTGTGTAAATTTGAAACGATATGTCTTTGGTTGTTGCTATTGACTCATTACTCAAATTGTCAAAGGCTGTCATTGGATTTGGCGAGGATTTTTTGCCAAATTTGGGATTCGGCTATGGAACAACGACGGCAACTACCAAAGACATAATGCTTTCAATTACAGAATAGACCCCCTATGATCTGAGAAAATGGCTAAAAAAATTAGGGAGTTCTGGAGTCGCATTTCCGGGCGTCGCAACTTAGCAAAATTGACGCATCTTGAAAAATATTATGGGAAAAGCATACTATTCTGGTAAGCTGCGTAATTTTAACAAATTTCAACTTTTTTTAAGATCAAAAGATGTGATTGCAAAAGCTCACTATTGTATGGAAATGACGCCTTTTCTATAAATAGGAGATCGATGCTCAATGGAAATAAAGGGATAAACGATTTCGGTTTACCAATTAAAGGAAACCTTCGTTCACTTCTGCATGACGCTGTCTCCATGAATCGAAAACCGTCTCGGGGCAGGGCAAATTATTCGTTGGAAATTGTCGTAGTTCCTGCAGTAGAATTCCAAACAGCCCCACCACTGTAGACTCCACAATCTTTTCCTCGTGGCTAATGGGTCGATCACACGCCCTGTGTCGCATCAAAGCGTTTTCAAAGGAGCGATTGTTACTCGAACGTGAGCGGCCTGAGGATTCTGAGAACATGCCCACGTGCAGTGCTTATACCTGAATATAACTGCATCATCTATCCCATGTAGGTACGAGAATCACACCTAATAGCTCTCATCAAAATACATCCACAGCCTGTCGCATTCGGCCGGGTCGCCAACAGTCATAATTGCCCTGAACGATGAGGCTCTTTGTGAAGGACCGATTGTAAACGTTTTACAGGCTTGAGTTCGGACGTGTTCACTTCCCCAATCCCTGAAGCGTACGAATTACTATGGCCTTCGATCTTGACAGAATACGTGGGCTATTGTTCATATAAAACGTCCACTTTCAAGATCATCAACCAAGTTCAGTAAAGTTTGATCCGGTCGACAGGTATGTTCCCAACAAAATACATCTTAAGAGCAGGATAAAATTTCTCAATTCCAACGAGATTCAGATAGTTAAAACACAATGTTGAATCGGTAATGATTTCAAGTCAAACCCACCTAGCACAGCAGAATGTTGAACTAATCCAGATGTTTACGTTTCGGTGAATACTGATAGAATACTAATCCAGCATTAAGTAGTATTCTCCCGAAGAAAACCATTCTTTTGAAGTTGGAATTCGGATGGATTTTATGTAAGAACACGTAGGATTATTTCTCTAAGTTCCTAGACTACCTTTCTCTTACGTGCTATCGAAACTCTGGTTGGAAGACTTTACAAAAGTGGTAAACAATACCCAATAATGAAATTTAATCGTTGTACACAAGGATGGGAAGCCATAGGTACTCGAAAAATGATTTCGGAACAATGGAAATCAGGAAGAACTGAACCTCATTCCTCGTAGTTGACTTCTGCTGAGAAAATTCACAACTTACCTAAATATATTTACCACGCCTCGTAGGTGCCCATATGCCCAAAGTTTTGAAGGCTCGCAGGATCCGTGAAGACCTTATCTTTTCGACTTGAGGTGCGGTCCCACGAGCATAGCTCAACTTTTGATGAAAACTGCTCTTTAGCTTCGGGACGGCGGATTGCTCGAAATTGCGGTCGAAAAGATGGATAACATTTTCGTAGAAGTCCTTTAGGTGCACTGAGAAGGGAGTATCCGTTTCAGAATTAAAAAGTTTGCTGGGGAAATTTTTTTTCGGCCACCGAGATGATTAGAAAAATGTCATTCGAGTCAGGACGGAAAGAGGTTGGCTATAAAGGGCAGGCCCGCAACCAGGGAAGGGGGCCATGGTCCCCCCCAAATTATCATGAATTCCTTCACATAAGTACCTACAACGAACATGATAAATTTTTCGCCATCAACCTGGCAAGTGTCAAATTCAAAATGAAAGAGAAAGTAAAACTCACGGTCAAACTCGGAGTCAACTCAGAATCAAGCAGAAACTCGAACTCATGCTTAAACACGAAGTCACAATGAATCAGAAACTCAAAATCGAAGTCAAACCCACAATGAAACAGAAACTAAAACTCATAATCGAACTCAAAGTCATAATGAAACTGTAACTCAAACTCATAATCAATCTCGAAGTGGAACTCACAATGAATGAGAAACTCAAACCCGAAGTCAAACTCACAATGAATGAGAAACACAAACACGAAGTCAAACTCACAATGAAACCGAAACTCAAACTCATAATCAAACCCACAATGAAACTCACAATAAATGAGAAACTCAAACAAGAAATCAAACTCACAATGAACCAGAAACTCAATACCATAATCAAACTCGAAGTCAAACTTACAATGAAAGAGAAACTCGAACACGAAGTCAAACTCACAATGAAACAGAAACTCAATACCATAATCAAACTCGAAGTCAAACTTACAATGAAACAGAAACTCAAACTCATAATCGAAATCGAAGTCAAACTCACATTGAAACAGAAACTCAAACTCATAATCGAAATCGAAGTCAAACTCACATTGAAACAGAAACTCAAACTCATAATCCAAATCGAAGTCAAACTCACAATGAAACCGAAACTCAAACTCATAATCAATCATGAAGTCAAACTCACAATGAAACCGAAACTCAATACCATAACAATCTTGAAGTCAAACTCACAATGAAACAGAAACTCAATACCATAATCAAACTCGAAGTCAAACTTACAATGAAAGAGAAACTCAAACTCGAAGTCAAACTTGCAAAGAAACAGTAACTTAAACTCATAATCGAAATCGAAGTCAAACTCACAATGAAACCGAAACTCAAACTCATAATCAATCATGAAGTCAAACTCACAATGAAACCGAAACTCAAACTCATAATCAATCTTGAAGTCAAAGTCACAATGAAACAGAAACTCAATACCATAATCAAACTCGAAGTCAAACTTACAATGAAACAGAAACTCAATACCATAATCAAACTCGAAGTCAAACTTACAATGAAACAGAAACTCAAACTCAACCTCAAACTCGAAGTCAAACTTGCAAAGAAACAGTAACTTAAACTCATAATCGAAATCGAAGTCAAACTCACATTGAAACAGAAACTCAAACTCATAATCGAAATCGAAGTCAAACTTACAATGAAACAGAAACTTGAACTCATAATCGAAATCGAAGTCAAACTCACATTGAAACAGAAACTCAAACTCATAATCGAAATCGAAGTCAAACTCACATTGAAACAGAAACTCAAACTCATAATCGAAATCGAAGTCAAACTCACAATGAAACCGAAAATCAAACTCATAATCAATCTAGAAGTCAAACTCACAATGAAACAGAAACTCAATACCATAATCAAACTCGAAGTCAAACTTACAATGAAACAGAAACTCAATACCATAATCAAACTCGAAGTCAAACTTACAATGAAACAGAAACTCAAACTCAACCTCAAACTCGAAGTCAAACTTGCAAAGAAACAGTAACTTAAACTCATAATCGAAATCGAAGTCAAACTCACATTGAAACAGAAACTCAAACTCATAATCGAAATCGAAGTCAAACTCACATTGAAACAGAAACTCAAACTCATAATCGAAATCGAAGTCAAACTCACAATGAAACCGAAACTCAAACTCATAATCAATCTTGAAGTCAAAGTCACAATGAAACAGAAACTCAATACCATAATCAAACTCGAAGTCAAACTTACAATGAAACAGAAACTCAATACCATAATCAAACTCGAAGTCAAACTCACAATGAAACAGAAACTCAAACTCAACCTCAAACTCGAAGTCAAACTTACAATGAAACAGAAACTTGAACTCATAATCGAAATCGAAGTCAAACTCACATTGAAACAGAAACTCAAACTCATAATCGAAGTCAAACTTACAATGAAACAGAAACTTGAACTCATAATCGAAATCGAAGTCAAACTTACAATGAAACAGAAACTTGAACTCATAATCGAAATCGAAGTCAAACTCACATTGAAACAGAAACTGATAATAGAAATCGAAGATCAAACTCACTTTGAAACAGAAACTCAAACTCATAATCGAAGTCGAAGTCAAACTTACAATGAAACCAGAACTCAAACTCATATTCGAAGTCAAACTCACAATCGAAACGGAAGAAACTCAATACCATAATCAAACTCGAAGTCAAACTTACAATGAAACAGAAACTCAATACCATAATCAAACTCGAAGTCAAACTTACAATGAAACAGAAACTCAAACTCAACCTCAAACTCGAAGTCAAACTTGCAAAGAAACAGTAACTTAAACTCATAATCGAAATCGAAGTCAAACTCACATTGAAACAGAAACTCAAACTCAACCTCAAACTCGAAGTCAAACTTGCAAAGAAACAGAAACTTGAACTCATAATCGAAATCGAAGTCAAACTCACATTGAAACAGAAACTCAAACTCATAATCGAAATCGAAGTCAAACTCACATTGAAACAGAAACTCAAACTCATAATCGAAATCGAAGTCAAACTCACCATGAAAAAGAAACTCGAAGTTAACTCACAATGAAGAAAAAACCCGAACTCATAGTATTATGAGTTTGACTTTTATTTTGATTATGAGTTCGAGTTTCTGTTTCATTGTAAAGTTTGACTTCGAGTTCGATTATGAGTTTTAGTTTCAGTTTCATTGTGAGTTTGACTTCGAGTTTGAGGTTCCGTTTCATTGTGAGTTTCACTTCGAGTTTGATGATGAGTTCGAGTTTTTTTTTTAAAGTGATTTTCGCTTCGAGTTGGATTATCAGTTTGAGTTTTTCTGCTTTTTATAAGTCCGGTACTTTGAGTTCAATTTTGAGTTTGAGAAACTGTCGCTTTGTCTTGCTTCATGTTCAATTCTGCGGTTTGACTTCGAGTTCGGAGATTTATTGTTGGATACATCGAGTTTCACTTCGAGATTGATTATGAGTTTGAGTTTGTGTTTCAAGTTTCACTTCGAGATTCAATATGAGTTTGAGTTTGTGTTTCAAGTTTCACTTCGAGATTCAATATGAGTTTGAGTTTGTGTTTCATTGTGAGTTTGACTTGGAGTGTGACTATGAGTTTTAGTGAATGCTTCATTGTGAGTTTGACTTCGAAATTGATTGTGAGCTTGAGTTTCTGTTCACTTGTCTTACTTCATGTTCGATTGTCAGTTTGACTTCGAGTTCGAGATTCTTGTTCATTGTGAGTTTCACTTCGAGATTGATTATGAGTTTGAGTTTGTGTTTCATTGTGAGTTTGACTTGGAGTGTGACTATGAGTTTCAGTGAATGTTTCATTGTGAGTTTGACTTCGAAATTGATTGTGAGTTTGAGGTTTGATTGTCAGTTTTCTTCGATTTTGATAATGAGTTTGAGTTTCGGTTTTATTCTGATTTTGACGTCGAGATCGATTATTACCTAGTTTAAGTTTCTGTTGCACTGTTAGTTTGAGTTTGAGTTCCTGTTTTATTGTGAGTTTGATTGTCATTTCGTGTGTCTGTTTTCATTGTGAGTTTGAATTCGAGTTTGAGTTTAAGTTTCGGTTTCATTGTGAGTTTGACTTTGAGATTGATTTTGCGTTACTGGTTTATTGTGATTTTGACTATGAGTTTGAGTTCCTGTATTATGGTGAGTTTGATTCCGAATTTGATTGTCATTTCGTGTTTCTGTTTTCATTATGACTTCGAGTTTGATTCTGAATTTCTCTTTCATTGTGAGTTTGTCTCCGCAGGCCCTTACCCAGAGGCCCCCCCCCCAAAAAATTTTCTGGAATTCCTTCACATCAGTACTTAGAACGAAATTTGAAAGTTGAACAATTTTTTAACTGTGTATCACTAATACAAAAAATCCTTCGCATCAGAAAAAGGCATTTTAAAAATTTCGCACTATCGATGTTCGTAATAAATCCATTTAAAAAGCTCTTAAAGGCCTCATTATAGCAAACACAAATCGATCTGAAAAATCCATACACATAGGAGACCGTATGATGTGGCCACCTTTACGCTTGGGGATCATGCTTCACTTAATCCGCCGCAAAAGATTTTCAAGAGTTTTTGGAACTTCAGTTCCATCTTTGAAATTATTTGAGCCTCCTTTTGAGTTTGTCGATTCCCCTATACACAGAACGATGAGAATCTCTTTCTCGAGGATTTCCTATTACAGCGAATCGCATATAAAAGATCGAAGCGGTTAAGGAGTAATAGGAAATTCAGCCGAAGAGGGCGAAGGAATCAGCGCGGGGAAAAGGGTTTCTCGACGATAAACATCGTTAAACGACCCGGGCAGTAATTTCTGCTTTGAGAATCGCGAAAAAATTATCGCCGGACCCTGATTTGTAATGGGGAGAGCGTTGGCTTGGGCTGACGGTTGAAACTGAGGTAGCCTGGGATGGAAGAGGTTAGGATAGGGAAACGGTGGCGCCTCTCTTCAGTATTTTAAGGGGAACTTGCATCCTTCTGCCACGACCCCTAACGATTCTTTTAGTCATTAAAGGATTAAGGGCGCCAATGGGGAAAATTTTTATCTCGGTATGAATTACGACCGATCGATACTCGTACTCTGGCGCAGGGGGCCGCAATTTTGTAAAACGAGTTCGAGGAATGCCGAGCGTTTTATTCGAAGGTCTGCTGGCAACATCTGGAGTTACCTATTCCTGGTATATCACGCAGGATGGTGTAGCACTCGATTGCTTAGGTACCTACCAGGCTGTAAGACGAGCGACTTTAATTATTCATTTATATTATTATGATCGAGGAGAATGTACTAGATGCTAAAACAAATGCAAATTTTGTGGCCGATTTTGATAAAAATCTGAAATAGGATGGAAAACATCGGGACTAATCAATCCCTGAATTATGAAGGATTTCGCTTCAGCCCTATAATGAGTAGGTGGTACCTGATACCATTCTTAGGTACTGTTACGGATTTGTCGACCTCACAGCTGCAAGCTTTTGTGACGCACTGTCGAGCTAGATGCACGAATTGATTGTATTTTGACTAGTTTGGAGTCAGTGTGTATTAAAAATGTCAACAATTCGATAAGGGTGAGTTCAGTTTATTCCTCAAATTACCACTATTTTCCGAATAAGTACTTTCTTGGAAATGTAGACTATGAATTTCCTGTCAACGTACCTATCCATGGAAAATTTTATTCTGAGGAGAGATTCTTATTACTTCTTCTGAAAGGGGAATCAATAAGCCACCGATGTATTCGCCAGCACCACGAGTTAGTTGCCAGCGATGAACGTCAACCTTTCTATTCGTAAAAGTACGTATAAAATTAATTACCAGCCCATCAACTCTGACGATCCTCCAACTTTAATAATTCATTAAATAACGCCTGGGAATGAGGGTGAAAACTCCTGATAGATTTTCGCTGACTGTCTTTTAAGCTTAGGAAAGGACTGCTGTGGCCCAGTCAACTTTTTCTCTAGCTTTTCATCCTTTTCCTCTCAGCTGGCTTCTATTCTTGTTTTAGCGCGCCGCCCCCAGCCTCGGACCAACTACACCTCGTGGAAATCCTATTTTATCGCCAAGAGTGTTAATTATCTAGTTAGGAGGTGTTTTTCTGCACTAACAAGATTTCGTTTTCGTTAAAGAAGAGAAAGGTGACTTAATAAGACTTTTGTTTCGATAATGGGGTACAAAACCTCTTGTTTTCACAGAGTTAGATCTCATTATCGCAGTTCCAATTAAGGTTAAAACTCGAGGTGAGCTACCAAGAAATACAATAAAGCGAGAATGGCACAGCAACAATTCAACTAGATGCACTAGCCTCTGACCTAGCACTGAGACAGAGCAGAAGGAAGGAAATTGCATGATTAAATTCCGCTCATTGAGAAATTTCCGAGAATTCCGCTCGTTGATACTGTTGTGAAAAACTCCATATCCTAGGCTAGGATTCCTAGCTCTCTTGCTTATTTTAATGCCTCAGCTACATTACCTTCGACAATTTTTCTCTCAACCGGTCTGCTTTAACGATACCTTAATATCTTAGTACCTAATAATGGTTTGTGAATAAAAAAGCTTCAGCAATTAACTTAACTTAAACTTTTAACTCAACGTAATAATTTTCATAAATTGAATGTAATTTCCATTAGAAGGTTGATTCAACATCCACAAATAGGTAAACTTGTTTTAGTCAAAATTACGTAGAAGTTTGATGCGTACGAATCAAGGATCAAGGCGTGCATGTTTGATATTGAAGTAGGTGTACCTACCTTCTTATGCTACAAATCATTTATGCGATCATCCGATTAAGTATGAAAAATGAGCGAGAAGAGAATGCTTCTGAGGTTTGAAAGGGTTCAGAATGGGTACGACGTAGATGAAAATACGCTTGGATTGAGAGTGCCGGTAGCATCGATGAAGTAGGCATTGCCGATAAAAGGGCACTTAACGGCAGAAGCTTAAGCTGCTCACCTACCTACTTCTATCTCAACTGCTGAAAGCTGACGATGTTCTCGGTAACTGTTACTGGCTGTGTACTTACCCGTCCTCAGGGTGAATCGAATATCCCATCGCCAATCCCCATCTTATACGTACAGCGATGTTATAACATTTTTCCACAATATTGCATTCTCAAGCATTGACAAGACCGTTAGCTGCCAGAATTGAAAATATTTGGAGCATACTTTGCGACCCAATGTTTTAGCGCATAGTCGTGTATCAAAACATTTTGCAATTTAATAAACAGCGTAAGAAAAAAGTGAATAGGTACATGATGTTGAAGTTTATATGAGTATTTATACTTATTATAACCCCTCCCCTTATTATAACCCCCCTGTTATAACCCCTCCCCCGTAGGATTTTCGTCCGAGAAAAAATCAAGTTAAAGAAATCGACAAGTTCATAAATATGTTTACAAAAATTTAGAATTTCCGTATTTTTTGTATTCATAGCTTTTGTTATGGTTTTGGCTTTTTCCGTGAAGGCATCGAGGAGTTTTTTCGGTACTGTTCAGAATTCGTAGCTCATTCTGAGAACGCCGATGGCGATTTCTCGCTCTCTTTTCTCTGCTCCATGACAGGAATGGCAGCCAACGTTCCAGAAAGCAGGAAGCTTTCTTCCCTCTTCCTCGCTTCTGAGGGGAAACGCCGCCTGGCGTTACAAGGACCAGGCAGTTGAGCGTATGCTCTCCATTCACGGTCGGACATAGCAGCTCAATAAGAGCCAATGCCGTTTGACATTCTTGACAAATGGGCGGCTCCCTCTAATTTGAAAATATCGACTTATTGCCCACCCAAAAATTAAGTTAAAACCACTTATTTTTGTTTAACTTATTTTTGGGTAGTTACGTATCTAAAAAATGTAGAAAAAGCAGTGTTGAAATTGTTGCTCCAACTTCATCATTTCTTAGCCACTTTTACCAAACATTTACCGAGCCGTTAAAGTTACAGACTCGTTAGTCACGTACCTATCGACAGATCAACCAACAGCAACCAACTCGGTAATTTTGAAGAGTGGAAAATATTCAATCAATAATTGAAGGAATTGATCATGAGTACAGTCAAACCTGAAATACCTAGCACACGGAAACAAGAGTTATGTATTATTTACGGGGAAGAGCAAAATATTCATTTTCCTGAAGGATAGGTAGATAACCTATGTTTCGTTGAAAGTTTGGGAAAAATTGGCAAATAACCATCGGAATAAGGGAATCCGTACCGTGACAGACCACACAACGAGAGAGTGTTCCCCCATGTATAGCAGACGCAGAGTTTTGATTGAAAACCAGTGTCGCATGAATCTGCACAGTGAATACCACATATATACCTAATACATCTGCTGCACGAAATTAATAAATCATGGCCGACTGCTACCCTACTTCATGGTTAACATGTTCCGATGATGCTGTTCATCGATGCACGAATAACAAAGATCGGGGGCAAGTAACGACATCAATGATAATGTCGGCACTCAAAAAATGCCATCAACTTCTCCTTGTAAAATCCTCCGAGGCAGTAATTGCAAATTGGAAGATGGCAAAGCAAGTCCTGCACCAGACAACGAGCTTCGCCCCCAAATCGATTTCCCCTAGATAGAAAAAAGACTCGGAGAACGGATGGGAAAGTTTTCTCGAAGATAAGTTACTTAGAGAATAAGAAAAAAAGTTGAAGGATTCGTCTACCTTGACGGGATTTAATATTGATTTTCCACTTACACGACCATTCGCCACCGAACACGATGGTGCCAGCAGCAGACTTCTTCAACCTTCATGGTTGCATCTCCACCCACACTATTTACCCAACGGCTATCCTCAAACTTCCCCAAAGATACATCCTGCCCAGCGGTTCGAGGAACAGAGAACGCTTCACCTCTCATTAACACTTGAACTATGATGGGAAAAGAAGAGCTCAGTCTTGACAACGATGGTTATAGCTACTACTTCTGCGTTTGCCTCTCGCAAAAATATAATATTTTATCTGACGGCCGGAAATTACTTTTTCTCGTCGCTGGTGTTGGTGACAGTGTCTCCCTTCCACTCCACTCCCCCTCCCCTGTACATCCTCCTCTACATCCCACCCTCTCGCTAAA
Organism: Nesidiocoris tenuis; assembly: GCA_036186465.1. Classification (NCBI taxonomy): domain Eukaryota; kingdom Metazoa; phylum Arthropoda; class Insecta; order Hemiptera; family Miridae; genus Nesidiocoris; species Nesidiocoris tenuis. The sequence goes on along the minus strand of AP028909.1, from coordinate 30,840,832 downwards.
AACGCAGCCGGTTCATGCATTGACCGTAAAATTAGTGTATTCCCTCTCATAACTCGGCATGTTTCCACATTCTTGTTCTACAGAAATTCGAAACGTTTTTCAACATGTTCCCCCGAAACGACCTGAGCAAGTGATAATAGCCAACAACTAAGTTTACTCATTTTTATCACCTCCTAGAGTTTTCCCCCATATGAGTACCTCTGCCGTGACAGTCGCACACGTTTTAATATCACTCAAAATTTTCTCGTGACACTAAGTCGGGTGTGAAGCTAAAAAAAAGAAAAAAAAAGAACTGGGGCAGTTATTGTACAGTTTGGGTTATTATAAACGTTGAGGACTTCTTCTGCTCCAACTATTCCGCTCCAACATTGCTTCACGCGTCGAAAAACCACATAATGTTGCTTACTTTCTCAGATTATATTATAAAAATATATATATTACATTTTTTTTGTCTTGGATCGCCGCTGCCTGATCGAGACCCCTACAAGGAATTATGTATTATTTAACACTCATATGACACCTCCCACCACCTGCGTGTGATGCGATATGAGAAACTGTCCCTGAATCACAATTCCAAAACTCACCTAATGCACTGTAAAATTAGGGTCGTTAACGTGTTTGCAGAAAAAAAAACTATGGAAAAGTTGGATCTAGGAAAACGCAGCGGTTCCTCCGGCGCCGATCGGCGGAGAAATTATACATTGGTGAGCAAGGCCCGATTCCTTTCCAGGTTCTGAGGACAAGAGCTTTATCAAAAATGCAAATCCCGCTCCATTGCAAGAGCTAACCGCACGGTTTGCGGGTTCGTTCATAAACCGCCAAGGACCGAGGTTGAATGTGCCGAGAAGAAGGCTGAAATTTCATGTGCTCAACGATTCAGCAATTACTGTTGATGGTAACTTGGATCTTGTGGATCTCTGGAGTTCAAGGATTAGATCGTGAGCATCAGAGTTTGACCGCTCAAAACTGTTAGCCACCAAATAAATAAATTCAAAGGGCGAGAAAAAATAGTTGATTCGTTCAGTGGTAATTTTTCAAACTTTTTAAAAGCCAAGAATTTATTGAGTATTATTTGCTCTGCAAGTCTGTAGCCGAACTGTTCGTTCCGAGTCCACATAGGCACAACACCGAAATCAGACATTAAGCTAGAGCCCAAGATAATAAAATAAAAATCCATTTTTTTCTTGAAAGAGCAAATACGAGGGTACCAACGTAAAATGAAGACAACATGATGATGGCCTCAAGTCGACAGCTTATTGAAGAAAATGAACAATTTTCTCTTCTCCTTTGCATAAAACCCACGTCGGCAAGCATTTTTAACACTAGCCCAAGCAAATGAGAGAGTTTCGACTGCAAAACGCGGCTGCTAGTGTAGTGGCTTGAGCGGCCAGCGGCATGGCAGCATTGTTGTTGTTGTGGTGTGGAAGATAACGCGAGTCAAGGGTGGATTCCTGGAAAGTGGATGATGGGGTGCTCGCCTAGCAAAGTAGAATGGACTGACTTTAGTTAGGCCAAGATGGCTGGTGGCATGAAGAGAACCAACCATCTCGTTGCAGTGCGGTCCTCCGCTGCTGAGTGCTGAGCGGCCACCCTCTCAAGTGAAGAAGGTTCTGAAAGACCTCGTCCGAGCCAGAGCTGAAGGGGTCTGAATTATGAAACACTCAGTCCTTGCCCGGTTGTCCTTTCATTATTAAAGTTTCATTACAGTAGAAACAGAGGCTTTGGCTGTGAAATGGGCGTGTTGAGGCCTCTCCAAACGTGAGGCTGGGGTGGCGAGAGAAGTATTACACACAGAAACCGACACTGCCACCCGCTTTCTTTCAACACCCATTAATACTACAAGCATCAATTTGCTAGCAAGCGGGCGCGCATTCTTCTCTTTCCCTCGGACCGCCGTGAAGTTCATTATGAATCTCAACAGAAGCCTCGAGTAAGTTCGCAATCACATCCATTCCATCGGGTGCTGGTTCATTGGCAGCTTTCAACGCCTAAAATATACATACTCGTACATATTTACCAACGGGTCGGTAACTTTAACTAATCGACATTTTTCGGTGGAACTTTAATTAAGATATGAAACCATAGTACGTGTTCACCAGAACAATCAAAACCTTGTTATATTTTCGAACTTGATTAGGAAATTTTTATCATCACAGAAAAGTAAACATGGCGTTGTAACTATTAGTAAAATATGCCCTGAGGGTTTTGGCGTCATCTTATGCAATCTATTTGACCCACTGACCCCGTACTGGCGCCTTCAACTCGTTACAGCTGCGCTCCCGCACCGATCAATGATCAGTTAAATTAGTCGTACACTCGATTACGATAATTGATTGCATTTTTGAGGCAATTTCATTAATGAATAGGTGCCAACATCATTCATGAAATTCTATCTACAAATTACTTTAGCTATGCATAGTTCTTTCCAGTCCATTCAGAAGCCAAGTGGTAGCTTGGTTCAGAAGAGGCCAATAATATAAGATTGGGTACAATACATTCAAGTTCTCTTCTCAGTGTTCCATAATGCAATCATGATGCTCTCGTTGCAGAAACATATTTTTCCAATAACCAGTAGATATGAATGAAGAATTGCTCAGGTTCATTTTAAACTTTTGCAACCCTCCGTCTTTCATAACTGTTGAGGGGATTGCCCGCTCGACTCACGAATGATAAAAAATGGAATAATAAATGAAAAAGGGCTGTTTTCCTCCTTCATCACCTCGACTGCTTTTCTTTGCCGTGTCCTCCTTTGGGAAATTACAACCAGTATCAGTTATCAATCATGACCCTTGTTCGATACCATTCGCAATGCGGTTTTCTGGTCGCTTTTATTGTTTATTGTTTTTTTATCCTATTTGCTTCATCATGATTCAATTTGTATTTTACAGTTCTGGAAATAATTTTCAAATACAAAAAACCATATAGTTTTTATGCTTGAAAATATCAGGCTACACAGCTCTAAACTGATTATTTGAGTTCTAAGCATAGGATGCCTCATGGGACCTAGCATAGGATCCGACTTCAAAGATATTGTACCGAAAGAAAGATTTTCGGCCGAAAGTGATAATTTTGCCGAAACTTTTAATCGCAAGGTGTGATCCCGAAACCCCTTGCTCCACAAGCGGATGTCTTAACCAGTAGACTGCCAGGCGACCGTCTGTAGAATTATTACTTTCCGCCGACTCAACTTTCAATATTGTCATAATATCATTTTTGATTAAAGCAAATTGGAACGTGGTCTTATACGATTATCATCGAAGGACACAAAGCGGAATATTAGAGTCAACCTCTGCGCCATTTTGAAGAAGTTCAAGAAGATAGACATTTTTATTTTCAACTCGCATAAGTGCAATCTGGTAAGTGTCTGGCGCCCTCATGATCTGTCGCTTGATAATCAAAATGCCTAAAGAGAAACGAAGCGGCTTCGGCGTGGCCAGAGGCTCTGCTTACTTCACGGTTTCCGTTTTCACCAGTTCTTCACCAGCCACTCGACAAAAGCGATGATTTCTCTCCCGTTTACGTGGACCATTAAATCAACCGGCTAATGGATGCTTTTTCTCGGGCCCGTTCTTATTCCGTGAGCACTATCTTTGTTAATGCTCGTTCGGTCGTGTCCTCCGCAGGTCAAAACATCCTCATTTCTTTCTCCCCCTTCCACCCTTCCGTCTCCTTGAGCGATAAAGGAACTGAGTAAGAAGCAGACAGCTGGCAAACTTGGGACTGAGAAAGGGGAGAAAGAACTACGATACAACGATTCTACGGCGCTACGCCTTATCGATAAGGATGGTCGGAAAAGCGAAGAATAGGAGACGGTAGCTGCACCTACGGGCAAAGAATAGGCAATCTAAAAGTAAAACATTCTATCCTCTCCCTTCCTCAGTACCCATCAGACAGTTCTCTTTTCTCCTCTTCTAGGCAGTCTTACCATCGTCCTCGTTGCTTCTTTCCCAGTCAACCCATTTATACTGCCGGTAATGGGCCTTATCTTTGCCCATTGTGGCCTCTCGACTACTCCCCAGCTTTTGCTTTCGTCCATTCTTCGGGTAAATACCTCAACTCCTCAGTAATCAAGTTTTTCTTTTCCCAGAGTAACTCCTTGTTGCCTTTTAGCATCAGGGTTTACGGCTGTGGGCGCTTCAGTTCTGGCCGACGACTGGGAAACTTTTAAAGTTCAAGAGATGCCAAACGGCCGACACTATCGAATGGTTGCTATCTGGAAGTCTCGTTTACCCTATGTCAATAGTGATCAAGGGTGGAAACTAATTCAAGAGGTGGACCGAGAGGGCCACGACGAACCAAACGAGGACTAAAGCATTAATAATAAATAATTCGATTCCAAGAATCGATCACGATGATAGACATTTCTGTGGAGTATTTCCTAGGACATATTAGGCACGAAAAGAAAGGTAGCTAATGAAGGAGATCCTTCGCTCTTTACAATTAGTCGGTGATGTGTAAAGACTAGCAAGAATGTACAGACATTTCAAGTCGAGATTGCGTATTTTCAAGTTTCGCTTCGGCTATAAAATATGGAACAAGTTCGAGGGACAAGTCGTGAAGTGGACGGCGATAAGAAGTCGGCGTCACAAACCTGGGACGTCTCATGCCGCCCGTTTATTACGGCAACTCCCTGGATCTTTGTTTCTCCAGTTTTGCCAAACTTCGAAAACTCTCGTATCAGGCCTCGCGAGAAGGGGGAAGAGTTTTTTTATAATGTAGGTCTAAAATGGGAGGTTTGACTGAGTATTATTTTGTCATAAAGTCGTAAGGTAGATAATGAGCATGGTGACAGAGAAAACTTTTTCGAACGACAAAACATTTGGGCTAAACCGTCAAGATTAGGTGCATTTACCAAGCAAACGTATTCCTCACTCAATTATTGAAGCGGATATAACATAATTGACAGGATGAACTCCCGGTGATGTGAGGGAATTCGTTAATTTAGGGTTATTGAAAATGGCAACTCCGGCGATTCCACAAATCCGGATTTGATATTTGAGATTGAGGCCTCACAGTTGCCTGGATTGGTTTAAATGCTGCCACACTCGTGCTAGCCCGGGTCCCGTAAGATTGAGGTGATAATCTTCCTCCAATTTGGTGGATTGGAAGAATCAGCTCAGAAATGGTGGAAATCATTCCGGGGAAACGCCTGCTGGCCTGACACGACCGAGCGCTTTTCATTTTCCCCCTGCACCCACGCGAGGACTCACACACGCGAAGACGACGATGCGTATGAGGAAAGAGTAGTCGCCCTAGACAATATCCCAGGTGTATGGAAGATTGGTAGGGAGGTTCAAGATAAGGGGATCAGGGGTGGAATGTCCATATGGCGTTTTCGGAAGGATGAGGACGGAATTAAGAAACTGACGGGTCTCCCCGTATCTTCAACCTCACCATTTTTGGCGAATAGGTAAGTTCGATTAATTACCCTTGATTTTTGGTAGTATCTTCAGGATTCATTCTGGACATTCCAGTTCAAGAAATTTGAAAAACGTTGAGAAATGATGCGGCCATTTTTTGTAAATGACCGTAGACTCACACACGGACTCACAAACACTTGTTCAGGAAGTGATTCTATGTAGATGTGTTTGAATAAAAGTTTTTCGGGAGCTCCGATTTGATTTTGGAGATTAGAACGATTACCTACTCCGTAAATATGAGAATTAAAATAAATCAAACCCCAAAACAAACCCCCCTCCCCACCAGCCCCTTCATTCTCTAAATATCAATCTTGTATATTACATTCTTGCCTATTACTTGCCACCCCTTGCTCTCTACAACGTCCATCGTTTTTACCCAAGGTCAGTTCAGTCGATGGGATGTTTACCACAAAGCTTTCAACCAGCTGTTGGTAACTGACGCGTATCGTACCAGCACCCGACAGGTTGGCAAGAATTAGATTACATGAGGGTACTCGGCCTCGATCTCTTCGAATTGCCAATGCCTTTTTTCGGAGCAATGAGGGCCAAAAAGACCACCTCCAATGAATAGTAGCTCTCCCAAGTCCCGACCTGGTTCGGCGACGGGAGTTTGAACAGGTGCAGCTTCCAGTAGCTGTGGGCTAAAAAGAAATAGAGAAGAAAACTGAATAGGATCAGGCCCGGGGAACAAAAAGGCGGAGTGAAAAAGGAAAAAGGGTACAAAACTGGTCCACGATTTCCCCCTCTTCTCTCTGCAACACAACCTGACCCTGTCGAGGCGCCCAGTGCGAACTAGCGTGACGTGTGACTGACTCGATCTCGTCTCGGCTGCTTCGTGTTTCTGCTCACCCTTTTGGTTTACACACGGTTTATTGATATTGCATTTAATCCTTTTTACAGAGTAAATGGAAGTATTGGAATCATCCTAAAACCGAGAATCATAACGGAGCTCAAGAAAAAACCTTTATTTATACGCATTTACTCAGAATCACTTCGTGAACAAGTGTCTGTGTGTCCCTTACCTTGCAAAATGTGTGGATATTTTTTATGTCTCGATAACTTGTCGAATTTTTATTTTAGGCCAGTTTTAAAATTTTCATAATGCGTTTTTTTGATATTTTCGACCTGAACACCCTCAAAAGCAGTCAAGACATGATCCAATTGTGTAAAAAATGTACGTTTCATGGAAGCATTGTGGGTTATGTACGCACCATTGGTTTTTTACGGAAAACCGTATCATATTGATCTTATAATAATTAAATTAACGCCAAACCCAATGAATATACGAATATATATGAATATATTTTACTCATTTATTATTTCACAATATGTAAACCTATTGCAACGAGGATGAGAATTCGTATCTCACATTCTTGACTTAAGCCAATAATGAAAATTCACCAAAAATATGGAAATTTGTACTTTAATTTTCCATAATATGTCAAATTCCAATATTCCAATATTGTTTCCAATTCCAATATTCGTTCCAATATTATTGAAGTAAACTTATGGTTAGAATCATGGGAGATGAAAACAGAAATCGTTCCATGGGTGACTGGAAATTATGTTTATGATCTGCCGAGTGTAAGGGTCAGCAATCTGCCTTCAGACAAGTGATATTAGGGTGCATAAATATATCAATAATATGCAGGCCGCCGGGCGACACCAGCAGATGCACTTAGCTCTAACGTTACACCTGTTGGACACCAACCCACCTGCATTGGTATTCCACCTGCTGGAATGATCAGGATGCCTAATAATATACCTACCTTATTTACCCACGTATCAGTATTAAAATAATGATAATCTATTGAGAAATAATCAGTCAAAAGCCCAGTTTACTGAGTGTTTAATATGCTCTTGACAGGAGCTGCAGGTTGTAAAGGGCACTTCAATTTTAATTTCAAGTTAATTTTCTAATATACCTGATGATCATAGATCACGAGTTTATCAACTGTTTACCGTGAAACGATAAGTGATAGCGGGGGGATACTTGTTTTAATAAGAAAAAGTTAAATTTAAGTAGGGCAGAGCGAGGCAGAGTGTATACCAATTTTCAGCATTCCAATTTTTGAATTGTACCACTTTAGTTTATGGCAATAGCTAAACCTTCACTTACTACCCGAAACATGCCAATAAGAAGTTGAAACAATGTCACCAAAAATCAATTAAATTGCTAATTGTCGTAAATTTGACTAACGTCGCTTCGATTTCCACGTTCCAAGTATGGACTCAGAAAAAAATCGATTCGGGAAAATTGTCCCATGCAAAAAAAGGGACACCTTGCCCCATTCGCCATCCATGATATAAAATGTTGGCTGTGATGGGTTTTGATTTTTGTGACGGCAAATTGAAGATTGAACCATGCTCATTTGATAGCCTTATGCCAGAAAATAGAAACCTAATAATACCTATAACAGGAAAGAGTAGGAAAATATTGCAGGGCAAATAATATTTTATTGTGCTGTCAACATTCGATTTATAAAGAACAGGATCTCATCCTCATTGATTAGCTGAAAGAAATTCGAAAAAACTTTTGGAGCTTGGATTTCTTGAGATGGACCAGAATCACGAAACCATCTGGGCAGGCGTACTAACGTCTGCCGCTTTGCTAGTCATATCCCAGTGTCTGTAGACGCTTCATCAATCTAGAAGTGAATTGAATAGGTAATATGGCATCAGTCGCTTTCACAGTTGTGACTTGAAACCGGGGATCAAACAGAGAGGAGTCAATTTGAGTCATTTTCAAAACGCGGCGGGAGAGATCGTTGGCGAGCGGCAACTGCGCCCGTCCATTGAATGGCTTTGTGACGGGCATTAAAATCGCATCTATAACGAAGGCAGCGACGAATAGATAGAGAAGGCGTGATGGGGAGTGAAAAAGGAGGAAGGGAAACAGAGGATGAAGAAGCTACAGTGGAGAGTCTATCGCGTTCTGCGCAGCATCCGTTCATTGACGTCTCATGTATTCGGAAAGCGACTCTCCGCTCCAGCCGCATTCTGATCGACGGACTGGCGCGGAATGGTAGAGGCCATTATTATGAATTTGGATGAGAATGAATGGCAGATGGCAAGGACGGAGGGGTGGCTGCTGCTGAGGACGGGCTGGTGCCGTAGGAAGTCCTCTTTGACAAATGACGTCGGTCGATCTCTTATTCCATCGATTCGTCACCTCGTTCCATCAAGCGGTTTTAAATGGGGTCAACCCGCGTGGTGCAGTTTGCGGTTCGCCTTTCGGGGTTCAATTGGAATCATTACGCTCATATTTGCGAAGTAATTGGATACATGATGGTCGCTCAAAAAGTTGAAGTGGAATAGGAGGTTCAGCCAAGAACACCAAATTCTGCAAATTATGTTCCTGCAAAACTACTCTCTAAGGAATTGACTGATAAGATCAATTTTGAAACATATCTAGGGACTTCTAGGGTCAGTTTCGAAATAAGTTTTTCAAACAATGAGCATCGTAATTGGCTTGAACAGGCCAATAAAAATGTTTCGATAGTATAGCTATGCACCCCCTGAAGTGATACTTCAGGCAGGCCCAAGGTCCAAGGTCTAAAATTTAGTCCTTTGAATTTGATTCAACTTTATCGATTTCCTGATTAAATTGTTGAAACCGAGAACGAACATCTTGGTGAAGTCCAGGGATTAGTGCAGCTGAAGGTGGCAAGGGTTTTCCCATCAAAATTTCAAGAGTCGATCAGAGTTCGAGTCGTTGTTAAACGTATCAATAATTGATCTTTTTTATTCAATAATTATTATTCATTATAATAAAAATGGGTGAGTTATCAGCGCTTTTACGTATTATGTTTTCAGGGGAAGGTTAGCTCTAAAGCCCTCGGGAAAGCTTTCCGTCACGCATGGCGCTTCTTCCGAGGAAACTCGCCGTCCGTGTAATGACAGTATGGTACAGCTTTCTTCGCCTCAAGCATCGCCCCCGTCTCTATCAGCATCTTATATCCCGGCAGGCCCCAAGACATCCATCCTCCTTCCCAAATCTTCGCCATTCGGAAAAAGGGTAAAAAGCAGATCGTTTGTCTTCATATCAACAGCGCGTCAAGGCGCACTCGCCAGCTCACTTTGTCTTGGAGGTGCCTATCCGTGTTATATGGGCTAGTGATGCGAAGAATGGCCCTCTTCTACGTCTCACATGCTCATACTCCTTTTCGCCCGAGCATGTCAGCATCAGGATGCGGATGCCGAACCTTTCTGCACATCCCTCTCTCGACAACTCACCCCCAGCCAGTGTAGCAACACATCACACACACAATGCATATACGAATACGGTTACCCGACCTCCTTGTATTATACGTAGAATAGAGCAGAACATCTGAAAACTCTTGCCCCCTTTGCTGTTCTATCGCTGGAGAAGATACTGTAGAAAAGGCAACCCCTTCCCACCTACCTGTGTATCACTTCTCGCCTCCGCTACGTAGGTAATACTCGAATCCATCTAACTTACCGTCTCAAAAGGAGTTGTATTAGGATTGAACAAGTTCAAGAAACTGAGTTAAATAGAAGACTCGGCTGAGCTTTATTTAGTATAAGATCACGTATATATACGTGTTCTTATGCTAAATAAAGGAATACCTTGGTTAGCGCCGTTCGAACACAACCCTGGTTGTCAAAAGCACTGTCAAAATAACTAGTTTTCAAATTAAATAACTTACATCCCTCTTGAACTGAACACATATCAGTGCATGCAACAAAAATATAAATGATTGAATACGTCGGTAAGAGAGACAAATTTTATAAACCATGCCATTTTCTTTATAAAGCATATCAACTATTAGAAGTATTGTCGGATGGAATAAAAATCTTCATGTTTTAGATGGCATAATAATTCATCGTTGTAATCTACCCTCATAGGCTTCCCAAAAAGCAAGGACCAGCTAGACTGACAATATTGTGGTAAAAATTAACGTATCCAGTGGCGAGGTCTCATAGGGCAACTTGGGCAAGCAGTACCTTGACAATAGTTACTTAAGAACCAGCATACCATAACTCATGTCTATAGTTCTTAAGTACCTAACGAATTTCCTTGGTACTGGTTGCCCTGTAACTGAGAATTCGCCACAGAACGTATCAAAATATGGAAGTGTTCTGTGTAATCTACGTACCACTGGTTTTCTTCCTTTATAATTTCTGCCCTTGGTTGATCATAAAATGAAAAACATGCTTAGACTTATTTGCCATCAATATAAGTGCTTCCTAAGAATTCACTCCATGGAAGAAGTAGTGTGAACGTTTTTTCGGAAACACGTTTCGATTTTCAGTTTTAAAACGATTACAATACTTCCATTTACTTCGTAAATATGGTAAGCTAAAATACGGTTGGAATTTATATTCAATAAACATCATATACCAATAAAAAATGTGAATATGGATATTATGTAGATACCTAGTTATACTGCTGAGCGAAATTCACTCAGATTACCTTTTTTGCGCCTCCAAAGGAAATTATTATTTTCTGCCATTTCGGTTCGAAAAAAGGCACCGACTGCAAACTGGAATGGGAAGGAAGCAAGGCTATAAGGATGATTTGCCTTTGCCCCATCCTTGGAAAGTCTCTTCCGCCGCTGGCAGAGCATCGCATCAACCACCCTTTCTTGCAGAGCCCTGTCAGTCATCCCCCCTCCACCCTCTTCATCCCCTTTGCCGCACCCCCAGGCGGCCCGCCGTTCTCGCCCTATTCGAATATCTGAGCTGATCTGTGCTTCGCTGCTCTGCTCAGGAAACACTACCTTTCAGCACTCACCGTTCCATCTGCTTCTCTTCAGTCTTCAGGTGGGCAATTTGCGAAAGACAGTTTCCGAAGGTGAAGCGACGGCGACGAGCATCTTGGATCTGAATGCCGTAGGCTACGATGCCTCGGGAAGGGATAAACTGCTGAACTGGATGAAGCGAGTCATCCACGAATTGTCAATGCCTCGTCTTCCCCTTTTTCTGACGCGATTCTGATGAACGTTATCCGAACGACTAGCAGTTTTAGTCGTATTCATTATCCTATGTCGTACAACGATAAATTGTAGGTCAACCCGAAATCCTTCGTATGTTAGTATTTTTACTCCCATATTATTTTGTTAGTGAAAATAGCTAATAGACAATGCCTAACTTTTTTTCATAATCCAATAAGTGAAGTCGAGTACCTTGGGAGAATGACGATAATTATCAACATGAAGGAAGGAGGAAAAACTTTATTCAGAACGGTAGGAGCAGTCAAGCTTACTTATGCTTATACGATAATTCTATAACTTATGGTTGCATCACGTTCCTTGAGGCTTGTCCGGAGTTTCTACCGTATCAGTTAATTTGTCTAGTCATCATCGCAATTTTACTAAAAAATTTGCATTATTTTACTTCGGAACACTCCGTTTCTTGTAGCTTGGGACGCGATTTTATGGTGAATATTGAGATAACCCTTGAATATTTACGTGGAAATGTTGTTTATTTTCAGATGCCCCGCTCAAAAGGGCGAGAGCAAAGACCAATCGATAGGGAGGCCACAAAAAGGGCTTTGTTGCTCTAGTAATCAATGCTATTTTTGCGTCAGCTGTAAGTCAGTTGTAAATTGTTAAAAGGTGTGTGGCAACTATTAGTAGATAACAGAGTTGCGAAAAAAGTAATCTCATTACCCATTACAAATTACACATTACTTTGGAGAAATGTAATGACCATTACCCATTACAATTCTCCAATGTAATGGTAATGGCCATTACTTTTCCGATTACTTGTAATGAGTAATCGAACCTGGCCATTACCCATTACAAGCGTTTGAAAATGTAATGACCAAATTTCGATTACCAATTACAAAAAGTAATGGAGTAATTGTAATCGGATTACTTCTATTACTTAAAAGAAATTGGAGTAATCAGATTACTTCAAATTAATCGGATTATAGGAGAGGAATTGACTCAAGGAGATCAGCAGAGGGGCCCATTTCGCCATTTCCCATACCGCTGGTCGCACGAAGCTGAAATTTGGTACACGGCCTCAGACGAGCCCCTCAGCATGACTGGCAAGACCAAAATACCTTCTGCTGTGTGCTAAGCTGAGGAGCCCATGGCGCTAATTTCAATACCGCTGGTCGCACGAAGCTGAAATTTGGTACACGGCCTCAGAGGAGTCCCCCAGCAAGATTGGCAGGGCCAAAACACGTTCTGATCAGCTGAGGAGCCCATGGCGGTAATTTCAAAACTGTTGGTCGTACGATGCTGAAATTTGGTACACAGCCTCGGAGGAGTCCCTGAGCAAGATTGGGTGGGCCAAAACACGTTCTGATCAGCTGAGGAGCCCATGGGGGTAATTTCAATACCGTTGGTCGTGTGATGCTGAAATTTGGTACACAGCCTCGGAGGAGTCCCTGAGCAAGATTGGCTGGGCCAAAACACGTTCTGATCAGCTGAGGAGCCCATAGCGCTAATTTCAAAACTGTTGGTCGAGCGATGCTGAAATTTGGTACACAGCCTCAGAGGAGTCCCCCAGCAAGATTGGCAGGGCCAAAACACGTTCTGATCAGCTGAGGAGCCCATGGCGCTAATTTCAATACCGTTGGTCGTATGATGCTGAAATTTGATATGGAGCCTCGGAATAGCTCCTCAGCAAGATTGTTAGGGTCAGAATCCTCAGCTGATCAGGAAAAGTTTTGGTCTTGCTAATCATCTTTGAGGCAGCATACCAAATTTCAGCATAATACGACCAACGGTATTGGATTCGACGCCATGGGCTCCTCAGCTGATCAGAACGTGTTTTGGCCCTGCCATTCTTGCTGGGGGACTCCTCTGAGGCTGTGTACCAAATTTCAGCGTTATACGACCAACAGTTTTGAAATTACCGCCATGGGCTCCTCAGCTGATTGGAAGGTATTTTGGTCTCGCCAGCCATGCTGAGGGGCTCCTCTGAGGCGGAGAACCAAATTTCAGCATCACACGACCAACGGTATTGAAATTACCCCCATGGGCTCCTCAGCTGATCAGAACGTGTTTTGGCCCTGCCAATCTTGCTGGGGGACTCCTCTGAGGCTGTGTACCAAATTTCAGCATCGCTCGACCAACGGTATTGAAATTACCCCCATGGGCTCCTCAGCTGATCAGAACGTGTTTTGGCCCTGCCAATCTTGCTGGGGGACTCCTCTGAGGCTGTGTACCAAATTTCAGCATCGCTCGACCAACGGTATTGAAATTACCCCCATGGGCTCCTCAGCTGATCAGAACGTGTTTTGGCCCTGCCATTCTTGCTGGGGGACTCCTCTGAGGCTGTGTACCAAATTTCAGCGTTATACGACCAACAGTTTTGAAATTACCGCCATGGGCTCCTCAGCTGATTGGAAGGTATTTTGGTCTCGCCAGCCATGCTGAGGGGCTCCTCTGAGGCGGAGAACCAAATTTCAGCATCGCACAACCAACGGTATTGAAATTACCCCCATGGGCTCCTCAGCTGATCAGAACGTGTTTTGGCCCTGCCAATCTTGCTGGGGGACTCCTCTGAGGCCGTGTACCAAATTTCAGCATCATACGACCAACGGTATTGAAATTACCCCCATGGGCTCCTCAGCTGATCAGAACATGTTTTGGCCCGGCCAATCATGCTGGGGGACTCCTCTGAGGCTGTGTACCAGATTTCATCATCGTACTACCAACGGTGTTGGAATTAGCGCCATGGGCTCCTCGGCTGATCAGCTAGTCGGGGAACGTCGTCAATCTTGCTCATGAGGCCCTCAAGCAATTCCAGCTGTATTGGAGTCCTATAGACTGTACGGGTTTTGGCGAAGTGGGCCCCGCTGCTGATTGTGAGGGTTCCCATTTCTCCACTGCTGCAAGAAGTTCCTTAGAATGGCTGAACGAGTTTCTAAAATCAATTTCTTTTCTATAATCCGATTAGTTTTACGTAATCTGATTACTCCAATTTCTTTTCTGTAATCTGATTAATTTCGAGTAATTTGATTAATTTTGAGTAATCTGATTAATTTTGAGTAATCTGATTAATTTTGAGTAATCGGATTACTCCAATTACTTTCAAGTAATCGAAGTAATCCGATTACAATTACTCCATTACTTTTTGTAATCGGTAATCGAAATTTGGTCATTACATTTTTCAATCATTTGTAATGGGTAATGGCCAGGTTCGATTACTCATTACATGTAATCGGAAAAGTAATGGCCATTACCATTACTTTTGAGAAATTGTAATGGGTAATGGTCATTACATTTTCTCATAGCGAGATTGTAATTCGATTAGTAATCATTACTCATAGCAATGATTACTTAACAACTCTGGTAGATAATAATTTTAAACTGAGGGCTACAATGTTAATTATAAGATTTGACAGTTCCGTATGCTGTTGTTTCAATTCATCATGGGTACACAGCTCAAACCCTGTCCCAAGGTACAATTGGTGCCCCCAAGTTAGATTTATCCAAGGATGCTTGCATTTACTAATTTCCAAGAAATTTTCGTTATGACGGTCAATGAAAATATTCAGGTTTAAATTAATTGATAAACCGGCCCTAAGTGTATTGCAAATTAACGTAATACTATTTCGACGATGAAACTGCAATACTGCCCAATTCAAAGCATCGTGTCTTTTGGGGGCGTCTCGGTTGCCTACTTCTCAAAACTTGGATTGGTGGCAACTTGGCAAATCACGCGTCCATGGATTGCATAGCAAACGAATTGGGCAGTATTGATTCTACACCGTCGATTTATTACCTTTATAATTAAAATATGTTTAATATTATTTTCGAAGGAAATGTTCCAGCGTCATCCTCCATCGACCAAAATCATTTTCCAAAACAATTAGGCCAACGATGAAGCTTAGGTGTGGCATATAGGTGTAAAATTTATTTGTTTGTCATTGGTTGATGGTGGAGGTTTAGTGTGGTGGTGAGGGAGAGAGTAGTAGCCCATCGCACTCCCATTTTCTTTATTAATCCAAGCGCTTTCACCCCGCTGGGCCTCTTCAGGGATTGGCCCAATCTCGACATACGGCCAAGGTTCATTTCGGTTCATTCCTTCCAGGGAAAGCATTTGATTAGAGGTACCTAACATTGTGCATTACGGCTAATCGATTCGAAGGCGAGAAGCCAAGGAACGAGTCCAAGATGAGCCGTTTAGTTGAGAGTAGGTAGACCTGGCACAGGAAGTCGACAGTTCCGGCTGACTCACGGACGGACATGGGAACAACTCGACCGGACGCACTGCTGAGGGCTCAACTGTGTTGAAGTCGAAGCACTTAGGCTGTTCTAATCACAGCTCTTCTTCTTATTCGAGTGGTGGGAACAACTGCTCGCTTGACTGATAAATAATTAGCCAGTGCTGATTATTTCCGATTTGAAATCATCACTTTCTAGTTTTGCGTACATGGCTTCATTGATGAGGACCCTAAATAAAAATCTCGTGAGTAGAATACGTTAATGTTTTTTGAATTTCCATGGAATTGTCGATTCTGTTAACTTCGACATGCCTTTGTAAAAAATATTGAACCACCGACCTATTAATATATTATGAGTGTCCTCGTCGTTTTATGAAAAATCAAAGTTCCCATCTCACCATTAATTCAAATTAAAACCTCGAATGATTGCTGTACCAAATCCAAACAAATGTTGAGCTGGAAAATTCTCGGTTTTCCGTTAATTCCTATACACGGGGGTGTACGATAGTCCGCGGTTCGATGTCAAATGACTACTCAACTCTACTATACCTAGTAGAGGAGAGGAGTACACCTTCTTTAGGTAGTACACCCATTCATCTTCTCGTTTCAGCTGTACGCATGAGCACCAGTAGTATACACAGATTTTGCAGAATTTGCACTGGCAGCTGCAGTACCGGATTCGTTCGATGTGTCTCTTAGGCCATTGTGATGGAGTTATGAGCCCAGGGCCAGGGATCGGCCGGTCCTTCGGTCAGCGGGACATGGACTGCACATTCACCTGTCCCGTGTCCCATTCGGTAAGGTACACGACTACCCTTCGGTTCAACTGAGAGAGAACTACTCCCAACCCCCAGCCAGCAGTATTCCCGTTTCGCTTCCTCCCGCTAACGGGCATCCCACAGGTTTCCACTACTGCACCTCGGAAGCATGTGTTGGAAGGTAATATAAATTCGGCCGGGAATCCGGATCGGCACTTGAACCTACAGGTGGACAATGGGCGGGACAATGAGCGCCCTTTGCCAGACGGACGAGCACGGGTCATATAATGGGAACCTGATTTCAGCCCACCCCTAGTCGCTGATGATCCAGCACTCATTCACCGACCCCGACCATTTTCATCTGAAATACGACCCCCCCCCCCTCCTCCGGACATGCATCTGTCTTTGTTAATGACCCGGAGACAGGATAGCCTTGGTTGTATTGGCGATGCTGGTTACCTGCATATAATTACATCAAATGTTTTTATCCGATGTAGACCAAGAGCCCGGGCTGAAACGTGCAACCAATGTGATACCAGTTCTAAATAATCGTAATGGGTAGACATTTTGATCAGCAATAAGAATATCAAAGTCTGCCATCTCAGCTCTGCTGGAACAACAGGTGGGGGGGAGGTTCATTGAACGGACCAAAATGTACAAAATGCGAATCATTTTAAGTCAATTTTTGTGGCTGCCCCTAAAATAATCTTTATTTTTTGAGCCAAGGTAGCCCAATCTTTGAATGCCTGAAGTAGTAATGGTATTTGAGTCACTCGCATTTTCGATCAGGTAACTAAGGATCCGGCCCGGTTATGTTTGGCTGAGTACAGTTTCTCGATACAGTATCATGGACTAAATCATCGGGTAGAATTTCAAGCATATTAAAATTATTGAAATTTTGACTAATTTTGCCGATTTTCAGATGGCCGTAATTCCTCATTCCAGCGGAGCTGGATAGCCAAACGTGCATTTCTCCATTACAAACCCATGGGTTACAGTGACGTCCCACGCGCTTTTGCAACTTGGAGGTTTGCGTCGGTTTTGTGACTGTGACGTCATCAATTTTCCTGTTTTTGGAAAAACCTACGGAACACAATTTTAATAAATTATGGGCTGGAATTTTCACCGTACCTAAATTTTTGCTTTCCGACTTCCATTACAACTTAGCTACCTATGCCCGGATCGGCCCATCTCGAAACGGTGCCTATATAGCGCATCGCCAAGTAAGCATACCAGCATTCCTGTATAGATTACTCGGTCGCTGTAAATCATTGAGGTTTAGGCTCCGAGAAACATATATATTGGAAAGTCTCCTCCGGGACACTATGGAAGGATTGTGAGGAGAGACCGACCCTAGGGCGGATCCTATTCTTACCCTGTCTTCAGGCACACCCTTCGTCCCTACTGCGAGAAATGTTTTAGTATCCTGCTCCAGGATCTGAACGTGTATGCCTATACAACATGCCGATTTTCGCAACGCATTACATTTCCCTCATGTATTCAAATATATTTTCCCGACTTTGCACTGCCATTGTAACTCCATCCTTTCAATACGAAGGTACATTCTTTTTTTCATGTGACATTGCTACTTTCTCAGAAATACTGCCGGCTCTCCGATCTGTGGAGCATAAAAACTCTCCCAGGCTTGAATGACTGCAAATCTCGCTGATTAAATAGCGCTACAATTGAAAAAATTAATATTCTTGTTAATTTCGAATTAAATATTATTGTTCGCAATTCGATCTCGCACAAGCGACCGCTTATAGGTAATATTATTCACGTCCATTCGGAGAACTAATTCGGGGATTGAAATTACGATAATATTCTCACTAGGAAAGCTGATCTATAGATGTGATACCGCGGCTATAAGAAACCAAACGACAGGATACGGTGTGACGCGCTGGACAAAAGCATTATGAATATTTAGCATCAGAGGAACACAACTTCAAGCAGAACGTGACAGGTGTTTACAGCGGTGCGATGGACACAACGCGGCAGATGGCCCTTTTCAGATTATTTCATTAGTTCCTTTCGGTAGTAGGTGGCTTCGTGCGTGTCTATTGTTGCCACATTTTGATTGTACTCAACAAAACGAGTAGACGATCTCAAATAAAGGGGTCTTTATCAAGAGTGCCGAAGAAAAAAAATTTGACTTACTTTTTGCTTAAATACCCATTCATTTTGAATCGCCAAAAAAGCATTTTTGAAAGAAAATAATTTTGAAAAAAAAAGATTTTTCATTAAAAAAATTATTGAAAAAAATTGAAAAAATTCTTACTTTTTTAAAATTGTTTAAAGAAAATAATTCTGAAAGAAAAGAGAAATATTTTTTTAAAAGATTCTTTCCTTCAAAAAATATTTTTTTTTTGAAGAAAATAAGTTTGAAAGAAAAGTAGAAAAAAATGTTACATATGTTATTACAAAATGTTGCTTTCTTACAAATGATTACTATTACAGATTGTGAATTGCCCATTATTTTCTATAGCGAAGTATCAAAATACTCTTCCAGAGTTTCCTACAAAATGTACCTACCCAAATTTGGCTACAGGTTAGGCTTTGTTGCGGCCATTCCCGGATTTTCATCAACAAATTTCTTGGATACGAACCCGAATGTCAATTTTGCGACTGACTGTGAAATGTGAATTTGGCTGCCTGCCTTGTTCTGGAGGGACAAGTTGTTGTGAGAGCGGATTCGAAAAGTTTTCAATCCAGGTCTTGAAATGTCGATAACTATTTTCTTTCAGCAGCTTTTTGCTTCCGCTTCCTCCTTGAAACGACTCGGTCCCAATAAGTTTCACTAAGAGAAGCGCCCAGTTAAAATAGCGAAGTAGCTGTAGCTCTTCACGTCCTTAGGTTCTTGAAATGTGAAAGACGGTCGTGTGGATCGGACCGTAACGTGCGTGAGAACTTAATCCTCGTGAAGCCTTTCAACTAAAATTGATACCCGAACATGAATAATGAATAAATTTAACCAGGAGTAGAAAAATTTCATTTCTTCAAAATTTAACCGACTTGAAAAGGTCAACTTGGTGGAAATAAGGTCATGTAACTTTATTGATAGAAATATGGCATTAGCATCACGTTGATCCATCTAGAATTCGAAAGTTTGGTTCAGTTGAGGATTTTGGGAGGAAATTAAGGCCGGTTTTTAAGGATTCACTCATACGCGGCCAAAGACCCTATCCAGAAAGTAATAGCTGACTGATATGGCCGCCGGTCATTTCGCGCTAAAAAACATTTCACTCGGTAAACTATTTCGTGCACACATCCATCATTTCGGTACAGTGTGAAGAGGCATTATCTCAGCCTCCTTCTACCGAGCCTTCCCGACATGGCGGTATCTCTCAAGTCAAGCTTGAGCCTGAAAGTGCATATGTTCCCCAGCCGTGGGCTATAAAAGTGTAAAGTGTGTTTACGTTCTCACACAAACTCGTCACAATACTTCTCCCTTTCCCACTGTAAATGACAGATGAAACGCAGTATTTTTTAAGATCTCCTGTGTGTGGGCTGGCCCATATACAACTGCAAGGCTCGTGCGGGGATCTTGGGCTTGAACACATGTGAGTGGACGAAACCCAATGGCCACGAAGGGAGACGCATTTTACGGAGCAAACATATTTTAAAATGCGTTAGTTTGACGCTCCATTCTTCAGATATGAATATCTTTTAAGCCCCAATATAAATATCCAAAGAACCACTGGGCGCATGTGGCTATACTGCTTGGCTCACTAAAACCGAACCGACCACGGGGGGGGGGGGGGGGAATCCCCGGGGAGACCATAAGTCGAAATTTCAATTCCTTAGCGCTCCCCTTTTCCAAACCAACAAAATTTTTAAATTCTAAAATCTAGATCTAGAAGGTAGATAGGTATCTAAAGTACCTATTATTTCATCTTTACCATGCATTTGTTTTGGTTCTATATTATGTACTTCCTTATGTTTCCATAGCAAAAACAATTAAACATCTTTCTAACTAACCATCCATGGGCAGGGAAATGCCACCGTTGACAGAAACACAATACCATAAGAATACAACAACAGCGCTATCTATATTTACGAACTTATCGACGATTGACATTTGGAGCTGTTGTGTCGCGTTCCTCACGGTAGAATGCTGGAATTTCATTTCGCTAAAATGATTTCCGAGCCGTCTCTGTCCTTGAAAGTGTCTGGCACATGGCGTCGAACAATTTGGTCGCCCTCTTGCCTCATTATCAGTTCTCGTATCGCACTTCGTCCATATTATCGATCCCTGGGGGCATTTAGGGGCGTCGCGGTCGATCTGTTCCGCCCCAGAGCAAGGCACGTCAGGATGCGACTATAATGTCATAGTCTCGAGAACCAACAGGTCCTACAGTCGCTTTTCTCTCCCAAGGGACCAACTGGGCATCCCTGTTTGACAGGCTGCGCTTGTCGGGCTAATATCGAACTGATAAAACCCTAACAGAATATCGAATGATTTTCGCTTCCGAATTAGGTGATACTTTTACACTGATGGCTCAATTTTATTGAATCATTCTCATCGGAAAAGTAAGGACTGGATCGGATGTTTAGAATGATACACTCCGAGTCCATTGTTTGCCAGTCTTCTGCGTTTCAACATACACGGCCATACCCCGACATTTTCAACCTTTCTCAAATGCTTGCTAAGGAAGTCCCATAATCCTACCTTACAGGAAGTAGACTCGGTATTTCCAATATATTCGGTTCTCCGTAATTCTTAATGAATATTTCTAGTGAGAAGTACTGAGAGTAATTCACGTATGTACAGGGTGTCTAAAAGCATTGAATTAAATTTATTTGCAAGCACAGCTGAATTTGAAAGAACGAAATTGCGCCTATACGAAGTTGCTAGGATGAGTACGGAGCAAATTACGAAAGTTGAGCTAAGCATCGTCCCCTGTTCAATATTTATAAGGCCTTTGTCACTCCACTAGGCCTTCACCAACCCTTACACGCCAAGTGACGTCAAAACGTCGCCTTGCTCTCTAGGGTCTCTTGATGGGCGAGTTGCCGACGTAGATGACCGTCTTGTGTTTGTCTTCTGAACCCTTCGCAAGCGAACGGCTACGCATATATTCACTTGAAGTCCCTCTCCGCCTGATTTACCGCCAGCATGCCTCACATGTTGGATTGAATATTTCTGAGCGAATAGTTTCCAGCAATTTTGTCCGATGTTGAATCGAAGGTGGTCATTCATATGCGGAACGATCATGAAAACAGAATTCTGTTTTTCGAGTCAAAATATTGTGTTTTCGACTCTAAAAGTAGAATGAGGGTTAAATTGAAATTGCGTTGAACGTATTTTTTAGAATGTTGGTGCCTACTTACTTAAGTGAAAATTCCACTTGTTACCGAAGGAAAATCTCGATGGAGGGTTTTCTATGTTCTTTACCAACGCTGTCATCAGATAACTAAAACTGCTCCCATACCTGTAAGTCGTCGACCACCAACAGAACAACCCTAAAATGAGTGCGATCTGTGACCTTGTAGGAGGGATTGTGGTAAGAAATGAAACACCCAACAGTTGATGTTAGTCTTGATGCCATTGAAACGACGAGAGGGAGAAGCCCAAGAGATGAAACCAGTTCGAAATAATAGAGCCAAGTTTTCTACTATACTAGGTACCATGTGAAGGGAATGATGAGGGGTAAGTGGGGCATGCGCGTCCTTGCTACATTCCCTTACAAGCGACTCAACTCCATACGTCCTTTCCGCACATAACGTAACACACACATCTCGCTCCACTCTCGCCCCAGCACCATCCAACAGTCTTCGTTCAGCCCCATCCTTCTATGCAGAGTATGCTCGTTCAACATATACTCTCTTTCTCAAATCGCGACCGCTCCGGACCCAGAGGCCGCCTGGAGCTCGGCCAAACTCCAAATGGAACCGTAGGATTTTGTCCATTTGTTTGAATTATATTTACTCCATCGTTTCCCAGCTTCCCTCATTCTCTCCAACGACCTCATGACTCACTTCCTTTACTCTCATTCGGCTCTAGGGCCCGACAGAAAGAACTCACTCGGCCCGATGCACTTACTACAATAATTTGGAAAGTGGAACAGACCATGCCAATCTTCGATCAAGCTTCAACCTCTTCCAGGCTCTACCATGTACCATAATGTCAGCTTAATTATGACCGGGTGTATAAGGAATGGATCTAAATACTGGAAAGCCGTCACAAAATTAATGTTCATATAATCAATTGATGAGGCAAATGACGAGTGCTCCAAGTGGTGCATACAAGAACTAGTTTGTTATCAGGTTATGCTGTCTGCTGGGGATTACGGACGTATGTGAGTAATGAGAAAATTTCATCAGACAGACGTCTGATTCAATCAGAGTTCGGTCTAAGACGAGACGTTGGAGATAAAAGCATCCATCGAGCTGCAGGACGGTAGAAATCTGTTGGAGACGTTGAGCGGCGAGGCTAAAGCGTACTTGAACGTAATATTATAAGCATTGAGCACAATGTTAGCTCTAGTGAGTCAAGCCAGGGTAGGTAACGGTAAGCAACCGACCTCAGGAACGTGCAGTAGCTCTGCGTTAGAAACCCTATAAGATGCGTAAGGCAGAACGTTTGCTCCACTCTTGACACAACTTAACAAGGTCTGAGTGGAAGTGGTTGCGGAGGAAGAGCACGGTGAAGACCCGTCGGGAAATTGGCAAACACGACTCCAGACCAGGCGAAGGTTGAAATGCTGCAGCAGAGTATCACCCCGCTTACCCGAAAGGAGACTCTTCAAATCTCGCGCTGAAAGGAAAAGGAGGCAAATAACTGAGGCGAGGACTACGGACCTAGCCTACAGATGGACGGGCGATGCAAGCTCTACCAAAGATGAGATAACATTTTGCGAAAAATTTCCCTGGCCGCCGGTAGCAAATGGAGGGGGAAGCCTGCCGGGGCGATCCTGTTAAAAGTCTTTCAGGCTTTGTTTTACCATTCCATTGAGAAGAAAAGATAATGCACCTTTCCTGAGTGGTATGAGAGAATACTGCTACTTTACCACTACTGAGGTATACACAGTAAACCACCATCCCCTCAAGCGCTGAATTACCCTTAGTTGAAAACTCCGAGCGGTGTGAAAAATTCAACAGTAGAGCTTAATTCAGAAATGTTTGGAACCATTGTATAATACCTAAGTAAATGACAGGTAGACCGTTCTCAACAGGATTTCCCTTCTCCAGGCCACGACGCTCCTTTGACAACAAGAAATAATGTTTTCAAAGTTCACGAACGAGCCATGGGAGCTTCAGCCAGCAAGAGAGGAGGTCGGAATACGTCATCATTGGATCAAATCAATAGGTCTGTCCGGTCAGAGAGGCATTCCCAGAATACTTCAGGTCTAGTGAATCCAGGGAATCTACCTGATTGGATGAACAAATTCATCAAATCATATGACTTAAATTTGCTTGGCGTCGCTAGCAGCTAGAGCTGGAGCGGTCCGGGACTGCCTCTCCGAACCGACCCTATTTTACAGGAATAGGCCAATTTTGATACCAAACAATGCAAACCGGGATAGGAAAACTTGCGATGCGTATACAACTGATATTTTATTATTCGAAACGTCAGGCCCAAGATTTTATCGAACACGACAGCCTAGTGCTACAATGAGTCCTATAAACTCGCAGTCATTGCAGGGAGCTGGGAAAAGAGAAAAAATCTAGACAGAAAAATGCCTGTTCGTGCAAGCGCGACCGAACTGGAAAGATTATTCGGAAAGAAGCTTTAGAATACTTATGAAGCAATTTCCTTCCGTCCATTAGAGTTTAAGGGAAAATGCAGTTTTCTTCCTTAGCGGCTGAATGGTAACCTTGAAGAAATACGATAGGGATTTCCCTACTGTATAAAAGAGAGAGCTAGGAAGACATGGAAGTGAATTGCTGTGGTGGAGAACCAACCGTTGCAATAACCTTCTCCCCCCACCCGTGGTTCGTGATTCCAATGCATTCACGGCAAACCAACCAATAAGGCAGAAACCTACCAGCCTTGTACGATGGAAACTTGGTTGATATTATGACAATTTATGCTTCATCTTGAGCTTAGTTAAAGCGTAGGACAAAGACCGAGAAAATAAAAAGAGGAGAAGGGACTTCATTTTCCCTTTTTTACCTTGAAAAAAGCAATTACTTCAGCGTCCTTTGGAGTGTAGAAAATAAGGCACTAGTCTTACGTTCGCTTTGCCTTGAGCACCTCTTATTTCATTCGCTCACCTGAAATAAAAGAGATACGAATCAAACTAAGTAATGTGACCAGGTAAGAAATCAAATTTGGTTGTTGCCGCATTCCTATAATATGATGTTACCGCATACTGATTTTCCTTGATTTTTTCTCTTATTTTTGTTGTTAATACTTGGAATAATTTACGTTTAATATAACCCTGATATGTGCCTATAACAGATCTACTTTTCTGTGGAAGATTTTCGGCAAATATAAATTTTTCTCTGAGCACTTATAAACTTGGCACGAAAATTAACTAAAATTCCTACCTCTAGTCCAAAATCCACCCCAATGATGAATACCTACTAGATTACCTAAGTACTAATAAACCATTTACTGCTAGTGAATTTGGACAATATATGCCAAGCTAATAACGGTACTTCGCAGTTCGCACCCCTTGACTTCGAGAACAACAATCTTTGTTGAACAGTACTCAGAAGGCATTACAATGTATAGTGCGTGGTGCTGTGTTGTATCCCCGCGTGAGCGGATTCGGTACGGGACTGGGGAACTGAGGATAGAGTTGGCAGTGTGGATTTCAAAGGATTATGCTCTATCCTGACTACTTGAGTTTCCCCGCCTATGTAGTGTGTGCTAAGCTTCGACTCCTCCTTCGATGATCCTCGAGCGGATCGATATTCACTCTAGTTCTCCTTGTTCAACGGGATCCTATAATCCTTCTTCCACACACTTGCATTCTCTTTTCTGTCCTATATAAAACCCTGAACCTACCTAATTAGTGTCGGATCAGAATTATTTTGGATAACATTACCCACTTGAAGGGGGTGCTTGTCGCTGAACATAGTTGTTCATATTTCACGGTAGGTTTCGTGTTTCGTTATCAATTCGATTATAATTGGCGTTGTTGCTTTCTCTTCAATGATTCGGGTTTGAGGGTGAGAGACAGAGCACAATGTTCTCTCGTTCTGCATTCAGCTCGGACGCCTTCGGCCCTCGATGGGCCATCCTCAGGAGCAATTTTGCGTGTTGGTCCAAGATTGGACTCCGTCATGAATCGAATAAGCGAGGCTTGAAGGCACTCTTTCTCTCACTCGAATAACGATCGATAGAAAATGGCAGTTAATCGTTAAGTCCGTATCACACGTCAGACCGTTCCCCTCCCCTCGGATATGGCAAAACTGTTGTTTTCTCGCTTGAATAATATACTTGAACAGCCGTTCAAGTAGTAATACTTGCTTCAGCGATCTGTACCGGCCTGCCCACATCTTACATTACATCGCCGCAGCCAGACACCATTCGAAATATGGATTGTTTATTTCTCAACCTCGGATGCGCCCAGCGACCCGGGACAGAGCGAGAATCGTCGTGGACTATGGAAAGGGCAAACATAAAGAGATAGCAAAGAACAACGGGTTAATGAAACCACACTCACAGCTTCGGAGCCATCGCTGAATTCAGTAGACGTCGCCTGTGTGGGTACACAAAGCTGAAGGAGAGAGCGAGAGCTGAGTAAACAGTACCTCGCTACCGGCTACCTGGGAAAGATCGACTGAGCGATGGGGAAGGGAAAGCTTTGTTTTCCCGGGGCGTCTCTCTATGGCTCATTGAAGCAAGTGGGCCAACATCATAACAAGCTGAACGAGTTTGCTGGGATTGTAATTACGGCAAGGCCGATTTCCAGCCTTGACAGCTTCGTTGGTTTAGTTTGCTGAGTCGTGGTCATCTATACAGGGTATTGAATTTATTAGCCTGCATCATCCCGTGTCACAAAAGGTTTTTCAACTGTTGGAACTTGGCTGGAACAGCTCAACCGGCGCATTAGCAGTGTGGATTGGGTTAGCTGGGATCACACGCAAGCGTTGCGATCGTTGAAACGGTAGCTAATCGCCGGTTTCACAGTTTACGCACCGACGTTACTGTCAATTCATAATTCTTGGATCTTTCAAAATTGTGGTGCTCGGGGCAAGCGAACTTTAACGTGCTGCTCATCCGAACAAGATGTCAAGATGTGTTGGTGAGAGCCAACCAGCACCCAGGTTTTGAATTTCAAGATCTTCTTTGGCTTGAACCTTTGGCATACGTCGTCGCCTTGCGCCTTTGGAACTGTTGTTGCTGAGTTGGGTCGCAACGCTCAATCATAAGCAGTTAAAAACGCTCCTGGAAAACCCCCAATGATACAGTTATTATTGGAAATAACTCCTAGATACAGCAGTTAAGCAGGGACACCATAAAACCAACACCAACCTTTGGAAGTTCTCTGATGAAACTTTACCAAACGGACGCGATTCACTCATCTCATAACATAGTATGTACGAGTTGAAACCAGCATGCTAATAGCGCAATACATAACCAAGTCGCTTGCATTGATTCTAGCACTCGTCTGTTACATCCTCCTGGTTTTCTTCCACAATCTTCTTTTCACAACGTACGAGAAGCTCATCGTTACCAGTGTATTTTTTGGATTCTTCATTCTGTACTTCGCCCTTGCACTCAGTAAGTCCTCAAATCGTAATGATACCTACTTCAATGCTATGTATTGTAGATGTATGAAATGATAGTTTCTGATGCCTAATCATTGAAAAACTCCACAGCACCCCTATTCTGTGATTATTTGATATTGCTGTGGGCGTGCAAAATTCTTAGATGATTTCGGTAAATATTCGATAAAGACTCGGTCTTATTAGCACACAGAATATCCTCCCCTCAGAATGACCATGTGATACAACTGTACTACCTGGCTAATAAAGATTCAATAACACCCCAAAAAACTTACGCCAGAGCCAGCCCGGGGTTGTTTATTCGTTATTGATTTGACCTTTCATACCGACTGACTAATTGCAGGTGTTTATTTGAAATGGAACGTAGACTCTAACTTGAACAGTGCATGGGCGATGTATGGTTCAGCCGGATACATGGCTGTTGGAGCACTCTGCTTATTCAATTTTGCAAAAAGGTAGGTATTAAGTACGATTGTTTTCTAACTAGTGCCTTGGTTGCCAATATTCCACACAAAACTGCTAAATATTCTTGTTTGCTGAAGAGACGACCATAATGTTGAATTCGGCTATGCTGCGGGTGTCACTGCAGTTATCCAATCATTGGTTTTGCTCGCCGATGCCATCGTTTCAATGAATGCCAAGGAAGACTAAAAAATGTCTAAAAAAATATGTTCAGCAGACGGTTCGCCGCTGGTGGAGGTACGTACTACGACAAGCGACATTGCATGTTGGTACGAATTACCTATAAATAAAGTAGACGTTCATTTTCATGTCTGCGCAATTAATTTTTCGGCTCGTCCCAAAAGACTGGACTACCAAACTACCAAACAGCGGGAAAACTAATGAGCAAGCGAAGAGATTCTTCAGGCCAACCAACAAATGAGTCTCAGATCAGTGATCTGAAAATCGTTTTCATCAAGTTTGGGGTGCCTGAAAGATACGTTACAATTAAATCAATAATTTATTTAATCTCTAATTATTACAGATTCAACTGGTTCATATTTTCCCGTTTAATTTTGAACAAAACTGTCGTTACCGGCAAATATGGATGGTTTGCCATTTGCCTCGCTCGGATTTTGCTGAGATTTGTCGAACCGGCAGATAGCATTATCCTGAGCGTAGGTAGAAGCGTCAAACTAGACGAACTCTGCTTCAACTTGAGGTGTAAATGCGAGTAGTATGGGATTCGTCTGCCTGCGCCCATTTCGCGAGTATTGCAACACAACCACGCGTCTGAAATAGGTACAATCGTAGAATGTTGGATCAACTAGTTAGACGTGGACCGCCAGTATCCGACTCGGTGCCAGAGCAATTCAACGTTTCACTCCTATGACACTATCGGCGTGTATATCGGCGAGCTAGTATTCGCATCTATGCAATGAACTGTACCCGTTCCATTACTATGAACTGCAAACGAAGGGTTTCCTATTCCACTCGAGGAGTCGGAGGAATGCGATGGCTCTAGATTGCCTATCATACCTACGATAGGGTGTATCCGTCTGCCGTTTTGGCTGAGTTCTCTGAATACTTAACCTAATACAGCGTTCAAGCATCATAATTTTGTACAGCGAAAGAAGAGAAGTTCCGAAATAGAATTTCGCCTTTGGTTAGGTTAGTTAGTCAGGCGAACAACTTTTGCGAAACCGCGCATGCATTATAAAAGGGAAGTTTTACAAAGATTCTCCGATGAGCGGAGAATTTTTCCCTCAAATTCAGGGAATCCTCAAGTAAGAAGGGAGCCTAATTGAAACCCGCTGACGCTATGGCATACATTATTCATCTTACGAGTCCTTTGCACATTGTCACCGATTTTTTAAAGAACCCTTCTTTATACCCCTCCTTCGAGTTTCGTGCTTTTCATGCTTCCTTTTTAAATTACAAAGTTCACTCGTGCCTTGAAGCTAATGAATGTCAATTTTTTCACCAATTTAAAGCTGAAGACAAACTTTGATGGAAATTATCGAAAAAGGTCGGCGTGAGTGGTAGCCGTGATCGCCCTGAAGATGAATGTTGAGTAGTGTTGTACCAGTCCTCGACATTACAGTTTGTTGAAAAATCTATTCTAATTGGTTCTTCGTTCCTGGAGACATACCTGACCAACCTTTCGCGTTAAATTTCCTTATTTGGTGGCATCAAACTCGAAGCCGAACTCGCAAAAAAAATGAAACTCCAACTCATAATCAAACTCGAAGACAAACTCACTACAGGAACTCTCTCACATAGTCAAACTCACAATGAAACAGAAACTCAAACTCAACATCAATCTCGAAGTCAAACTCACGATGAAACAGAAACTCAATATAATAATCAAACTCACAATGTAACTAAAACTCAAACTCATAATCAATCTTAAAGTCAAACTCACAATGGAACAGAAACTCAATATCATAATCAAACTCGAAGTCAAACACACAATGGAACAGAAACTCAAACTCATAATCGAAGTCGAAGTCAAACTCACAATGAAAAAAAACTCAAACTCATAATCAATCTCGAAGTCAAACTCACAATGAAACAGAAACTCAAACTCATAATCAAAGTCGAAGTCAAACTCACAATGAAACAGAAACTCAAACTCATAATCAATCTCGAAGTCAAACTCATAATGAAACAAAAACTCAAACTCATAATCAATCTCGAAGTCAAACTCAAAATGAAACAGAAACTCAAACTCAACATCAATCTCGAAGTCAAACTCACGATGAAACAGAAACTCAATATCATAATCAAACTCGAAGTCAAACTCACAATGGAACAGAAACTCAAACTCATAATCAAAGTCGAAGTCAAACTCACAATGAAACAGAAACTCAATATCATAATCAAACTCGAAGTCAAACTCACAATGGAACAGAAACTCAAACTCATAATCGAAGTCGAAGTCAAACTCACAATGAAACAAAAACTCAAACTCATAATCAATCTCGAAGTCAAACTCACAATGGAAAAGAAACTCAATCTCATAATCAAACTCGAAGTCAAACTCACAATGAAACAAAAACTCAAACTCATAATCAAAGTCGAAGTCAAACTCACAATGAAACAGAAACTCAATATCATAATCAAACTCGAAGTCAAACTCACAATGAAACAGAAACTCAATATCATAATCAAACTCGAAGTCAAACTCACAATGGAACAGAAACTCAAACTCATAATCGAAGTCGAAGTCAAACTCACAATGAAACAAAAACTCAAACTCATAATCAATCTCGAAGTCAAACTCACAATGAAACAGAAACTCGAACTCATGGTCAAACTCGAAGTCAAACTCACAATGGAACAGAAACTCAAACTCATAATCGAAGTCGAAGTCAAACTCACAATGAAACAAAAACTCAAACTCATAATCAAAGTCGAAGTCAAACTCACAATGAAACAGAAACTCAATATCATAATCGAAGTCAAACTCACAATGGAACAGAAACTCAAACTCATAAGCAAAGTCGAAGTTAAACTCACAATGAAACAGAAACTCGAACTCATGGTCAAACTCGAAGTCAAACTCACAATGAAACAGTAATTCAAACTCGAAGTCGAACTCACAATGAAACAGTAAATCAAACTCGAAGTATCGATGAGATTGATTGACTTCCAGTCGACTATGAGTTTGAGTTTCCATTGTGAGTTTGACTTCGAGATTGATTATGAGTTTGAGTTTTTGTTTCATTGTGACTTTGACTTCGAGATTGATGTTTGAGTTTCTGTTCCATTGTGAGTTTGACTTCGAGTTCGATTATGAGTTTGAGTTTCTGTTCCATTGTGAGTTTGACTTCGACTTTGCTTATGATTTTGAGTTTCTGTTCCATTGTGAGTTTACTTCGAGTTTGCTTATGAGTTTGAGTTTCTGTTCCATTGTGAGTTTGACTTCGAGATTGATTATGAGATTGAGTTTTTGTTTCATTGTGAGTTTGACTTCGAGATTTATTATGAGTTTGAGTTTTTGTTTCATCGTGAGTTTGACTTCGAGTTTGATTATGATATTGAGTTTTTGTTTCATTTTGAATTTGACTTCGATTTTGCTTATGAGTTTGAGTTTCTGTTCCATTGTGAGTTTGACTTCGAGTTCGATTATGAGTTTGAGTTTCTGTTCCATTGTGAGTTTGACTTCGAGTTTGATTATGATATTGAGTTTCTGTTTCATTGTGAGTTTGACTTCGACTTTGATTATGAGTTTGAGTTTTTGTTTCATTGTGAGTTTGACTTCGAGTTTGATTATGAGATTGAGTTTCTTTTCCATTGTGAGTTTGACTTCGAGATTGATTATGAGTTTGAGTTTTTGTTTCATTGTGAGTTTGACTTCGAGTTTGATTATGAGATTGAGTTTCTTTTCCATTGTGAGTTTGACTTCGAGATTGATTATGAGTTTGAGTTTCTGTTCCATTGTGAGTTTGACTTCGAGTTCGATTATGAGTTTGAGTTTCTGTTCCATTGTGAGTTTGACTTCGAGTTTGATTATGATATTGAGTTTCTGTTTCATTGTGAGTTTGACTTCGACTTTGATTATGAGTTTGAGTTTTTGTTTCATTGTGAGTTTGACTTCGAGTTTGATTATGAGTTTGAGTTTCTGTTTCATTGTGAGTTTGACTTCGAGATTTATTATGAGTTTGAGTTTTTGTTTCATCGTGAGTTTGACTTCGAGATTGATTATGAGTTTAAGTTTTTGTTTCATCGTGAGTTTGACTTCGAGATTGATTATGAGTTTGAGTTTTTGTTTCATTGTGAGTTTGACTTCGAGTTTGATTATGATATTGAGTTTCTGTTTCATTGTGAGTTTGACTTCGACTTCGATTATGAGTTTGAGTTTCTTTTCCATTGTGAGTTTGACTTCGAGATCGATTATGAGTTTGAGTTTTTGTTTCATTGTGAGTTTGACTTCGAGTTTGATTATGAGATTGAGTTTCTTTTCCATTGGGAGTTTGACTTCGAGATTGATTATGAGTTTAAGTTTTTGTTTCATCGTGAGTTTGACTTCGAGATTGATTATGAGTTTGAGTTTCTGTTCCATTGTGAGTTTGACTTCGAGTTTGATTATGATATAGAGTTTTTGTTTCATTGTGAGTTTGACTTCGACTTTGCTTATGATTTTTAGTTTCTGTTCCATTGTGAGTTTGACTTCGAGTTTGATTATGAGATTGAGTTTCTTTTCCATTGTGAGTTTGACTTCGAGATTGATTATGAGTTTGAGTTTTTGTTTCATTGTGAGTTTGACTTCGAGTTTGATTATGAGATTGAGTTTCTTTTCCATTGTGAGTTTGACTTCGAGATTGATTATGAGTTTGAGTTTCTGTTCCATTGTGAGTTTGACTTCGAGTTCGATTATGAGTTTGAGTTTCTGTTCCATTGTGAGTTTGACTTCGAGTTTGATTATGATATTGAGTTTCTGTTTCATTGTGAGTTTGACTTCGACTTTGATTATGAGTTTGAGTTTTTGTTTCATTGTGAGTTTGACTTCGAGTTTGATTATGAGTTTGAGTTTCTGTTTCATTGTGAGTTTGACTTCGAGATTTATTATGAGTTTGAGTTTTTGTTTCATCGTGAGTTTGACTTCGAGATTGATTATGAGTTTAAGTTTTTGTTTCATCGTGAGTTTGACTTCGAGATTGATTATGAGTTTGAGTTTTTGTTTCATTGTGAGTTTGACTTCGACTTCGATTATGAGTTTGAGTTTCTGTTCCATTGTGAGTTTGACTTCGAGTTTGATTATGATATTGAGTTTCTGTTTCATTGTGAGTTTGACTTCGACTTTGATTATGAGTTTGAGTTTTTGTTTCATTGTGAGTTTGACTTCGAGATTGATTATGAGTTTGAGTTTTTGTTTCATTGTGAGTTTGACTTCGAGTTTGATTATGAGATTGAGTTTCTTTTCCATTGTGAGTTTGACTTCGAGATTGATTATGAGTTTAAGTTTTTGTTTCATCGTGAGTTTGACTTCGAGATTGATTATGAGTTTGAGTTTTTGTTTCATTGTGAGTTTGACTTCGAGTTTGATTATGATATTGAGTTTCTGTTTCATTGTGAGTTTGACTTCGACTTCGATTATGAGTTTGAGTTTCTTTTCCATTGTGAGTTTGACTTCGAGATCGATTATGAGTTTGAGTTTTTGTTTCATTGTGAGTTTGACTTCGAGTTTGATTATGAGATTGAGTTTCTTTTCCATTGGGAGTTTGACTTCGAGATTGATTATGAGTTTAAGTTTTTGTTTCATCGTGAGTTTGACTTCGAGATTGATTATGAGTTTGAGTTTCTGTTCCATTGTGAGTTTGACTTCGAGTTTGATTATGATATAGAGTTTTTGTTTCATTGTGAGTTTGACTTCGACTTTGCTTATGATTTTTAGTTTCTGTTCCATTGTGAGTTTACTTCGAGTTTGATTATGATATTGAGTTTCTGTTTCATCGTGAGTTTGACTTCGAGATTGATTATGAGTTTGAGTTTTTGTTCCATTGTGAGTTTGACTTCGAGTTTGATTATGATATTGAGTTTCTGTTTCATCGTGAGTTTGACTTCGAGATTGATTATGAGTTTGAGTTTTTGTTTCATTGTGAGTTTAACTTCGACTTCGATTATGAGTTTGAGTTTCTGTTCCATTGTGAGTTTGACTTCGAGATTGATTATGAGATTGAGTTTTTGTTTCATTGTGAGTTTGACTTCGAGATTTATTATGAGTTTGAGTTTTTGTTTCATCGTGAGTTTGACTTCGAGTTTGATTATGATATTGAGTTTTTGTTTCATTTTGAATTTGACTTCGATTTTGCTTATGAGTTTGAGTTTCTGTTCCATTGTGAGTTTGACTTCGAGTTCGATTATGAGTTTGAGTTTCTGTTCCATTGTGAGTTTGACTTCGAGTTTGATTATGATATTGAGTTTCTGTTTCATTGTGAGTTTGACTTCGACTTTGATTATGAGTTTGAGTTTTTGTTTCATTGTGAGTTTGACTTCGAGTTTGATTATGAGATTGAGTTTCTTTTCCATTGTGAGTTTGACTTCGAGATTGATTATGAGTTTGAGTTTTTGTTTCATTGTGAGTTTGACTTCGAGTTTGATTATGAGATTGAGTTTCTTTTCCATTGTGAGTTTGACTTCGAGATTGATTATGAGTTTGAGTTTCTGTTCCATTGTGAGTTTGACTTCGAGTTCGATTATGAGTTTGAGTTTCTGTTCCATTGTGAGTTTGACTTCGAGTTTGATTATGATATTGAGTTTCTGTTTCATTGTGAGTTTGACTTCGACTTTGATTATGAGTTTGAGTTTTTGTTTCATTGTGAGTTTGACTTCGAGTTTGATTATGAGTTTGAGTTTCTGTTTCATTGTGAGTTTGACTTCGAGATTTATTATGAGTTTGAGTTTTTGTTTCATCGTGAGTTTGACTTCGAGATTGATTATGAGTTTAAGTTTTTGTTTCATCGTGAGTTTGACTTCGAGATTGATTATGAGTTTGAGTTTTTGTTTCATTGTGAGTTTGACTTCGAGTTTGATTATGATATTGAGTTTCTGTTTCATTGTGAGTTTGACTTCGACTTCGATTATGAGTTTGAGTTTCTTTTCCATTGTGAGTTTGACTTCGAGATCGATTATGAGTTTGAGTTTTTGTTTCATTGTGAGTTTGACTTCGAGTTTGATTATGAGATTGAGTTTCTTTTCCATTGGGAGTTTGACTTCGAGATTGATTATGAGTTTAAGTTTTTGTTTCATCGTGAGTTTGACTTCGAGATTGATTATGAGTTTGAGTTTCTGTTCCATTGTGAGTTTGACTTCGAGTTTGATTATGATATAGAGTTTTTGTTTCATTGTGAGTTTGACTTCGACTTTGCTTATGATTTTTAGTTTCTGTTCCATTGTGAGTTTGACTTCGAGTTTGATTATGAGATTGAGTTTCTTTTCCATTGTGAGTTTGACTTCGAGATTGATTATGAGTTTGAGTTTTTGTTTCATTGTGAGTTTGACTTCGAGTTTGATTATGAGATTGAGTTTCTTTTCCATTGTGAGTTTGACTTCGAGATTGATTATGAGTTTGAGTTTCTGTTCCATTGTGAGTTTGACTTCGAGATTTATTATGAGTTTGAGTTTTTGTTTCATCGTGAGTTTGACTTCGAGATTGATTATGAGTTTAAGTTTTTGTTTCATCGTGAGTTTGACTTCGACTTTGATTATGAGTTTGAGTTTTTGTTTCATTGTGAGTTTGACTTCGAGTTTGATTATGAGTTTGAGTTTCTGTTTCATTGTGAGTTTGACTTCGAGTTTGATTATGATATTGAGTTTCTGTTTCATTGTGAGTTTGACTTCGACTTTGATTATGAGTTTGAGTTTTTGTTTCATTGTGAGTTTGACTTCGAGATTGATTATGAGTTTGAGTTTTTGTTTCATTGTGAGTTTGACTTCGAGTTTGATTATGAGATTGAGTTTCTTTTCCATTGTGAGTTTGACTTCGAGATTGATTATGAGTTTAAGTTTTTGTTTCATCGTGAGTTTGACTTCGAGATTGATTATGAGTTTGAGTTTTTGTTTCATTGTGAGTTTGACTTCGAGTTTGATTATGATATTGAGTTTCTGTTTCATTGTGAGTTTGACTTCGACTTCGATTATGAGTTTGAGTTTCTTTTCCATTGTGAGTTTGACTTCGAGATCGATTATGAGTTTGAGTTTTTGTTTCATTGTGAGTTTGACTTCGAGTTTGATTATGAGATTGAGTTTCTTTTCCATTGGGAGTTTGACTTCGAGATTGATTATGAGTTTAAGTTTTTGTTTCATCGTGAGTTTGACTTCGAGATTGATTATGAGTTTGAGTTTCTGTTCCATTGTGAGTTTGACTTCGAGTTTGATTATGATATAGAGTTTTTGTTTCATTGTGAGTTTGACTTCGACTTTGCTTATGATTTTTAGTTTCTGTTCCATTGTGAGTTTACTTCGAGTTTGATTATGATATTGAGTTTCTGTTTCATCGTGAGTTTGACTTCGAGATTGATTATGAGTTTGAGTTTTTGTTCCATTGTGAGTTTGACTTCGAGTTTGATTATGATATTGAGTTTCTGTTTCATCGTGAGTTTGACTTCGAGATTGATTATGAGTTTGAGTTTTTGTTTCATTGTGAGTTTGACTTCGACTTCGATTATGAGTTTGAGTTTCTGTTCCATTGTGAGTTTGACTTCGAGATTGATTATGAGTTTGAGTTTTTGTTTCATTGTGAGTTTGACTTCGACTTCGATTATGAGTTTGAGTTTCTGTTCCATTGTGAGTTTGACTTCGACTTTGCTTATGAGTTTGAGTTTCTGTTCCATTGTGAGTTTGACTTCGAGATTGATTATGAGATTGAGTTTTTGTTTCATTGTGAGTTTGACTTCGAGTTTGATTATGATATTGAGTTTCTGTTTCATCGTGAGTTTGACTTCGTGATTGATTATGAATTTGAGTTTTGGTTTCATTGTGATTTCGACTTCGACTTTGATTATGAGTTTGAGTTTCTGTTCCATTGTGTGTTTGACTTCGAGATTGATGTTGAGTTTGAGTTTCTGTTCCATTGTGAGTTTGACTTCGAGTTTGATTATGATATTGAGTTTCTGTATCATCGTGCGTTTTTTTTTCATTTTGAGTTTGACCCCGAGTTTGGTGTTGGACTTCATGATTGATTTTGAGTTTGAGTTCTTGTTTATTGTGAGTTTGACTATCCACTTTAATGAACCTATTCGAGCGTTTTGGCCTTAAAATCTTTGTACCACTTTGCAGAGTTCGTGGTTACGTTTTAATATTTCGGTAGCTGAAGGTATTTTGAACTTATGCGGGGTCAATATTTGCATTGTGAGTTGGTGGACATTTCTGATCGACTCAGCCTCCAAAGTAGTCAAGATATTATCAATATGTGTCAAAATATGGATTTATTGTGTGTTATCTTTGCACCACTGGTATTGTTTTTATTTCAATTTTTATTATTTGAAAAATAAAAAGTTTTAATCAAACGCACGGAAAAAGTCATTGCAATGTGGAATCACGTTATCTTTGACTAATGGTATTCGTCGGGTTTATGTAATCCATTCCCTGAACCCAAGAACGAGCACCACGAACGTTAGCCACGCTCCCAATTAATTTTCTAATTTCTGAACCTTTTCACGGTTACCTCAGCCTCTGGCTTAACCCGGATGTTTACGTTTAATCTACGGGATGAAGAGCCTCGACCGCTACCCGCCATCCGGATAAAGAGATAGGGAGAAAAAATAGGGAAAACTCTAAAGAAAGACGAGTCGCGAGAGCGGATCTTTTTCACTTCCTTTTCAACCACTTGAGGACGATGCCGACGTTAGGTGAAGAAGAAGATGAAGGAATACGCCAAGCTTTCCCTTGAACGGAATACGAAAACGCAGCTGATGCTGAAAGAGGATGGAGGGTACGGCGGTGGTGGGCCATTCTAATAAGCTTTCAATTTAATTTCCTCACTACCGCCAGCTTCTTTGGCATAGGTACTTGAAATGGAGTGAAATTAAATCGGCGGGGGTCCTGGAGAAGATACGCCAATGAAGGATGACGTCAGTCGGAGATGGGGGAAAATGATGAAAACCTGATGGCTTAAGGCGTAATAGACCTTCTATCTCATTCGCTTCTGCTACCTATACCACCAACTCATTGTCAGTCATGCTACCGGTCTCTTCAAGATCACCACCACACCCTCATCGAATAGTGGATTTCACAATTTTCCCGCTTGCCTGGGCCCTGTCATGGTAGTCAAAATGGCCATATTACCAGCAGTGCCCATAATACCCCTTTTCCTCAAGCGCTTTGCAAATGTTTGAGGCACAAATAATATGACTGTTGGGTAGTCACAAAATCTCCTCCATGCCCTAACCAGCCCATGATGAACGCGTTGGGGTCGGGAATTTCCCATCGACTTGAGCGACGATTCTTGATGAAATTGTCTTTTTAATTGTGAAACACAAACTACTCTCGTTCTGGAAAATTATCTCTCAACGAAATCCAATGATTAAGTAGTTGGCTCGAACTACGGGCTAAGAGAGCAGAGAGAATTCCTTCCCGGCTTTCATTAACCGGACCACCAGTTGGTCTGGCTCTGTTGGGAGTTTGACTTGTTTGCGGTGATCTCTTAAAAAGAGACCGAGCTGAACAGAGTTCGTATTTATCCGCGAGTATTGCGGGGGCACTCGCTGGCTTTCAAACAACGCCAACGGAATTCACCTAATAGCCCAGCCGTTGGAAAAGGAAGGGCGATTAACCGTCCTAAACTATTATTGACCGGTCGGTGGCTTTTCTTCGAGAAAAACCAGCTACCGATGGCCAGCGAAATAAGGGAGATTCCCTCTCTGTTTTTCTCCACGGTGCCCAACGAAGGCCGGGGGTGACGAAGACGAGCAACCCTGCGAAGAAACCAGAGCAGAGATGGCTGCCTCGAATTGTTGGTCGATTGGTTGGTTGGCTGGCATTTCTGCGAGACATCCGCTTTCGTCCTCCTAGACTTGCTTTACCATCCTCTGAGCAACGAGCCTTCATCCGGGGCAGGGCTGCTGGAGCAGGAGTAGCGAAGTTGAGGCGTAGAGAGGCGAGCATTGCTTCTCCTTCGCTGCTCCTTGGAGCTAGTTGTCTCACCGCTTGGAAACACCCGCCCCCATCCCCGGTCTGCAGATTCCCCGCTCCGTCCTCCGACTGTTCACGTGTTCTTTGATCTTCCTTCTTTAGCTTGACGTTCTGCCGTCTAACCTCGCCCCTCCCCCTCTGTTCCTCTCTTAGCGCCTATAAAAACCGGTAGTTTTATTTTCCTGGGGCAACTTGAGATTCTTGTTAGCTACGAGCGCTCTTCCATGTAGCCCTTTAGTTCCCTGAAGACCGGAGTGAAATTAGCGACGAGCCATCAACGGTGCCCAGCAATAACCGAATTGGGTGTACGGTCAGATGACGCTGCTAACAGACCAAATTTTTCGGTGGTCAAAAAATAAAACTGTCGTTTTTTTAGGCTGCAAACTGGCTATGCTCTTTGCGGCTCTCGTCGTCAGGGTAGGCACAGGTAATAAAGAGGAGTAGATGCTTTTAGAGCACCTCTTTATTTACGGCCGTTTTGGCTGTTCTTCAGAATAGAAAACCAGAAACAACATAAAACAACATACATAACATTACCATGGGGTAAAGCAAAAACAGGGACTTAAGGATGAAATGAAATCAAGTCAAAATATTATCAAATTGTGTCATACTTTTACGTTTCAAAATACGGAAGTACTTTGTTTGCTTTTACCTCGTAAAGTACGCATTCTACAGGAAATTTTACTGAATTCAAAATTGAACGCCATAAAATTCCCAGTCGATTTGCTAGCCCCACAGTTAATATCGATTCAGCACAATCTATCGTCAAATTTTGTGATTTGCTCTCAAATCAGCTGAAAATTGGATTAAGCTCCTATATCGGAAACTGCTACTATTACCAGTAAAATTTGATGGTGGATGTTGTTCTGATGAATTGAAACGTCGCTAGCTTCTACTCTAATAGGCCTCTGCAGCAAATAGGTAAAGGCAGGCCCAGTTATTCTTCAGCAGGGCGATCTTTTATCTAGCGCATTATATCAACCTTGCACTTCGCCCCTGAGGCAACCGGCCACCCACACCAGTAATTCACAGCCACTTAACAACCTCGAGTCGTATCTCGTCACAGGCAGTTGGATTCCTCGGGCGTCACGCTATGCTGCGGCTTCGTGTGTGTTCGTCAGCTACACCTGACCAGACGAAGTGTGAGTCGGTGAAGACAGCTGCTGTTACATTTAGCCGTCACAGCTTAAAGCCAAAAGCACTGAACACATCTTTCATCGCGTGAGCACGCGCCTCAGCCTCGAGTTAAAAAGGCGTGAAAACCAGACAAGCTCCGATGAACTTGCGGCTAATTTGACGATGGGTTAATTAGCGAAGAGTACTTTGTATGAGTAAATAACCGTATCGCACCGTCAATCCCGGCAGTTGTGTGTTCAACTGGAGCACCACTTGAGGCAACACCTGCACAATTAGTACTTTCAATTACTCCGCGTAATACGAGCATACGCCAAACGTGACACAATTATTCGAACCATACGCGTTACATCCGTTGTTTGAGATGCAAACCGACACCGTATTATGAGGCTTTGGTAAATCTGTCTTGGAGTAACGCACTATGTAAATGCAAGGAAGGAGTTACGTTGGCAATTTCCTCACCACCGTTGCCTTCCTATATAGCCGGTACTACCTACTCTATGAATGTA
Organism: Nesidiocoris tenuis; assembly: GCA_036186465.1. Lineage (NCBI taxonomy): Eukaryota > Metazoa > Arthropoda > Insecta > Hemiptera > Miridae > Nesidiocoris > Nesidiocoris tenuis. Next base: position 30,800,601 of record AP028909.1, on the reverse strand, counting down.
GGCACCAGTCCTCAAGCAATTCCGCTCTCTTTCCTTTTCATATACGCGTGGAGGCGGATTCTATGCTAATTCGTTTAATAAATAAACGGGCTTTTCCTTCCTTCCTTCTAGTTAGAAACAGTGAGAGAGGCGCATATACACTGAAGGGCAAAGTGAATTACCTTGGCCGTTGCTCCATCCTACAATCCGCGTACTCAGGTTCCGGTCGCAAGGCGCCCTATGGCTCTTCTTCTTCTTGTTCTACTTACGGCTCTGCCTCTAGACTGCTAAAAGATTGCTTCCGAGCAGATGCATACTTTAATGTCGCACATTTATAAAGAAACCCCCCCCCCCGCATATGGACGGTAGGGGGATGTTAAAGCTTGGCGACTAATAGGTGAGATGGGGGACGGAAATGTGGAACATGATCCATGCGTGGAACGTGTTCAGTTAAATAAGATTGGCAGGAGGAAGGAGGCAGATTCTAAAAGAAGAGTTCAACCTTCGGCGAATAATGTTTTACAGTAGGTACCTACATTATTTCGGGAAATAATGTACCTACCAAAATTGACGCTTTTCAAGGTAGGTATGAAAAAAGAGGAATTAAGCGAGAAAACCTGAAGAAACACCAGAGAAATTCAAAACCCTCGACATCATTTTGAGTTTTTACAAAAACAGAACAACAATGCCTATTCGGACCTTTCTAACGAGGTGTTGGACGTTCGATGAATGGAAGACCAAAGCAAGTTCGTATCAAATAACCATTCATCGATTTTCGAAGCAGTGTACAAAGCGTAGCGCTTTATCCACACACCTGCAGGATGGGGTTCTATTTTTCAAGTACCAACCGTCCTGTGGCTTAGGGCCTGCCACAGTCGGAGAGGATCTGTGGAGTCTGGGCTGACGCAGTGAAGCCACCAAACTGCAAATGGAATATACAATGGCAGGCCCATTTTCGCAATGCACCGGTCCCTGGTATAGGACTTCCACAGCCACCGCTACAATATTCCATTCACCCGTTCCTCTATTGTATATATTTATATATGTATACCTACATACACACATATCCGAGCTAAACGGAGCAGTCTCCTTTGTTTCAATCCCCTCTCCGTCAACGCGTTCGGGCAACTCTCCAACGCGAAGCTGATTCGTTCGTTAGTATTCTGAGGACTGTCTGCCCTTTTATTGTTCTTTTAACCCCCAATCCAATCTAGGCGAAAATGGGAAGGGATGCGTGGGCAGAGGTAGGGAGGCGAAATGTTTCGGCAAAAATAATGGAATTTGCGTGAAGGCAAGCAAGTCCAGCCTGGGAATGGCCGAAAGCTGTGAAAATCATGGGATAGGGAACCGTGCCGGGAATACGGGTTTTATGATATCGGGAGGAAATTTCGTTTTGCGCCAGATTCTCCATTTCTGTTGTTATTGCAAGGGTGCGGCTCCAGACCCAGAATTGAGGTGCCTACGTCTACAGTAGTCTAGTAGTAACTGCTAAACTAGGATTTTCCCTTCACGGATTACCAGCGATTTTAGGCAAGATACAATAGATTATAAGACGAAATAATAATGGCCAGAAAAATAAATAATTATAATTGAAAAACGGGAAAACGCAACAGCAAAAGTACCAAACAAAAACTAAAAGTAAAAAATATTAAAGGCAAAAATATAGAAATATCTAAAATGTATGATAAGGAAACTACCTGGGAGCTAAAACAAGTTGTGCGTCAATACTACAGGGCCTTTATATTTTGGTAAGTAACATTTTTGACCAATAGTGCCTCACATTATGCATCGGAAAATTTTGAATCAGCATAAAATGAAATTGAAGGGTTACAGGAAGAATGGTACTCATGGAAGATTGGTCTTCAATGCACAAAAGTGTTGCGGGTCGTAGTCGCCGCGAATTGAGTTGTTTTACACCGGAACAATTCACCGGTGGTGAGTAAAAAACAATTTCCAATATTTTGGCTGGCAGTGTTTTTGGAAAGTTCAGCAATTCATTATAGTCACCTATGATATTCTTTCGAACTTCCATTCCGACCCTCAGTTTTAGGACGAATACATGACTTGTATTCACTGAAGATATGGAAGTAAAATTGTTTATCGTAGTTTTCCCCACAATAACAGAGCAATGTATTCATCGTAAGTGAAGAGTACAACAGCTTTCACAGTGTTTAGTACACGTCCTATACCCTCAACACTTGCAGCAACCCTCACCAGACTAACGTTATTAATAAAAGGATAAAATATACCTGCGGATTTCGGGAGCTGCTGGCTAAATGACGCCCATGATAAAGCCGATATTAATGGACCGCGAGTTCACTGGTGAAACGTCAGCTAGATCTACTGATAAGCCTATACGGCTGATAAGGCCGAGGGGCGGAAAAGCCGGGGAGGGGTTGAGAAATTCGCGAAATGGGCTGTGTCGCGGTTTTCCCGAGAAGTTTTCCTCCGGTTTCGGCCGGGTCGGAAGGCGAATCCGCACTGGGCGGAGGCGGCTGGAGCCGGAGGCGGAGGGGGCCGGGGGCGGCGGCGACCGAGCGCTCAGGGGCCAGGGGTCGCGCTAGTTGCAGGTTGCGCCCGCAGCGCAGCGCCACCTGACGGACGCCCCCGGCTTTGAGAAGTTTTCTTAAGACAAAAAAAAAAGAAAAAATCACGAAAATTAAAAAAATAGCTAGCTACCTATTATTCAGCTTTTTTAGCTATTTGAAAAATTCTAAATAAAAAAACTAAATTTTTTGACAATTCTTAATAGTTACAAAAAAAAAACTAAAATTATTTGAAAAATCCTAAAATTAAAAAAAAATAAAATTGTTTGAACATTTGGTCACTTGAAAAGTTCAATTCAATTTTGGAAGTGTTATAGCTTTATTTTATTATAAAATTTTTATATAAGGTTTTTTTTCGTGGATATTTTTATCGATTTTCGATTTGGAGTTATTCAAGCAATGCTAAATACTGACATATTTTAGGACAACATTTTGAACCATACTAATGTTAACTCGTCAAACTTCAAGTAGGTAAATGTTCAAATATTCAAATATTCAAATATTCTATGAAAAAGTGATAGTATATTAGTAGTACCTACTGTGAGAATAAACTAATTTAAATTCGTCAAAATTAGTCAATGATCAAAATTTGATTTCAATTTTGGGACGATTACAATCTTCCACTTACTTCGTACATTTCGTACGTCGTACATACAAAGTTGAAGTAACCCGAATTTTTTGCTTACCGATCGAGTTGGGGCATCGTACGATCGTGTACGCGTAAATTAATCATATCGTCGACTATCGGAAGCACCTGTTACATTGCGGCCACGGGCTTGTCAATATCTCCGGGGAGCCGGGGCCTGTAGCTGTAATCGACAGCAGCCCTTCCTATGGCGGCCCTTTCACTGCAAAGGACAGGGTCAACCGTCCCTCATCTTCACATGGCCGTCGCTGGCCTTTTAATTGGTACGAAACGATCCGTAACCCAACCGAACTGAACAATAGTGAAGACTGGAAACCGATTCTAGGAATCGAGAAAAATCATTTCTCGAGAAAATCTTTCATCGGTAAAATGAATGATAAAAGAAGTTAAATGAATGATAAAAAAGTTATATCCAACAGTAAAATTTCACCGAACATTGTTATACCCAAATTCATACTCAAATTCGAAGGTCGAAGGAGAGGTAAACTCAAACTGATACTCAAACTCAAACTGAAAGTAAATCTCAAATTGAAATTCAAAGTCGAAATGATACTGATACTGATATTCAAACTCGAGCTCAAGTTTGTGTATCAGCATCAGTTTGAGTATCTAACAGAATTGCGGATTTGACTAAAAACCGGGTCGCATTTTCGTTCTTCAACACCTCAACTTTTCGTGTTTCACGCTAAAAATTTGCCTGGAACTTCCTATCCGATTTTTCATTTCTAACTGTCCCCCCACCCCCTTGCTTTTCACCCCGACTTCACCGGGGCCGCATTGTGGGCGGTGAATTTCCCGCTGGGCAAGGACTTCACCACTTGGCATGAGGATGGGCCGCGATATTAGGCCGGTTCCGGCTCTCGCATCGCCGCCATTTCCTCGGCCAGCGGCTCATCTTCTTCCGCCCTTTAGAGTTTTCTTACCATTAGCCGTAGCGGCGCACTATCTCAGCTGCAGCACTATCTCAGCTGCGTCTCCCCTCCCGATGAGTTCTCCGGCCAGAAGAAGGCACAAATCACTCGGCATTAGAGACGGCCAGCTCAGGCGTTTCCGGCGTGAGTGATTTACCCGCCGAGCACGTGTTAAGTATACGTACGCGTACGCGGAGCGGTAGCTGTGTGCCAAGTGCGGAGCTGGAGCTAGTCAGCTACCGTACTACAGCTACTGTTCTACAGCTACTGTTCTACAGCTACTGTTCTACAGCTACTGTATAACTCGGCGGCTCACCGCCGCTCGTAATTCCTCGGAAGGGCCGTTGCATGTTCCCTGTCCCGACTCCTTCCTGGCGTCTAATGCAAACCTTCTTCCTTGGCCGTTCGATTTTTTAAAGAAATTCCCCTCCTCGAATAAAAATTCGTTTACTTACCTTAGAATAATATTGAATTTCCGAGTTGAATTTGAGCAATTTCCAAATCGATTTGGCTTGAAAAACTCCCGATTTGATTAGGAAAATCCTCGATGCATGAATATTAAAAATTCATTGGTATCATTAATTTATCGTCGAATCCTGGTTCTGTAGAGAAATTAATTGCAAACCTAACAATCCTGCAAAAAAAAATTTCTATTCTACAATTCAGTTTTTTATTCTTTTTGGACTAAGGCCTGGTTTATTGACAAAAGTGATCAATCCGGTGTACAAGGATGCTTTAGATAAACATTTCTAATGAGATTTTTCCTCAAACACACTGCTTCCTGAGCCGTTCGATTTTTAAAAGAAATTCCCTCCTCGAATGAAAATTAATTTTCTTAGAATAGTATTGCATTTCCAGGTTGAATTGAGAACTTTTCAAACCAATTCTAGAAAATTTCCAAATTGATTTGGCTTTAAGAACTCCCGGATTGATTAGGGCCGGTTTATTGACAAAATTTATCCATTCAATATCCAAGGATCCTTTAGATGAACATTTCTAATGAGATTTTTGCATTCGAATTTGATACCTCCGTGGTTGTTTGAGCTTCCTTGGGTATCAGATTGATGAATCTTATCAATATAACGGGCCTAACAAAAATTATTTTAGCTGCAAGGCTATTAAAACACAATATTTGATATCTCCAAATTCGATTGTTGGAATTCACGTGTGAACATGAAGATGCAGCAAGAATGTTGTGCAATGTTGACTTTTCCGTCCGATTAATCCGAACGGGTGTCACGTTTTGGGAATGTTCCAACCCGGGAAAGGTGTGTTAAATCGTTTGGAACAAATAAAGGATAAAAACAGTGTAATTGCTGAAATTACTGAACAAAATCCCGAAGCCTCCGTACTTCGGGTTCAGTTTATCCATGGTAATATCCTGGAGTATTAAAGTTAATGAAATGTTTAAGTTGACGTACAAAAATATAAAAAATTGGTGGCAGTGACGAAGACCGCGGATAAAAAATTGCTTATAAAACGTTGATATAAATATACATATAGAAAAGGTACGTGTTTAAATTATACATAAGTATCAAATCCACATTGTACTGGTACATAGCGTAAATAGTGTAATTAAAATGGTTAACTTTAACGAAATTTAAAAATTGCACAGAAAATTAATGGAATAGCTGTCGAAGAATGAGATGAACACAGACAGTAGAAAACAGTAGAAAATTCTATATATATTCTAGAAACCAGATAGTTGGTAACTGATGTAGGAAAATGTATATAAGAAGTTTAAGTGTCATAGAAAACTAAAAATGAGCAGCATTACTTAGGTACTGCTAAGTACTACTCCCTACTCCCTTTTGTTCTAGTAAAAAGTGGTTTTCCAAAAAATTCTAAATTCGTTAGCTTCTCAACAGCAAAGCTGTCGAAAAGTGAAGAAAACCTTGTTTACTCCAACAACATAGAAATTTTTGAATTTTTTGAGTTCGTTATTGTAAAAACAGAAAATCTCTTTTGTAACTTATACTAATAAGTACCTACTAGTATTTCGCCAGTAAACCTGCAGACTTATGAGGTTTTGCAGGTTCACTGTCGATATATCCTGTAGGCTGATTTTTGTCTTCTCAGCATTCGTGGTACCTACTGAAGAGAATCTGTATTCAGTTTGAAGAAGCGATCTATTTATTGATTTTGATTTTGTACGAAGTAGAAGTTATGTCTTTGAGGAGCTGGGCTCGGAGATCCTTCTAAATATTGAGGAGCTACTGTAGAAGACGGGTAAAACAACCCGGAGCTTTCTTGCTGACCGTCGTCGTAGTACTGAGGCGTAGAACTGCCACCGACCGAGTAGTACTGCGGTGCAGGTGTAGAACTGCCACCGACCGAGTAGTACTGCTGCCTCGGACCGCCACCCACAGCGAGGAAACGGTGGCCGTTGATTGCCTTAGGTGGCTGAGGCGTCGAGGAAACGGCGTAGGCGATGGCGACCGGCGTACCCGTAGATTTGACAAGCTGTCCAGCATCGGGGCTGCCTGGAAACACCTGGGAGGCTGGCGGCTCTCCGTTGGACTGTCCTTCGTGAATCGGCGTGTATTGTCGTTCAGCCCTGGAGATGGTGACATGTGGAGCCGGTACATTAATAGCATGAAATTGTGGTGTAGGGTGGAATTAATCGATAAGAACCACCATCAGGTTCAGGGTTAGAGGAGGGATGAGGATAAGGATTGAGATAAGAATTAAGATAAGGATTAGAATCTGGGATAATATCGGGACCAGTATCGGGTTCTTCAACACTATCAGGATCACCATCTTAATCAAGCTCAGGATAACTGTGAGGATAATCATCAGGACGAGGGTTAGAAAATCATCACGATCAAGTCGAGAGAGAGATAAGGGTTAGAACCAGGATGAGGATAAGGATTGAGATGAGAATTAGGATGAGCGTAAGGATCAATATGAGGGTGTGAATCAGGATCAGTATCAGGACCAGTTTCAGGTTCATCATCAGTACCGGGTCAGGGTCAGAGTTGCTCAAGGTGGTGAGAAGGACTAGGGTAATTATCAGGATCATCACAAGAATCAAAGATCAGGTTGAGACCATAATCGGGATCAGTTTGAGGGTAAGGATCGGGATCAGTATCAGGAGTACTAATCAGGATCATCATCAATACCATTATACGGGTCAGTCACCGACCACCTTCACAGGAGGTGTGAAGGGTCAGGGTCATCATCTGGATCATCACCAGAATCAAGATCAGGATAAAGTAAGGACCAATGGGACAGAGTGAGGGTAAGGAGCAGGACCAGAATCAGGATCATCATCAGTACCTACCTGGATAGGAGTCACGATCAGGATGATGATGGTGGAGTGGAGGATCATCGCCAGAATGAACATCAGGATGAGTGTAAGGATCACCATTAGGATGAGGGTCAGGATCAGGATCCGGATGGACATCATGGACTTACCCTTGCTGTAAGTGATAAGCTGGCCTGTAAATATGTTTCGGAGCTCCAGTCTTGTAAACAGGCTTGTACTTCACCAATGGCTGTTGGTAAGCTGGCTCGACTGAATTCTCTTCGTTGTCGTATCTGAAACCAAATTTTTCTCTACTTTACGCCTGGCACAATTTTAGGCGCTGGAATCAAATTTCTCCTGAAGAAATGTCTTGCGCCTCTGTTTAGGTACCAGTTTCTACATTATATTCTTCTTTACAGCCCTAAAGCTCATAAACGCCTACTTTATACGGTAGATATATCAACTTGGATCTAACGAACAACATGCTAAACGGGGAACTGCCAAGTATCAAATAGCTAATGTATCAATCAAGGCAGGTACCTGACGTCGGCTTTGTAACCATTATCGTCAGCAGTGTAACTGACAACTTGGACACGGCCGTCGGGCAGTTTGACGCGGTACTCGCCCTTTGTTTGGGCGCCGTGATGCGCCTGCGAGTGGGAGAAGTCATCTCCGTGGTCACCGTCTTTGACGGCGTACGAGAAGGCGTAGTTCTTGGGCGCCAGACTCTGAAACAGACGTATGGCGATACATGATCCATAGATTAATCATTTATATGATTTATTTAGCATAATCGTTCGAAAACTATTCGTTAAATTTAGGCTCGATTCGGGCTTCCAGAAAAAATAAGCAATGTAGCCGGACTTCGTGATAATGGGTGCCACAATAGAGATGCTGCTAATGACGACACGCATCCCTCTACGCATCCATCTACTCCACCTTGCTCCTATCGGCAAATCCCATGGGATTTCTTTGGTTGCAACCAAAGTTTGGTCCAAAAATTGAGATCTGATTGGATAACCCAGAAGGATAATATCGAAAAATGGGCAAACCGAAAACTTTGAATGGCTCTCCTGAAAAATCGAGATTTTTGAGATAGACCACTCTTGCACTGGACCGGCGATATGACATTTGGTATTAAAAATGGAAGGCTGTGAAAGTAATTGAAACATCAGCCAATACCTCGTGGACGGTAGGTATTCAAAAATCAAAATCAAAATTGTTTGTTACGTTAGATCTGTAGAGCGACCGGGGTAGCTCATCTGGAATAGCGTGGTACTGCTGGGGTGGAGGCGGCGCCGGCGCCGGAGGAGCGGGAGCGATTGGCGCCACCTGCGGCACCCGGCTGAGATAGGCAACCCGCAATGGCTCTCGGTACTGCTGGCTTCCCCCGATCGCATTCTGAAGGCTCAGCTCGTCTTGAGATAGATCCTGCAAAATTGACTAAGCTCTAAACGATTTTTAGCAAAGTACACTATTTCGTGGGCGGAAACACTAACTTTTTTAAAATTGGCAAATAAACAGTAATGAAAAATCGCCTCCTGTACAAGCGTTCAATAATTTGAAATGGAAGTGATTCCTTCTGAAGTGCGTACCTCCCTTTTTACTACACTTACTCAAAACCTAGTGTCCGCAGAATGTAGAAATGAAAAAAATCCATGCTCAAAGTATAAATACCGTCATACATTAATAGCGTCGTAATAAGACAGTTGGGGCTTGGGTGCAGGTCGGGATGGCGAGTTGAGCCGTGTGGCAGGCTGTTGAGTTGGAATTTGGGCGGCTTCCGGAACTTTTGGAAACTGGATTGGCGCTCCGCTTGTTCTAGGCTCATCCCTCGTCTCGGGCCTTCGGAAAAACTGGTACGGGTGCGGTAGACTGCTGACATCCTGTGCCAAGCCGACCTTTTCGAAAAATAGGGAGGAAAACATAAATAGTATCGATAACATACTTGAGTATTAATTTGGATTAACATCAGTTTAACACCTCTCAAGCATAAAGGCCTGGTTTATTGACAAAATTTATCCATCCGATATCCAAAGAAGCACTCGATAAAAATTTCCAACGAGATTTTTACATTTAAATTTGATGTTGATAACACCGAGGAGAAGTTTATCCGAAGCTTCCTTGGATATCGGATTGATAAATTTTGTCAATAAACCGGGCCTAAGTCGGACGGATGCTTTATACTGAATTGTTGAGGATCGACCGTCGATTTCTTCATCAGGGCTTGGAGACAGGCCCCCTGATATCTGACTATAAAAAAACAGATGCTCATACCGTTTCCTCAAGATATTGACGGCTCTCTTCAAGCGCGTACGGATGGGGGTTGAAATTTCTCGGTCGCAAAAACCTCTCGGGGACTCCGACTTCGAGGGTGCTAGCACCAGCCACTAGCAAACATGTCACAGCCACCTGCAAACCAGTGGTGCGTAGATAACACACAATACTTCCATATTTTGAAAACTAAAATTGTGACACAATTTGATCATATTTTGACTGCTTTTAAGGGTGACCTCCTCAAAATATATGCGTCAAGTTGAACAAACCGGAAATTTTATGGGCTAGCCCATCAGTCGGTGTCGGTGTCGGTGTCGGTGTCGGTGTCGGTGTCGGTGTCGGTGTCGGTGTCGGTGTCGGTGTCGGTGTCGGTGTCGGTGTCGGTGTCGGTGTCGGTGTCGGTGTCGGTGTCGGTGTCGGTGTCGGTGTCGGTGTCGGTGTCGGTGTCGGTGTCGGTGTCGGTGTCGGTGTCGGTGTCGGTGTCGGTGTCGGTGTCGGTGTCGGTGTCGGTGTCGGTGTCGGTGTCGGTGTCGGTGTCGGTGTCGGTGTCGGTGTCGGTGTCGGTGTCGGTGTCGGTGTCGGTGTCGGTGTCGGTGTCGGTGTCGGTGTCGGTGTCGGTGTCGGTGTCGGTGTCGGTGTCGGTGTCGGTGTCGGTGTCGGTGTCGGTGTCGGTGTCGGTGTCGGTGTCGGTGTCGGTGTCGGTGTCGGTGTCGGTGTCGGTGTCGGTGTCGGTGTCGGTGTCGGTGTCGGTGTCGGTGTCGGTGTCTGTGTCTGTGTCTGTGTCTGTGTCTGTGTCGGTGTTGGTTGATGGGTATTGTTAGGACATGTTGAAACTTAGAACGTAAGGACCTCTTGAGAAAGTAGGTCCACTTATGAGGTAGAGTATGACGCCATCATAGATGCGCAAATGGTATGGCATGGTATGGTATGATATCGTGGGTTCAATGCTATAAGTGGCTAACCCGAAATCGGAAGTACTTTGCGTTATCCAAATTCCGATTAAACAGGGTGTTAGGTCTTGCCGAGACAAACACTTCAGTTCTACAGCTACAGCTACCCTGCAGTGTTACTACACAATGTAAACCTCGCTAAAATTGACGTTAAGCCAGACGAACTCAAGAGTTATATCGATTCAATCGCCTGCAAAAGTTTCAATTCGCAACAATTACCTTGGGCAAGGATTAATTTCATTCCGAGCAACTCGTAATCTCATGAAATTGAAAGAATTGGACATTGCTATGCGAAAGGCTCCCAGACTCTCACGTAGCTGACCAAGTGAGATGTGTGAGAGGGTCTTGGGCCCCCCGGGCACTTCGCGTCAGGGGGTTCGAAACGTGAGGGACTTCCCTGCTCGACCGTTTCAATCAAACCGATCATTGTAAATCATAATCCACGAACCCGGACGGCAGCAGATCATTCTGGCCAGCCTGGAGTGTCGTGCTCGAGTCGATGCTGTTGTTGTTTCGGCATCGGTCAGCCTGGCGCTTCGTCCAGGAACAGCACGTCTTCGACGCAACGCGAATGTTCTTGAAGTACCCGGTACCTCAGAGCGATACTATAGCTAACCTTAACTACCTATTTATACATAAGATTCGTGCTGGCGGGCGTTACTATACCTGATAACATCGCCGGGCTCTACAAGTCACGGCCTTTTTGCTGAGGTGATTCCGATATTTACGTTTACGCAACTATTATAGGGAGCTATCATAACATCGAACATTAGAATCCTGAGAATATACCTACCCTGACCGAGAAGAAGCTGGGGCGTTCTTCTCAATAGGAGATGGAGACTTTCGGAAACATTTGAGTTACCTTCGATTGAGATGTCATACTACTTCTACTACTACTACTATGAGCCATTCTCATGAAGTATACGGATATTATCCGGCGGGGGTGCAATCGCCCATTTCAGGATGCAGCTATCATTTAATATCAAATTTTTGACTATTTTCGAGGCCCTTCGCCAATCTCAATTGAGGCGTTGATAGCCAGAGTGGACCATTCCACACAGGTGTCGAACTGAGAAAATCGCATTTGAAAATTTCGACTAATTTCTTGTGATTGATTAAGGGCCTTGTTATGGTGTTTTGAAGAAAAAAATACAAGCATTCTTGGGTGAACAGATGACTCTTGAACCATAAGGACTTTTCTACAAGCCACATGGTCCACTCTGGCCATCAAAATCGGCGGCCAATTTGCAGACGGGCCATTTGAAAAGTTGCGTTCTTTCTTGGCACATTCGAGAACGAGTCAAATTTTAATAATAATTCAATAGATAGAGCAACCACAGACCCATTGCACTGTATAACTCATTTTTGGCAAGTTTGTGGAATGGTCCACTCTGGCTATCAACGCCTCAATTAGGTTTGGGAAATTCTCACTTTGTCTTGGAAATGCTTTAAAACGCTAATAATTGTTTTCAAGTAAAAAAATATTTCTCACTGAACCTTTCACTTAACTCTACCTATTTCTCTGTTAGAACTGTACCAACACGGCAGTTCAATGTAAATGAAAGTATACCTACTATGAAGGTGTAGGTACCTTTCGACTACCTATGGGTTTAACTAGCGAGACGACATTATCTCGAATCGGAATACCTTCGTGCTCATTATAAGGGGGTGACCCCTGCCAGGTAGACCCTACCCAAGTGCCAGTGTGAGTCGCTCGTGCGCGACTGTCGCTAAATTAAACAATAGAGTGCAGAAATTAATAACGACCATCGGTTCGCGTGAGTTACGCAGGCATTCGATTGCCTTAATTGAGCGGAACCGGCCATTTTCCATCCTAGGTCTACATGTAATAGGTCTACGAAGATTTATTCATGGAGATAACCCACTGAATGCCGACTATTAACACGTTTCCAAGGCGCTTTTGATCGCTATCATTGAGCTCTAGCCATTCCAGTGATTTTCAACATTTTGGAGTTATTCGATTTGGAAACGGACTCCCTCCTCGGACCTAATGTTTGCCCAGTTTTGTGGACTATAAATACACTATAAATACATCTTCATTATTATTTAAATTAAATTCAAATTTTTGTGGAACAGAATGCCATATTCTCATTATTATTCAAATTAAAATCCATATTTAAAAGTCACAAAAATGGCAATCTGGTCTGAGGTTGCATAGATTCACAATGAAAAGACAGTAAAGTGCCAACGTTTGGGGAGAGCCTCGCAAACACATTTTTCCTGGCCGATCCATTTTGAGAAAAAAACACATTTTGCCATTTTGTATATTATATCTTATAAGTTTTGATGAAGAAAAAGTGCCCCAAGAACCTGCTCACACTGCAAGGAACTCAGTTCTAAGCCCATATTACCGGCCGTTCCGTAATATCGCATGCTCACGATCCATCATCATTTACGCATTTAATTTAGCTACGTTTTGGGAGGTGATCACAAGAAGCTCTTGCCAGGTGTGGGAAGTCTACTGTCCTACAAGGAGATTGGCAATGCAGCGTGTGAGCCGGCCAAGGACATGTGAACAGCGCAGATGGAGAGCAACATCTGAGGATGTCGAACCCGTGAATGGCTCTGTTTGGCCAACTTGAATGAAAGCAGACGTCTGCCTGGCATGAGAGTTTTCACACAGGAGTGTTGCTACTTCGAGGAAAAATGGACGTCAGATCCGCCGACTGCCGGGCAACTGCACAAGTGCATAGCACGCACTTTCCTGTCGATATCGTGCGAGTGATTGCCTTTGTACGCATTGAAGTGCCCAGACGGCTGGTAACAATTGATCCATCTAGTCAATTGCAAGTGCAGGCCACAAGACGGCGATCCGGTCACGAGACTGTGAGACCGCCAGATAGGTAATTTCTACAGGCCCGTTTAACCATAATTATGATGAAACATAGAAGTTACTTCCGCAAACATGGGCACTTACGGGGTTTTTCCCTTATTTTTCCTACTGCAAAAATAAACTGATTCGAATATCGACAACGAACCTGCCAAACCTCGTAAGTTGAGTTTTTGGGAAAATAATTTTTCAAGTTCTGCTGGTAAAACAACTCCTTGCGCATCTCCTCAAATCAAGAAAATGGACTCAAGCTGCTTTTTTGGCGCTCTTTCACTATCCAAAAGCTAGTCGTGGGGTAGGGACAGTTCGTTAATTTAATTGGTCGAGGCTGAAACCATCAAATTTCATTGGCGTTTCTGTGCGAAGTCCCCGTCGTCATCTCCAATTGTCCAGCAATGGGAAATTTTTTCACCTCCTCTAAAATTTTGGATTTTGAACATACGAGGTTTCGCAGGATCACTGTCAATATGTCATGTAGTGGCTCACCTGCTGAAAAATTAAGTTGTTCTCATTAACATAGCTCCTTAAATTTTGTAATTTATGGTATTTTCTATGGGCAAATTGCCCCACGTTTTAAAGGCAACAGGTTGTCGCAATGCTTTTGTACGGGACGAATTTCCCAAATTGATATTTCAGCTGGAGTCACTTTGCGTTATCTATACGCAGCCCTCGTTATGATGAACATTGTCGTAAAATTGTTCGACTAAGGGGACACTTCTCTCAATATGAAAAGACATCCTGGACGATTCAGCAAAGCAACGAGGCCCTAGTAGTTAGCGGGCTTGTACCAACCAGACGATAGGTGCCTGGTACGTACCTATACAATAGTTAATCGTTAACTGCCCATTTGCCAACCCTACGTGCGCCCCTGATATCAACACGACCGTGAACAAGAACTTACGACGTGATTATGTTGACCCAAAGGTTATGTTCTGCAGGATGGAAGTAAGCAAAGATGAGTGGAGGGGCGGGGCCGGGGGGCAGTGCTCCCCTTATTCAAAACGTGACCCGACCTCCGCGGACCCGCTAAGCTCTTGTTAAAGTTCCGCCGCGCTCCGCTGCACCGCAATCTTGCGATTCGCGATCGCCTCCCCTGGCGTCCTTTCCACTCGGTTTGTTGTTGGATCTGAACGAAGCCCTAGAGCAGGCACGGTTACCTCCCCCTCCGCCTCCCCTTGAACTTTAAAGCAGCCCCGTGACGATCAGAAAATTTGATCGAATGTCCGATCGACAGTTCGATTGTCTGAAAAATATTTTGGGGGGGTTGAAATTCCTCGAGCGATTACTACGGTTTATAATACATATCGATACCCTAAAGCTCAAAGGGCATATCGTCAATTAAGTTCTGATACCACCTAATCCACATTGATTCATTTTTCAGAAGAGACAAAAAACTGTTTATTTCCGAAATTATCACGCGATTGTTTCTGAAAAGTTAGTATCTTTATCGTGATGGCTTCGTGCCAATATGAAACCATGAACGATACTCAATTTATTGAAATAGAGAAAATTGGGTTCGCCTGTATTGTCCACCTGACCAAAAAAACTGTTTAGGCGGTGTTGACATTTTTGCAGTTTGCGCTCGATCTGTTGAGTATGGCTCGAAACTGATTGTTCCTATCGCTCCGGCACAGCTGCACCATGCGCAAAACATAATAAACCCATTTTGACAAAAATGTGGATTAGGTGGTATCAGAACTTAAATGACGATATGCCCAAAAATGGCATATGAGAAAAATGCAAAATAAGTTATTGATCAATTTGCAAAAATAAAGATTTCTCCCATGGTTTTCAATTCCATAAAAAAATTTGCTAAATAAAAAATGTTTGTCTAGCCAAGATCTGCAACCTCGTTTAACCATGGTACTCGTACCTCCGTTTCGATTGTCGGTTTTCGGACGATTACAATGCTTCCATTTACTCTGTAGATGTGGAAGTAAAAATTATTTTGCAGCAAGACCGTATTTCAGTATCTAGCGGATACGATCTCTGTTACGATCGCAACAGATACGGTACACGTGTTCGAAGGCAAGTGGGTGGTGTGGAGCGACTCACTTGATATACGAACAAGGGCACTCGGCTCGACTCGCGTGGTGTTCCGTTCGGCCAAGTGAGATGAGAGGCCCACCAGCCGCACGGCCCACGCGGCTTTGACACGTCTTCGGAGGCGCGCGAGCAAATACCGGTGTGGGTGACCAGCTGCGCAAGAGCGGCTGAATTTTTGGGCTGAGTTCTTTTTTTATGAGCCAATCAAGTAAC
The DNA here is from genome assembly GCA_036186465.1 of Nesidiocoris tenuis. Lineage (NCBI taxonomy): Eukaryota > Metazoa > Arthropoda > Insecta > Hemiptera > Miridae > Nesidiocoris > Nesidiocoris tenuis. Next base: position 30,784,935 of record AP028909.1, on the reverse strand, counting down.
AGCCAATATTGCCAATCACAAATACCTTGACCTAGGGTTGAGATTTGAAAAAGTGGTTGTCAGCGATTTACTCCATCGATAGTCATTTTTTTTAACTCTACAACCCCCTCTAATTTGGCGCTAATCTAACGTAATTGTACGCTGATCCGACTAAATAGTTACAGAAATTCAACATCATAAAAAACAAGAATTTTCGGGTTCATCTTCGGCTATAATTCGATTTCAGACTTTTCGGCGTTCTGTTCATTGAGGGCCAAAGATACACCTCGAACAAAGTAATGAAGGGACTGTAGGCTGTTCCACCAGACGAGGGTTATTATCATTAGGCAGTTTTAATCCATCGTTGCAACTCCACCTTCTTTCTTGTATTTAGCCGTCAACCTGTCGAGCAGGTAGGTACCGTCAAGTCCGCCGGCCATCAACAGCACCGGAGGGTTTTCCACCGAGGAATGAAGGCAACTCCACTGATCGTGTATCTATAACGATTACCTATAGTAAATATATTAGTCAATGTTGAAGGTCGGTACCAGTAAATTATTATCGCCTTTCATCCGTTTCACCGCTGTGAAAAACACCCGCGAGTCAATTAAAAAAAACCCCAAAGATTTCTACTCCACTATTACTACGAAAACATTCCTCAGTATTTAGGTTCCCGCACGGTTTTCGGGAGTTTAGTAATAATGCGTACGAGGTAATGCGATTTTTTTATTTGTTGGTTTGCCACCTCTAAATTGCGCGGCGTTATAAATTCTGAAAGTTGCAATATGCCATTAGCAATTTTTCAAGGAAGAAATTTTGATTGTGCTTTAATACTTTTTCAATATGTTCACACTATCTTGCTTTGACCAATTTATTCAATTTATATTACCTTTCCTCCTAGTTACCCCGGGGGCTGTAGGCTGTGGCAGATAACGAAATCCAAATTCGAACCGAAATGAGGGGTGGATGGTTATATGGAATGGCTCTGAGTGGTGATAACTGTGCGTGTTGATCTGCCCTTGTGGTGTTGGAATTGCCCAATGCGCCACAGCCATTCCAGCCTTTGGATTTCATTAAGCAGAAGTGGAAGGCTGGGGATAAATTTTTCTCTCCAAAATATGGACAATGCATCGGCGTTTTCCTGGAATTCTGTCAATGAGATGTTGGTAAGGAGCGAGTGAATCAAATAGTGAACCTAGATTTCATGGGGTTTTGACAGTTTTTGTTTGTAATTGTACAAATTAGTTGACATTACAGTTTACATACTAATATGATTACTTTATTGTTATTCTTCCCGAGGGAATTCAGTGAAAAATATTTAGAACGTTTTGGGGATCGAGCATGATAGTAAATTTTCATTTGGGCGGATCAGCATGAAGGGAGTCATTGCCGTGGCCGAATCGTGGAAATTCGTACGACCGGACTGCAGTCCAAACGATTGAGATAATTGGAAAAGGCTGATAAAGGAAAGATCACGATTCTTATAAGGGAAAGGGATATAAACGAAAAGATCCAAGGTTTCTTTGCGAAATCGGTCGATTCGCAGAACGCACCGACGATATTATTGCTAATGGTTGAATGTATAGACCTCTCAGCCATCTGTAGACCTCTGTGTTGAGGTAAGCGGACTAGGTAGGTAGGTACTTGTATTGGAGCCAGCGAAGGCTTATACATAACACGTGAATGTGAAAGAGAGCCTAGGTACCCGGTATACATATATTGTATATATGTATCCTCTACGTCCACGGGCGACTATTCCAAGTTCGGGCTCGGACTTTGGGAGAGGCTATTAGTTCCGTTGAGTGGTCACAGGTTATTTGCTACGAGGTGGCGACGTATACGGCGGCCAATAAAGCGAAGGCGATGCGGGGGTGGCGGTGATCACGAAGTGAAAACTTTCCAATCCTCGACTCTCCGTTGGTTACTATTGAAAGGTAATTCAATAACTTGTGACCGGCCGAGGAGTGGGGGAGGGTACCATTGGAAATAATATCCGAGATCTCGAATCGGGTAAAGGTACCGGCTATGGTAAAGGAGCACGCTCATGTCGAAGGAGGAAAAACGCTGAGCGCGGCCCTTCGAGAATCGCGAAATTCCAAGGTAGATCCGCAGAATAGGAACAATGATGAATTGATTGGCCCTTGAATTGAAAGGGATGACCAAATCACGGACCATTGCCCTGCAAAAATGTTCCCGACCGATTTTGAAAATTTTGACACATAGGGAACGTTTTCTTGTTTGTAAATGGACATTCTTCACATTGGTCACGGTTGCCAAACCCCATCTGGGATAAAGAGGTAAGGTGAAAAAGGGGTATTTAATCCGAATTTTCATTCACCAATTCAGTTCATTATACAATAATGATTCGGTTTTGAGGGTGGCAGAGTACGAATTCTGATCGCATCATGCAAACTAAACTGTCGAACTCAACTCTCAAGCTTTACTCTCAACCTTAACTCACAAACTCAACTTACCAACTCAACTCGCAAATTCATCTCTCGGACTTAACTTGCATAGTCAACTCACAAACTCAACTCTCAAACTCAACATACAAACTCAACTTGCAAACTGAACTTACAAAATCAGCTTACCAAATCAACTCACGAATTCAACTTTCTAACTCAACTCACCAACTCAACTTGCAAACTGAACTTATAAAATCAGCTCACCAAATCAACTGTCTAATTCAACTTTCAAACTTAAATCACAGACTCATCTCGCAAACTCAACTCTCAAACCCAACAATCAAGCTTGACTCACAAACTCAACTCTCAAACTCAACTTGCAATTTTACTTACAAATTCAACGTGCATACCTACTCAACTCTCAAACTCTACTTTCAAACTCAACTTTCGAACTCAACTTTCAAACCTAACTCCCAAACTCAACTTTCAAACTCAACTCACAAACTCAAGTTGCAAAATTCAATTTCCTAACTCAACTCTCAAACTCAACATTCAAACTTAAGAATCGAACTTGACTCACTAACTCAACTCTCGAATTCAACTTTCAAACTTGACTCACAAACTCAACTCGCAAACTCAACTTTCGAACCCAACTTGCAAACTTAACTCTCAAACTCAACATGCAAACTCAACTTACAACTCAGCTCACAAATTCAACTCTCGAACTCAACTTTCAAACTTAACTCACAAATTCAACTCTCAAACTCAACATGCAAACTCAACTCACCAATTCAACTCTCGAACTTAACTTGCAAACTCAACTCTCAAGCTCAACTTTCAAAATCGACTCTCATACTCAACTTTCAAACTAAACTCTGAAACTGAAATTTCAAACTCAACTCACAAACTCGCTTCTCAAAATCAACTCGCACACTCAGAGTCAACTCAATTGACAAGTTGAGATGAGTTAATGAGTTTGTGAGTTGCGTTTGAGAGTTGAGTTTGTAAGTTGAGTTTGAGAGTTGAATTTTTGAGTTGAGTTGAGTTTTCAAGCTGATTTCGGAGTTCAGTTTGTTAGTTGAGTATGCAAGTTGAGTTTGAAAGTTAAGTTTGTGGGGTTCAGGTTGTGAGTTGAGTTCAACAGATAGATTTTAGGCTTGAGTTTAGAGTTGAGTATGTGAGTTTAGTGTACAAGTTGAGTTTAAGAGCTGAGCTAGATAGTCGAGTTTTTGGGTTGAGTTTTGTTTTGAGTTTGTGAGTTGAGTTCGGAATTTGAGTTTGGGAGTTGAGTTTCTGGGTTCAGTTGGTGAGTTGAGTTTGAGAGTTGAGTATTGAGTTTGAGTGGTCCTACCTAATGTTAGAACTTTAGGGAAACGATGTCCCTCAGACATAGAGATAGGTAATTATTTCCTTAAATCAAACTACTAATCAATGGTAATCGATCCTAATGAAGGGTAGTAGGTAGGCAGGTAGGTACGCATAAAAAAATTCCGATGAATGCCTTCCGCTTTTTTCTGCCAGCAGACCCTGAACCCAAAACAGCCCCAAAACGAACCATCGACCCACGTGATGGAAGCATCATCCGAGTAAACCAGATATCCTTATAGAGGTAGCTTATCAACTTTGCTTTGCCCATGGCTCAAAGTTCAGTTCAGACACTCAAAACCCTTCAAAGTTTCTAAGGCCGACCTAGCGAAAACAACTGGCCAAAACCTGGGCAGCATAATCGTTAATTACTTCAGACGTTACGTCCATCATCTTATTTCACTAAAGAAGATTCCCATTGGATAAGTTGAGGCGAGTAGGGCCAATAACATTATAGATTAACATTTTATTCGAGAATTCGACTCTGATCGTGAGAGAATGCTCACCTGGAGATGACGGCCGATAAATTATGATTGATCAACACGCCAGACACACCCCAGCTGATGAGAGTGAGCTCACATGAACGAAATATACGTGAGAATAGTTCGATTCGCCAACGTTTCGCGATGGGAAATTTCTTTGTTTATATTGCGCACATTGGAGGGTAATGATACCCAATAAAACAATCCGCCCCTCATACGGGCCAAGTCGAGATCTGGGAATCGTCTGACGCTGATTGACAGAATAACGCGCCCAAGAAGCGGAATATTACGAAGTACTCTACCTCATACCGACATTTTATAAAAAAGTCCATTTCGAACGTGCTTTGGACCTTTCGAATAGCCAGCGCCTCTCACGGCTCAAATTATAGACAGTATAGTTCAGCTACGAAATTAACTCGAAACAAGGGAAAGCTCAATTTCAAATACACCCATGTAACCTGCTCTAATTTGGGGCTTTCGACTATTAGACAATATTTCTATTGAAGAAAAGCTTGCAAGGGGCAGTCACATTTTGGTGATAGAATTTGTCGAGTGTTTGAGAAACATGAAACTGAAATATGTAATTCAAAATACATGGTATACCTCTATCACTCATCACTAGGTCCATGCTTTGGACAAATTTATGGCAGTTAATATGTATTTCTGAGGCTACAAATGTCGCAAAAAAACTTTCGTACTATGTAGGCATTATTAAATAATGCATTTAATTTTAATGCGGTAAAAAATTTGACCGCATGAACTAAAATTTGTAGGAATATTTTTTATACTCCGATAACTTGGCGTATTTTTATTTTAGGCGAGTTTTAAAATTTGCATAGTGAGTTTTTTACATTTTTGACCTAAACACCCTCAAAAGCAGCCAAAATATGATCAAATTGTGTCACACTTTTACGTTTCAAAATATGGAAGCATTGTGTGTTATCTACACTCCACTGGTTTATTGTACGAGACAATTGAATTGAATTTTATAATTACTTAGGTATTTTGTTTATAAAATATTGCGGAGGCAGTAAGGTCCACCTACGACCTAGGGCCTACCTAATGTATCTACTTTCGAACAGCTCGTGAAAAATAATAATCGTGTTGTTCACGTTAGTTGGTAACGAGGGACGTTGAATGTTTCATTTTACCACACGTATATATTGTGCAGATTAAACAGCGATCGTTGCCCGTTCGGCGAACGTTCGGCCGAGCACCTACCTAATAGATAACTGAAGAACACGAATTCCAAGCAAGGGCCGTAAACGGTCCTGTTGAAGTTCATCTAGTCGATGAGAACCATAGCCGACGGCCGTAGCTGGGACATGGCCGAGCAATAAATCTACCTCCCATAATGCTCTGTGTAGCAGTCATGCACGTGATTATGCCATTATTAGCCCTGTCCCGAGGACTTCCCTCCCGCGCCCCAAACGGCTGAAGCAAGACCCATTTTGAATTATAACCGTCCTGATATTCAGCTCACGATCTCCCAGCTACGGGGATCCGGCCCCATTGTAAACCAATGTCTGCGCCCCTGCGACTTTTGCTCATCCGAAACGACGACTGTTATGGCGATGGAGGAGGGAAATTCTGAAATTCATTTTCACGAGCCGGTTCCGAATCCCTCTTTAACGATCCGTGCTCTCTCGGATGAAGCAGAATTGAGGGTACCTAGCTGGTCAAGAGGGAATCATTTTTACTTCCAGACTTACGAAGTAAATGGAAGTATTGTAATCGTCCTTAAATCGGAATTCGGATCGGAGCTTCAGAAAATACTTTTACTTGTACATTTTGACTCACAATCACTTCCTGAACCAGTGTCTGCGTGTGATTTGCTTTTTCATCCACCAAAGATTGGGAGGAGGGTCTATTTACTTCGTTGCCGACGTTTCTAAAATCTTCTTCGGGGCTCAAAAGTTCTTTTAATAAGGCAAGTACCTACTTCATTGCCACACCAGTCGGATAAAAATTATAAAAATAAAAAATCCTAACATTCCTGCCATTCATGCACTTGTCAGCATAATAGATTATTATAAACACTTGCTTATATGTATATAACAATATTATAAATTTTTGGATTATCTGACTGGTGTGGCAATGAACTACGTGCCTTCTTAGCCCCGAAGAAGATAAACATATACATCGAAATATCGGCAACGAAGTAAATAGTTGGAGAAAAATGCTAAAACATTCTTCGATCAATAAATTGACGAAAATTATATTTTATGGTTCATTGCCCTAAAACTGATCAATTCGAGTCTCGTAGGGATTCCTTGGGTGACGCAATCTCAACACCGATATTTGGGCTTCGGTATGACACGATTTTTTCTACTCAGGATTTTCCATTTACTCGACTATCCCAAAACACCCTCACTCCAGTTTAATGGTAACGTTAATAGAACCGAAATCTAGAGAAGTGCCGTCAAGTTTTGACGCAGGTATCATTTCACATGCCAATTTTTATAGGCCACATACCTACACGTGCCGCTGCCAGTATTCATGTGTACATGAACGCCATGTGAAGATAATCGAAATTATGAGTAATTCGAAAAACAATAATTCAATTTTTTTATAAGTAATTATGTCAATATTGGAAAACATTTTAATCTAGCTCATACTTCATTTAAAAGGTCTTAAATTAGGCGTGTAATGTGTGGCATTATAATGTTAATATTAAAAATGGCAAAAAATCCAGACGGCAATCACCTGCTAGCTAATTAATAATATAAATTATTTATAATGAGTTATTCATAACAATGACTCACCTGATATGCGAGCATCCTAGCTGTACATCCAAAAGCACGGCCACTGATACTCATAGCACCACTATTATTATGACCTCTAATCTGAGGGTCGTCTAGTCTTTTATACGGACCCCTTTCGCGGGCCCCCCGCCCCCGCTGACCTTTGTAGGGGGAGGCCCCGGGCCCCGTGGCCCCCGCAATGGACCGCCACTCGTGCTTTTCGTCTTCGGGAGGATTCACCCTCGGAAACTACCCCGGAAACGGCACTATACCATGAGCTAGCATTCGAACGGCCGCGTATTGATGCCGCAATTGGTAATTAAAAATTGGTGGATGGACCCTTTTACTTGAAACATCATTCCGATACCGCAGTATACACGAAGGGTCATCAGTGGAATAAAACATTGAGCTTTAACTTAATCTGAGCGAACGTTAATCCTAAAATGGAAATTTTCAGGTCAGTACATATCACAACTTCCCTCTCCAATTTCAGAAAAAATATTCTCCGGATTAAAGGGTGTATGCACAGTACTTAGATTAAATTGCTATAAAAGCATAAAAATATAATATATTAATCAACATTTTAATCCCACCGCCCATTTCGAACAACTAATAAGATTTGGGCAATTGCAATAAAATCTGATCAGTAATTTTCACTTTGTCAATCCGAAGCTAAAAACCGGATACTCAATTTTGTTACTTTTCGAATAAATCGTCTTTTGTCCAAGTTTCTTCTCAACGTCTCTCCCAACGCCCACAAAAATCACTGGCGCTGCGGGTGGCCCTCTGCCAGTTCCCCATAGGAATTCATCACTGGCTTTTATGAATGGGGGCTACTTTTATTTTCTCGCTTCGGGGTACGAATCCCAAATTTTTCGTCCAAACAACTGTTTTATTTTTTCCGTTTGCCTATAAATCGTTCAATAGGTGACAAAAACCTTTGATTGTTCATTAGGTATTGGAAAAATTATTTTTGACGCGTGCATATTGCTGTAAATGTTGCCCTATACAAAATACATAAATAAAGATTATATTAAATAAATAAAATAAAAATTATTTAATAAAGAATTGAATGATCAAAATTTACTACTATGAGACCCATTCACGGGACGGATGGCGAAACTTCCCAAATAGAATAGAAAAATTGCTTAAAAACTAACTGAAAATTTTATAATGCCACCAGTACTGAGCTAAAAGCGCCTATCATTCACGGTTGTCGGCGATAGCGTCGGTTACGCGTGAGCCAGCGATCGTGCCTCTGCATCAACGCCGATCTCAAATCTTTATGGCCATTGGGGCGGTAAAAGCCCTTCACAGAAACACGATCAGGAGGTGAAGGATCATCGATACTGATCGACTGTCGTTTTCTTGGGTTCTTTACATCAAGATCAACCCGCGGGGGTGTAAAATTGCCTGAAGTCAAATAGGATAACAGACGGGTAATAACGAACTGACCGTAATAACCAAAATATCTCAGACCCCCTCCCCCGTATCCAATGTTTTGACATCAATCTAATCCGCAAAGAATTTTTTTTATCTTTTAGAAATCAATCCTTGCGTTCTGTTAAATAGTATTCCCCTTATTTTGAAACGTAGGAAAAATTAGGTTTACACGTTTCAAGAGGTAAGGAAAAGCTCTGTTTCTCAAAGCAATTATTTATGTTTCTGAATAAAAGTGTACAAGAAATTTTTTTTCTGAAGCTCCGTTCCGATTCTCGATTTTAGGACGATGACAATACTTCCATTCACTTTGTAAATATGAAAGTAAAATTCAGTTATTTCAGTATTTTTCCGTATAAAAGCCCCTTCAATATCTGGAAAGAATTTTAAAATATAGGCCGCATAAGGCGAGCTCGTTTCGGCGGCACGTCATGACCCTCCTGATCCCTCATAGGGACCTCCCTTCTCTGGACACGAAGACTTGACTCTGGAGGTCCGTACTTAGGATCGGGAGAGTATTTAGCCAACAAAGAACAGAAACCTCAGTTGCAAAAATCGAGACCAACCCCGAAGTTCGTGCGAGACGAAGGCCCGAGGATAGAAGGACAAACGTCGCGTTGTAGTCAGCCGGCCATAATGATAGTGTAGGTACCCGGTCAGTACCCAGCCTCAGTTGTCGAATCACGCGTTGTCCACCAATGCCCAGGCATCAAATAGTCTCGGAACTTGGGCTGGCTAAGTTGGCTCCTTGCTCGGTACTTTCGACAATGGTGCAACAATTCCACATTCAACTCAATTCCGAAACAACTTGGCAATCGGTTGTTGCCTGTCTTTTGAAGATAAAAATTGTTGAACAACTCAACTGACAATTGACAATAGGAAATCAAACCTATTATTGGCTCAGGAGTTTTGTATTGCCTATAATTGCCGGGATTCGCTCAATCATCGAACAACGACTACTATCCCATTATATCCTTTATTGAACCCACTTCTCGAGTATTGCCACTCAGCCATCATCGAGAATCGGCCAGGCAATCCCAATAGTAGGCATTTTTTGTCTTTCGCTTCCCAGATCTCAGGTCCCAGATCCAACGTTCGTCTGGCCATCGCACTAATAAAAATTCGTCAAAAACCGAACATGATAAAGTGACTTTTTTATATTTTACCCATGCAAATTTTTGGGTTTGAAACATTTGTATTCTTGGACATGATCTGTTATGCCAACAAGCTCAGCTCTGTATAAAAAAAAAAACAAACATAATAAAACTGTACGAGAGGTAGCGCAATTGGTTTTCCTCCCTTCCTGAACAATTATGGGGAATGGATATGTTCCCTTTTGATAGATCACTCCTCATTTGATCTAATTGACTGGACTGGAGGCCGCGATTTATAGAAGGCAACCGCTTTGAAGTGGCAGACTAGCATTTTCGTTCTCAGAATGAACTAGATTTTCATAATCTACAGCCAAACCTTATTCTAAAATGAGTAGCGTTTGTTAAAGTTGGGCTGCTGTACTAGAAGAGATTTCAAGTACTGCAGCTTTATAGAAAGCTGGCTTCATGATATACCATTCGAGGGAACAAAAAATCGACTCAAGGAGCCCCCTTTGTTTGGAATGTTCGCTGAAAAATGAACCCCCTTTCAGCTCTTGCCGTTAACATTACCTACCTCCATTATATCATTATTATTCCGACATAGGTACCTGAGGAATGTCCGAGCCTGTCAGAGATCGCGGTTGACGAGGGAATTGACCGAGTGTCTAAGTTTGAAAGATGGGGAACGGGCGGGGCGAGGGCGGGGGCGGCATCGCTACAGGGAGGGAAGTTGTCGTGGTCGTGACCCTCCGCGCTCCGTCCGTCGGCGTTTCATAAGCGGCCGTCGTCCTACGGACAACACGATCTTACGATCTACTCGAGACTTAACTTATAAAATAGAATAGCTCGCAATCTTGATAATCTGGGTCGAATGATAGCGATAGGCCAAGCGATAGCGTGCAATGCTGACCCGATTATTCCTCTTTGAAAAATAAATATTAAGTGAACTTGCGACTTCGACAAGGGGCCATGCACATCATCCCCCGTTGAACGATAGGCACAAATCTCGATGGAGAGAAGGAATTTTCCTTTCTTTGACGTATGTTTTCCCTCCCCTATCGGAGATCCTGAAGAAGTCAAGGGGTTGTTACGACGTGAGGGGTTGTTGTCTAATAATCCGCAACACTCAAATTTAGATAAAATATTCAATTCTTTATTGCAAGCAGGTGGATACCAACCTCACTGACATAGGTATTGAATTCAGATAACATGTGGACCGTGACATATTTATCGATACCTGCCTGAAAGACCGCACTTCTATTCTCCACTGCCTGGGTTACCTATTTACGTACTTTGTCACAAATTGAAAGCGATTTTAAGATCACAACGTCGGTTCCTACTGTCGTTGAGATGAAATTTTCGAACACTTTTTATGATATAGGAGGAAGATATCCAGAAGGTGCCACTTATCAATTAATTTAAGGAAAGTTAACGATTCAGTTCATTTATCAATAGCCTTGAGAAATTAGGTATGATATTTCGGGTACCTACCTACCAGTAATAACACACATAGGAAGAATCACGTCTAAAGAATAGATAATGATGATAATCGGTTTGAATAAGCTTAAACCTAAAATTAGGTAAGTAATAATATAAATGTAAGTATGCATCCCTGCGCAGCGAGAGCTGTCATACACTGTTTATCACAATTATTCGCCAACCGAGCAATTACCGAATTAGAAAATACAGACAAGTAATATGTTTCAATTTCGATTAGCCCAAAAAGAAGTTGGAAATATAAAACAAGATACCAATCACAATCTGTAAACTACACCCAAACAGAAAGACAAAAATGCTCCAAACAGGAGCTCATTTCACTCAGAATAAATACCCACAATTTTTTAATAAATTTAGTTAAAACACGATAATGTACCTATATGGATCGGTTTTCGTAACTCGGTATACTTACCGGCTCTCAAGTATCTTTCATTAAACCCAATGAGATTCTTCAACCTTCAGCCTCACTTTCAGCAATCCAAGGACTTGTTTAGATGGCATCAAACATTCATGATTTGATGAACCAAACATTGATGTTGTGATGGCATGTACCTAACACTGATGTGCGATGACATCAAACATCGCCGTTGAGGTGATATAAACATCGAACATTGATGTTATAAGATGATGATTATATAATAATCAATATCGATGTTCTACCCCTGAGTGGCCGAATAAGTATTGACGTAGAAGATGAGAGCTTTTGATAACAAATCCTGAATTGGCTGGTGCGCTTCAATATTTAGTTAACTCTGTCCTCTATCCACCAAATACCCTCATAATAGCGAATTGGAGCTCTTGTTAACAATAACGCCTACTATCAAAAGCTATTCACGTTTTTGCAATTTCTTTCAAAAACAAAACAGCAAAAATAACATTAACATCAGTTTCGAAGCTCATTTTTCGATATAACAAGATCATTTCAATATGGAGGGCTTTCAATAAAACGTTAAGCAACCTCCAGCGAAAAAATTTTAAATTCTGCCACTACCTTTTACAGTTGGAGCCAAAATGGCTTTTTTGAGCCGACAATTTGTCGAATAAGAATAGAACTCGAATAAGAATAGACTCAGAGCACATTTGTTGCAGTTCCAAAAACGCGGAAAAATTAATCAGCTCCCGATTTTTTCTGGGATTGAAATAAACAACAAACTATTTATGAACAAAAATTAAGATTACTGAATTTTCCGAGTAAACAAACAAAATCCTCAAAGACCATTAAAAAAAAAAACTTCACCAGCAAAAGGGAGGTCGGGTTAACAATTTTATTACAGTAACGGGTTCGGAGTCCAGTGTTTTGGAATCGCCGATCAGTAAAATTCCAAATGGGCTAAAAAATTCCGTCGAATAACGGAATTCTCGATAATCTCTGAGGAATCGTGGAAATCCTTCAATAGGCGAGTAATATAAAAATTAAGATTAATTAATGATAATTATGAGTCAATGAGAATAATTTATTTATGCATCCAATCACTCATGGTTACAATGTGCATCCATTTACCTAATCATGTACAATACCAGTGTATTTAAAACTACTAGACACAATATTATCGACAGTAAAAAGATCGGATCTATTGGCACATAGAATTTTGTACATCCTAGACAACAGGTAACTTACAAAAGTAATAATTCTATACATGATATTCTAGATTAGGGAGGAACAGTCGGTAAATGTCCAAGAAGTCGTAATTTTACATGCGAACGGTTGTATGGAGGCGTATTCAAATTTGAAAAGTATCGAACCGCCGGGTGGCAAAATTTTGCACTGGTAACAGTCCTGGCTCCGCCCGGGGCATGTGGAATGCCACCATGGTGACAACAACTATCGACCTATGACAATTGATAATGGTGATTTGGACGAAGTGTCATTTTCCAGCAAAGTACCGCAATACATGATCAAAGCCCAACTCTGAGCCAAAGGTAGGTTTTGGCCAAATGTATGAATGCATGAACAAACTAGGCAGGTATTATCAACTTTTTAGTTTTCACTTTCCTAGCAGCGATCGCTCTAAAAATTCGAATTCGAGTTATTGTCATTTCCTCACGTTTCAGACCTTCCCGAGCACAGAAAAATGTATGAGGAGCGCCATTACAGCTTTAATTGAAGTTGTCCCGGGCATGCTCTGCCGCCTTCAAGGTGGGGCAGGGCTGGTCACTCTAGTCTCACCTAAAGGTAAAGTGATACCCTGCTCCTTATCACTCGTATTAATTTAGAAAGACGGGACCCAACGCGCCAAACCTCTGGTTGATGGGTCCAGAGTTCGTTGGACAAGCCCATCGGACTTAGCCAAGGATTTCAAGCAGTTGACGATTTTTCACCTCCGGGGATGCAATTCGAACTAAAGTCCATGACCTGTCCGTTTCCTCGTATGAGTCACTGGCCTTCGTCATCTCAGCAACCCTCAACTCCTATTTGTACATCTATCAGTAAGCAATATTCCAGCCAAATGGGTTGTCTGTTCAATGAAAATAAAATTTTTATTTTCAAATACATATATTTGCGATATACTAATCATTGCGTTTGCCATATTACAGCCCTCCATTCCCAACGGGTTTCAAATTACATTCACTGCAATGTTTATGTAGGCAAACCTCTGTCGGAATTTTGATTACGCACCGTACCTACTTCAAGGATATGGCATTTTCAAAGTTTTCAACACAACCTTCACTAGCCATAAAAAGGAAAAAGCAGGCGATGGGCCTTGACCATGTACGAAAAAATGACGATCACTGATACCTACTAGAAACTAAATGGTTGTAACGTGAAAATGTTTTAGAGATTTCTCGAATAAATCTCAAATTACGCCAATCTTCGATCACAAGTTGGTGATTCGTTTTCTCCCTCACGGTTGGTTCACATCGGAATTCCAAAATGCCAGGGATACGAATCCATGGCTTCGTACTCGATCACCGCTCGGGTCAGATTGCTACACTAAGGCGCAGGAAGTCGTGGCGGATTTGGAACTTACACAATACAATATAAAAAGGAAGATGCGTTTGGACCGATAGGATTGAATGTCCGTTACAAAGCCAGAAGGAAAGAAACATCTTTGGACTATATTTCCGTTTCAGTTCGAAACGTCGCCTTTTTTGTAGACCCGACAGGCTCGTCACAACTGGAATTGCTAGAGCCGGATCGGGATCTGGAGGAATGGACGAGAGCGTCGGACGTTTTACTCTTGTATAAGACCGGCGTGAACGGGTCGACGACGTTGTCCAATAAAATGTTGTTGGAGCCGATCTGCATACGAACTGAACAGTGGCGAGGGCCGGATACGCGGTGATGAGAAGCGTCGACGCCATCTTTCGACGGCGCGTGCGCAGGCTTATCGAACGATATCAGATCAGCTGTTTCATCCTCGTGTTTCGAAGATGTCGAGTTTGCGCCGGCCGGGGACACCGTCGATTGCGTTTTGCTTTGCCAACTTAAAGAACTACTGTCACTGGTCGCACTGTTTATGGACGAATTTTCGACGGAGTCTATGTTAACGAGAATCCCTTCAGCTACGCTTTGGTTGGAAGGAGGTTTCTTTATTTTAAACAGAGAAGAAGATTCGGGCTCTGGCTCCCACGAGCCTTGGAAACTTATCGATTTGGGTTTCTCGACGGTCGGATTCATTTCAATGGAAATTTCAACGTGATTCGGTTTCTCCTTTTCCTTGTCATTCAACCTATTGCGAACAGCCATAATGCTCGTACCTAATTTACCGTAGTTTCTCGCTGTATTTGGCGCGGGCGGTGGATGCTTCTCAGCGGGAAACGGATCCATGTAGGTTTGAGTGCCTTTGGTTGATTTCTGCCGGGAACAGCAGCAGGTATCACAGTGTTTACTCAGTGCTCTCTCCTTTTCTCGTTCTTCGAGAATTTTCGCCATTATCGCAGCTGACACGATGTCTACGGGCTGATTGGATTTTTCTTCAGTGTTCGGGTCTTTTTCTGGAAAAGAAACACGAAGCAACTGTGAGTTGTAAATAGGAAAGGGCCTATTGACCTAAACGCAATTGTGAATATCCAGATTCGCCTACCGACTGTTCCTTTGTTGATCGAATAAACCATCGCGGTGGGCGGGTACGTTGGAATAGGAACTTTGATGGTTTTCATTTCTGGTTTTGGATGCACGTTTCCGTTTCCATCGGACTGTCTTCTTTTGCTTGAAACGTACATCCTCACTTTTTGCTGCATGTCGCTCGGAAGCTGTGAACAAGAATGAGTTGAAGTCAGAAAAACAAAAAAGACATAACCTTCAGTCTTGAGGTAGGAACATAATTGATTCTGCCGACAACTTACCGAGTCGTACTTTTGTGGGACAAAATTCGATGGCTTGCATTGGAGAAGTTGAATGGCCAAGTTGACGTCATTACGGTACCTTTCCTGTAAATTATAGTAAAACAAAAACTATAATTCAAAAGTAAAAATCCACAACGTTAAACAGAAATGAATAGAATCCACTGATCGCAAAAAAGTTGATGTTTTGTGTGGACACTCTGGTCCTCTCCCTGGACATGATGTCCGGTAAAACATGATCCCGTTATTGCTAAAATATTTTTTGAGCCAAATAGGCTATCTCAAGACGAGCATCAAAAAAGTAATTCTCAGATGGTCGGGCTAGCTACTTACATTTTCTTCCTGAAGCCTTGTGACGGAGAATTTCTCATCAACGAGCCTTCTTGTTAGATTGGCCACTTCAGCTGTCAGTGCGTTCTTTTCCATTTCACATTTGTCGACTATTCGCAGCAATTTGTCTTCCAGATTTTGGTTAACTTTTTGAACCCGTTTGTGCGCTTCGTAAAGCCTGTAAATCAGCCAAGGGTTAGATTAATAATAAACCAAGTGAACAACCAGCAATACACCATATCTGCTCCAATGAAACGCCAACCATCAATTCGATATAATTTCTGTACATCGACCTACATGGCAGTTTCATAGTTAAGGCTTCACCTTGAATATTTATCCTGCCAAGTTAACAATTCTTCGGATATGGCAGCCATTTCTCCGTTCGGAAATTTGTCGGCCTCTTTCAAGAAATTCGTTTCCATACTGAGGATGTGGTTTTCTTTTTCCAGCAGCTGTTGCTTCAAATTTTCTATCTCGACGTGCAAATGCAGGCCGGCTTGGTCACTGTAGTCGCATCGGCATCCACAGCTCTGCACGTAGAAAGTATGACAAGGTTCGTAAATGGAATCGATTTAAAGCTCATATCCGTTTTTAACTGTAAAAATGACGAATGGAGCTGGAGATCTTTGAGCCAGTGATGCTTGACCCACACCCACTATGTTTACAGGATATTGAGAAACATGAAGAGATCACTATTGATTCCTACCAAAGAGCGACACCAAATGAGCCAGCACTTCAAAAAATCTAAGAGCAGCCTGTCCCCATAAGGAGGGCAGTCAGGTCAAACTTCCAGAATTTCCCAGCAGTGAGCTAGGATGATCAATTAGGTATTTTATAACTATGAACGCAACGCCAATCATTTTCATGGATTAGGCCAGCAGGACATACTTACATGGCAATTGGGTTTCTTCCCGGACATCATGGCAATCTTCCAAACGAACAAATAAACCAAAACGTACGACGAGGAAACTTGTGCGATCCAGTTCGCCCGATTAGTTAAATGGTACGCCAAGGCGCCGTCTGTAGGTCCAGATCGATCAAAAATTGAAACAAACAACGCAGGACGTTAACGTGGTAAGTGAAGGACGCGCCTATGAATTCGCAGCACGATTCATCTTGGATTGCACAGTCTGCAGCTGCTGCAGAGTTGTACAATGACGAGGTTGGCTATCATTCCAATTAGATCTCGAGGAAGTGAAAACTGCTAGTATCAGTACCCAACACTAACGGGATCCTCTAAGCACACTAGCGCACTAAAGCACACCATTGAACTTTCCGAATGATATTTGGCAAGGGGCGAACAATTTTGTAATCGTGTTTCAGAACGCGGAGGCCTAATGAATGAAATCAACTGTTTCTAAAACGAACAGCCTTCACGGTCGATCGTACTCCTGTCGTCGAAATTGACAGCATCACTTTCTCGTAAAATTGATCTAAATAGCTTACGTCTACGCTAACCTTGCGATAAGAGAACCCAGAAATGATAAAGAATTGAAGATGGATCTTGTTGTTGTTGTTTGATCTGTATTCTGTCATTTCTGTACAAAAATGCCAACAAAACAATTGGCTGAAGTAAAAATGACGCGATTTTTTCAAATTTTCTAGACAATTGCTCAATTTATTGTTCATGTGCTCAATCGGTTCAATATCAATTTGAATATTCGAACATTTCACAATGAAAAAAGAAGATCAAGAAGGCAAAACAAGGTTCCAACGTTTGAAGCATGCACATTCATGCAAGCTTATTTGCACTGCCTGGTGATGGTGACTGTACATTGCCCTACAGCGGTCAGTGGTTGGTGTGTTCCTCGTTCCACCATCATCTACGATTCTACATTCATCTACACCGCGTATTCATTCTACAAGTGGTGCGTTCCATACTTCATCGGTACGGATGAATCGTCAACCCAATGGAAGTGGTCGTCGAAAAAATTGAAACCGGATCGGAGTTTTGTGAGTAGTTCTGCTACTTTAGCCTTTACAGGCGCTTACACAGAGTAGGTAATGTAAAGTAGTTTTTAATGTTTCAAGTGTAGCGTTGAAATTTAAACCAGTAAGTCCAAAATCTAACATAATTTCTGCATATTTCTGGAATATTGATTTTTGAAAAATTTAGTGCCTAATCTCTAATTTGAGATTTGAAAATTGGCCGCGATTTGTACTCAAGGAACCCCATCTATGCCTTCAGCAACATGCCTAGTTGCTCGATAGAGAACCCGAGAATCGATTTCCACAAAAGCACTTGGCCGCTATAAAACCATCATGTACGTCTCCCATTTTCAACTTTTTTCCGTGTTCTTTTACTTTAATGTTCAGCAAATCAAGACGTACGATTCTGTTGGACCAGCATTCTGATAACATATGTACCCCCATAGGTACCTACTTTGGATAATGACGTTGGATAATGATTGGTAATGATTTCAATTTTTCATCAGTTTACTACGACAATTCAACAGCAACAAGGTGCTCACAAAAGTTGCAATAAATCCTGAAAATGTACAGCTATAGACTAGACTCTGGTTTCATTCTTTTAAGAATTCTACCGGTTTAGTGAATTATAATCATAGGTATAATTATAACCATCACAAAATCATCTTAGCCATCGCAATGTATCACATAACAGACTCAATTTGAATAAAGACGATATTGACTCACGGTGTGCAGACTAATCAGACTAGAAAAAACTCTGAGGGCATTGCATTCTAACTAGGTATACGAACATCTACTACAATGATTAGATACGAACAATATAATATGTAATTAGTTAAACTTCGACCCTAGACATTATTTTGAGCAACGTGACAGTCAGGCACATTAAAAAATAATTTTTTGGCAGTTGGCCACTAGAAGAAGAAGAGAAAGGATAGAAAAAGTCTGTAGGCAATCTGATCTTAACGATCGGCGCTTTGGCAAATTTGTTGACAGCCTGTTGAGACACGTCTAAAAAGCTCACGGAAGAGACAATTTTCAACCGGCAGCCGTGAACTTTGCAGACGACGTTACTTGTAGACAAAGATGCGTGAAATCCGACAATCTTCATTTGAGGACTTGAAAACGGGCCAAAATAGGAATACAAGACTTTGTACTGGACTCCAGCTACTTGAGTTGGACAAGGTGCTTGAATCGGTTGTTCCGACACTGGAGATCGGTCGAAAAAAATCGGCACCCACTCTGCCGGCACGTCGGGGGCTGGATCACCGAAAGACGACACGAACGTTTGAAGTTGTCTCGGATCTGATTGATTTAGCTTCATTCCACCGAATATCATCTTCCAAACCTGCCAAACACACGCATACCTATATCGTTAGAATGGAATGTGCCCCAAAACACAACTATGGGCAACTTGAGTGAACATAACCTCAAAGGAGAAGGTTTTTACCTTAACAGGCTTGTTTTCTTCTGATAAATCTTCAACATAATTGACGTTAGATCATTTTCACTTCATGTTTTGAAGAACTGTCTTCTTTTGAGGTTACGTTCACAGCGACTTGAGAATCCCAAGCATGGATTTGATACGCTGCGAGACTGACCTGATCCTTGATCGAATTGCAACCCTCTTGACTTAGAAGAGCATCCCTGGAAACGTTCAGGTTGCATTGCGTCCTCATGTTTTCCTTAAAAAGGACATTGGTCATCCCGGAGCAAGTGCCGGTCTTATCTGCAACAGGTATGCTGAACCAGTCTCTTGAAGAGTGACTCATGTTGACAGATTCCCTTCTCCCAGGATCTGAAGATCTGTCGATGAGGTTTCCACTGATGAGAGGAAATCCTCGGAGGTAACCAGGCATCCCACTCCTTTGAAAACTGTTGCTGTCGTTTTTGGCCCAACGAAACGTAACGAGAAACTCTTGGTTGAAATTTCTTCCCAATCCAACCGAGTCCAATCCAATTCGACATTCAGCTTCGACAATGCCGTTTGATGAATTGTGATAAATTACGTAGGTAACGCTTGTCATGACATTTATGCACGAATCGGACTCCTGATCGTAACTTGGAGCGTTCATTTGATTGATTTCCGAGCATTCCGAGTCATTGCCGTAACATACAACCTTTTTCAGATCGACGAATGCATCATCTGGACTTTCCTAGAACCAATTTTTAAATTGAGTGAAAACCAGGCGTTAAGATATTTTATCGCAGATTGAATAAATTTATTTCCACTTCAATACAAACCTCAATTTTAGTTTGGTTGACCAATAACGGAGAAGAGACCAGCGCTACGTTTTCACAGAACAGTTGAGCGTTGAGGTTCGATTGTGAATAATTTGAACAACGCTCCTTAGATACGGACAAATGCAAGCACTGGCTTTGAAATTCCTCAAGATAGCGAACAGTCTTGCTGCTTCTACAGAACGTTGTACCAGAGGAAAGAGGAATTGCTAAAACAAATATAAACAAGAAGGATATTCTTGTTAGAGTAGGCGGAGTCACTTGAAAGGCAGTCAGTGGACTTCTGAAAAATTCCAGGCATTGTCTTCTCGACCAGTAACTAAAGTTGTCCCGGGCGTGACCAGCCCCCCGTGGAGGAGAGGGTCGGAACTAGGCAGTACATGTTCCTCCAGTCTCAAACAACTTAAGTGCTGCGACGCACGGCTACTTAATGCCTTGAGTTATAGCCAGACAGGGTCCATTTCCACATTTTTTTTATATCAGGCAGCCACAAATGGCGATGCTCCAATTTTTGTGCAGGAGAGCAGGAACCCTTCGGAAAAAGATAAACATACCTAGCGTCGACAATGTGTTGGTCAAGTTATTGTAGACCCAGATGGCATCTCCTGATCGGTACATTTTGGTTGAGTCCATTTTCTCATTTTGGCCTAAATATTGTTGTGGCCATTGGAACTGCTGTTTTCGTTTCATTGCACGATTGAATGAAGAAGTTGTACGTATAATCTATAAAACGAGGGAACTATGAGGAAGATGAATAGTAGACCAGCTCAATGGGCGTTACCGAAAGAGTCCCATCAGGTAATTTCACACTTGAAGCCACTGAACCTCTTGGATGACCATTTAACGCCAGTTTGCTGGAGGTGGAATTACAGTGCAAGGAGCCATGGCTCGAGAAAGGCTATCACACACCACCTCAACCAATCATATTCCACAGCAACTACTCTCTACACACTTGTATAAACTCACCTTTTGGTTGGAGAAAAACATGCGCTCCGGAAAATTGTCTCGGGAAATGCAGAAAATACCACTTTCTTCTTGGATGACTTTGTAGCGTGTATTGTTGGAGTAGATAAATTGCTGTTTATAGCAAAGCCCAGAATGGCCAACCGTTGTTTCGGGAATGCAACCAGAGAACGCTTTCCTATCCGATTCGCTGCAATCATCGTCACAGCAGCAATTGATATCGCAGAATCCGTACTGAAACAGAAAAGTTCAAATGAATAGGTACTTGATCAGCACACGTCCCATTGAGTTTTGCAACCTAGCATTCGCCTACCTGCTGAATTTTCACAAGAATACTTCGAATAGGCAACAACTTGGAGGTTCGTTTAGTGATTCAGTCCCGGGCGCAAATGAATCGTGTAAAAATGCCATAAATTCGTAGAGGACTCACTTTGACGTCACATGAGCACGGATCTTCATTTTGGAGTTTCCTCTCAGAACGCGATGGAGGTGGGATAGTAGCCTCAGTTGTTGAGGCTGTGGGGCTAGCGGTCACAACAGTTTTGGTGGATGCAGACTGAGTTACAGTGGTTTCGGGGTTGGACAATGTTGAACTCGCCAAATAAGCATCACTGCTGTCCATGATGAGAACGGAGTCGGTAACATTATTTCCTTCTGTCACGTTTGTATCATTGGCCGATGTGACATTGAAACATTCGTCAGGCCCACAGTAGGAATCGGTGGGTGATACCAATTTCGAGTCCTGGTCGGCCCCAGCACCAGATTCTGATGATGCAGTCAAAGCTAGCCCGACGACAAGGAGAGCTACCCATCTTGGATCCGGCATGTTAGCGAAAACCTCAATACGTTTCAACCCCATATTTCTGGAAATTTTTCTGTATCATGTGCAATTCAAGTTCGACAGTGCCAGTAGGTTCGGTGCACAATCTAAAACGTTCTGTCCCATTGAAAATTATATCGGGATTGCGCAGCTGCGGACCACCTCCGACAAAGTACTCTGAAAATTTGTCGTACAGCCGGCCTGGAATTCATACAATTATACATTAGGCACATCATCGAAGAACTAGGTACAACAAGGCTTAGCATAACTATTGGGTGGCGTCCTCCACAATTATGGGTAGGTCGCAGGCACTTCATAAGTGAATTTTGTGACCACGTTAATTTTTGGAGGGGTTGGTCGAGAAAAATTCAACACAGCGATGATCGACATTCACGCTTGCGACTCACCCACTGGTTTCCACGTGGGGCAAACAATTCTATGTGACCCAGGTGTTGTAGGCATAAAAGAGTAACCGTATCCACAAATCTCGCTTCGTCCAAATTCGTCGTAGTGGTAGACTTGGATGAATATCTTGGGCCAACCTTAGCACACAAAACAATTACATAGGTACATTATTTCTGGAAATAATGTACCAAAATTATATGGGAAGGAGAAAAAACATATTATTAGCAAGACAATGTCATAAAGCCATCCAATATGGCCAGCCCATGCGATGGTTGTTTAAAAACGTCGCTAACGCTAAAGTCGGGGTTTTTTAGAAATTCAATAGGCTGTTCGACTGTGAAAGGGTGTAGGTTTATCTTTGGAGTCAATGAAGATAAATGCAGCTTGAGCATAACTTTTCGGGTTTCCCTGGACTGGTACCTGGTATGCCTTTGGTAGCAAAATGCACGTCTATTGGATGAGCCCAGTAAGAAACATCGTCATAGCCTGGTGTGTCAACTTGTGTTTGTCCATCCTTCAGTCCAGATATAAGCTGCCATCCAGCACCTATGGAACCAGAAACATTCGAAAGAACTGGGAGAAACATCAAGAGAAAATTAATACTTTATAAAGAATGAAGATGCGTTGTTAAAAAATCTAGATTTGGGGCACCACACCTGTTTTTGTAGTCAAAGATCGTGGGTTATGCATACTTACTTACCTAATAGACATAAAAAAGGTCGGCCAAATTTGGAAAAATGAATGGATTTTAATAAATTTTGTTGCTCACCAGTATGGATGCCCCACTTGCAAAAAAGGCTCTTCTTCCTGAAGTTTTTTCCACCAACTATTTGGCCAATAATGAAGAGTTCAGCCATCTACCTTATTATTTCGACAAGCAAAATTTCTGATCAATCTCATGTTTCAAAATGTATTGACAGACACATGAGTATCACTTTACAAAAACTGAAGGAACTGAAACTCAATTAAATTTGTGGAAATCAGAAAATTACGCTAATTTGTCATGGAAATACAAAACAATAAATTAGCTGAGACTCGACTGTGTTGTTCATTTACGGTTGGTCGGTTGCTAAGCAACGGTCCGTGACAACGCGTAAACAGCATGGCGCTGCTGCTCCTGCCTGCAGCCGCAGCAGTTGCTATTCGCTAGTGTCGCATACTCTTTTTTTTCAGCCGTCATTTCAAATTTTTGAGGGCGCAAATTGTATGTCGTGCGTCCATGTCCGTGTGGAGATGTGGTGTGGGCTCGTTTGGTAAGCATGGAATGTTGGGAAGAAAAGAAATTCTTATGAATTTGATGCTGAATACTCCGCCAGCGCAAAGTACAATTTGAACGTTACAGAATTCCTCTTCCTTTGTCTCATAACGCGAACTCTCGTGACGTTGTGTGGTTTGTGAGCGCTGTGCGCATGTTGTGGGCGTGGAACCTTGACAGGAGCAGTGACAGCGAATTTTGGTGATAACAGATTAGTGATAAGGAGCACAGGAAGGTGCATTGGCACTGGCGCAGTCCGGCAGTCGTTTGTTGGTTCGTTCCACAAATCATGAAAATCTACCCACTCGATAAAGAGAAAACGTCATTCTTTCCGAACTGAAGAATTGAATAATGGAACACTTGAGTCGTGAGCGTTTTTCTCCGTCATGATCAGGTAGGTAGTTTTTGCATGTCTATTTTGTCGATTACCAGGTCAATTGTCGGTTACCTGGTCAAGTTCTGTGAATCACCATCATGCAATTCGCCGATAAGTTGGTAATTCGCTGTAGCTTGGCGCAGGAGTAATTATTTGGTAATTAATTATGAACTGATGTTCTTGAAGTAAGTGAGGGAAACTGTTCAAAGCCTGCCTTACTCAAGGAACCGAGAATCGATGCACCTCAGAACAGATTCTCGACTGTTAAGTGCAATCAGGGACTTGGGCATTTCGTTTTGGGTGTGTAGGGCGGGGGGGGGGGCGCAAGTACATATTTCATGTACAAGTCAAGTGTATTTCATGTACTAATCAATCTTATGTCATGTTTCTAATTCCAGCTGATGTCAGTCATGGGCAGTCGGTTTTAGTTGAGGGAGAACCGAAAGATAATCGTTTAGCCACTTGGTGCTTAATACCTCAAAATGTACGAGCATAAGGGCAGGTATGGCCCTCTGGTCGGATCCATCGACGAGGGAACCAGCAGTGTCAGGTTTTTGGTTAGTAATCAAGTCAAAGATTTACGTGAAATTTACTTTCCTTGTTAGTTGACTGAACTCGAAGTTGAGCTCGGTGAGTGTTTTCCCAAGCTCTGTCAACATCGGAGGGTATGGTGCCTATTTCAGGAATCGGATCAAAGTGCTGTGAATCAGCAATATTCGTCTCCTCATTCGAATCAGCAATATTCGTCTCCTCATATTCGGCTCCTCATTGACGTTCCTCGTTTGCTGTTGATCTCATTCTTTCAGGTGTTCGCAGCCAAGAACGCAGAAGTTCTCACTTACCATCAGAAAGAAATCACCCAAATCACTCCCCACGAAGGATGGGTGGAGCAGGATCCGATGGAAATCTTAGAATACACAAAGGAATGTATCAACCAAACTTATGAGAATCTGAGGAGGCTTGAGATCGACCCTGGAGACATTGTAACCACAGGAATAACAAACCAGAGGGAGACGACTGTTGTGTGGAGTCGCACCACAGGAAAACCACTTTACAATGCAATCGGTCAGTCTTCATTTATCTCTCTTTCAGGATCGCTTTCTCCTCTTGATGTTTCGGTTTCGCATTAAAGTAAATCGGTTCTCAGTTTGGCTGGACGTTCGCACTGCCGAGACAGTCACACAACTTCTGAAGTCGGTACGTGGCGCGAAAACGAATATGCTGAAACACCGCTGTGGTCTACCCCTTAGTACGTATTTTAGTGCCACTAAAATGAAATGGCTCCTTGACAACGTTCCAGCTGTGAAGAAAGCGGTCGATGAAAAAGACTGCTGTTTCGGAACTATCGACTCCTGGTTGATTTGGGTAGGGATTTTTACTGTAGATTAAAACGATTATTGAGATGGTGGAATGCAGTCATCTGAATAATTGGAGATGGTGCTATTTATCTATAGTATTATCTCCACTCCTAGGCCTAATTATCTATTCTCCAAATATTCCAGAACTTGACCGGTGGAGTAGATGGTGGGAAGCACATAACTGATGTTACCAACGCCTCTCGAACAATGCTTATGAACATAAAAACACTCAAATGGGATCCTAAGCTACTGGAGTATGTTGATTTGGTTCATCATTAATAACAATTTTAGAACTTGATTGCTGTCAGAGCCTGTCCTCCAAGTATAAGCATCTAGACAAAATTGGAACATGACTTTCTTCTCGTTCATGATTTCAGATTTTTCGGGTTACCCGACCACATACTTCCAGTTATTAAAAGTAGCTCTGAGATTTACGGACTGTTGGCTGACACAAGGTTGAAAGGAGTGCCAATATCAGGCGTAAGTATCGCACTTGAATATCAATGTATGGCAGCGCAAAAGGTTTATGTAGGGTACTGAAAGCATTGGATTGGTAAAAATCGTGTCCCCTCATGATTACTAATTACGATTACTAATTTTTAAATAAAGTGCCTCGGAGACCAGCAGGCCGCCCTGGTCGGTCAAACGTGCTTTCAGCAGGGCCAAGCCAAAAACACGTATGGAACAGGCTGCTTCTTGCTGTATAACACCGGAAAGTCGGTAAGTTTACATTGAAAATAATATATTTTTAAAGTTGTTTGGCGTTCCAATTACTTCCTTACTCCGTGGCGTGGAACATAAACCGTCACAGGGGCGGCTTAGGTTTTCCTCGGTTCGTCTACTCAAGACTGATTTATTCTCTGCTCCACTGATGTCCGCCTTAAAATTCGAGAAAATAAATAGCCGTTCCTGGTAACTCTTTTCTAGCTCGTATTCTCCACGCACGGCCTTTTGACAACTATAGCCTACAAGATGGGAGCTGATGAACCTGCCATTTACGCTTTGGAGGGTTCGATCGCCGTAGCTGGAGTCGCTATGCGCTGGCTAAGGGATAACCTTAAGCTGCTGAATAACGTGCAGGATTCACGCTTTATTGCCGAAAATGCAAGCGAAGTTGGCGAAGTGGTCTTTGTGCCAGCATTTTCCGGACTGTACGCCCCATACTGGCGGCAGGACGCTCGAAGGTCGGTTGTGATTTTTACATGAAAATTTTAGGGGGCAATAGAATATTTTCTTGGGCGATTACAATAGTTTTTCATTGAACAATAAACCTAAATGATTGCAGTGTCATTTGTGGAATTACCGAGGAGACATCAAAAGCCAACATAATTCGCGCCGCTTTAGAAGCCGTTTGCTTCCAAACGAGGGACATCCTCGAAGCGATGAACAAAGACTGTGGCATACCCTTGAAAACTCTCCTGGTCGACGGAGGGATGTGCGCCAATGATTTTCTCATGCAACAACAGGCAGATTTGGTCGGGATACCAGTTGGTGGGTTCTTTTAATGGTTTAAACTGTTTGTACACCTGTTTGTTCTTTTCACTATCAGCAGATAAATCAATGTTCTTCAGTCATGTTTCTATTTTTCAGTTCGACCGTCTATGCTAGAAACGACAGCTTTGGGAGCAGCAATGGCTGCAGGCAGAGCAAAAGGAATTGAAGTTTGGGGAGTGTCCGAGAACCATGCCGTCCCCGTTGACACGTTCCTGCCCGTTTTGAAGGAAGATGGTGAGTATTTTCAGTGATTCGGATTAATTCCTTTCTATGTGTAGGTGCAGGGCTCGGAAACTTCAAGGATTGATTTGGGCCTGTTCCAGGAGCGTGAGTGTAGGCATGTGGCAAATTGTTGCTGATTTGTAATCCTCCGAGTATTTCTGAATGTTTTGTACCTTTTGCTCCTCTATATTTGTTGGCATAGTTAAAATTGTAATAAGGCTCTGCCTGTTTTATGAGACCATAAAGATAATTATAGTATTTGTATCATCAATGGTGTGTCAACAGCTCATAAACTTTGTTTAATTTTGTCGTAGAACGTGATTACAAGTACTCTCGATGGAAAATGGCAATAGAAAGAAGTCTCGGCTGGAGTGCGAACGATGAGAAAAAAGCACTTGAGGAAACAAGTAAGTGTTCCATTGTTGAGGTTGGAGAATCAAAATTTTGCAATGAACAAAAACCTTTCTTAGGGTGGGATTCAATTTATTTGTCAAATAACCATTATTCTCTGAATAAGTAGTTTCTTGGAAATGCAGACTATGAATTTCCTAGTCAACGTACCCAATGAAAATCTTATTTGGGGACTAATGGGTATTTGATGTATAAACTGAATTGATGAACCCACCCAAAATCACTTAGCTTTTATTACTAAAGTGAACATTTATGATGGGATGAAAATTGGTTTTTGTTGATTCATCCCCTAATGAGCAATGGGGTGACCAGATTAGGGATAACCTTCATAAAATTAAAGCTCCAGAGCGGCTTTGGGATTTTTTCTGCTATTTTTCCTTGTGGCACAAATTTCTTAGTATGCATGGAGATTGTTTCTGTGCTATTTCTGCGTGTACTCTAGTTAGGACGTGAAAACATGACCGCAAAACATCTTGTTCGTGTGCCAGTTTTGCTTACTCCCGTGACGTCACATGTGTTTCTATGATGCAACAGAGAGGAGATGGTCAAACAGTATGGCCTCGTTAACTCGTACAGAGTTTATTATGTTGTTTTCCTCAAACTTGAGATGCGCCGTCTTGGTATTGCTGACAGTCCGTAGGCACAACTGCAGAAGATCAGGCACCTAGTTCAAAAATTGCTTGGTTGAAATTTAGGTGGTTATTCTCATGATTAAATGAAGTGGTTGACCCTTTAGGATGGAACAATACGTTCGGATCAAATATCTGCAATAACGGTGAGTACCTTAGTGTCTGTTTGGCATTGAGCCTGTGTTATCAAAGAGTCAGCTCAGATTAGAACTTTCATCAGAAATTCTCTCGGATTTCCCATAAGAGATAAAACTAATGTAGAAATTATCATTAAAATCTAACACACTAAAATGCATACTTATCATGATTGCTGTAATAGTGCCCTGTTGCCTCTGTTTGTTGGTGAGGTATGATGCTTCACCTGCATCAACTAACCTTCCCTTTAATCCGGCAAATCTCTGTCCACTGTTTTGTTCGCTCCATGTGTTCTCTGTTGATACAATATTGTCTGAAATTAAGGACATTGCCAAACATTTATGTTAACGCGTGATTTTGGAACTGCTGCATCAATTTGGCTGTACATTTTTTACTGAGTTAATACAATGTGATTATTCAGCGCCTGATTCATTTCATCGCACAAAGAAAATGCCACAAGCTTGCTCCAAAATATTCTTTGAATACGCTCTCAAAACCCATGAGCCAGTCGAATATCCGTGTGTGCCTGGATAACATTTATTGTAATAAATCTGGAATTCGAAAAAGGTCTTTGTGGAGTAAGAAGCATGAATTGGGGAGGTTCAGATTTTTTTCTGTATTTTACCTCGTCGGTTGCCATTGACTAATATTGGGGGTATCCCAACCATCCCGTGCCAAGCTGCCAAGAGCATTGGAAAAGAAATTCCTGTTGATGTGCTTGTTAACCTAATTCCTAGTAATTGTGTTGTGCATTTTAACTTTTGAAATTATAATGAAAAAGATACAGTACAATAATACCAACATTTTCTACACTATATTTTGGTTCTTCGGGCCGAATTATAGATTATAATGCCCATTCACTATCCGATGACCGGTCGTCAGGTTGAAAAAATGCAGAAAAACGCTGTTGCTCAAGCGTTGTTTTGAGACTGTCAAATTAGGTTAAAAAGTTTGGAGTTAGGTTAAGAAGTTTGGTTCCCATCCTTGGAGGTTAGCTGAACATTTTAGGAGCTGAAATAGGAAAAGCACAACCATCAACGTATACTTTTGACCGAACTTGAAAACTAACAATTCAAACAGCTAACAATTCAAAAGCAGACAATATTTTCAAATTATTGAACAATGATCTTGTTACTTACGCCCAATTTGTGACGTCATCTGAGTAATGTAAAAATGTTGCGTGAAAAAAAGTTAGTTACTGAAAGGTAAAGAAGTATGATTATGAATCGTAGTAGAACAATAATCGAGTAAATTAATCGTTCATATTGTTCACCAATTGGCTGATGCCTTAACCCCTTGATGCCCAAAAAACTTGTTAATCGGCCGACCTATTAAATTTTTCCATAATTTTCAGAGGAATACATTCAAGAAACCATCTCCAGGTCTCTCCCAGGACTAATATACGTGGTTGGTACGTGCATCCTCCTAATAATGGCCGATCTCAACTCTTGAAGACTAGTATTGTTTTTGACAATACAGCATATTTTGTACCTATGGTTTTATTATTGTATTGTGGGATTTATTTGTTTTACGCCCGCATCGTTGTTGGTCCCGGTTGATTGTTGTAAAGTGTTGGAGGTGGGTTAATTTACTTCAACTGTTATGCATTCATACCTCTAAAGGTGAATAAAAATTATTTCCTAAAGCTATGTTACCTAATTTTTTCTGCCGACTCAGATTCACTCTTAACAATAACGTCAGACCATCCAGCTGGGTGCCTAAGGTACGGCCACAAATAAAGCTGTTAAGATGCAAAGGATGGTTTAACATTCCCCCAGTATGAAAGTGTGGGTTTAGTTCTCCAACTCCTTAATTTCCAGAACCCTCGGGCATTGGCGTTGGAAATCATTACGGCTAAATTTCTTATTATTTCAGTTCCTTTCTTTGTCTGTCATGAAAGAAAATTGCTGGCGTTCGTTTTCTGCAGAACGTTAGGCCACTTTCGGAGTGGTAGTGGTAGGGCACGTTGGCAGCATTGCTACGGCCCGCGGTTTGCATTTGGTCCGCCTTCGTGGCAGAGCGCTGGTGTCTGGCTATCTACGTGACCGACAGGAAATCAAACTCAAGTGGTACCACTCTCTAGCCCTGAATGTGGCTCTCCGTTTAGTACGGCAGCAGACCACCGCTTTGTTATTGTGACCAACAGTCAACACCCAGCTCAGAGCTCAAACTCGGGAGTGAAACTCGAACTGAATTAGTTTGTCCTGAAACAGAAATTCTGACTGATTAGAATGTACTGAAAATCAATCTCAAACTGAAACTCCAAGTCAAACTCAATCTGAAACTGTATTTCAAACAGTAGGTAATTCACGCTGAAAATCCTACACCTCAAACCGATACTACTCAACCTGAAACAGAAACTGATGAGTATGTACTGAAACTGTATTTCAAACTGCAACTATGAAACTCAAACCCACACTGAAACTGTATTTCAAACTGTATCTCACGCACCTACTATGAAAATCAAACTCAAACTGAACTGAAACTCGAACTGATGCTGAAAATCAAACTCAAACTTAAACTGGAAATTAAGCTGAAACTCAAACTGGTACTAAAAATCAATCTCAAACTGACACTAAACTCCAAAATGGGAACCGAACTGAAACAGAAATTCAAACTGAAGCTGGAAGTCAAACTGAATGTCAAACTCAAACCGATATCGAGAGTTTGAGTTCAATCTGAAACTGAGACTCAAAGTGAAACCGACACTCAAACTGGTACCTACTGAAAATCAAATTGAAAACTGAAACTCGAAGTCTAACTCAAACTGAAACTCAAATTGATACCTAGTATGAACATCATACCAATGTTTTCTAACATAGATGATCAAATAATCAAAAATCTAGTACAAATGTCAGTGATGAAAATCAGCACTCATATCGCACCCTTGCGAGAATAGTGATACAACTCAAAATTTGACGATTTTGAGTTATTGGTACCGCTGGATTCAGAAAAAAAAGCTCTATAAATCTCAAAAACCCGTTCTAACTTTTGGAAGTTCAGTTGCCGCCAGGTAGCTGTTAAATCGGTGTAGACGATTCATTTGGTATCCCTACCACTCGTCTATAGAGTCACATTTTTAGTTGTGACATAGATCTCGATGAGATATTTGCTCGGTTGACGTGTTATTTTGAGTTGTAACGTTCTTGATGAAAAAAGTTCCAAATTTTTGATGCGTTATTTCTAATTGTAACTCTATTGGTGATTGAAAAAGCCATCAATACCGTATCAACTCAAAATATTCAAGCGTCCGTTGCATGGATTAATCATGAAAACCGTTATAACTTGGAGAATTAGCTTATTTTCACGATTACAAATTATTAATTAGGGAAGGACACTAAATAACGACTGAAACTCGATTTTGAAGGACTATCTCACATTTTGTCAAGACTTTCAAGCCCAGAATAATTATATCAACGGCGGAAACAGTTTTTCGCGTTTCCTTAAAAAAGAGGATTTTTGAGTTGTACCACTATTCTCGCAAGGGTGCGATATGAATCTTGCATATTACTCCAAAGATGTGGTAGGTTCGTACCTCCAAGCGGCCGCTTCTGAACTACACGGGGTCAGCTTTGAGAGGAAAGGCAAATGAAGCAGAGTGGCAGTCGACTGCCGTAAAGAATCCGAAAATTCGAGAATCTCGTCCTTTAGCTCTCACTCAAATTCCCACTCGGGTCGGTATTTTTACTTTTGTTATCGTAACGGAACGTTCTCCGTGTCGGTCGTCGTTTCGGGTTGGACTCAAACGTTTATCGCGGCGATTATCGGTCCAATGAAAATGAAATTGATTCAATACAGTGTCGTTCGTAAGTGATTTCGACCTCCAAAGGTCTTGATTTAGGCGATGGATAAATCGTCGCAGATTGGTCGGTGATACTGGTACGCGTTTCAGATGTTGTGATACAGGTAGTTCTTCGTCGTAGCATGGCGTTTTTCGCTGTCGTGGAAGTGACGAATCATCCGCCACCGCATTCCTAGTCGCTCCCCGACAAACAGCACCTGTAGATGAATTAATTCACCTTCCACAATTACCTACAGCTCCGTTCAGTTATCAACGTTTCAAGTCGCTCAGCCTTTTTTGCACGACGGAATTTCCTATCTATTTTACAGATCGAAATGCCCTATCAGACTGGACATATCGGTGATTATCGTGATTAGCGCCTTGGCGCAATCGACAGCTTCGTGTGGCAATTTTTTCCGTCTTCGAAATGTCTGGAGTGTGCTGTGTTCAGTGATCGTATTGAGAGTTATGTCGTAGTGTTGTGGTTGGTGCCTAGATGACAAACTCAAGTCCGTCGTCATCAGCTCGAATTCGGTCGTGGGCTTGACCGTGCGTTCTGCTCAGCAGCAGGATCAGGATGGCTTTCAATGAGGTAACATTATTCCTCTATCTCAATCTACAATTATATTAATATGTTTCGAATAAGGAAAATGATCAACTCAACGCACTTCTATAATAATGAGTCACTTGTTTGTACTCCGTAGTAGGTATATTAATGTTACCTGAGTGATATTATCATGCTATGCAGACAAAGAATGGCAGTGTTCTCGTCGAAATCGCTTCCTACCTGTACCATAACAGCCGACGATGAGGGACTCGCTCGTTTCAATTTAGCCGTTTGGTTGGCCATTTGGACCTCCAAAAACCTCATGATGCACGGTGCCCCTCGTCCCCTAAAAGGCAATATTTTTCAAAAGCGCCATTGTTGGTGATTTTGAATTATTGTAATTGTTGAATTGGTTTTGGAAATGCACATCGATCGTCCCCCCTATATAAACCAAACTGCCCATCTAGCATACATGATCCGGTTCCTTGGGTTGCATCCTTTGGCTTTTATAATTTCACCTCAAGGGCCAAAAGTCTCTTTGGAGCCATCCCATCCCCGAGGAGCTAGCTTGAGAAAGTTGCCATTGTCTCATGCCTCATCCTGCAGATATCTGTCTCATCCTTACGATCCCTCAGTGGCAAGAAAAGCAATAGGTACTTCAGTATTTTAAGGTATAATTATGGTTATTCGCCCATACCGCAGGATGAATCATCGAATTTGGATGATGAGCGTCATAGACCAATGGATGGTTTGTCTGAAAACTTGGATGCCTGGAATAGAACGTTAACTGTCAAGAAGGAATCTCAGATACTCAAATATAATTGTATCAGGTGTTTAAGAGCGATGATGATGCTAGCGTTATCGTTCCCATTTGGGAGTTGAAAAGTAAATATTACACACTTCATTCAACATGTCTCATCAACCTTTAGTTTGTGATAGGTTTTCTGTTTTTCACCTCGTTTTTTTCAACGCACGTGGCGCTTAAAAATCAATTCGAGTAAATGAGGTGACCGAGAATCGAGAACAAGTTTGCCTCCAGCTTCCCGTCGAGCTGGTGGTTGGTAGTTTTGAGTGAATCGAGGCAAACACACAATATCTCATTTCTCGATAGCTGAGAGCCGTGTAAATGGCCTGTGAGTCAACGTTGATAAGATAAGGTGTAGCAATAGCCCAGCAAGGTGCCTACCCATAAAGTCCGAATTTTTTGTTCGACGTTTACACCTTGTTTGGTGGAGAATTTGTCAACATTTGCTCGGAGAACCAGAAACCGTTTTATACGAATTCCGTGAATTAATCCCAGGGTTCGGAATGGCATCACTGTTTGCCTTTCGAGCAAAATGTGCTCCGAAAGATATCATCTTTTGGAGAGTATAGTACGTTCACCTTTGGTAGGAAAAGGAATGTTCCGTATCTATCTGATTCTATTCTGAGTGTGGAATGATTCCATTTTCGTTTAATGTCTCGGTTTAGAATGAATCTATTTTAAATTCAGAAGAAAAAAGAACACTTTAATTTAGGAAATAATGAAAAACAAGGAAAAGTTGGATAAACAAAAATAAAAAACTAGTGGTGCGTAGAAAACATGAAATACTTCCATATTTTGATACGTACGTTTTTGAACCACATAACTTTGATTTTGACTAATTTGGAGGCTAAAATAAAATGATCAAAAATATCATGACCACACCATGGAAACTAAACCCCGCCTAAAATCAAAATACCTCTAGTTACCGGACTCTAAAAAATATCCATCTATTCTGCAAGGTAAAACTAAGATTTTAAAACCAAATCGCTTCATTTTCGTGGCCAGAAAAAAAAAATAAAATGGAAAATTCTAAAAGTGCAATTATATTGGAAGTAGGTACTTAGGTACTGTGAATCATTCAAATTCGTATCAATCAGGGTGATGGGTCTTGCCGAGACGAACATCCTAGTTCGAGAAATTTGAAAAAAGGTTGAGAATTGAGGGAGCTATGGCCATTTTTGTAAATGACACTCGGACAGATGGACACAGAGACTCTTGTTCAGGAAGTGATTCCGAGTAAAAGTGTATAAGTAAACGTTTTTTTTTTCTGACGCTCCGTTCAGATTCTCGATTTTTGGATGATTACAATACTCCCATTTACTTCGTAAATATGAAAGTAATACGAAAAAATATGGAAGAATAGGTTGAATTAATTCCTGATTAAAGCTGTGGTCTGAAAAGAAGGCATTGATCGTCTGCGCTTTATGCATATACTTTATACAGAAAGGGGCGAGAAATTTTGCCAATATCAGGACCAGAAGGACCTCCCGCATTGCAGGACTCCCTGACTAGGTAGATATCGACCACTACCGGCAGATCCTCAACCTTGGCCTTGTCTGCTCGGAGCTCCACGAAAGAAAACTGGATCTAGTCACTCGTTTCATGGCCTTGGGACTGCTTCATAAACTAGATAGTTTATTCGATGCTATGTTTATTCCGTAGTGCAGTCACATTTCGATTCATATAAATCCTTTTTGAAAATTCATGTTGTCGTCGCCATTAAAATTCTTGTCCAAAGGTCGACATTTCAAGGTTTTTGGGAGGTAGTAATGATTCATATTGAAAACGTCTAAGCGAATGTTAGCTCGATAAATTCGTACTTTATGCCTTCCCCTTAACACGGTTCGAATAAGCGTTGAACTAAGTCATGATCGTGGCTTAATAATTATGCCTTTATTATAATCATTATACTACGGTTTGTGGCATGCTCTCATTTTTACAAGCATGTGCCTTGTCATAAAGGTATAACCATGAATTCCATGCCGGAAGTTTTCGCCCAGGTTGCGGGCCTTTTCCGGTCCTTTAAACAGCCTATCCATCCAACTGCTTCTAACGCCTGAGCAGGGTGGGGTCCTGTGACCTGATGATGTTCGTAATGGCTGACTGGGTATTTAACTAGCAATATCCTCAGCTGACGGAGGCGTCGACCGGGAAATCATCACCGTGGATTTCGGGCCGCCGGAGATGTCATGGGATTTGATATTGCATCAGTTGTCAAATCAACGTGGGAGCCAACTCTTCATTATACAGTGGTGCAACGATGACAGAACTCTTTTCTCTTTGTATATAATTCTTCTCATGCTCAGTTCGTTTGAATTAAAAGCTTCGAGATTTTTTTACAATTTTTGAAAAAGGTCCGATGGCCTAGCCCGAAATTGGCAGATTGAGCTCTCTCGACTAATGCCGTTACCGCGAGTACTCGTGGAGTTAAGTAGGTAAAGAATGTTCGAGGGCTTTGGAAAATAGAGAAAATGAGTGAGACCTAAAGGAAAGTTGAGATCCAGCTGTACATTTCATAACTTGATGAGGAGATGGTCTTGTGTTCTCATCGTATCGAGTAGGTATAATATATGTCCCTGGCTTTGGGAGCGACCTAACCGTAGAGAAACTATGGGAACCGGTCGAACAATAGATGCTATGTGAACAATACAGCCAGACGAGGCCAGATAAGTCAGTTTTCTACGAGTCCCAAAGAAATTGATGAGCACCTCAACTCATCAATTCACCTGCGATCTGGAATCTGAATGAGAGGTGGCCAAATCTTAAACAAAAACAATACACTCCCTAAAAATAGGAATTACCTTATCATTCCGCGATTTAGGTATTTTTAGTGTACCTAGTCCAATTGTTTTTTACTAGCCACATATAGGACCCGATTTGAGCGTTTGAGGTCTTGAAATGTTGGTCTTCGCTTGCTGAGTCCGAGGGTATGTTTCCTTCTTCGATAAAATAGCCTATTTCTATTTTCTACTAGCATTTGAAGTTGGTGGGTTTCCCTCAATTTTTGACTGCAAGCCTCCTAATCAGTATGGATCAATTTGTTTCAAAATTTTAAGCACTATTTGGAAGTATTGTGTGTTACAAGCTCGCTATTGGTTTGAGTAACTTTCAGCTTCGAGGTGGATGGTAAACATTCTGTTTGTGTGCCGTACGTCATCCCTAACTGCTGAAATACACACTATGAATTATTCACAAAAATCCAACTTGCTCCTAAGCCCGTGTTCTATTTTTTCTCCGTTAACAATGCCTTTTGCGTAACTCAGAATTTACCTGCATCGGAAATTTTGAACTTCCAAGCGTTTTACCAGCTTTCAATCCGTTTGAGTTATGCTCTTAGAAACCTATGAAATCTTCTCTCAAACGAAACCTCATCCGTCGTCTTACACTCGTATGGATTCGGTGTATTCCAGTAGTGCTGGCTATTTTTACATTATAACTACCTACCTATTTTATTTGCGCTGTTGGCTTATCTTTCCTGCCATTGCTAAGAAGTTGAGCTGGATTTAGGCTTTGCAATATGGCTCAGAATATGCCCACTGCTGTTGAACTGAATCTGCTGTTAATCGCTAACTAACCGCTATATTAATCTAACATGCCATTCCAAAGAACGGAAACATTACTAAGGAGGTTTATGAACCATTGGGTTTATGGTCCATTGAACTGATCAATTTATTTTATTTTTTAAATTTTTAATTATAAATTTTGTATTTACACCACAAGTATCTCCCCAAGCGTGGGACGTGTATATCACTGAATACGTATAACTCTTGGGATTTACCAACCTCTACAGGACGTATTGTGAAGATATTCAAAGACAATCTTCAACAAGTCCATAGAGGGATAATAAAATCGGGAAACCTCGTACCAACCGATTGAGCTCAAGAAAGCTCCTTTGGTGATTTAGGTTTCCTATAACATAACCAATTCATCTATATAATTTCTTTATTTAACTGTATCTATGTGTCGACCCTATACGAGAACTTAGGTTATACAAAAATCGAAGACGTATGCAAATTATGGAACAAGTAGAATTATTGCCATCGATACCAAATATGTCGTTGTTTTGACAAACAATTTGTATTTATCTTAGCCGTAGGATATAAGGCTTTTCTCTTTCTTTATCACATTCCTTCGATTCAAGTGGATACAAACACAAGAAACTGCACATTCATCTCAAAGATTGTCTTGGCCACGTTTGTTGAACCTCCATGCTAACAATCGAGGGCGTGGTTGAGGGTCCATAGTTGATCCGCACCCGTCGCAATCCAGCTTGAACGTGGCCAAGTTCAATGGTTCATGGCTAGTTTATGCTGAAATTGCCCTTTTGATCTGTCAACAATCATCCGCTGCAAATGGCACCAGATAGTATAGCTTTTTCTTATGCATAGACTATTATATCAAATGGATGCGATTCTTTTTCCTGTAAATCTGTCCAAGAAGTTGAGGCAAGTATATTGAACCAGGAAACGTTTTTGCTCTTTCAATATCGTCCGGTTCAAGTACCTACGTTTACCGTCCAGGCGTTGGTTTATTTTCTATGATAGGAATGTACTTATATAAGGCTTTTATACTTCTAGCTTTCCACATTTCCTCCACTTAACCGAAAAAGTAAAATACTTACACCCCCTACCTTAGAAAAGGCTCAACATTTTGAACCAGAGACGGCCTCATCTTTACGCTGCAGATGTATGTGGAGTGCGTGTCTGATTGTTGTGTGTACTGACATGGGCGTAAGTCCGTTGAGAGTTTTTCAAAGCCTTGCGGTTGGCGGTCAAAGGGATCTTAATGGTTGCAATAACACCTTACCTGTAAAAGCTATTGACCTGCTTCGGTTCCATTCGATCCAGCGTCGAAGTTAATTTATCGAAAATAATCACTCCTACAGCGTGTCAGAACTTTCAGATATTCCTCGTCTGGTTTAAAAAATTCCAGCTTTCCGGGAGGAATAAAAATTCCGGTTTAGCCTCAATCTCACGTCGGCATTTTATGGTAGCCTGAAGAATCTCAATTTGCCAGTCACTGCTAAGTGCCTTGTAGATCGTAAGTATCGTATGACTCATTATTTCCGGCGGTCCCGTTCTTCAAACGGTCCAGTACAGGTCCGGTCTCAATTCGATCAAAACCTTGCCCGAGACTAGCGCGAGCGGAGATGATCTTTTTTGGACGTTCTTCGACCCGACTGGCCAAGTTCGTTCTGGGTTTGTGGTCGAGCAGCTCCAGCCCTTGCACCAGTAGCGGCGAGGAAGGAGTCCCCATCGTTCCGAACCTGTTCAGCTGGATCTGGGGTGGAAAAGTTATAAGAGCCTTGCACTTTCTGCGGTCCTCCATTCCCGATTAGGAACCGCATCTGATTCTCTCCATTAGTGAGAATAAACTTGAGGTATCGAAGAAATATATCACTAGGTATCCGATCAATGCGGAGTTACCTGTCCACTGCGTCAATACTCACTTTTCGATTAAATCAGATTTGAATCCATAGCTTCCTCGTGTGCTACCCTAATTATCAGAAATTTTCTTCCTTTCTGTGACGGTATCAGTTTGACTGTGCCTACAAGCGGCAAGTTTGCCAAGAGGCTTGGGCTGCTGGACATGAGATAGATGCTAGATATGCTATTGGATGCTATAATATAATTAGATACACCTGATAATTAAATTTTATTGGATACGATTTAATGTAGGTAATTTTATTGGCTTGCCATAATTCTATTATTGGATGCTTTTTATTAAAAATCATTATACCAACAGACTTGAGAATTTTTCGGCCTTGATGCTTGCTGTTCCTGACTTGAAAGTTCCCTATTCGTCTTGTAATTTTTTGTTCTTTCAATTTAGTGTACAAGTTTAATTTATTATGGCGTTTTTTGAAGAAGACTACTTTTCTCGAGTATAATACCATATAATATAAAGTATTATACCTGCCACGAAATTGAGCCAAATCATACGCAATGGACTCCTTGAAATGTCAGAATTTCATATCGTCGACTGAATTTCGTATTCAGCAATCTTTTAAACCAACGTATCCCGATATTTTTGACTCAGCATTGGATTCAATGGAGCCGTGAACCGAAACGGAGATTTTGGTTGATGTCGCAACCGCTCCATCTTTCGAGTGATTGTGAGAGAGAGGGTAGGAGCAGAGGCGAGCATGACGTTGTAGTTCCGCTGCATTGAGGTCCACTTGGAAAAAGCCAGTCCCTTGCGAGTCCTCCTTGGCCAAGAGAGCTCTTCGTATGGCGATGTCACCGTCGGATATTCACCCAAGTTGTCGTTGGATTTCGCGTCACAGTTATTTCAAAAAGTTGTAGAATCGGCCAACTGAAAATGAACCGAAGCTACAAGCGCGATAAATCATGGATTGCCTTGCAAGGCACCATGTTCTGAACATGTTCTGGTCCAATTTCACCAAAAATGTCACCCACAATGCGCTGCTTAATTGTTGGTGACATAATTATCTCTGAACGAAGTTGCCATTAAAATTTATTCTCCCGTTTAATCTAATCTGGATATTAATAGTTTGGTGAAATTGGGCCCCAAGGTCTTTGGTTGCCGTCTCTGACAACATGTTGAGCTTTAAATTGTAATTTCTTCACCATCACTGAAAAAAGAGCAAACTGAAATTGGAAGTTCTGTGTGTTATACCTTGACTTTCCTCGCACCCATTTCTCGATTTCAACCGATTGTACCCTTTTGTTCGGAAGAAGAAAGTTATCATCCACCTGCCGATTTGGTGATTGGGTGAATATTCCCGCGACGAGTTGCCTCTTCCACATTCAATCTCCAATCTCAATTCGGTGTTGCAATCGGACGTCCCTCTGATCGGCCACGGGTGGAACTGAGGGCAAAGTGAGGCAGACTCGCGTAGCCCGATTTTCCACGGTTGCCTCCACCTCCGTCCACGGCCCGGGCCCGAGGTTGTCCTTTAGAGAAGAATTGTCGAGTCTCTTGTTCTCAAAATCGTCTTTTCACACGTACGCAGTTGTGATATGCTCTGGGATATGGATGAAAAATACCAATAAAATTAGAGACTTCAATATCAAATTTTGAGTTAATTAATTAAGTACCTGATCGTTGACCTATTTCAATTACTCTTAAAGGTGGATCATTTCTTCTTCATCCATCCAATTCCAGATTGAATACAATATATTTAGAAGTGAGTAAAATGAGTGCCTCATTGTCATGACTCATGAGACATTTGTTGATCTTGAATTGAAAAAATCTGTGATATCATGGTGTACTTATTGGGATGGGAACCCCTATCTTTATGAACGAATCGCGTAAGCCAATTTGGGCGAAGTGGTTTTGCTGAGATCTCTCCAAATTATTAGAATTGTTATTGAAATGCGTTGTTTCGAAAACTGCCACAACAAATCACATGTATAATATTATCTTTCTCTTTTGTGGACAGACGAGTACTTGCAAATGGGAAACCAATTTGTCTGTACGGCCTCGTGGATGGTCTAACTATATTCATTCTCAGTTCTTTTCCATGATGTTAAAGTTACCTATAGGCTCATTTGTGAAATCTTCAAATACCCAATAATCATAAAATTGCCCTATTATAGGTAATACTTGAGGATTTAATTTGATTTTCCTATGACGAAATTTGATTTTGATGACTTGGACTCTGTTACAACTTACAGTTCTATAGGAGATTTTGTTACCTGATTCCTGATGTTCGTGTTGGAAGCAGTGACTTCTGAACAGTTTCAAAGGCTCGTCTCTTTGCGAAGACATCGTGCGTGTGATTCGATCCTAGGAGACAAAATTCGAGGACCTGCCTTCTTTTCTCCGTCTTCTCCTTCGAATATCATGTGGGGATGAAGGAGAGGTCCTGGACCTCGTCTAGGTACGTACAAGATAGAGTACATCCTCATGGGATCGCAGTGCCATCAGTCGGATCTTGGATCATTTACCCAGGAAAGATCTTCCTGGAGTAATCCAATTTTTCGGTCGAAAATCATCAGATGGAAAAATGACTGTGATCACTCAACCAGATTGTCCAAATCCTTTTGATATCTGCGCGAGTCCTTATTTGGTGTCACGCGGTTTTACGGATGACGTATTAGTTATTCATAAAGTATAGTGTCGCTGAGCTTGTCAGGATTTCTTTCTGGCCGATGTTCTCCTTGGTTGGGTTCTCACTTGGTCGTTAATAGCTGATCAACTATCCAAGTGTCCATCATCATGTACAGCCTTCCCAACCGTCGGCTTTGGGCTGAGCAGCCGTGGGCTCGACATCAAGCATGGACCATGAGACCACCGCATCGTCAGCCGCATCAAGCTCTCAACCGTCGCGTAAGTTACTGTAGTGGAATGAAAGGATTTGGCCGTACCTACCAAATTTTTACCCATAGGCCGTTATCGTCAGCTTCAACAGCATGGGATGTTAAGCTTTTGCCAGTGTTACAAAGATCGTCGCCAATCGCAGTTTCCTGAATGCGTTTCGAATTGTTGAATAAACCCTGCTATCTAGCTCATTTTGTAAAAATTGTCCATATCTTCGATTAATATAATAGAGCAATATAATTGTCCATAAGAGCAATTATTGCATATTATGCCACATTTTGGGGCGAACCGACTATATCAAATGATGTGACTTTAGAGCTTTTTTTCTACAAAAAATTGTTCCAAGAATGCTCTTTAATGAAGCATCTTGAACAATATTTTGCCTAAAATGGTTCGTTTTCGAGCTAAAGCTTAGAAATGTGCTAAGTCTCCGGTTCGCGTTACCTATCATCCGTCCGCTCCAAACTCAGATGTCTTTTGCTTGGGATCGTTTGCCCTAAATGCCTTTCCGGAAATGTGGAGCTGTGGTCCTTCTATGGTCTGCTTGAAATAAACATCAATTTTTGGCATATCAAATTTTCTACATCAACTCCGAAGCCCATAGATGTCAGAGGTTTCCAGCTCAAATTAGAGTTTGGCTGAGCCGTGTAGTAACGAACGGAGATTCCGTCCAACTTCACAAAATAAATTATTTTTTCATCATACTTAATCCACAACTCCATCTGCATGAGAATTCCTTGTTTTGATCGATCGTTGCCGCGAGATAATTGAGGTAGGATTCACATGCTGTGGGTGCGGCTGGCGGCTGCGACCTGACTAGTCTCTGGACCAGAGCAAACGCGGCCGCACTGCGACTCAAAGGCTTTTCCGCGCGGCTCACTGAGCTCACGAAACCTTATTTATAAAACGAACATTGATTCTGCTTATTTCCAAGGTGTTCTCGTTTTCTTCAGCATACCATATTAATATACTCGATACGATATTTCAAAAATTTGTGATAATTCAAGGACAATGACGGGCGGATTTTTCCTTCCCGATTGAACCCATGTCCCTAAGAATATCAACCATTATCTTTTTTGTGTTTTTTTCATTCGACGATTTAGTGGGAAGTAATTTTGTTCCAAAAATCATCATTGAAAATTTGAATTGAAGAAATCGTTAAGCTTGTATAGCTCTTCTTTAACTTTCTAGCAGATCTGCAGTTACTGCCACTGCTTCGCTGTATAAGGCTTTTTTGAGCCAGTGAATTCGTATCTGGCCGAAACCCTTAACGGCTGCGATTTTTTTCGACTTTTTTCTTTTGTATTACATTCTCTTTGTGTTATGTCTAACTGAATGAATGCTTTTTCTGGTCTGTTTACAGAAGGTGGATCCTGAGCTGATATTCACAAAGCAAGAACGGATCGGAAAAGGATCGTTTGGTGAAGTATTTAAAGGTGTGGACAACAGGAGTCAACAAGTAGTTGCTATCAAAATAATTGATTTAGAAGAGGCCGAAGATGAAATCGAAGACATTCAGCAAGAGATTATGGTGCTATCACAGTGCGACAGCCCTTTCGTCACCAAGTACTTCGGATCCTACCTCAAGGTAACCCATTTTACACGGATTAAATTGAATCGTTCATTTATTTGAATGACGGCAGATGCCTATGATTTTGACGTGGTTTGTTCAATCAGGCCAGTCCCGGACTGATTACTAACGAATTCCAAGCAAATTTACCCAATCACATGGCTTGAATTTGTTTGTCATCAGTAGTTACTGGTCCAGGACTGTCCAGGACTTGCTGGTCCGAACAGACTCTGACTTACTTGAAGTATAGTAATGGAATGTAATAATGGAACAACAGTTTTCTAGGTTTTTCTCGTGGAATGGATATCTTAGTGGCATATTGTCGATGGCTAATGAGCGGTTTTCTTTCAGGGTACGAAGTTATGGATCATCATGGAGTACCTGGGTGGCGGATCCGCCTTGGACTTGATGAAGGCCGGTAACTTTGAAGAGATGCACATCGCCATCATTTTACGAGAAGTTCTCAAGGGGCTCGACTACCTCCACTCAGAGAGAAAACTCCATAGAGACATCAAAGGTTCGTTATTATTAAAATAGGACTTGTTTTAGGAAGAGAATTTTTCAAAATGATCGATTTCCTACCTTTTATGAGAAACAGATAAATTTGTTACGATCATATAATAATCGACGGTGTAGAATCAACACTGCTCAATCCTTTTGCCATGATACCCGTGATATGCCAAGATACCTATACATAATTATATGTTAGTGACCAAAATTCAGAAAATTGGGACCAATCGATGCTCACTTTTTAGCGGCCAACGTGTTGTTAAGCGAAATGGGTGACGTGAAGCTGGCAGATTTTGGCGTCGCTGGACAATTGACGAACACCACTAGCAAGCGAAACACTTTTGTAGGGACGCCATTTTGGATGGCCCCAGAAGTCATCAAACAATCAGCGTACGACTCCAAGGTATCGAATCTCTTTGCACATACTTGAACAAAATATGATACAATTTTGATAACTAATTGCACCGATCCAAGTATCTAACAATTTTAAAACTTGGGAAGCATCTATAGCTAAGTACAATATAATTTTGTGTCTAGGCCGACATTTGGTCCCTCGGGATTACTGCCATCGAACTGGCCAAAGGAGAACCCCCAAATTCTGAGCTCCACCCGATGCGAGTTCTGTTCCTGATTCCGAAAAACAATCCCCCTCAGCTGACTGGCAACTATACCAAGCAGTTCAAGGAGTTTGTCGAGTCCTGCCTGAACAAAGATCCTGAAAATGTGAGTATGAATTGGCGGTTTGTATTTGCGATGGATGAGAGGCTTACAATGACGGCTTACAATCGGTCTTACAATGACTAGGCAATCTCCGAAGAGTTGGATTTGGAGACCCCATCAATACTCATATTTTTAAAACTCTACTCACTGTGAATGGTGATTTCATTTTTTTGCAGAGACCCACAGCGAAAGAATTGCTCAAATTCCCGTTTATCCGAAAGGCGAAGAAAAACTCGTATCTTATTGACCTTATTGACAGGTTTAAGAAATGGCGATCACAGAGCAATGAGGAGAGTGAGACAGAGTCTGAAAACTCCGATTCGTAAGTGTTCAACTCGTTAATTCCTCATTAAAAAAATATTCTAAGAATTTTCTGAAAACTGTTTTTTATCTTTTTGCAGGGAAGAATCGGGAAAAGCAGAAGGTGAACTTGACGAGCCGTGGATCATGACGGTGAAGGGGCCGCACGGACTGAAGCCGCTGTTACAGTCTTCGTCAGCCAATGACGACATTACTGGAAGCGGCGGAGGAGGAGGTAATCGAGGAAGCGGCGGCGGCAAAGGCTCCAGTGCCGTTCAGAATGGCCAGGCCAAAGATTCCAATTTGAACAATTACAAATCCAGCAGCAATCAGGTACTTGGACATTAATTCATTATAGGAATCCATTATTTGATTGGCAAGAATCATTAGCTTGGAAGCAGCATGACAACTCAGCATTTTTTCCAATTTTTACTTCCATATTTACAGAGTAAATGGAAGTATTGGAATCGTCCAAAAATTGAAAC
Organism: Nesidiocoris tenuis; assembly: GCA_036186465.1. NCBI lineage: Eukaryota > Metazoa > Arthropoda > Insecta > Hemiptera > Miridae > Nesidiocoris > Nesidiocoris tenuis. The sequence continues at coordinate 30,740,073 of AP028909.1, read as the reverse complement.
GGAGCATCAGACAAAACTTTTTCTTATGCACATTTACTCAGTATCACTTTCCGAACAAGTGTCTGTCTGTGGTCATTTACAAAAATGGCCCTAGCTCCCTCAATTCTCAACCTTTTTTCAAATTTCTTGAACAGAAATGTTTTATCGGCAAGAACTAACTCCCTGTTTAATTGAAATTTGAATAACTCACTCTCCGATATCTTTGCAGAATAAAAAAAAAAATTAATTCAAAAATTCTTTGAACCTCAACTCATTAAGCTGTTTGGCTTCATAACTAGTATTTTAAACGGAGTGGAAAAAATTTTTCTTAACTATCATAATAACTTAACTATCATAACTACATTTAATATTAACTATGATCACTTGAAGTTACCCCTAGATTTGGCTCCCATTCCTTTCTTGGTGAAACACCATGTATGAATAACTGTGTTATGGGTTAACTGTTGGTTTCCAATAATGTTTGGCTAAACTTACTTAACTTACTTGCCAGCCAGTCTCTGTAATGATCGGCGTTCCTAGTGCATGGATCTCCATTAAAAACCTGTTAGGAGATAATGATGATAAATCACCCTGCCTATTTCGCTTCCATACTGTTTCCCGATTTCCCTCAAATCAGCGCCCAGTCACTAAAGTGAAACTGCCTCGTGAGGTTAATAGTGTCTGTAATATTGTGTACATTGACACGTTAATATTGCATCGAGTCCCCACACTCTACTTTTCGTTTACATCGTGGGGTGATCTGAGGTGTGGGGTTTAGCATAAGCGATAGACGCCCTTCGTGTCTTTGAGCGCTGTTTGTTAGCGTTTCATCGTTAACTTATTAGTTTACCGCTCGAATTTATTGCCACCGTGTCAAACTGCTCATTGTGTCTCCTATGCTCAGTGCTGTCGCTGATTGCCCGGCTGTGTCGTTATATTTCTTGTTCAGAATGCCAAACACGCTCTTCGGTTCGATTTCCTCGTCGCAATTCAACCATTTGTTTGTAAGATAAATCATCAAACTAGAAATTTGCGTAGGAAAATTTTCATAAAAATCATGGATTTGACTTCAAGTTAGTAGTAATACGGCAAGAACCCGTTTTTTCACAGTTTTCTTGGTTTTACGGCCAAAGTATGGGGTTTAGGCAAAAATATGGTAGGGAAGAAAATGTCAGGCGTCGAATTTCCTATCAAATTTCCTATCCCTGCTGAACCCTTGTTACGGACTTTTACACAGTTGACATTTTGTGTAATAACCCGTGAAATTGGATGGACAGAATGTTATTAGGAGGGTAAAAGGCGGGCTGGCTAGAACTGATCAAATTTTCGGTCACGTGATTTTGATGAAATCTTTGTACAAAAAAAATTTGTGAAATTTTGTACAAATTTTGACTCCTACAATACTTATCTTATGCCTACTTCTATTATTTGAACTTTACTCTGATACCCAGAAAAAGCATTTACCTACCCATGTCACTTATCTACTCAACAGCGTTTTTTCTGATAGTTCAGATTGTCAGTTCTCTTCAAAGCCGAATTGTTCGCAAAGAAACTTTCAAATACATCCTTTCTTGCCTAAAACCCCAATTTTTCCACACTTGAAGGGTGTAAAATGGGGTGCCACGATGGCTTAACCATCTTTCAAGATTGACTTTGCATTTTGATCTGTGTTCAACTAATTCAAAATTTGTCCGCATCTGAAATTGAATATTTAATTGTAATGCAACATTTTCAACTGTAGTTTACCCAAAAATGTTATTAGATCGTCATCTTGCAGGTGCAGCAGCAAGTGCGAAGTGTGAACTTGGTTAGCGTCAATCCAGAGAAAGTGCCTTCAGCGAAGGAGTTGGAAAAATCGAAACAGCCAAAGCAGCCGCGTCAGCAAGAGCCTCAACGCCAATCGCAGGAGAACCGCCAGATTTCAGAAACGAGAAGTTCCACTCTCAATTCGCTTATCCATCCACTTCTCCTCGAGGTATGCACATTTTTCCTGATGACGTTTTCATCTGACCAATTCACCATAAAATACCAGTGCTAACTTGCATGTTTTGTACTTTAGTTGAAGAGAAGGCACAACTACAACTTGCGGCGAGACGAGGGTAGCAGCGGTAGCAGCAGCAAGCTGGACGTCGTTGACGAGCTGCGCAACGCATTCGAAGTTGCTGAACGTTCCAGCCCTGGAATCAGTGGTATGTTCGTTAACGAGGTAGTCCACAAGCTCCTCGGCCGTCCACATTCGCAGCAGCACCAGCATCAGCAGGCCATGACGCGACTGCCTGGGTCAGTACTTGCAATACGGAAATAGGATCAGGTTAACCGATTCTTTGAGTCATGAAACTGTTTAATAGATCAAAGTAGAGAGGATTCGTAGGGCAACCTGGGCGAGCAGTTCCTTGCCAATTGTTGCTCAAGAACTAGCGTACCATAAATCATGCCTATGGTTCTTAAGTTACGAATTTCCTTCGAACGCTTGCCCTGTTTCTGAGAAATCGTTTAAGCTTTCTTCATTGCAGTTTTTTGGTACATTATTTCTAGAAATAATGTATTTCTAGAAGTAATGTACCTATGTAACTGGAAATTTGGCGTTTTTTTTTGAGATTTTAGTCAACATGGTCAATTTCGAGGGAGTGATGAGGCAAAAATCGCGTTTTTTCGCAGTTTTCTTGGTTTTATGGCCAAAGTACTTACCTATGGGTTCAAGGCAAAAACGTGATGCAGAAGAAAATGTCGGGTGGCAAATTCCCTATCAGATGCATTCCCGCGCTTGACACCAAATTTTTACACAAGGGCGTCCGTTCATAGGCTCAGAACTGCACGACATTGGGCGATTGCAATAATTTGTCACTCTCATTTTCAGAGACTCCTCCTAGAACTGGCGCCCGCGCATCTTAATTTCTTTTGGCGTCCACGGCGGAAACGTGAATTTGCGTCGGCTGATATCCTGTCATCGATTTACTAGCTGCTTAGCTGATGCCGGCCATTTTAAAAATGACTAGTACGTATTTCGATGCTTATTACAGATTAAATTATTTCCCGTTTATTGTATCCCGTTGTACGAATTTTAGTGTTATAATTTCAGTTATAACAGAAATTAAGCGTTTCACTTAAAATGAGACAATATTACTGTAAGAAGTGTAGTCGCTTGATGAATAATTCAAGCAAAAATGGCGCAGTCTTCGATTGATTGTAGCTGAAAAAGTTTCGTAGCTCAGCCTGTCCCTATTGGGAGAAATAGGTAACCAGTGAGTTAAAAAATACTCTACTTTCTTGAACTAGAAAACTATTTGGCTTCATCGTAGTACTGTCTTCTCGAGATGAAATCTACGTTTTACCTATTCGATATTTAGGCTACATCGCACGTTTCATCAATACAATTGGGCTTCCTTTGTGTCGCCACTTGAAGTCAATGATAGTTCACTTTGAATTGAAGCTTGAGCCGAAAGTATTTTGTCCAGAGTGCCATCGGATTTAAGTAACACGCAAAATTAACCCACCATTGACTCTTTTGACGACAAGCCTTGACTATGTCTATATGAAATAAAATAATATTCCCGTTGCCTGCCATGTACAATGTTGTACAATTTGGAACTATGTAGGTTTTTATTTCAAAATTTATCCACCTATTTACTTATTTTGCTACTGATATAATATTTCATTGCGGATTATACAGGAAAGATTTTTGTCTATCATTTCCCAGGGGCGTCGCCTTTTGCAAGGAGGGTCGGCTGTATTTTGTAAAATTGTTCTTTTTCATGCTATAGGTTATTTCGAGAAAGTTGTCCGGTACACAATTTCTTTGACTGATAGAGGACGTGGTTTCCTTTGTGGTTCGCGTGGTTTTCTTTCAAGTATCCAGTTTCAAGTAGAAAGTTTTGCAGAAAAAATGCGTCCCTTATCCTGGGACTATCCTCCCTTTATCAATACTTGGGGAAAATTAGGTTTTCAGCTTAGTGGAATTCTGAGTTTAGACATTTGGGGTTTTCCAGTATCCCAATATTTGCTATTTGGCCTGATTTTGATGAAAAAAGTATCGGGGTAAGACTATTTGAATGCAAACTCAGATTAGGTACAATCTCCTTGAACCACGGAGGGTTTATCAATTTCGAGCTATGAAGACTTTCAACGGACGCTCCAATTGGCAAGTTCAAAATTTAGATTTTGACGCTACGATTTTTGAGAAAACATTGATTCTATAAACTTATTTTTTGAGACCTTCAAAAATGTCATATGTGCCCAGCAGTTGATGTCTTAAGTTGGCCACACACTATCCGATTTGCTGGTTGTTGAAGGTTTGATGAACATGGGATCGTGGCTTGAAAATCCCAATAAAATTTATTGGATTCAACGCCGACGCCACCTCGGCCAATCACAGCTATGCATTTTCCTACCCTCTCCACCAGCAACCGGAGAGTGTTTGGCCGACTTTATATTTTACCGGTTTATGGTATTTTGAAATGAAATCCTCCAGTTGATGGGAAAGAATGCTCGACCCCCTATCACGCCCCTCTCTCTTACACACATTGGAGATTCCTAGCGATGATCGCCTTGTTCCTCCAGAGCAAGGATTCTCAGTGTTGCTGCATTCTTCAATAATATCCTGGTCTGGAAAATAAAATGAGTCAAACTCTTGCACCCTAAGTGCATCCCTTGTTTCCTGGGTAACATCTCTATTTGCCTTTACCCTATTTGGGGACAGTATAAAGCTAATACACTAGAGTACAAATTTGTGACTGCATTATGAACTGCCACCCTAGAATTGGGGTGATAAACCGATGAAGGGAATATCTCCCCAATCAAATTAAGTAGATATCTAAGGATTGACCCAACGTCGTAGTTAACTCCACCAGCTGATTGGGAATAGGGCCACTTAAATAAAAAGAATTTTGAAGCCCTCATCACCCCGTGTTCTAGTGTCGTAGTTCATAATCCGCTCACAAGGTTGTGCTCCGGTGCTTGGGTTTGTATTTTAGCCAATGATTCGCGTGCGACGAGTGGTTGTGCCCATACTATACCGGTATCATAAATGCCATGAACGTAGAGACACGCGGTACTTTCCAGATAAGTAGGATACCCTTGTCGAAACATGTGATTTATTATTTATTCATGTTTTTGTGATTTCATTTTTTAGCATTGAACTATATTATAATTGAACCACTTCATTAAATTGTTGTACATAGATGTATTTATCTCTTCACATCTTAGAATACTTGGCCTCATACCAAATAATGTATTTTTATAGAAGTGTACATAAATAATAATAAAATACACTAAGGAGTAAATAATATAAATACGGTAGTAATGAAAATTATAAATATTATATATTTATCTAAGATAATAAATTGGGTTCGGTGGTTTGTTGAAGAAAAATAGAGAGAGAAATCGGAACATCCGAGACAGGTAAGCTCGTGATGATGTTGAACTGATTGGGGTTTGGGTTCGATGATTTTAGTTAATCTATTCTAAAATGAGAATATTCATACTCATATCAGCATCGCTAGATTGGATTTTATAAATCTTGATGCTTGACTTTGCTCACAATCTTGAATGCTCGACACATCTTTTAACCCGGATAGACACTAAAAATACAATAATCACCCCAAACATTTTTTTTTGTAGTTCAGAAAATATAGGTAGGCATTTTAAACTACTTGGGTTAAACTCTTCAACGGAAATAATTTGCCCTTGTCAGATACAATGAAATTGGGATAATCTTGGTATGATACCTACTGATTTTGAATTAAACCTATGAAGATGAGAATGAAAACTGTTCCATTGAATGACTTCGTTGTAGTGAAATTTAATTACTTTAGAATAACACCAATTTAATTCTCGTGTTATGAGCCTCCGAATATCAATACAGTTCAACATCAGAGGGTGCAACAACAAATTTGTTGTACCCGCTAACCTGCTTGTTATTTATTGTCTGTTGTTGTTTATCAAGGGAGGGAAATGTGTAAAACTGTCAAAGTACTATATCTGCTTGTATTGTTGATAATATGAGAGTACGGAAGTCATGTTTTTGTTGAATTATTTTCATGTAATTTTTGTTATTTTCATCATTAAAGTGGAATCTTCAATTTTAAATTTAATGCAAACGGGTGATTATCATTGACCTGAAACACGAGAAAATGAATGTCCGCTCCATATTTTGGAAAGTCAACGACGATCTGCAGGCTTTTGGGATTCATTTGCACAAAACTACACGTACATTCAGCATTCTATATTCTCAATTGTTTTTGTCACATTCTATACAAAAGGTCGGTTTCAAACTATCCAATTCTCGACTTAGTTTACAGAAATTGAAAGTGTATTGTCATTGTAGATTCAGCTTGACCTCAGCACCGACCGCCGTTCAGTTTCTCGGCGGTGCAAAGACGAGCTGGTTGGAAGAAGAGTTGAACAATTTTATTGCATCACTACCAAGAAAGCCGAGGCCTACACAGTTCATAAACTGTTTCGAGGATTTGCAGTTGTTGGCAGAGCTAACTATTTTACAGTGGGAAGAACTAAGTTTTACGAGTTGATGAAGAAGAAGTACTCTGAGTATGGGCGCCACTGCTGTTGGAACCGCTGTACCATCTGAGGACAAGGACTACGACGAATGCGGTAAAGATTAGGGTGCCCAATAAGGCGACTGTACCACCCAGTGATACGTCGGGCGATGGCGGTTTGCAGTACGAACAGAGTCCACTCTTTGTAACAAAACACGACATACATTAATCGAGATGATTTTACATTTTCCTAATAATCCATTGGGAACTTAGCATCAAAGTTTGAAGCTCGTCCGATAAAAAGTTAAATCTGAAGGCGTAGGGTTAATTTTTGTTTACATTTTTTTGCCAAAATTAGTTTTGAGCTTTCCATTTCATTACGAGATTCCATTGAATTCAACCGCACTGAATAGGTAACTGATTTTCCAAAATTTAAAGAATGCTGACTTAGTCCAGAATATTTGTTGTACTGCTTTGAGAACAAAAAAAAGCCCACCACGTACCCATCCTCCATTCTCTGCTATCCAGACGGCCATATCTTCTTCAAGAGCAGTTTCCATGGCTTCCACTAAGACAGTCATGTACTCCGGATGCCCTGCCCTTACACAGTCGACCTGCAAAATGAAAACTTGTTTCGGAGACTGTTTATGCGTAAAAGGGCACATTTTTGTCTAGAGTCTTTTATCGAGAGATTAATATTTTCCAAGATGCTTACCAAAGAGAAACCAAAGAGAGAGATTTCTATTTTTTATTGTATCTCAAAAGCGCCACGCTGACAAAAAATCTCTAGATTTTACCAAAGCCCGCATTTACCTATTTTTTGTCCTATTTTACTGGCAAGTATGTATGTGAAAGAATGCAAAAATGATTTTAATTCAAGCGTCATTTTGACACATACCGCAAGGCCCCCGGCGACAGCGTAGATCGAAACAATGATCGGCCAGGTTATGTGTCCTCTGCAAAGTTCCTTAGCGACAGTCGTCATTCCGGCGACCAGCGCCTTTTCCGACGTTGCTGCTCCTCCGGGTAATGGCGATATTTGTCGGCCGATGTTGGCATAAACCTGCAACGCAGTTACGGTGAGCAGTGGCCAAAGTTTGTGATGAATTTTTACTCTGTATACGAAATACCAGATAATTTTCTGCAATAAAAATCGACTGATAGTGCGGGCTATTGTCATCAATTTTGAGCCAACCTTTGGATGAAGTCGTTCAAGTTCGGTTCCGATGGCAATGAGATCAGGGAGAACCTGTCGGACGATATAACCGCCAGGAAGCGCTGCTGTACTCCGCAGCCGCTGTAAACCACATTTTTTAGTGAACAATCCGTTTCGTTTCAGCCTTGATCTGCAAAAGTCAAACATCAGCTGTGCAGCAACGAGCAAGGGTTAACTTTCTCTATAGTTAGCATGTAGTGTTCTCGAAGTTGGTGCTGAAACAAGCTGTTCGTTTCGACTTGGTTACAGGAGATGTTTCTTAAGAACTTGTACTTGCTACATGTCAGTACATAATATGTACATATATACATAATATGTACATAATATGTAATATTATTATGTATTTGCTCCTGCTTCCTCCTTGTTCAAAACAGTAGAAATGGTGTGTGAAAGAAAATATCCTCTGAAATACAGCTGATGTATTGAGGCAAAGGCTGCGGTAAATTGATGATTAGCCAACGTAATCAATACCACGCAAGGGACCAAGGGTTGAGTCTCGTTAATGCGATCAGGCATGGTAGTTAACGACTTGATCGCGCCGTTGTGACAAGCGACTGGTTCGTGCGGCTACTGGCAAGTTAGAAATGATATGTTTCTCAGTTTCGTACGAATCTTTAGAACGGTTTTGAAGCTGAACTTTTGGTTAACTTTTTTAAAAAATGAACTTTTGTAATCGGTCAGGAAAAAAAATTTGTTCGTTTATGTTACAAGGGGTGTAGAATTCGAATCCGATAAAGTCTGTGGTATTTGAACGGATTTTATGGCTGCCAGATTGAGTTATGTGAAAAATTGGCCTACTACTACAAAATTCCCAAATTCACATCTTGGCAGCCGTTGACTTTGAACTCGAAGTTGAGTTTGATCTCGAAGTTGACTTTGATCTCGAAGTTGGGTTTGAACTCGAAGTTGAGTTTGAACTCGAAGTTGACTTTGATCTCAAAGTTGACTTTGATCTCGAAGTTAAGTTTGAACTCGAAGTTGATGTTGATCTCGAAGTTGAGTTTGAACTCGAAGTTGAGTTTGAACTCGAAGTTGAGTTTGAACTCGAAGTTGACTTTGATCTCGAAGTCGACTTTGATCTCGAAATTGAGTTTGAACTCGAAGTTGAGTTTGGACTCGAAGTTGAGTTTGAACTCGAAGTTGACTTTGATCTCGAAGTTGACTGTGATCTCGAAGTTGAGTTTGATCTCGAAGTTGAGTTTGAACTCAAAGTAGACTCTGATATCGAAGTTGACTTTGATATCGAAGTTGACTTTGATATCGAAGTTGACTTTGATCTCGAAGTTGTCTTTGATCTCGAAGTTGACTTTGATCTTGAAGTTGACTTTGATCTTGAAGTTGACTTTGATCTCGAAGTTGACTTTGAACACAAAGTTGAATTTGATCTCGAAGTTGACTTTGATCTCGAAGTTGACTTTGAACTCAAAGTTGAATTTGATCTCGAAGTTGACTTTGATATTGAAGTTGACTTTGATTTCGAAGTTGAGTTTGAACTCAAAGTTGACTTTGAACTCGAAGTTGACATTGCTCTCGAAGTTGACTTTGATCTCGAAGTTGAGTTTGAACTCGAAGTTGACTTTGATCCCGAAGTTGAGTTTGAACTCGAAGTTGAGTTTTAACTCGAAGTTGAGTTTGAACTCGAAGTTGACTTTGATCTCGAAGTCAACTTTGATCTCGAAGTTGAGTTTGAACTCGACGTTAACGTTGATCTCGAAGTTGACTTTGATCTCGAAGTTGAGTTTGAACTCGAAGTTGATGTTTTTCTCGAAGGTAACGTTGATCTCGAAGTTGAGTTTGAACTCAAAGTTGACGTTGATCTCGAAGTTGACTTCGATGTCAAAGTTGAGTTTGATCTCGAAGTTGAGTTTGAGCTCGAAGTTGACTTTGATCTCGAAGTTGACTGTGATCTCGAAGTTGAGTTTGAACTCGAAGTTGACTTTGATCCCGAAGTTGAGTTTGAACTCGAAGTTGAGTTTGAACTCGAAGTTGACTTTGATCTCGAAGTCAACTTTGATCTCGAAGTTGAGTTTGAACTCGACGTTAACGTTGATCTCGAAGTTGACTTTGATCTCGAAGTTGAGTTTGAACTCGAAGTTGACTTTGATCTCGAAGTTGAGTTTGAACTCAAAGTTGACGTTGATCTCGAAGTCAACTTCGATGTCAAAGTTGAGTTTGATCTCAAAGTTGACTTTGATCTCGAAGTTAAGTTTGAACTCGAAGTTGATGTTGATCTCGAAGTTGAGTTTGAACTCGAAGTTGAGTTTGACCTCGAAGTTGACTTTGATCTCGAAGTCGACTTTGATCTCGAAATTGAGTTTGAACTCGAAGTTGACTTTGATCTCGAAGTTGAGTTTGGACTCGAAGTTGAGTTTGAACTCGAAGTTGACTTTGATCTCGAAGTTGACTGTGATCTCGAAGTTGAGTTTGAACTCGAAGTTGACTTTGATCTCGAAGTTGAGTTTGAACTCAAAGTAGACTCTGATATCGAAGTTGACTTTGATATCGAAGTTGACTTTGATATCGAAGTTGACTTTGATCTCGAAGTTGTCTTTGATCTCGAAGTTGACTTTGATCTCGAAGTTGACTTTGATCTCGAAGTTGACTTTGAACTCAAAGTTGAATTTGATCTCGAAGTTGACTTTGATCTCGAAGTTGACTTTGATCTCGAAGTTGACTTTGAACTCAAAGTTGAATTTGATCTCGAAGTTGACTTTGACATTGAAGTTGACTTTGATTTCGAAGTTGAGTTTGAACTCAAAGTTGACTTTGAACTCGAAGTTGACATTGCTCTCGAAGTTGACTTTGATCTCGAAGTTGAGTTTGAACTCGAAGTTGACTTTGATCCCGAAGTTGAGTTTGAACTCGAAGTTGAGTTTGAACTCGACGTTAACGTTGATCTCGAAGTTGACTCTGATCTCGAAGTTGAGTTTGAACTCGAAGTTGACTTTGATCTCGAAGTTGACTGTGATCTCGAAGTTGAGTTTGAACTCGAAGTTGACTTTGATCTCGAAGTTGAGTTTGAACTCGAAGTTGACTTTGAACTCGAAGTTGAGTTTGAACTCGAAGTTGACTTTGATCTCGAAGTCAACATTGATCTCGAAGTTGAGTTTGAACTCGAAGTTGACTTTGATCCCGAAGTTGAGTTTGAACTCGAAGTTGACTTTGATCTCGAAGTCAACTTTGATCTCGAAGTTGAGTTTGAACTCGACGTTAACGTTGATCTCGAAGTTGACTTTGATCTCGAAGTTGAGTTTGAACTCGAAGTTGATGTTTTTCTCGAAGGTAACGTTGATTTCGAGGTTGAGTTTGAACTCAAAGTTGACGTTGATCTCGAAGTTGACTTCGATGTCAAAGTTGAGTTTGATCTCGAAGTTGAGTTTGAACTCGAAGTTGACTTTGATCTCGAAGTTGACTGTGATCTCGAAGTTGAGTTTGAACTCGAAGTTGAGTTTGAACTCGAAGTTGAGTTTGAACTCAAAGTAGACTCTGATATCGAAGTTGACTTTGATATCGAAGTTGACTTTGATATCGAAGTTGACTTTGATATCGAAGTTGACTTTGATCTCGAAGTTGTCTTTGATCTCGAAGTTGACTTTGATCTCAAAGTTGACTTTGATCTCGAAGTTGACTTTGAACTCAAAGTTGAATTTGATCTCGAAGTTGACTTTGATCTCGAAGTTGTCTTTGATCTCGAAGTTGACTTTGATCTCGAAGTTGACTTTGATCTCGAAGTTGACTTTGAACTCAAAGTTGAATTAAATCTCGAAGTTGAGTTTGAACTCAAAGTTGACTCTGATATCGAAGTTGACTTTGATATCGAAGTTGACTTTGATCTCGAAGTTGTCTTTGATCTCGAAGTTGACTTTGATCTCGAAGTTGACTTTGATCTCGAAATTGACTTTGATCTCGAAGTTGAGTTTGAACTCGAAGTTGACTTTGAACTCAAAGTTGACTTTGATCTCAAAGTTGACTTTGATCTCGAAGTTGATGTTGATCTCGAATTTTAGTTTGAACTCGAAGTTGACTTTGAACTCGAAGTTGACATTGCTCTCGAAGTTGACTTTGATCTCGAAGTTGAGTTTGAACTCGAAGTTGACTTTGATCCCGAAGTTGAGTTTGAACTCGAAGTTGAGTTTGAACTCGAAGTTGACTTTGATCTCGAAGTCAACTTTGATCTCGAAGTTGAGTTTGAACTCGACGTTAACGTTGATCTCGAAGTTGACTTTGATCTCGAAGTTGAGTTTGAACTCGAAGTTGATGTTTTTCTCGAAGGTAACGTTGATTTCGAAGTTGAGTTTGAACTCGAAGTTGAGTTTGAACTCGAAGTTGAATTTGATCTCGAAGTTGACTTTGATTATTTTATGTTCGCATTTTTTAATGTTAGAATTAAGAACACAACTTTTTGAAAGTCAAAGGTTTTTAGTCGAATTCAGAGGTTTTTCCGGGACAGAACGCTCCAAATCGGGACTGTTATATCCCGACGCTTCATGCAGTTTTCCTCTTTCAGTTGTCTTAATAACATAATTTTCTCTTTTTTTGTGTCCGAATCGGAACGTTTTGTGATTAATTACCGTTTCAGTGGGTTCTAAAGTCATTATTTAATTAGCCAATTGTTTACACGGCACGACGTATTGCATAATACATGACTGCCCCGTTTTTCAGTGAAGGCCGGTCGTAATTTGGACAGTCTTTTTTATTCCGACGATTTGAAGTTTTTGCTCCATCGCCATTTTTATAGAATAGTTACATATTACATGTGAGATGAATAAAAACGGAGGTAAAATGATACAAATGATAGGCTAAACAAAATTAAACACAATTTTTTTTAGGGACTCGAGTAATTTTTTGAAAATATTTTATGCATGGAATCAAAAGCAAAAGGTTTTGCTCTTTTCTATTTGAAATTCTTGAAAGATTTGCATGGTTTCTTAGAAATGGAAAGTTTCGCCTTGTTTTATTCATACAGCCCAGCAGGTAGGTATATTTCTCTCAGGCACGTTCAAAACAAGCGGCTGTTGTCTCTTAACTAGTACGTTGGCCTAAAAACCAGATCTCAAAACTCGAGATGCGTAATTTCACCAAAGTTGCGGGCCCTGGAAATGTATAGCAAAAACTCACTTTTGTGTTAGGGTAAAAGCACCAGTCATTGGCCACCCACTTTTTTTGGCTTCGTTTTCTGAAAAGCAGCACCCCCTGAGGCCGTGATCTCAACCAGGGCCGTCGCATGTCCCTCCTTTCCACTAGGATTTTTCAAATTTAATTTATCATGACAAAAAATGCAAGAAGTTTGACACAAATTGATGAAAAATCGAGTTTATAATTCAATAACGACGCCTGTTGTTTGTGATGTCCTCCACGGCTTGTCTTGAACCCCCTCCAAGTCCTGTCTTGAAGCTCGCATCAGGTCTTGATACCCTCCACATTTTGCCATGAAGCTGACGTATAATCTTGGAGCCCTCCACATCCTGTCATGAAGCTCACGTTCGGTCTTGATGCACTCCACACCCTGTCTTGAAGCTCACGGCCGGTCTTGATGCCCACCACGTCCTGTCTTGAATCTCACGTCAGATCTTTATGCCCTCCACATCCTGTCTTGAAGCTAACGTCAGATCTTGATGCCCTCCACATCCTGTCTTGAAGCTCACGTCTGGTCTTGATGCCCTCCACATCCTGTCATGAAGCCCACGTCCGGTATCGCTGCCCTCCATGTCCTGTCTTGAAGCTAACGTCAGATCTTGATGCCCTCCACATCCTGTCTTGAATCTCACGTCAGATCTTTATGCCCTCCACATCCTGTCTTGAAGCTAACGTCAGATCTTGATGCCCTCCACATCCTGTCTTGAAGCTCACGTCAGATTTTTAGGCCCTCCACATCCTGTCATGAAGCCCACGTCGGATCTTAGTGCCCTCCACATCCTGTCTTGAAGCTCACGTCAGATCTTGATGCCCTCCATGTCCTGTCTTGAAGCTAACGTCAGATCTTGATGCCCTCCACATCCTGTCTTGAAGCCTATGTCAGTTGATGAATGGAAGATACCGAATTCAAAGGACCAATGAGAACAGACTAGACATGAATGAAAGGCTGACGAATGGAAGAAAGAATGAAATGGAACAAGCTGTCATGATTCTCGATTCAACTCTTTAAATGCCAAACAGTCATTCACCAGAGTCATTCATCCGCCATCTTGAAGCCCTCCTCGTCCTGTCATTTCATTCGAGCCTATGTCGAAATATGAATCAAAAATTCAAACAGGTTGATGAATGGAGAATCAATGGAACCAAGTTTAATTTGTCCCAATGATTTTGAAGATGAGTGACCATTCCAAGACCATTTCAATGAGGCTTCCATTCATCAGTCAGTCATTCCTGTGTTGTCCATTGAAGCCTTTGCATTCTGTATTTTCCATTCAAGGAGAGGACATGGGGTTCAAGACCAGACGTGAGCTTGATGTCAGGACGAGGAGGGGTTCAAGACCAGACGTGAGCTTGATGTCAGGACGAGGAGGGGTTCAAGACCAGACGTGAGCTTGATATCAGGACGAGGTGGGGTTCAAGACCAGACGTGAGCTCGATGTCAGGACGAGGTGGGGTTCAAGACCAGACGTGAGCTTCATGTCAGGACGAGGAGGGGTTCAAGACCAGACGTGAGCTTGATGTCAGGACGAGGAGGAGTTCAAGACCAGACGTGAGCTTCATGTCAGGACGAGGAGGGGTTCAAGACCAGACGTGAGCTTGATGTCAGGACAAGGAGGGGTTCAAGACCAGACGTGAGCTTGATGTCAGGACGAGGAGGGGTTCAAGACCAGACGTGAGCTTCATGTCAGGACGAGGAGGGGTTCAAGACCAGACGTGAGCTTCATGTCAGGACGAGGAGGGGTTCAAGACCAGACGTGAGCTTCATGTCAGGACGAGGAGGGGTTCAAGACCAGACGTGAGCTTCATGTCAGGACGAGGAGGGGTTCAAGACCAGACGTGAGCTTGATGTCAGGACGAGGAGGGGTTCAAGACCAGACGTGAGCTTGATGTCAGGACGAGGAGGGGTTCAAGACCAGACGTGAGCTTGATGTCAGGACGAGGAGGGGTTCAAGAAAAGACCTGAGCTTGATGTCAGGACGAGGAGGGGTTCAAGACCAGACGTGAGCTTGATGTCAGGACGAGGAGGGGTTCAAGACCAGACGTGAGCTTCATGTCAGGACGAGGAGGGGTTCAAGACCAGACGTGAGCTTGATGTCAGGACGAGGAGGGGTTCAAGAAAAGACCTGAGCTTGATGTCAGGACGAGGAGGGGTTCAAGACCAGACGTGAGCTTGATGTCAGGACGAGGAGGGGTTCAAGACCAGACGTGAGCTTGATGTCAGGACGAGGAGGGGTTCAAGACCAGACGTGAGCTTGATGTCAGGACGAGGAGGGGTTCAAGACCAGACGTGAGCTTCATGTCAGGACGAGGAGGGGTTCAAGACCAGACCTGAGCTTGATGTCAATACGAGGAGGGGTTCAAGACCAGACGTGAGCTTGATGTCAGGACGTGGAGGGGTTCAAGACCAGACGTGAGCTTGATGTCAGGACGAGGAGGGGTTCAAGACCAGACGTGAGCTTCATGTCAGGACGAGGAGGGGTTCAAGACCAGACGTGAGCTTGATGTCAGGACGAGGAGGGGTTCAAGACCAGACGTGAGCTTGATGTCAGGACGAGTAGGGGTTCAAGACCAGACGTGAGCTTCATGTCAGGACGAGGAGGGGTTCAAGACCAGACGTGAGCTTCATGTCAGGACGAGGAGGGGTTCAAGACCAGACGTGAGATTCATGTCAGGACGAGGAGGGGTTCAAGACCAGACGTGAGCTTGATGTCAGGACGAGGAGGGGTTCAAGACAAGACGTGAGCTTCATGAAAAAACCTAGGTTCCTAGTTTCCTACAGTTTTTAAATTATTATTGTTCTTCTAGTTTTAGGAAAGTCGTTTTATTATTACCATTGCACAATCTTAATTTTCATCATTAACTGATTCATCAGTTACCAATAATAGAAACATATGGACAATAATTGTTACAAACGGCTTGTTCCAAAAACCACAAAAACCAATATTTTGTACCCAAAATTCAGGGAAAATTGGTATCGGAATTCCTGAAGTGTCTACCTACCTCTCCCAAAATCATTAAAAGAATTTAATATGAGTACATTACAGCGGGAAACACCCTTAAGTGGCCAATAAATGGTGCTCTTTCCCTATCTACGACCAACTTTTTTCTAGTTGTCAGGCTTATGAGGATGTGGCTTGTCTCTAACTCAAATTTGAATTATATTACAAAACTTATTAATAAAATGTATTAACGTAAAATGTATTAATAAAACTAAATTCGCACCAAATACATACCTGATATATTGCGTGCAAAGGGTCCGCCCCTGGCAGATGATTTCGGGTGTGGCTGGCGGTCCATGTCCGAATACCAGGCCGTGAGATAATTTACGCGCTGCCGTAACGCCGGCGTTCGATAGGCGGCGTGCGATTGCTGGCGAACGTGGGGGGCCGAGCAACGTCGCTGGTGAAGACATCTTCCGACGTCCACCTCCGAGAGCGACGAGCCTTTGTTTTTCTATGGGACTGATCAATACCATCCTGTGTCTCTCGGTGGAAACCGACGCACCATTAATAGTTGTCAGCTTGGGTTTCTCGGGTCTCTTCTCACTATCAATGCGGGAGGATCCATCGCTGGAACACAAATTAATCTTGAAATAATGGCGTTGGAAGGTTTGGGTTGAGCGAAATTGTGTAAGGAAGTCATGCGGTCGGTAGACTTTTGTTACAACTCAAAAATGTTCTTTTTTCAGGAAACGCGAAAAACTGTTCCCGCCCAGGTATGATGTTATTTTCTACTTGAATTCATTCCGCAAAATAAAATACCGTATCCTAACATAAAATAGGTATCCTGTAATAATCAGTTTTGAACCCGCTTTCAATCTGAATAACTCCTCAATAATTAATAATCACAAAAAAATTTAATTTCCAAGTAACTCCATGATTCATTCAGGCATTTCTCCGTGTAATATGTCGAGTTGTTAACTGTTTCACTGTATGAATTTTTACTCAACCCTCTATCGAAGAATAAATCTGTAATCTCATTTAGGATTAAATGCAATTTCGATCGTCAATAACGAAAAAAATCGCCTGAAATTAAAAAACGTCAAGTCACCGTAATGAAAAAATCCTTCATCATTTCGCGAGCCAAGGCCAACGTTTCAAGATGGAAGAACAGATTCGTTGGGACTTGTCATTGGGTCTGGACCCAAACTTTTATAAAAGTCTCAAAAACGGAAGCTGTTATGGGGGGAATTACGAACTTACTTAGGTGAGACCTTCTGCAGGCTATGACCAGGATTTTAAGAACTTAATCCCCCAATTTTTGGCACACCCAGAAAAATTGAAGAAAAAAAATTAAGACTAATAATGGTTTTCTGTTGTGAAATACATTAATCTGAGAAGAAAGTTGAGTTGGAAAAACTGTCACAAAAATCTTCCTCCAACCGGGAATCGAACTTTCCATCTTTGGATGACAGATTCGAAGATGCTGGCTCCTATTCCTAGACGAAATTCGATATTTCTCCAACTTGATTTTCATTTCTGAAAAATCAAATAATGTATTTATTTTTATTTTTGGAAGCCCACAAAAATTGAGATAGAATTGATGATTTTTGTGACCTAGTCCGCAAAGAGTCACAGAGCTCGGCGGTCGTTGGACAAGACTGCTGTCTGTTCCAAAGTGAACCCAAGTAATCGCCTCTTTAGATTCTTCAGCGATACCCATGGAAGTGGACAGTCGACTTCCCAACTAATCGCTCTCTGCCAATTTCGCTGTGCATTCATCTGCTACTTCCCTAATCACAATTGACGATCGATCGATTCCGGTACCACTCACCGATAATTATGCCAATGGTTTCGTCTGGAAAACCATCAGCCATGTTCTCAGCAAAAATTGATGGCTAAAGAATGCCAGAGCCATCGCGTAGTCACTATTCCTATTAATACAAATTTCCAAAAATGTTGGAAATTTTCTCAGCAATTGGAATTCGTCGTCTCTCAACTTTCGAATTTCAACCGTTCTCAAGATATCGGCAAAAAACGGGAAAAATTCGAAAAGTTTTCCAAAAAGTCGAAATTTTTCAGCGAAGGAAATTTCGAAACAAACTTTCAACGATACCCAGTTGTTGGGAATTTAACTGGCTACAAAAAATCCTATCCCTGGTCTGAACAAAAGTTCAACGCTAGTCAAAAAAACCCCGAAAACCGAAACTACTTTTCCGAAAAACTCACATTGAAAACGAAGTCAAGGAAAGTTGTAATATGAACATCTGATATAATTTTTAAACGACATTTCAAAAATTTGTAAATTTTCTGAAAGCCAAGATTTTTTATCATACGCCTCCGCATCGTTAATTTTATGTTCTCAGCTTGAAACTTCTAATAATATTCCGAAGCTTTCAAACCCGCCGAGCATCATATCGTTCGTTATAGAATCGAGAGTGTGTTATAGACCGCTCTCCCGACTCGCACCCCCACCATGTGCCTGCTGTCAAATCATTCACCTAAATTCCAGGGATAGTCAGTTGACCTTCACCTGATCTTTGGTAAACATAGGAACCGACGATGTTGGTTTCAAACCTTGTTCCGAAGTATAATCCAATTTCGGTATTGTATGCTCCTGTATTGTTTCTGCGCTCTGACTAAAGAATTAGGTACTAATTTTTCAAATTTTTTATTCTTTCTACCAATATGAAAAAATTTTCAACTTTTTGTACTTGGAACAGATTTTTACTATGCCTTCCTTGTGGATGGGTTTTTGAATTCTAGTAGATTTTTCGCGTTGTTTAAGCGAATATCCTGCAAAACTATCCGATGTCATTGAAATTAATTAATCAACACTCCACAAAACGATCAATAATGTCGATCAATCGAAAAGTCTAGACGTAACCACATGGTAAAAACACTCAGTGGGGGCCACTGATTAGGTAGAATTTTCGAGAACAAAACTCAAAATTCTAAAAAAAATGTTTGAGAACGTTCGAATCAAGAACACCAACAAATAAGGGAGGTAAATATGAATTGAAAACCGTTATTGGTTGATCATTCATTTAAATGCAAGCCCACCTTGTGTTAAGTTTTGCTTATTTAAACGCGAACCAGCACGTACTTCGGAATGCTACGAGGCAGCAGGGCCGAAACGAAGAACAAAATCAAGCAATTCCAAAACATAGTACTGCGAGTTATTGTAAAAGCTCCGTTCTGCATACGTAACGCCGACCTTCACAAAGATCTCAACCCGAGATAGGTACCTGAGAGAACGAAATCTTCAAGGGAGCCCGGGGCCATTTGGAAAGTCTTCACCATCACCAAAACGCCGACGCGAGTACCGTACCAGATGCGAGGGAACTAGAGGGCCTGAACCGGAACGATCCTTTGGACTTGGTGCTGAGGAATGAAAGGATCTAATTTCTTCGTTGTTAACTATGAGAAAACGTCCATTTACCATCTACTATGCGTCAAAAATGGCACGTAACCTACTAGATTGATGAGGTGCGTCCATTCTGTTTTAGCATTCGATGTTTTTCTAAGCATTTTTCACAGTGTCAAAAATGATTTCTACCCTTGTGAGGTCCGAGCCAACTAATTATCAAAGGATTAGTCCGAATTGATCGATCGAATTTATATCGACCACCACTCGCTTTCACATGTCGACTGCACGCCCCATCGACACAATTATGCTAATTATAATCATAAAAACTGGTTTCCAACAATATCCTTTTCAAGCGGCCGATCAAACTGAAGAAATGGGATATTCTTGGACAGTCGAAAGCTCGGGCGCCTACCAACCGCAGCCCGGGATCAGGATATCAGATTCAGCCCTCAAGAGGAGGAATAAATAAAAAGTTGCCCCAACTGGTTTACACTGAGTCCAAAATCGCTTTGTCTGGCCCCACGCTGCAGAAACGCGACATTTCCTGCATACATAACAGTTATAGACCTATTATGTATTACAGTCAGACAGACTGTCAGTTCAGGGAATCGATAAATTCAAAATAAACGAGTGGTGCGTAGATAACACACGATACTTCCATATTTACGTAAAATTGTGTCACAATTGATCATATTTGGACTACTTTTATTCATATCATATTTGGCTGTTAGGTCATAAATATTGAAAAACTCACTATGCAAATTTTAAAACTCTCACTAAAAGTGCTGATATATCGGGAATTCTGTGAGTAATTAAAATTTCGATTCAATAGGGTGATAGGTATAACTGAAACAAACATCCCAGTTAAAGAAATTTGAAAAAATATAAAATGTAACAATTTTGTAAATTACCACAGACGAACAAGCCCATACTTGTTCAGGAAGTGATTCTGGGTAAAAGTGTATAAGTGACAATTGTTGCTGAAGGTCCGATCCGATTTCCGATTTTAGGACGATCACATACTTCATAAATATGGAAGTGAAAAGAGTTTTTCAAAACATGACTTGGCATGACGTATTGACGTCATCCTTAACCGAATTTTAGGTTGAACAGTTGGCAGTGGAAATGTCGACTTACCGTCTTCTCATGAGCATTGGCATAGATTGGAATGATAGTTTCAGCGACAGTTAAAAACTAACGATTCGTATCATATAGCCAGAGATACGAGCGGTCCGTTTGAAGTGTCACCACTTCATCCATTGTCAATGAATCGATCCGCTTTTTTCCATCAGATTTGTGCATTGTATAGAGATAAAAACGTCACTACGTACGTCAGAGCACTATTCTTCTGTGAGGACTTAGGCATTCAGATACCATATCATGCGAGAAGGCTACCCAATTTTCAAACGGTATGGGGAAAATATAATTTGATTGATGATATTCGTTAAAATATTAAATATGTGAATTTGGTACTGGAAACTCTCGATCGGGTTTGGAAAATCTCCATTCGACATGGAATTGCTACATAGTACGGAGGTCAAATGTAACTAATAATCTTCCAAGGAAGCACTCATTTTAAAATGATTTCCTTGATAGAAAATTTCTGAGAGATACAGAAGCCGTGACTTTAAAGTCGGGACGTGGCTTCGAAACGCCAATAAAATTGTATTGTGGTACCTATTATTGGTTCTACTCCGAAGGCCCTCGACCATTCACATTTCTTGATTCGAGAAGATGCGCAAGTTGTTTTACCAGTAGGACTCAAAACATAATTTTCCCAAAAACTCAACTTACGAGGTTTTGCAGGCTCACTGTCGATATGCAATTACACAAGTGTATATAGATAAACTATAAATAAATTGCCAAAAATTGTGAGGGGCTCAACAGTAAAACTAGTGAAATATTGAGCAGACAATGCACCTGAAGCCTTGTTTCAGCAAATATTTCGACAGTATACCTGCAAAACCTCGTATGTTCCGATTCGAGAATTTTACAGGAGGCACAAAAAACTGTCCAAAACGACTTGAGGCATCATCCGTTTAAAAAAACCACATCCGTTGCATTTTTACCACATGTGCACACGACATAATAATAAGATTGAACAAAAATTAAAAGAAATGAACGTTTTAAAGCAATATTCGGACTTACGAGGATTTATTCAAGCCCTTACTCGGACTTACAAGGTTTTACACAGTTCAATCGAACTTCCAATAACGTTGTCTTTATTTCAAATACTAGAATAATTTCACTTGAGATCATAACATGTGCTCTTTCTCATCATTGTTTGGTAAATAAACAAGTTTCTTTATGCCAAAATATTCAACCAACTTTTTTGTTGGTATTTACCTGATTTTGTTTCTAAGACTGGCCGACCTATAATTGGTCTGTGATGACCAATAATTGGTCGTTACTATTGAAACGGCTGTGATTCGAGTTGAGATTGTAAATTTCAAGAGCACTAAGTCAATACCCTCCCTAGATGTTAATTGATTTAAGGGCCGTATTCACAACACTTCCTAGGCATAAGGGCCGCTCGATGCGCCAGCACTTCCTTCGCACATTTTATTGGTCAATTTCAAAAAAACAAACATTCCGTTTCCATAAAACTCGCATGGTATGGAGACGATCACAGCAACTTAGGTACTGTCAATCGCAACCACGATTTTCGACGTTCCAATTTTAAGGTAGCAAGTGGGCAACCTTAAAATTGGAACCTCGAAAATCGTGGTTGCGATTGACAGTACCTAGGTTGCTGTGCTCGTCTCCATACCATGCGAGTTTTATGGAAACGGAATGTTTGTTTTTTTGAAATTGACCAATAAAATGTGCAAAGGAAGTGCTGGCGCATCGAGCGGCCCTTATGCCTAGGAAGTGTTGAGAATACGGGCCTAAATTTTGAAGAGTACAATGTCGGTACCGTCCTAAGAGTTTTAGTACCGTCCGGTTTTAGTTTTCTTTCCATAGTAGGGTTTTCAAAAAAGGTACATGATTTAAACGTGATAACGATGGCTTGAGAATGTGAATGTGAATACCAACTGATAACAGTTAACCTTATTTTAAAAACCTACTATGGAAAGAAAACTAAAAAATCACATCTTAGGACGGTACCGACATTGTTCTCTTCAAAATTTAAAGTAATTATCATCTTGGGTGGACTTAGTTCTCTTGAAATTTACAATCTCAACTCGAAGAATCACAACCGTTTTAAAAGGTACGGGATTGTTTATAGATTGTTTGAATTTCAATTCGTGTTTCAACTCTCAGTTTTACAACTTACCACTTTCAATTAGGTTATTACGATTCTCAGCGTATTTATGAATTTAATTTAATAAAACGTTAATAAAAAATATTAAAAAAACTTTTTTTAGAAAACTTGAAATAGGAAAAAACTGAGATTTTGGAATTTTTATCAAAAAACCTCTAAATTATTGAAAATAGCAGAAACGTTCGCTGGCTTTTATTGCTACTTTTGGAACCATTGTTTTGTTCTAGATGGATAAACACATTGTTGTTATTCCTCGTAGTTGTTCTTTAGTTATTAGTGTTCTTCAGAACAGTTGAGAATCGACTTTGCAAAAATATTACCCATATCTGAACCCAGAATTTTGATACGGGCCGAATTTTATTACCGACGATGGTTTCAAACCGAATTTAGAGCCTGGTTGTTCTTCTTCACGATTTCGAGTATCATCTAATGAATCCATTTAGCCGTAAAGATCGAGAGCAACATTAAAGAAATTACCGGAAAATTGAAAAATCGGCCGGGACGAGCCAAATGCTGGGACTTACGAGGTTTTACCACCCTCCTGGAAGGTTCTGGACTTACAAGTTTTTACAAACGAACACAGATAAGACATTTTTTATCAGATCAATCTCAAACTTTTACTGACGATCGGTATCCTTCTCCTAAGTCCACAGGGGTCAAAACCTGATTTTGGGAAAAAATCGGACTTACGAGGTTTTGCAGGTATACTGTCGATTTCTCGCGCCATTCTAGTTCTGAGCTGCAAAGGCTACCTACGCATATAATGAGCAGACGACGAGCTCTTTAATATTCATCGCGTTGTTCCATTTTTATTACGTTCATTTCACCCAGCGGTGATTTCCTGCGGGCCAGTCTTGACAATCAATCTATTTGAAACAGTTCTATTCATCTTTCTCGTTTAAAAATTCCATTCTTTATTTCTTTGCAATCACGTCATAGCACTGAACCGGGAGTAATTGCGGAATTTTTCGAATTGGCAAAACGGTTGAACCCGATGTTTATGCAAATTCAAGGTCGAGCCATACCGACTTGACGGTGAAACGATTTGAGTTCAAATGACTCACAGGTAACGGACCGGAGACGAATAGGTAATAATCAATCGAACTCGATAGTAAACAGATGGAAAATCAATCGTGAACATCGTGACCACGAGATCTTTTCATCCGGATATTTCAGATCTGACATTTAGCCGGGAATCCCTAACGGTACCTATCACAAGCAGAGAGAATTTCAAGGACTGACTTTAAAACATATTTATGGAGTTGAAACGATAGAGTTTAATGGATAATTGAAAACGTGTTGGACAATTTAAAAGGCGTACCCGGATCCCCATTAACTAGGGATCACTAAATGATCAAGTGATTACAATTAGGTTATCTGATGCGAGAATCGGCATTATTAGATGAATCAGCTGAATAGTGAGATGATTTTTTTTTAATTTTGCTTTACGTCAAGATTTATGGCTTCAACCGGGCCTGACATGACGAGAGTTTTCTGAGGTTATACTGAAAGGATGTGCCTACAAGGGTTGTCAAAATATTCCAGGGCTGGGTGGGGGATTCGAGCCCCTGAGTCTTCGACTGTGAACGGATAGCCCCTTAGACCGCCCGGCCACACCGGAACCCCGAAAGCAAGAAGATAAATCAATGAGACTTTCCCCATAAAACTCATCTTTCCTGTAAACGAGGAATGAATAAAGTATAGTATCTGCTGTGTCTGTCTACAACGACTTTCCTTTCTCAATTTTGAGGGGTTTTAATCATGGGAAAGAGTCAAAGAATCGTGTTGCCCAGCGGGCATTACAAGGAGTCGGTTTGTCGTCCCGTGGTATGAATCATTATGGTTATAAGGGCTACATTTTCCATGCCTCCTGAAATTTTTTAATTTTTTTGGCTTTCCAGAACCGGCATGGGTATTCAAGCCACCAAAAGAGATCATTTACAATAATATTGATGATATTATCATCAAGTCATTTACAATAACTTGAAGCATTCTCAATTCACTGAAGCAATTGTTGAGAGCACAATTTGTGCATAATCAGACTTCTTACAAATATTTCATTTAAATTGAGGAAATGCTTCAAGATTTTCTCAGAAAAAATACGAGCATTTTAAATTTTCTCCGCATTATATTTTCCTGGCCACAAAAGTTAACAGATTTGACAGCTCAAGGTTCTAAAATGGATATGGATGAATTTTTCATTCATACCTAGTTCATTAGATTGTGAGGGTTTTGAAATTTCGGATCCACTTCTTCAACTTTTTTTGGCTACACAATTTACTTACAAAAAAAGGTTCAATCTATCATAATATGCTGTCATTATGTTGTAACTTTGTTATTATTATGTTATGTTAATTTTGTTACGTTGTTATTATGTTGTAATTATATTATAATGAATCAATGATAAAGCATTGCCTGTTCATGAGTTTCTACCATTTTTATACTTTGTGGAGTAATCAAGCATTACTGGTTGCATGAATTTGAAAGTTTTGCAGTTCCATGAACTAATGGTTTAAAAATATTTGCTCACCTGTTAGTGATTGTGATGATTGGATTAGGTGGCTGTAGCGGCGAAGGTTTCATCGCGGAATTGAAAGAATCAACGGATATAGGAAAAATCGTCGGTTTGCTGAGTCCTAAAATGCCACTGCTTCTAACAGGTGCCTAGCTAAATATTATCTAAGTTAGAAGGCTCTGAATTTTACCTACTTGAACCTAGTTATTAGTTACTAAAATCTTGGGATTCCTCAAGTAAGGAATCAGAAACTCGAAAGTTTATCGATCTAATCAGCAATGTTGGATGGAATGGGAAATTGACGAAACTTCTACAGAAGACTGGACTACCCGCGCGCGAAAGTCAAGTTCAGCTTCAACGCCTGCGACCTGGACGTCGGACGTCTCAAATCTCGTGCCCGCGAGGCCCGGGCGTCTACTGGACTCCTACTGGATACTGGATAACCGCCGGTGCTGGGTGGTGGGTGCTGGCTGCTGGGCGCCCCGTCTGTCGCTCCCGCATCAGTTTCCACCTCTTCTCGATCTCCGAAAGGCACCGACCCCTGAGCGTAGAAACAGACCTGCACGGACAGGACAACATTTTAAAGTGAAAAGTCAAGTAAGCGGCTTCGAACTTCGAATCTGGCTTGACAAATACCAGCGGCGCGTAACGCAGGGGACTTCCACGTTCTCATGCAAACCGTCGGACGCAATGTTTTGGTTGATGTTAATTTTTACTTCCATATTTACAGAGTAAATGGAAGTATTGTGATCGTCCCAAAATCGAGAATCGGAACGGAGCTTCAGAAAAAACTTTTTCTTATACACATTTACTCAGAATCACTTCCTGAACAAGTGTCTGTGTGTCCGTGTGTCCGTTAGTCCGTTAGTCCGTTAGTCCGTTACTCCGTTAGTCCGTTAGTCCGTTAGTCCGTCTGTGGTCATTTACAAAAATGGCCATAACTCCCTCATTTCTCAACCTTTTTTCAAATTTCTTGAACTGAAATTTTTGTCTCGGCAAGACCTAACACCCTGTTTAATCAGAATTTGGATAACGCACAGTACTTCCGATATATTTGCATTTTTAGTGTTTTCTATTTTATTTTTTCCCGGCCACAAAAATGAACCGATTTGAGCGTTCTTGGTCTTAAAATCTTTGTTTTACCTTGCAGAATACGTGGATATTTTTTACATTCCGAAAATGTAGCGTTTTTTCAATTTGGGCGAATTTTAAAATTTTAATAGTGAATTTTTCGATATTTTTAGCCTAAACACCCTTAAAAGCAGTCAAAATATGATCAAATTGTTTCACAATTTTACTTTTCAAAATATGGAAGTATTGTGTGTTATCTACGCACCACTGGTTTTGGAATTGAAGCAGTCAACAAATGACTGGCCATTTTTAGAAAAAAAGTTCTTCTATTAAATAGAAAATTTAGCAAATGTTGCTTTTTTGAATGCCTCGAAACGTGACCTCTTGGGGCGAATTTCACCAAAAATTTACCCATAGTTTATCCTCGATCTTGATGGTAATGCCATATCTTAAAACAAACGAAACCATGACATCGACATTGCTCATTATGCTTAACCTAGGGTTTGGTGAAATTGGCCCTTAGTTAGGGACCGTCAGAATCGGTTCATTAGTTATAAAAAAAAGTCGCTCCCTGAAGAGGCCCAGTGGGGCGAAAGCGCTAGGAGGATAAAAGAATATGAGAGTACGATGGGCTACCACTCTCTATGAAAGTATTGGGCATTCAGCGCAATTGTGTTCACAAATAACGGGAAATTGTGAGAATGAGTAATTAATGAACTGGGTTGAAAAAATAAATTCAAGCTTTAAGCACATCATTGTATTGCGAATACAACATTCATAGTTCACAATTGTTTTGATTATCTACGTTGCGTTACACATTTTTATGGTCGTCCAATTGTCTGGCAAGAATGTACAGAATGATTCGGCAGGAAAAATAATTACCACAAAAATGGTTTCCGGTACAACTTCTCTTACAAAAATCGCCAAAGTTCCTTCGGAGGGCGGTTTTTTTCGGCGACCTCCCGACCTTATTTAGAGGTTTCGATTAGAATCTAATAACTTCTCAAGCGACTTGATTGCTTTAATTAAAATGAAAGTGATGAAGTCCCTGATATCAGCCTTCCCGCCGCGAGGCAATTTCAAAAGCGGTAATTTATTGTTTCGACAAGCGCGCGTTGCAGAACGGTTGTTCACCAAGTAAAAGAATGGTGCAATGTGGAAGCATGATTTGCTTATTTTTAATAATACTTATTGAAATTCTATTGAACCGATCGAGAGTCGCTAAAAAGCATAATAGTTAGTTGGAGAATAGTCGGAATCTCGAAATACGGTCCAAGAAATCAGCGAAAAACACTCATCGACTGGTAACTCGGGGGTGGATTCTATGGAATAAGCAATCAAGGGGTGTGGGATTTTGGGGTCGGACACGGACGATGGAATGGGATTGGGTCGAACTTCAATTACGAGCCAACCATTTTCTATTCCATCGTCCGCAGTCTAGAAGTTACAGAGATTTATGAATATTCAGACCGTATTCATCCGAGGAGGAACAGATTATTCATATTTTCCAGGTGATTCTATACTGCAAACCGTCTAATTTTCTCATGAGTTGAGTTAAGTAACCAGAGCAATATTGGATAAAAAGTGATTTTTTGAAATGATTGGTAACATTTGCAATTACCTAATGCATTAGTTATTAAAATTACTGTGGTCAGTAGTTCCCTGTAGAATTAGCACAAATCTAAATTTTGAGAACCATGGGGCGGAATATTTTCCTAATTTTGAGGGTAGATGTCGTTATTTATGGTGGATGAGGCACAAAGCCCATGTGCATATGGATGCAACCCAAGGAACCGGTCCAAAACTCGGATGAGCGGTATGGGAAGGCACTGGTACCTGAAAATACCGAACATAACGGAGGCTAACGACATCTATCCTCCAAATTAGGAAAAAATAAAAAAATATTATTGCATTCTTTGGGGACCTATTTATAGGTTATAACTGGCAAATCATGACTAAATATCTGGATATGGTGATGACATAGACATAGGAACTTCTGCCACCCCTAGACACCACCAGAAGATTTGAGAAATGCCATTGGATTAGATACTCGTAAGTGAAGTAGTTATGGTTTAGATCATCCCACCTCAAAGAAAATACACAGCATCAAAAGTATTCAAGGATGGGATCGCCAAAGCAGTTTGTAGATATCACAGACATAATAAAGAAGCAAAATACATCACAGAAATTATTGTCGTGGCTAGGCTGGAATGGATGCGAAAAGATTCCCGGCTTTCGCCACAAAAATGGGATGGAGTTCTTTCGGTTGTTCCGCACGTTGACTGCTTGGACGGACCATGAATACAGTCTTTCAGACTGCTATATTGGTCTCTGGAGAAAATACTGATATAATATAGTACTGTATTTA
Organism: Nesidiocoris tenuis; assembly: GCA_036186465.1. Classification (NCBI taxonomy): domain Eukaryota; kingdom Metazoa; phylum Arthropoda; class Insecta; order Hemiptera; family Miridae; genus Nesidiocoris; species Nesidiocoris tenuis. The sequence goes on along the minus strand of AP028909.1, from coordinate 30,711,723 downwards.
GGCCTTATATAATAATATTTAATAATCTCGCTAGTCTGCACATTAGGGGCCGTATTCACAGCACTTCCTAGGCATAGGAGCCGTTCGATGCGCCAGCACTTCCTTTGCACATTTTATTAGTCAATTAAAAAAAAAACATTCCGTTTCCATAAAACTTGTAATGTCAATCGCAACCACGATTTTCGAGTTTAAAATTTTGAGGTAGCAAGCGAGCAACCGGGAAATTTGGACCTCGAAAATCGAGGTTGCGATTGACAGTACCTGAGTTGCTGTGATCGTCTCCATACCATATAAGTTTTATGGGAATGTTTATTTTTTATTTTTAATTGACCAATAAAATGGACAAAGGAAGTGCTCCCATGCCTGGGAAGTGCTGTGAATACGGCCCTAGGTCTACTCTCACATTGCTAGAATAATTATTGTTGCATAGTATTGTATAGGAAGCGTATAACAGTATGGTAACACAGTAGATGAGTTCACGGAGAACTGCCTATTTTTTTAGCTTATTCACTTATATCAATTATAATGGTCAAGCGCTTAAACAGCTATTAATACGTATTTTTTTATAAATATATTTTTTAAAATCAACTTCTGGTACGTTTCTGTAAGGGAACCGCATCAAGATCGCATCAACCCGCATCCAATTAGCAGTGACATTGTTGGGATCTACGTGCGTGTTGAAACGCTTTTCAAGGCAAAACGTTCCGGATTCCCGTGTGAGGTTTTCAGGCGTTTGAGTTTTTATCCGTCTGATACCTCAGTTTACGAAATGGAAGCGTCGTTCGAGGAATAAAAAGCGGTTTTTTATTGAAAATTGAGATATCGACCAAATGCGTCTGAATCCTTGTAGAAACGAACCAACAACAATAGGTACCATAAGAAATTGATTGTATATAACTCTGAGTTTATTGTGATAATAGTCTCATCTAGGTAACATTCAGATAAACCCCCGTAACAATAGTTATGAAAATTCCGAGTATTGTCATCGCGGTTTTGATTGTGAAACTTTTCACTCAGTAATATAAAAAATTCATTGAAATAACTGAAAAAAAAAACGTTAGGTCCCTTTTGCACAAAACGATTAATTTCCGGCTAACGATAAAGGAAGAATTCAGTAGAATATGCTCCAAATAAACTCTGTGAAACAGCGCATAACACTATCTTTTCCGTGTTTTCAAGCTTTACGATTTCGCAGGGCCTGACATCAGGGGCCTTCACAATTGGATGTAATCCATGAAAATCCACGTTATCGCGAAGATAAAATGCCGATTGAACGTTGTCATTATTACACGAATGCATGAATACGCCAACTACAAAAAAGCCGAATTCGTCTAAAGAAACCACTCGAAAATCTTCCATTTGTTCACATCTACTAAACCCAAAATATTGCACTACTGCAATTTATGCGACCCCCATTTCACCAAACTTTCTACATATGGATTAGCTGTTTAACATATCTCCGTGTTAAGCTAATCGCAATGTTGAAAATTTGGCGAAATCGAGCCTCAGAAATTGAGGAGAAAAACTTACAAAAATCTCATTACAAGTGAAACTCGGTCCAATTTCACCAATAATTACCACCTAGCTTAAGCTAAATAAAATAGCCCTTCATTGGTGAAATAGTCCGTAATTGTCCCCTTAGCCCTGTAGTCCGTATCACATGAACGGCTCAAACTGCACCTGCAAACCTTGTTGTGCGGCTTGTCTATCGTGCCGGAACGTGCCGCACTCAGCCAATCAGAGACGCGATCGGCTGCACAATCCCTGATTTGCTAACAATAGAAAATACAAAATGTATGTATCCAATATCCAAAGAAGCGTCCAATACCCATTAAAATGAGATTTTCACATTAAAATTGTATGCAAATACCACCTTGGTGAAGTTTATCCAAAGCTTCCTTGGATATTGAATAGATAAATTTCGTCATTAAACCGGGCCTTAGTCAAAAGATTGGCTGCACTGCACACTTACAGAGTTGTCAACCTGATGCAATAAAACATGTCTCAGCAGTTTTGAACTGCAATGGAACGTAAGTAGTTAGCAAAATTGATTGATTTTCAGTTATTGGTCTAAGTTTTTGATTTTTCTGCGGAAAATTCCCTCTTGTTGGACCTTGTGGTTGTTTAACACAGGATATAGTAGAAGGTAGACGTCAATAAATTAGTTTCCCTTAGCCTTCTCTGCTTGCAGCCGGTCAGCCATAGCCTGAACTTCTTTCCAAGATTCCTGTATGTCTTGAGACTCGGTGTATCTTGAACAGACGGCCATCCTGAGGAAGTAGGTGGTGCCGATTTTGGATGGCACCAAGTGGATTCTCCCGTTGCCGTTGATCATCTTGAGGAGCAATTCATTGTCTTCGTTAGAACCCTGCAGAGAAAAAGGTACATTGAAGATTGGTAAGCAAAGGTCAGTGAGCTGGACAGCAAAAAGGACTACGCCGAGCAATAAGGTCATCAAAATTTGTTGCACACCTTGAGCCTGAAGCAAACAAGAGCCATGATGACGTCAGCAGCGAGTTCGAAACGACTGTCAGCCACAACCATCTGCTCAAACTCGTGGGCCAGAGAAATGTGTTTCCTGATGTGAGCGCGCAGATTTTCAGCGCCGTACAACCGAAGGACGAACCAGATCTTCAAAGATCTGAATCTACGTCCCAGGGGTATTTGCCAATGCTGAAAGAACACCAATTTGATGGGGGTAGATACATATTTTTGGATGAGTTGGGGTAAGTGCGTGTTAGAGGTAAGTTTGTTTCTTTGTTCTCTCTCTTCATGTGGCCATTGTTATTCATTCAATTAACTAATAAAACAGTTCTCTTGTTGTACGCACTTACCCCTACTCACCCTATACAGTTGTTAACAGCATTCATAAACCCGGAATAGCAGAAGACAAATTTCTACTCGTAGGACTACAATGTATTGTAGGCTTTTGAATAGGCATTGAGAATGGAAATTGTTAAACAAAAGACAACATACCCTGTAATCTGGGACTGAGCCTTGCAAATCGTGCTTCAGGTAGAGTGGATCCACGTTGAACGCGTTAACGATCCAAGACGGGTCTTTAAGCCTGGTAAATCATGAAAGTTACATTATTCAAGCGGACTGTATAATACAGTCTGTACATATCGTCGGCACCACGCCATAACCGCGAAAGTGTACAGTAATAATGAGCAGTTTCGCGGTTATGGCGTGGTGCCGGCGATATAAATAGAAAAATTTCGAATTATGGGATTCCACAATTTCTCCGCTAGTGATTTAGTATCTGTTGATCAAGGCTTTGATAATCAGCAATTGATGACCCCCGCCCTTGGGGCCATTTCATCAATATAGCCGATTATCTGCAAATTATTGACCAACCACTAGGCCTCTGATATCAAGGTAACTTTCGGCCGGATGCGCATAGGCCGTGTTTCCAATGAATCACCAAGAGCGGCCCTTCATTGACAGTTTTGATCAATCGAACCAGATCCAATTTAAAAAAAATCGATCAAAAGCAAACAATGGCATACAAGCACTTACCACATAGCAGAGCAGTCGAAAGTGACGAGCAGCCACTTGTGAGGGTTGAAATTGAACGAATCTGCGTACTCAACGCCCTCCATCAAATAACGGTACTCAGGGCAGATGAACGCCGAACCTGTTGGATGGGTGAACCAAACATTAGACCATCTGTCACCAAATCTCTGGTCAAGAACTAAAAATTATTGATTAATACGGCGTAACTGAAAGTAAAAATATAGTGTGCTTATTTAATTCGAATTTTATTCCAAAAATCAGCAGGTGTGGGTGCCTGTATCTATATTATATTCTAACCGGCATATGCAGCATCGACGTGAAGCCAAACTTTCTCCTCCTGACAGACTGGCCCGATTTCTGCCAAATTGTCAAACGCGCAGGAACTTGTAGTTCCCAGAGTTGCCACTACCTGCAAAACGGCGTTTAGGATCAAAATTTGATGTATGAAGTTGAAATTGCGGAGCAAGGGGTCTCGGGATCACACCTCGAATTTGGCGATTAAAATGTTTGCATATTATTGTTTACGGCCGAAAATCCAATCTTTCTTTCTTTCGGTACAGTAGTACTGACCTGGACGATCAGAGATGATGTTTTACGAATGTAGAGATTTTTATGCCGGTTTTGACTGACCTATAGCGATAGTGTCAAACGACACAAATCGTCATTTAAATCATCTTGACCGCATCTACGAATTACCACTACCTACCTACTAATTCGTTACAACTAGGAAGGAGCAATTACGACATTAACGAACCGCTGAGAAACAACAGAGGAGGATTCATAAATCAAATGAGGTGGTTTAATTGAGGCGTTGATAGCCAGAGTGGACCATTCCACACAGGTGTTGAACTGAGAAAATCGCATTTGAAAATTTCAACAAATTTCTTGAAATTGATTAAATGCCTTGTTATGGTATTTTGAAGAAAAAAATACAAGCATTCTTGGGTGAACAGATGACTCATGAACCATAGGGACATTTCTACAAGCCACAAAGTCCACTCTGGCCATCAAAATCGGCGGCCAATTTGCAGACGGACCATTTGAAAAGTTGCGCTCTCTCTTAGCACATTCGAGAACGAGTCAAATTTTAATAATAATTTGATAGATAGAGCAACCACAGACCCATTGCACTGTATAACTCATTTTTGGACAGTTTGTGGAATGGTCCACTCTGGCTATCAACGCCTCAATTTTAGTCCTAGGTGGATCGCCCTTTATGAGGCCCACAGGGCTCGTTAAGCCATGAACATTAGCTGGCACCTGAACTTCAAGGTAGGTACGTATTTCTTTTTTGTTTTAAACGAATGGATAGCAATCAATCAAACATAGAAGGCATGGAGAAAAAGGTGAAATAATAATGGATCAATAGTGATCACTGGCATGAATCATTCTTGCTATTAACAAGGTCTGATCGGCGGTTTGGCAATGTAAGTATCCCTAATACGACACAGGTGTCCGGAACAGAAGGTATTCAGAACGCATAAACAAATTCCTACCAGGTAACTCAAGGTTGGGGCATCAGTGTTGCAGCAATGTTAAAACAGAACTCCAATACAGCACAATTTCCGACCACCGGAGTAAACCACAACGGTTGGTTCACAGGCCCACCAAAAAGTGTCAAACTAGCGACTAATCCAACTTCCAGTCTCTTCGATTGTGATTACATCAACGTTTTCAGTATGAGCAAAATTTTCTCCATGTTTCCGTACAAGAAAAACATGGAACTGGATCGCCGATGGGTCGCATTGGCCGCGGTGATGTTTCTATTCCATACGTTCCTCAGTGCGGAGAGTGTGAATTTTTCCATCCGGAAAGGCTCGGGCTCAAGTTTGATGATATTTTTCCTCCAGCTAATGTCCGGATGGATCTGTACGACCGCGTGCTCGTATTTATCAGTGATTGGCGCCAGCGAGATTTCAAACTGCTATCGAAAAGCAAGTATGTTGCTGTTAAAGGCGTCAACGATCGGCTGCAATTCGCTTAAGCCTCTATCTTTTCCTAAGAGCCTGAACATGGTCGATTATCTGTCGTACTTATGCACCATGGCATCGTCCGTCATGTCTTTTATTGCACACGATTGGGCATCTTGGCCCAAAGGATCGGTGGCCATACTTAAATTTTACCTGGCAGCCAGCCTAGTGAAAACCGCTGAAATCAGATGTTTTGCCAAAGCTGCAGCCAAAGTTTTGGAGGTGAATCACGCTTTTATAGCCCAAAATCGACGTCATATACTGCTGCCAGGGCAAGATAGCAATTTGATGAAATCCCTTTCAGTGCACCATGAAATCACCGAATACTGCGATGCTGTGAATAGGGCTTACTCCACCACAACTACGATTCTTATTACTAATTTTTTCCTTAGCCTAGTAACGGAGTTATACTTTTTGATCGCTTTGGAGGAATCACGGCTTGTATCATTATCCAAAATTAGCTCCGTTCTCATGTGCTCCGTGCAGGTGATTTCGATTCTCCAATTGCTATGGACCTACGACTCAATAAGTCGGCAAGTGAGGAAACGCTGATTAGCTAATTGGAAAATTTGATGGAACTATATGTACTGCCTTTGCAGTTTAGCCAACTGCCATCATAGTAATGTTGACAATTGAAAAAATTTCAGGGCTTAAAATACAACTGCGCCATCAGGGATGGCATGGTTCTTGCCTCGGAGCCACTCCAACCCAACGTGGTATTTGTAATAAACTCTTTAATTATTATCAGGCAAAACAATTTTCTCATGCAGACTAAACTAGTTAATGCAAATTAATCACCAGCGCAGAATATCATGACCATTAATGCATTATCATATTATGATAAGATCGAATGATTTCTGAATTCACTATGATTTCACCCCAGGTGGACGCCCTAAAATCTCATTTTGCTGCATCAAGCAAACCAGTAGTGTTCACTGCAGCTGGATTCTTCCAATTGGACGTATCATTACTCACAACGGTAAGCAATAAAAAGATAAGCTACGTAGGATAAAATCTACCAGCTCTGGTGATACTTTTGAACCTCCGCACGCAGTACCGCAAAAAGTATAATAAAATGACTATGATTTGTCAAACATGGAATTCTGCCGTTCTTATAGCTTTTATTGCGGTTTTTAAACGTCCTCGATAATCGCCCTTGAGCAGATCTATAAAGTAGTTGAAAGGCCAATAATTTTTTCAACGAACAATTATAGTCTTTATTTTTGGCCGTAATTTAAAGCATTGAATTCTCAATAATTTTTCCTTGCCGACAGTTTCAAAATGAATACCTATAATGGATTATTGATTATTCATTCTTTCTTTTCAGATCATTGGTGCAGTAACTACCTACCTCTTCATTATTTTACAGTTAAAAGCTTCATGAACGCCAATCGACCCAAATTGACGTAGAACCCAATTAAGTAGATAACTAGTTGTAATTTGTTGTAATATTGGAATATAATATGAATAATTGATTGCTGATATTACAACAGACCACATTTTTATGTTTTTATCGCTCTTATGTTTTAATTCGTGTGAACAACAATTACTTAATTAAAATACAATTTGCTCTACGCCAAGATATATATTTAAGAACGGACAACAGTCAAGACCCCTGTCCCTGGTATTGATACCTACGCCTATTTGATATTTTAAATTAATAGCAAATCTACAAAGCTTGTAGCTTACACATTGGTAGTCGTACATTTTGGCTTCTGGCTTCAACACCAAAGTCTCAAAATGGTATCGAGTTTGCTAAAAACAACTATTCAATCAATAAACGTGCATCCAACCGTCCGTTTTAATGTTAATTATATAATATCTCAAACACAGAATTTTGATGTAATGCCAACTCAAGTAATTGGTGCACAATGGTAATTTTAATACTTACGTAAAACGGTATCAGGCCAGCCTCTCTGTCCTTCTTAATTGCTGCTTTGAGAGCAGCCCCTTGCATTCTATGTTTGTCGTCGACGGGGACCATCCGGAACTGAACTCCCCCCAAAAGTCCGGCCCGTTGAACGGAAGAATGGGCTTGTTCTAAGAAACAGCAAAAATGTACGAATCCATTATTTCATCTTTGGGTACATTTTTGCTCCTAGTTTGTCGACAGTTTTGGGTACGACACTTAATTAATAACCTTCCATAAGGATTGTTAACGCTAACTCACCTGACGTATAAGCAACAAGCTTCTTGACGATTTCGTAGTCGTCAGCATAGGATCGTTTCTCCTTCTCCTCGGTCATTATTTTGGATTTCGCTCCAAGAAGAGCGACCAGCGTGGCTTCACTAGCCGAGCCCTGAAGCACAACATATTATTAAAATAAAATATTATTATTATAAAAAAATTAGCAATAATGCTTAAGCTGCAAACGACAAAGATTTAGCATCGTACTTAATTATTTTCCATATCTTAAGTTTGTGGGATTCGCTGCACTATAATTTGGAACCAATCAGTCCACAACCTTGAGTCCGCTTGGCCATACCTACTCTACTGATCTCTATTGATCTTCCAATGAAAATTCATATACCTGAACTCCAGAACTGTTTTTGTAAAAAATTTATTCACCTGAATAACACCACCTCCTTTTCCGCCTGAGCAGGCCAAAAATTCTTTGGGCAGGCCCAATAACTTCCCAAGCCAATCCAGCATGACATCTTCGAGTTCCGTACAAGCAGGTGATGCGATCTACAATAAATGGAGAGCAAATCAATTGAAATTAAAAAGTCTAGAAATTTGAAAACATTTCAAAATACATCAAAAATAACAAAAATTGCCGCATCAATACATTTGTGTACATACAGCTAATGCAATAGCGAGAGTGTGAGGTATTTTGGTATTTCGTTATTTAATACATACCTATTCAAGGTATTTTGAACTCAATAGCCAAAAATCCGTTGAGTAATTATATTACGATGGCCTTTTTGGCCGGGTACAGCAGCCGAAAAACATATAACGAGAGATCTCAGCAGTAAAAAGGAGTTCAGCTCATTATGGAACATTTTTTTATCGAACTATTGTACAATAAACAACTCGGGACCGATTTCACCAAAATTTCCGGTCACCGTGTTGATCAATTATTGGCCGCATCTATCCTTACCTAAATTTACCAACCATGGTCAATCAACTACCTACTTTGTTAACCTAATCGAGCCGATAGAAGTATAGTGAAATGGGCCTTCACTGATGACGTGAGATACATGTTCATGTACGAATAAAAGTCAACCATTGACGGGACGTTTAATGGTATCGCCCAATTGCCCATATTCCCATTCTCTCTTCTTGGGAAAAAGGTAAAAAGCTGTACGTACCCAAGTGAAGCCAATACAGGCAATGGCATCACTCAACATGTCCGCCACGATAGCCGGGTAGGAATTCGCTGTTGGATAGTAGGCATGGAATCTTGGGGAATGCCAATGCGTCACCTGTCAAAATATATTATCATTTTTCAAACTGAATCAAGTTGAATGCTCTATGTTTTAGCGTATGCAGCAAACATTCTAACAAAGTAATTATTTCTATTGAGTATTAACCCTAAATAACGCTAACAAAATTTAAAAAAAAATCAATTAGTTAGGTATAAAAGATATCTAAATCAATTTGAAAAAAATTGGTAAACCGAGAATGAAACTGCTGCTTAATTGAATAAACCTTGCCTTCCTAATTCGAAGTTCTGACATGTAACTAATATCCGAAAAAAACCCGACAATCAGTTGACTGTCATCTTAGGTACAAGCTCACAAAATGCTGATGACCTCATCCACCAGATAACATTGATTCATCTTGAATCTGATTGGTTTCGCTGCCAGCGCTTATCATTTTCACACCATGTGAACCTGCCTCAAGTCGATGGGAAAACCCACAATTGTGAAACCCCGCCACGTAGATGGTTATCCGGTATGGATTGCAACGGACGAGTTACAAATATTGGAGTTGAATTAATTATGACTGATTTTCTTCCCAATAGTTTACCCCAGGCATGATGACTCTTTCAATGTCCTTCATTACGTCTGTCCATTGCTCAGCTGTTTCGGGCGCAGCGTTTGGAATGAGTGGCCTCAAATATCCTGGTTGAACTGAGGGGAGAACCCGTCTGAAATATAAGAAAAAGTCAAATTGAAAAGACTTGAGAACGCTTCGAACCAAATTTGGAATTTTATGTCAAGAATCTTGACATCGAATTGAATCTAATTGTGGGCCTTGTGAAAATAAAATAATTTCGGAATAAAACAGTTGAGGCCTATTTACCATTCAATCTAACCAGTTGTTAACCGTAGACAATTGGGTTAGTTTAATCGAAATGAGCATTGAATTTTTAAGTAAGCAATCTAGGCTAATAAGAAGAAAAAAAATTGGCCCTCAATCTGAATGGGAATTTTGTAAATTTTGGTTAGGGCAAAAATGTGACTAGAAACAATAGGAGCAACAATCACGGAGAAAGTGATACGTAATGACTTTTTAAAACAAAAGGATAATCACTAATCACTAGTAAACGATCTCCTTCCGTCAAAAAACCCTATTAAAAAACCTATGAGCTCACCTATCTCGGATGTTTTCCAAGTATTCGGCTATGTAATCGGCCATTGCCTTGGAAAAATCCCTAAACGTCGAATGGTCCATAACGGGATCTGAAACATAGACAGGAAAAATAAAACAATGCAATCACGAAAAAAATATGATGCAGAAATGGAGCTTCGAGCTTAATTTGAAAACTTTTCTATTCCTCGAACCCACCAATTTGATCTACCCAGCCAATTGACAAACCTAGCATAGGTACTTGAGTGGTACGGTTTGGAAGGAAATACTGACCAATTTTCCACCCGATAATTCGAACATAATTAAAACGATAACATGAAAATGAGAGTTGAAATACAGAGGAATGATGAGGCTGAACATTGATTTACTCTGAATTTTAAGGTCCGGATTTGGGTGTACTCGAGTCGCAGCACCGGCTCCCTCACGGGTGTACTAGGGTAGTACGGGAGTTTACTCGTGACGTTTCTTCTCCGCTTTGAGTGTACTCGCCGTGTTGACCCTTTATATTGCAATGAGTGAAGTAGGTAAGTTACTGCGCTCAAACGCTGATACACCCACTTTTATCCTTCAAGGCCGTATATTGTAGCCCCAAGATGAGGTAATACCAAGGATTGGTTGAGGATTTTCAATTGGTTGAGGGCAAGAAAATCACTTTGTCACCTATAGGTGACACCATGCATTAAAGGGTTAATGATCAGGGATTCAGTGGTTTTCAAAGGGTCAATTCCTACTAAACGCTTGGGCAACATCCTATCAAATTAACGGCCAACGGAACCGAAGGTAGGCGGTACTTGGAAATGTGAAAAAAATCAGGGCAGTGTCCTTCGTATTTCAGAAAATACTTGCGTCATTGGAAAGGTAGCCTTGGTACGACCAGTCTATTACTACACAACGACAGTCCAATCTGAAGAACGGAACAGTGCAGCGACAGGCTCTCAGCAGCCATGGCCGTAGCTTGGTCATTAATAAATTGGAACTTTGCTCAACAACTAAGCTCTAATATAATAATATAACGTGTAGAATATACAGCATATTGAACGTCTATTATAAGCTCCTCCTGCAGTAAAAATAAATAAATACCTAAACTAAAATTAAGGAAAAAAACAGAAATAGGTTTTACACAATTGCAAAATATAAAATCAAATGGATAGGTTAAACCCTTACAGCTGCTTTTTACTTCTGATACACCTAGGTAGGTAGCTGGACAAAGCAAATTTGTGTGGAATAAAAGTTGAAATTTTTTTTACCGTGCACATAGGTGAACAGTATCTCTTTCTGAAAATTGGGTTGAACGTTTCTGCATTTTACCGCTGCAGCAAAAAAAGTTACAATTTATATCTTGAGTGTTATGTCCCAAAAAATGAAAAGGGTGATCAAAATCATTCACTGGATGTTTGAGGGTTTACCTGACAAAATTTAAACGATGGAGTACGATATAATGGCAGGTGTCAGTATAATATTATAGGTACCTAATCAGTAACTTACTTTCCTTCCCTTGTATTGTAGAGTGGATAAAATGTCAAGTTTTGATCTCTCAAATTTTTTAAGTTTTCAAATTTTTTGGTTGCAAACACAAACATGTAAAAATTAATAACAATATAGTTCGATTTTGCCTGCACTTTGGGTTAAATTTGTACACTTCCGGCTATAATGACGCGTACTTACAATAGATGCAGTTTCAGTTCAGAAAATGTTTCATCCGACACACGTAATCACGATGTTACCGCGAGAGGCAGGGATTTCCAACTGATTGGAGCTCGGCCACCGATCACGAGTTCGGGGGACTCTGGAATGATGGAGCCCCTCCACATCAACAGGTAGGTACCCTACCTCGCATTATGTTGATAAATATCTGGCCTAGTCATTAGCGTGTTGGGGTCGGACGAGGATAGTCGCACGCTGCCAAAGTACCGAGGGAGCGCGCCAAGTATGTTGCAATTCCCTAGCGGGGCGCCCATTTGTTCGAGGAAAAATGTTCGGACAGCGGCTCGATCAAGGACTGATGCCACTCTTAACTTATCAATCGAACAATAGGTACCTACCACTAACAATCTTCAAGTGTGTAATACTCCTGTCACAGGTCCTTGTCGGTAGTAGGTCCTTATTTATACAGGACATACTATTTAAATATTCCCAATTGAATACCCACACCCCCTACTAAATCAGCTTAGAAACGCCAATGAAATTTGACGGTTTCAACTAGGAAGGTACCTCAACCAATTGAACTAACGGATTTTCACAACCCCACGACCAGCTTTTGGATAGTGAATGATCGCCTAAAAAGCAGCTTGAGTCCATTTTCTTGACTCGAATAGATGCGCAAGGACCTGTTTTACCAGTAGGGCTCAAAACATCATTTTCCCAAAAAACTCAACTCACGAGGTTTTGCAGGTTCACTGTCAAAATGGGCCAACCGGAAAAAATCATGAGTAGACATTAGTAGACAGTAAAAATTATTGCATAACAATAGGAAAAATGAAATAAATCGGCGTGGTTTGTTTCCGTTTATCTCTCTTCTGCTCTCCACATTCTGATTGCCGATTCTCAGGCGGATAAATCACTTCAAGGATAAACAGGAAATAGTTAATTATGAACTGGTAGATTGAATTGGATTAGGAGTTTTAATCTGACAAATAATAAATTGTAGATCCCCCTAGAAACTCCCCCTCCCCCTTAACCTTAATAAAATTTTAAAATGAAAAAATAAAATAAAAAATAAAATGTAATTTCCTCTCGTCAATCTATATGGCTTTTCAGAGGTTGGTAATAACCAGTTCTTTTGAAAGGTCCTGTACTGAATTTTTTGAAAAACGAGGGAATTGCAATTTATTGTTCCTATTGCAGCTCCTCCCTTTTCTTGAAATGTACTCGTCTCTCTTATCGCTCTCCAGCTAAGAGGGCCACTTGCCTTAACGCCCTTCTGCCTTCTTTTCCGCCCACTCTCCTCCGATGACAAGAGAGCTCAGATTCCACCTCATAATGGAATAGAATGTTCCGCCCCACCATAACAATCCGAACGTGCAGATTTAAAATCACTATTGACGTTGAAACAGGTACTTGATGTCTTTCGGCTGGCAGAATGGAAATCAAATTTTTTAGCTATAAAAGTACCGAATGTAACATAATATGTACCATATTATGGTAGGAAAATACTTGCCCTTACTTCTAAAAACGAAACTTTTAGACTTGACAGCATTGAGGTATTTAACCAACAGAAAATTATCGTTTTCAATAATCATGTTACTTTCATCGCAATCGTATGAGGGAAACTATCCCCCCACAATTTTTCAGGACAGGGGCACAATTATTTATAACAAAAAATTATGGAAGTAGGAAATCAAATTCCACCCAGAATAGGTACATAACATTTACTGAACGGCGTCAATACCCGTCATTGTACAGACTAGCATCCTCAATCAAGATGAACCGATAATGATGGAACTGATTTAATGTTTTATGGGAGACGAGAGCAGATGATTATAGGCCACTTCCTTATGATTGATGTTTTACTATCGCTTTCGTCCATACAGCCCTCCTCAGATGCTGAATAGAAAATGCAACCGCATGAGGCGGGCATGAACAACTTGAAAAAATTGAGGGGGTGCTGTGAAGAAATTTTTCCCGGCCGATTACATACGTTCATTATTTCTCTGGAGATAATGTACCACATTCGGTCCTCTTTCTGTTGCACTCGGGGGAGAGAGCTTTTCTGAGCAACTTACAATTCCCCACTAATTAGATCAGCAGATTAAAATGGCGCAAAACCATTTTCTGGTAAGAAGGGGATCAATTCCTACCCGATTCCTGCATCATGAATGAGGAAAACCAGAAGAACAGTTGATTTAAAAAAAATGTTCATTTGTCTGAGGAAGAAATTATGGAATTAAAGCCCTTTGCACCAACAAAGAAACTAGGCAAACCAATCGAGGAAATTCAATCGTTACCTATACTGAAAATTGACATTTCAACGCAACAATGAACTCTGCCATTAACACGAATCCAGGATCAAATCTCATAAAGATAGAACGTACCTGTTGCCCGTCGAAGGTTCATCGTGCGACTGCCATCGTGATTCCATCCTCCCTTATCGATCAGCTAAGAGGGCTGAGCCTTTTCTCCTCAGGCTGACGCTGACAGGACAGACCGGACATGGTGTTGGGCGTAGCGACACCCTCAGCCTTGTTGGGTTGTGTCAACGTGGGGTGTGAAGACGCATACCTCGAAGACCTAAGGAATGAACGAAACTATGTAGGTATGCTTGATATTTTGATTCATTCTTCAAGCGAGCCAACTCAAGCATAACTATATAACGATATCGAATTGCCATGCCAAACTCACAGTCAACCTGAAACTGGAACAGACACTCAAACTCAATCTGAAACTCAAACACAAACTCAAACTGAAAACCAAATTGCACTCTAAGTCAAATTGAAACTCAATTTGAAAGTCAAACTGACTCTTTGACTCAAACTGAAACTAAAACTCCCGGTCCAAATGATACTAAAAATCAAAACCAGACTGAAAATCAAAGTCAAACTAAAACCCTATCCAAAGGTCAATCTGAATCTCAAACTCGAACTAATACTCACAGTCAAACTCAAACTCGAACTTCAAGTCAAACTGAATTTCAACCCCGAACTGATACAAAAAATCCAAACCAAATTGAAACTCATAGTCAAACCGAAAATCAAACTCACATTGAAAAGTCAGATTCAAACAGAAACTGAAATTGAAACTCAAACTGGAAGTCAAACTGAAACTTAATCTCACAATCAAACTCAATCTCAAGCAGAAAGTCAAACTCACTGCCAAAATCAAACTGAAACTGAAATTGGAACTTGAAATGAAAGTCAAACTCACAGTCAAAATAAAACTCAAACTGACAATCAACGCCAAACTCAATCTCAAACTGAACAACAAATCAAACTGAATCTCAAACTCAAACTGAAATTCAAACTGAAACTCAATCTCAAATTGAAACTCAATCTTAAACCAAAACTCAATCTTAAACCAAAACTCAATCTCAAACTGATACTCGAACTGAAAGTCGAACTCACAGTCAAAATCAAACTGAAACTGAAAATCCAAGTCAAACCGAAAGTGAAATTGAAACTCGAACCGAAAGTCAAACTCACAGTCAAAATCCAACTCATACTGAAAATCAAAGTCAAGCTCAAACTGAAACTCAAAATGAAACTGAAATTGAAATTCGAACTGAAAGTCAAACTGAAACTCGAACTGACTCAAACGTTCACAAAGTCAGAGAGTGAAATTCAGTTTCAGTTTGAGTTTGATTTTCAGTGAGTTTGACTTCAGTTCGAGTTTCAGTTTGAGATTGAGTTTGGCGTTGATCGTCAGTTTGAGTTTTATTTTGACTGTGAGTTTGACTTTCAATTCGAGTTTCAATCTCAGTTTCAGTTTGATTTTGGCCGTGAGTTTGACTTTCAGTGCGAGTTTCAATTTGACCTGGATTTTCAGTTTCAGTTTCAGTTTGATTTTAACTGTAAGTTCGACTTCCAGTTTGAGATTGAGTTTGATTTTGACTGTGAGTTCGAGTTTCAATTTGACTTCGATTTTCAGTTTCAGTTTGATTTTGATTGTGAGTTCGACTTCCAGTTCGAGTTTCAATTTCAGTTTGAGTTTGATTTTCACTGAGTTTGACTTCAGTTCGAGTTTCAGTTTGATTTGTTGTTCAGTTTGAGATTGAGTTTGGCGTTGATTGTCAGTTTGAGTTTTATTTCGACTGTGAGTTTGACTTTCAGTGCGAGTTTCAACTTCAGTTTGAGTTTGAGGTTCAGTTTCAGTTTGAGTTTGACTGTGAGTTCGAGTTTCAATATGACCTGGATTTTCAGTTTCAGTCTGATTTTAACTTAAATTCGACTTCCAGTTTGAGATTGAGTTTGATTTTGACTGTGAGTTCGAGTTTCAATTTGACCTCGATTTTCAGTTTCAGTTTGATTTTGATTGTGAGTTCGACTTCCAGTTTGACTTCCAGTTCGAGTTTCAATTTCAGTTTGAGTTTGATTTTCACTGAGTTTGACTTCAGTTCGAGTTTCAGTTTGATTTGTTGTTCAGTTTGAGATTGAGTTTGGCGTTGATTGTCAGTTTGAGTTTTATTTCGACTGTGAGTTTGACTTTCAGTTCGAGTTTCAATCTCAGTTTCAGTTTGATTTTGGCAGTGAGTTTGACTTTCAGTTTGAGATTGAGTTTGATTATGAGATTGAGTTTTAGTTCGACTTTCAGTTCGGGTTTCAATTTCAGTTTCAGTTTGATTTTGACTATGAGTTTGACTTTCAGTGCGAGTTTCAGTTTGAGATTGGGTTTGATTATGAGATTGAGTTTCAGTTTGATTTTCAGTTCGAGTTTCTATTTCAGTTTGAGTTTGACTTTGATTTTCAGTTTGAGTTTGATTTTGACAGTGAGTTCGAGTTTCAATTTGACTTCGATTTTCAGTTTCAGTTTGATTTTGATTGTGAGTTTGATTTTCTAGTTTGAGGTTCAGTTTCAGTTTGACTTGGATTTTCTGTTTGAGATTGACTTTTGGTTTGACTTCCAGATTGAGTTTCAGTTTGAGATTTAGTTTCAGCTCGAGTTTCACTTGGATTTTCAATTTGAGTTTGATTTGTGGTTTGACTTTCAGGTTTCAATATGTCTTGAAGTTTTAGATGTTTGTTCCAAAAATGTCCGTGGATCACAATTTTTCCGCATTCATTGATGCTTCAATCTTTTGCGGGAACGATTTCGTCTAGTTATTTTACAGTAGGTACAACAGTTCCTGCTAATACTTTGAACGAACTCATCAAGGCCAGCAGATCGAGTTATTCTGTGATTAGGTCACTTGGCTGTCCGGGAGCAGAATCATTTATCTCGAGTATTTGAGCACGTTTTTCTGCCAAGTCCCAGCCAAGAGGAGGATTTGATTTCCCGGCCTCCGTCCTCAAACGACGATTGGAAAAATTAATTTTTGAGCCCCTGCGAGGGAAAGTCCGTTTTTAGGAGGAAAAATGAAGGAACAAGACATCACTGTAATTGGTGATTTGTTTTTGTGGCAAAGGTGAGTAGTTCATCCTTATTTAACAGCACCCAGACCTGAGATTTGCGGATGGTAAAGGGAATTGAAGAGATGTGCAAAGATACAAAAATATAAAGGAGTATATTATCGAACAATCACCATAGATCAGATCTCCAGGACAAATTAATACCTACGTTTGGAAAATTCAACATGGGTAACCCGCAATTATGTAATGTCATAGGGTGTATTGGATAATGTCAAAAACGTCTCCTGTCCAAACAATTACTTCTTCTGTTCAGAATGTGCAAATTCACAAAGTCAAACTTGTTTTTCTGTTCAGACAGTCAAAAATGTATATCTATCGTCATTCAGCATGCAACAGTGATTAACTCGATTTTTGGCAAAAATGAGTTGGTGTCATTGGTTTTTCCACGGGGAATCTGATGGTACCACTGGATTGCACGGATTCGGAAGAAAAAGCTGCCGGAAACCGTTTAGAGCAAATTTCCTTAGCTTTTCTTAGGCCTTAAGAAGTGGTCATCTTTTGCTGCAATCCAAAAGCTCCCACATTGGTTGGCTTCTTTTTTATTATTATTCAACTTTTTTTACATTTTTACTCAATATTCTAGGCGATAATTCAATTTATTTAATTTGCACGGATACCAGTATTTTGGGTTGAAAAGTAAAAAAAATGGAGTTAATCAGTGTTGCATGCCGAATGACGATGTATAACAAAATAAATAACCATTTTTCAATTGGTCACGTCGGTAGGCACCATAGGCATCAGCTTACGGGTCCAAGGATTACAAGTTCATTCCTTGTACACAGCAATTGCCTAACATTATTTTTTACCCTTTTGAAAGAAATATTGCACTGGACTCCTTTTTTCGGATGGGCAAGCAAATATTTTTAGCGGCTTTTCAATGAACCAGAGACCCCCTCGATTCCACAATCCCTAGGCTGTCGAGGAGACCGTCAGTCGATTTATTTATTTGCCTCTGTGAAAAATGAATTTTTGAAAAATGAATATTTGAATGACGAAACAAGATAAATTATGAACAGAAAATACTGTTATGAGACGCTTCCAGTACTTACAATAAATCACATAAACAACCAAAACATGATTGTATAGTTGAGTCGATAAATGCCAAGCTATTTCGACGGACAGATCACAATATTCAGCACTCCGTTTTGTGATGACAAGAACCTACCTACAATGTCATTTCCCACAGTCAGTGGCGTAGGTTGGCACGTAATTGGACTTGACAATAATTATGAGAGATCATAATTATGAGAGAGTTTTGCAAGTTACGCTGGATCCTAAATTGGTAATCGAGCAACTTTACCCGTGCGCCAGGATTCTTCTCAACTGTGTTAATTCCAATTCCGCCGAAATTTTAAAATTTCGACTAGGCTAATAAGGTGATTGCTCTTCTACTGTCACATATCTATCGATGAAGTTATCATGATCGACGATCAGGCTGATCCCCGAGTTACCTTAATCAAATTTTAATAACACGATTGGTACTATTGGGCCTTAAAGAGCTTCTTCCAAAATGTAAGTACCCGTAAGATAGATCTAGCGTTAATTTACAAATTTTGACATTATCGTACCTGGCAAAAACTCTCTTTTACGTGTCACACAATGAAAAAGCCCTCGATAGAAAAATTCAATGCAGAATACGACCCTTTGACAAGATTATGGTCATATTGTGCAGTAACACATACATAAATTCGTATTTTTTCAATACAAATGTTATATAGAAAAATATGTATCTAGTCAAACAGGGAGCAAAAAAAAACTCCAAATTCACAGACAATATTACTAATACTGGACGTTAACGATGATAAAAAAGAGAGTTAATTAAAACGCAGTCTTGGCATCGAGAAAGGTCTGTTCGTTCCAGGATGTGGACCACGACGGTTCAGATACGACCGTGTTCCACTCGCTGGAACGAACCTGACGGAATCTTTCGTCATGTTCAACGTCTGTGTTTTCATGTTAGTGCGTTTTAGTGGCTGCTACGCTAGCAATTGTAAACCAGTGGTGCGTAGATAACACACAATACTTCCATATTTTGAAACGTAAAATTGTGACACAATTTGATCATATTTTGACTGCTTTTGTAAGTGTTTAGGACAAAAATATCAAAAAATTCAGTGTTAAAATTTTAAAATTCGCCCAAAATGAAAAAACGCCACATTTTCGGAATGTAAAAAATATCCACATATTCTGCAAGGTAAAACAAAGATTTTAAGACCAAGAACGCTCAAATCGGTTCATTTTTGCGGCCGGAAAAAAATAAAATAGAAAACACTAAAAATGCAAATATCTCGGAAGTACTGTGCGTTATCCTAATTCCGATTAAACAGGGTGTTAGGTCTTGCCGAGACAAACATTTCAGTTCAAGAAATTTGAAAAAAGGTTGAGAAATGAGGGAGTTATGGCCATTTTTGTAAATGACCACAGACGGACAGACGGACAGACGGACAGACGGACGTAACGGACGTAACGGACACACAGACACTTGTTCAGGAAGTGATTCTGAGTAAATGTGTATAAGAAAAAGTTTTTTCTGAAGCTCCATTCCGATTCTCGATTTTAGGACGATCACAATACTTCCATTTACTCTGTAAATATGGAAGTAAAATGTAACCCCTCAAAAATAAATCCCTTACAAAAAAAGTGCATTTAGTGACTAAAACAAAAACTTTTCAATTTGTTAGGTGGTACTGTTCTTTTAAAGTTTGAGAGCTTGAGACAGTCTCTAAATTGACTCAAAGCGCTTTCGGCCGTACGGCCCTCTTCAGGGTTTCTGCTTTGATATGATCCAACAGCCAGTTGTACAAATGCAGTTAGTCTCATGCACTCGAACATCAAGAATAGGTACCCTAAACGATTTTTGGTTGATATAGGGTATCAACAATAAAATATGGTTAACTAAACAACCTTATACCTCGGTGGTGCGGAATGTAGTGTACCCTACCCCGATAAAATAGAATTGTGTGGATATAACAGATATTTTCAAAATGCAGAACTTTGGAAGATATGGCGGTTTTTGGCACAGGTCACCTGGATGGAAAGACGGGACAGTTTTACACCAGAATCTGAACTTTGTAGAAATTCTTCCAAACCGTCAATCCAATTTTGACTAATCGTAGGACCACCATTCTCCCCAGCTTACTCCTTGAATATTAAAATTAAAAGGAAAAGATCCCCGTCATTTATCACCGTCATGGATGCAGTGCACATGTTGAGTAGCATTTTTCGATCGAACGAATTTATGATCGACACAAACCCATTCTGAATTCGGATTGAGCTACAATAGAAGCCAGTTTTATCCGTGCCTGCACGATTTTGGCACATTTTTGGCAGACGACACAGAAGGGACATTTTCATGCCCGATCAAATTTTCGCCAATAGATCTCTCACAGTACAATTTGAACAACCGGATTCTTCCAAATTCAAATTGGAAACCGTCGTCTGGTAATTGTGGCTCGCGAGGCCAACATATTGCACATTTTATGGAAATCCTTCCACTTGGGATAAAATCTCTAGAAAAACCACCTGCGTCCCCAACAGACCTCGTCCTAGGAGTAATCTGACCTCCGGCGAAGGAAAGCTCTCCCGTGGCTGTTGCTCCTGCCCACAAGAACCAGGGCTGAGGCCATTGCCAATCTTGTGGGAACCGCTTTACCACCCGGCAGCCGGACGATGAGCGTACCCACGGCTGCCAAACCGTCGTAGGTGGGTTCCAGAGCGACCGGCCTTACTTGAATATCGCAAGCCGACTGGTGGTCCACCAGAACAGAGACGGTGGCGAACGGCCGTTTGGCCATATGGAGCATCTCGACCACATGGCGCCTCCTCGCCCTCCGCATGTCCGCCGCCTGTTTGGCTTTCCAAGCGACAACGCACGCGGCGAGAAACAGGAAAAAACAAGAGAAAAACACCGAAAAGAAAACGAACAGATCAATGTGCAGTTGATCCTGTCGGAAGTAAATGGCTCCGTAACTGTGCTTATCAACAGCAAGCAGGATAATGAAGAATTTGGCTTGACTGAAGTCGTGCCTGTCGTTTGGCAATGTTATAACTAGACGGTTGGTGACATTTTTCACAACAAGAAGATGAGAATGCCTGTATACGGTGGTGTAGGTGCTCAGCCCTTGAGCGATTTTTTCAATTTTTCGATCAATCCTCACGGTCTTTGAATTATGGTGGTACGAAGTATGGCTACTGCTGAACGGCTCTTCTCGATAAATCTCGCCAATATGGTCGCCGTTGTCGTAGTATCTGAAAGAGAAAGTAAATCGGGGTAGTAGGGCATTTACCCAAAATTACTTTTGTAGTTACTAGTCGTCATATTAGGATGATAGACAAGAATCGCCTCCATGAAGCCTTATCTTTTCACAGCAAGAACAACTTCAAACAGACAAGATTATATTTGCAGGGTTGGCGGTATGCTTACCTTGGGTCGAGTTTGACCTCATGTGTCCAAACAGACCGGTTCAGCTCTACAACAAAAGCATCTTCGCGAGGGGCAAGGTAGAGATCGAGATTACCGCGAGTCACGTCCACTGTAATGCGTATGTCAACATTGACGAATCTTGGATGCACAGCGAAGAACGCCTGAAAAAACATATTGAGCAACACCAAAATCAATCCAAATTCGGGAATTTGAATGGTCCACGCTGGGATGACTAGCAGTAAGAAATGGCTTCTTATGCAATTTTACGTAGCTCAGCAAAAGGTGTAACTTCAAGTAATAAGAGAACGATAGGCGCATGACAACAGTGACGTCACATAGGACAGGTGTCGAATCAATCAAAATTATGCGTTTAAATGCAGGGATCGCTGAAACTCTCTAAAAATTCGTACAATAAGTAACTCTAAAATTAGAGATTTAAAATTAGATCGTACATAATATTTTGATACATCTAAAAATAACAGTTCGCTCACTCCTTGACCCGGATTCAGGGGCACTTGGATTGGCCTGGGATCAGCTTCGTCCGTTTGCCGGCCACCAAGGTTGAAACGGAGATCGTAGGACATGTGCTTGTAGCATTGATGGCCCTCAGTAGGCATACCGGAGTAAGACTCTTTGCATTTGGTGCACTGGTGTTCCCAGCAATTACCCTTTTCGATGCAAAGTTTCGGATCACTTTCGGTGTTGTTATGGCAGTCGCAGCTGAAATTAATAAATTTGCATTGATGCAAGGACGATTTTCCTGAAAGTCTCCAATGAACTGCTGCTCGAGTGTGCGAATAAAATTCAAAAAGTCCCATTACCCTTCTCCGGTCACAGTATTGCAGGTGTGTCCATGACCATGGCAAACGCACGGTCTACATGGCACTCTATGATCCTCGCTGCCTCTGAAATGGCCTTTCAAGCAATCCTCGCATTTAGCTCCAGTTGTATTTGACTTGCAGCCGATGCACCTGAATTGGAGTGGTAATAATTCGAGATTATCAAACTGTATTGATGAGCTATTTTATTTTTATTGCATCAAGAAGATCACAGTCGGACCTCTTCAACGCTCTGCTGTCAATATCCACTGACCGGATCAAACTGGAATTATCAATAATAAGAACACCTCACCTGGCTTTGGTAGTCGGTCCTTCACCAAGAATACTTGCAAGCTCCTCGCGCGTTGCCTCGTAAATGAAATGGAAGTCGGTGATCGTTTCATTCACACAAATGTCCGTATGATTGTTGCAATATTCGGAGCAAGGGATGCACTCACCATTGTCAGTTGGCTCACCGACAAAGAGCGGCAGGCATCTGGAGGAACAGAACATCGATACTCGTATGCGTCCAACAACGTTTTTTATAGCAAGTTATGAGACTGTGTTGAGTAAAAATAGTTCACCTATTGCAGGTGGGTCCCTGCGTATTGTTGTGGCATTCCAAGCACTCGTCCAATTTGTCTGGGCCGGCACAATGCGAATGTCCGTTGCATTGGCATTGGATCGAACAGTTGGCGCCGACGTATCCGAAGTCGCAGGTGCACGTGTCAGGGGCGGTACATCGACCACGGACGCAGCCTTGGGTACAAACCGGTATACAGTCACCTTCGCGTAAAGGTTCAGCCAATTTGTATCCTGGCCCGCAAATGCAGTCGTACCCGATTTGAGTATCGACGCACATCTCAGACGTTGCGTCACAGTTATGGTGGTTATTGGCGCACTCGTTCTCCGGCGGACATGTGACGTAGTGCCATGAAAAGTTCGCAGAGCTAGTCACGACAATATCAGTTGTTGCAGTTGCGCTTGTTTTGGCTGCGTACAGCGCATCGCAAGTGGCTTCTTCAGGGCCCTCGGAGGGTTGGTCCAACGATCCTTCAGAGCAAACACCCTGGACAATATCCACCACTCAGAAACCATGTCCAACAAGAAACAAGATGCTCTTATATTAGATTGAATCAATTTCGTA
Source organism: Nesidiocoris tenuis (assembly GCA_036186465.1). NCBI lineage: Eukaryota > Metazoa > Arthropoda > Insecta > Hemiptera > Miridae > Nesidiocoris > Nesidiocoris tenuis. The sequence goes on along the minus strand of AP028909.1, from coordinate 30,688,254 downwards.
GCTACAGTTTTCAAGCGTCTGGATGGCGTAAAATTAAAAATTGTACAACTCTCCCAACTTCAAAATTTTGATATCATGTTTGCCCCACCAAATGGCGTCAGCAGCAATAATCGGTGCTTTGGTCTTCATTTGAAAAGAGGCCACCTTACATGAGTTCATCTCCAGATTTCTGATTTAGCAGCCCCCAAAATACACCCAAAATTACCCGTAAACAAAATTCTATGTACAAAACCATCAAATTCACTTCACTGAATTTTATACAGGTATCAAAATGTAAACATGGCTACCTGGCCAGTCGAATTGGACGACTGAAGGGCGCACCAGCCGCACTGTGCGTGAGCCAGGCACTCGGAGCATTGGGTAAACGTGTTGCACGGTTGAGGACAGAGAGCGCCACGAGAGAGAACCAGGCCGCAGACGCCACCGGCGCAAACAATACTCTGGTAGCTTGGAGAAATGCATTCGCCGAGTCGAGTCGACCACCTGCATTCGTGCCAGTCACCCTCACCGCCCTGCATCATTGAATTCGAGGAAGACAAAATAAACGCAACAATTCTGAGCAGTGTGAGCATAGGTGCCAATGCGTCAACTGAACATACGGGAAAATTTAATCTTCGCACAATTGTTGTATTGTCACTATTGTCGCATTAATTGTCGACAATCTTGTAGAACAGAAGCCAGTTTCATTCACGGGGAAATTGCATACCTGAGACTGAAGGCACGTTTGACAGTCCATGTGCTGGGAGCATCTCCTCGGGCAAGCCGGTTCGGATCTTATCTTGAAACTCGAACGTTCGCTTAGGCCTTGCTCCACACACGTCCAATCGTACAAGGGGTCAGCAGCGATCGTCACGCCCCCTTCTTCAGAGGTTTTCATTACTTGTCTGCCGAGAGCACAATACATTCGGGTTCAATAATCTCCCGTCAAATTAGGTAAATTCGACCAAAAAATTCGAGAAACTCACACCTACCTACGAATTATTAGGTAGTTTTGGACGGTAAATGCACCAAATTTTTGAGCACGCAATTTCAACTCGATACGTACCATGATACACATACGCTGTGACCATTTCAACTATGCGGATTCCGTAAGAATCTTAATAGGTGGAGTGCGATTCCATAAAAGGATGTCAAAAGGGGTTTTCGCACTCCAAATGTATGAACCAAACAATAAAATGCGCATTTTCGAAAAATGCATACGTGGTTGTTGCCTGACGTTTACCCAAACGATGATAACCCTATCATCTTAATTAATAAGTTGCGTAATTTAACATTCACTTACGCCATCGGGACATGAATCTCCAAAAACTCCCTATTAATTGATATTTTCTAAGGTTTGCCCCAAAAAGTTGGTTTTTAATATCATATTGTACAAAATGCACAATTTGGTGATCAATAAAAAGAAAATGGAGTCTGCCGGTGTAGGAGTACTTCATGGAGACATCGTAAAAAAACTTTGCCACCATCTTTTGACAAATATCAAGTGAGCGTTTACCTCGTCCAGGCACAGTCTCCCATAGAAGAACACTTATCACAGTCTGAAGCACGGCAGGACAATTCCGGACACTGTTCGATAGCATGGATTTCCCGGCATGTTTTCTCCTTCGCGCATACAAAGTCCTTGGACGCCGGGACGCATTTCCCAGAATCACCTCCACACTTGGAGCACCACTTGCATATCTGGCGCATCGGAAAAAATTCACACGCTGAGCATTGTGTAAAATTTAAAATTCCAAATTAAAATCCGGATAGGTTTAGCGAAAATAATTCTCATAAATCCGAAACAAAAATTCAACTAACTGGTGGGCTATCCCACTGGCTAGGCCATCTTGCAAGACAGTCGGCGCACGAGTTGAACGGTTCACAGAGTCTGGCAGCCATCCAGGTAAAATCGCACATGACGCCATTCGACGTACGGAGTGTGCCATTGTGCGTTTGGCAAGGATCTGCTAGCAGTTTTTTCTCAGTTGCATAGCAATGGCTCGAGTTTGTTATACCATTATTGGATACAGAACAAAACGAGCAACCCAGCAGGCTCCTAAAATTGAAGAAAAATTGTCAAAAGTCAGAGGATTTTTTTTTCAATCCATGCAGAATAATAATTTGGGCAATAATGTATACGAATGAGAAGATAACTAGTTTTTTTGCCTAATGTTTTTAAAATGCCATAACGACCACTGACCTGCATTTATCTTTTGTTGATCCAAGGGAACACAAGTCTGCTGGTAGACTAATCCTTGTGACACGGCTTTCAGTGCTACCCGTAAAACCGCCCATAACGTAAGCAACGATGCCATTCCCGTTGGAAGATTCGACATCCAGCGTCATCGAATGGGCATATGTAACAGGGGGTGCCTTCCCAACGACTTTGATGCCTAGAAAGTGAAGAGAATTTGTTTAAAAAATGAGGAATTTGTTAAAAAAATATCCACAGCATATAAATTGCAAGATATCTCTCAATACATGAATAGAAACAGACTTGAAGCGAGCCTAACAAGCATGTTTGTTGAACTGTTGCGGAAATAATTTCAAGAACAGAATAGGTAGGTACCTTTAGATAAAAGACGGATCCAATGATTGCAGCGGTAAAGGTAGGCAACCAACGACTCAGGACCAGCACCAGATTCAGTTTTCCCTCCGAATACGAGCATGTAGTCATTTGTGGTTACTGCCGAATGGAGAAACCGTGCTCTAGGCTGCATAAAACATCAAAAAATTCCGATATAAGGTGACCACACATCATAAGGAAGTTTCATATTCGAGTTGGAAATTATTTTAAAAAAACTGGGTTTTTACACTTCATTAAATATTTTTCTCAAAATGATGAAAAATTCATCGCAGACACGAGACCAAGAATTTGATAGAGCATCAATATTCTTCAAGAGAGTTCAATATTTTTTGATTACCCTTACCCCCTTGGCTTTATAACCGAAACTGGATAGGATAACATATCTTGCGAGGAAACCGGTATTTAAGCAAACATGTCCGTATAGCTGTATAAGCATGTATGAAGTAGCATGTCCATCATATCTATAAAAAATGGTATAATTTCAATTTTTCAAACTTACCACGTTCAGTCGAGGAGGATTGTTTTCTGCAAAAGTTGGCAGGGCTGACCACGTCCTGGAAGGATAGTGAAAGGCGAATAGGCGACTGGAGATGTGCGTTCTGTTAACACCGTAGACATAACCTCCAAATACATAAAAACTCTGAGTTGGCTCGTGGTAGACCGTACTATGTCCATAAACGCCTGCAAAAGCGCCAGTAAAACCATTAAAAATCAACAAGGAAATAACAATAGATAAATATTTTTTGCTTTTTTTAAAAGCCAGATTTTGTTTGTAAACGCATCCCACTGGCTGCTGAAACTATCAGCTCATAAACCTACTTACCAATGGGACCGTACCCGGCTGTTTCGAGTTCAGCCCATTGATCTGTGACCGGGTCAAATTCCCAAACCGAGCTAAGAAATCCCTGCACAGTACTGAAACCGCCAATCAATATCAATGTTTCGCTTTCTTCATCCCTCCTGAGAGTCAATGTGTGACCAGCGAGACCAGGTGGACTGAAAGGTGTCTAGCAACAGAACAAACACGAAACACGTTAGGTTATGTTGGAGAATTAAATGGAAAAAAATGTTTATGGGTGCATCATAATCTAAATTCGGCCATACACTATCCTATTGATGGTGGAGGGGGGAAGCATATGCATTGTTGTGATTGGCCGAGGTGGCGTTGAACCAAATGAATTTTATTGGCGTTTCCAAGCCACGTTCCCATGTTTATCACCCCTCAAACGGCCAGCAATTGGATCGTGTCTGGCCGACTTAAACAGCAATTGGTTTACATAGTTGGTAAAATGTTGCAGAGCCAACTCTAAAAGCCACCCTACCTCAATGGCGATCCAATGTGAGTTTTTGAGGCTGAATTTCCAAAAATCGTTGAGCGTTGAATTCTGCCTGATAGGATGTTCGCCCCCTCCAAAAGCCTGATCACCGGTCCCCGCCGCAGTTTCAGTCAAGCCTCCATGGACAAAGATCTCGCGCCGGCTCAATGAGATAGCCGCTGCGTGAAAGTATCGTCCTCGCGGCATGTTTGCATCGTTGGTCGAATCAATCGTAACCTGGGGAATGCAGAATTCCAGGAATGACAACTCATTCCTCGTGGAATGACAACTCATTCCTCGTGGAATGACAACTCAATGAAAATTCAGGAATGACAACTCACAATTCATGCCAAGTAGTTGTGATAAGGGGAATCGAGCAGGCAATAAAAGCAAGGTACTTAAGGAGATGTTTTTTTAAGGAGAACTTTTAGGAGGTTTTAGGACAGCCTATCAGGAACATTACCAGAATGGACTCTTGAAAATACCAACGTGACTCGGAGCCACAATCTTCCCGTACCTGGACCCAAGTGTTGTTTATAGTATCGAAAAGTCGTATATCGTTGAGGGGACCATGGGACAATGAGTAGCCGCCAAAAAGCCACAATGAAGACCGGCGGTCAGCCAAGAGAGAGTGTCCGAAACGTGGAAGCATCTTGCGAAGGTGTTCGTACTGGTCTGAGAGGTGCGCCGAGTTGAAGAGTTCAGCGAAAACTACCTGATGATCAGGGTCCAGCGGTGAAGAACAGTTGGCGCCTCCCCAGCCAGAGGCGCAGACGCACCTACCGTAGTCCTGAAATTTGAATAATCAAAACACAGTTTTAGCAAAAGCTGCATAAGGTAGAGATCCGAGGAACTGGTGAGCTCCAGAATTCTCATCCCGCAGCCACTCTGGAAGAAGTTGAAAAGGATAGTTAAAAATTAATTTTAGCATTGACAACCTTGTCGCAATGTCCTTGGTTGAGATGTGCAGAACAGTTGTTTGGACACAGAATGTCTTGACAGTCGTGGCCAGTTGTACCTTCGGGGCAAACACAGCTCCCCTTCAAGCAAACTCTCTCATTCGGACAATTATCAGGGCACGAAAGGACGAAAACTGTGGCATTGAACCCTCCTTTTGAATCGCCCTCTGCTTTGTAATGGACGGTCATTACTCCTGGAAAAATTAATTAGGAATTTCAATGTAAAATGAGGAATTTGAATGCAAAATAGGGAATTTAGCAGGAAAAAATGTGGATGGGCGAGGGCCAGACACAACCCGCGACTTCCTCTGACATCTTCAACATCCCAATTGCAATTCAGTGGTCACCATTTGCAAAAATTAATTCAAGTACGTATTAGCTTCATGTTTTTGACCTGTAAAAGAGGATGTTTGAGCTTTTCCGCCTCGTGTTTGTCTCATGAAATAGAAATAGAGACCTACTAGAAATTGGCCAAATCAAACTATCATTGCAAAAATCTTGGAAAATTTGCAAAAATCCAGGCAATGCCAGAAATATGGGCATAAGTAAGTGCGGTGCAGTGCAGTGCATTTCTCAACTATACCTAGCAATGAGTTGGATCGCAATAGATTCACGCAGTAATCAAAAACTTTCAAAATTTTTTAACTCACCATTAAAACTACGGGAGATTTAGGAAAAGATATTCACCAAATTAGCGATCTAGTCAATTTACAGGGAGTAAACGCTCGCAATTGATAAGTTAATTACTAAGCAAAAGTTTCCATTTTACGTACCTGACTTTGCTTGTACCGTGACAGGGTACTGAGTATCCTGTGTGCAGAATACACCAAGCACATGACTAGGACGGTTACCGGATGAAGATACGAACTTGGGCAGACCATCATACACGTATACGCTGTTCTCTGTACAGCCGACATCGATGTCTCTGTCAATTTCCAACTGGATGATACCACCAGATCTGTAATAAGAATTGGCGATCAGGTCGATTAGAGAATAATAAGGAAAAAGTAACACAGATCTGATCACAATGAAAACAAAACTCAATTGTGCATCATTTCAGTTTTCAAAAGGCTTTGAAGAGAATAGGAAGGTAACAAGAAAATTGGGGGTCACAATTGATTGATAAGCGAGGGGAGCCAATTCAATGACATACAATAAACTTCCTTAGTAGATGCGTGATCGTAAGAATTTGAAAAATGCTTTTTCTTCAAATTTTTAGCTTACGTTTGAGATTGATTGAGATGGGTCGGGCTCACAATCCACAAACACTCTCGAGTGGGAGGAGGGCCTTGTCTCAATTCCCACACTGACATTTCAGCAAGCCTGCTACCCAATCCCTGGGGTTTCAAGGAGCTCATCATTCCTCTCGCCATACACTGATAGTAGCAAGTGCCTCCCCGCCTGAAAAGCATAGTCTTTACCTTCAAAGAGAAAAATTAAAATTCAACCATGCTCATCAATGGATCTGAAGCTACACCAGGCCAGGGTAGGAGATCACGGATGGCTGATCACTTGCTAAAAACGACTATTGCCCCATCAGAGGGTGAAGTAAGCTGCCATTTCAGCTGTATATTTTAGGCCAATGGCTGAAGTTGTCCCTGGCATACCCTGTCACTCTCAAAGAAAGGGTTGGAAGTCCATCATCGATTCATTGCATACCTTGGATCGCCGTAGAAGCCCTTTTTGCATTTGTCGCACGAGGGGCCTTCTGTGTTGTCCTGGCAGACGCAAACCCCGGTCGCCGAATCGCAGATTCCAAAATCTTTATCACCGTGGTCATTACAGTTGCATCGTTTGCAGCCTTCAAGCGACGTAGCATTTCCAAAACTTCCAGGTCTGTAAAGGAAGATTTCGCTGATGAAATCGAAGCGCTTCACTGATGCTATGACTTTGGTATCAAAATAAAACAATCCTATCTTACTTGCAGAACTGGCAAAACTCCCCGGACGTCCAATTGAGGCACTCATCGCAAATGTTCACTCCTCGACTGCAGGTCGAGTGATTATTGCAGCCACAGTTGGTAGAACAGTCGAGACCAGTCCAGCCCAGATCGCAGTGGCACACGTAGTCTGGCTCGTTCGAACAAGTGCCATGAACGCATTTATTGTAGCATCTACAAGAAATAACAAAACGTGACAGAACACCACTGATGTGATGGATTGAATTTTCCAGCAGGCCTCGAACCTGGTACATTCTGCTCGCTAGGGAAGAGTCCTTAACTCTTTGGCAACAGAGCGATGGGGTGGGCTATATCACTAGGGTGTACAAATTTCCTGGGCCCAGGATCTTTGTTACTGAAGGATTAAGGCGTCTGCCAAGTGAGCAGAAGGTCCTAGGTTCAAGTCCTGCCTGGGCGTGGAGGGGGTTTGGAATTTTGAAATTTCCCACTCCACCTAATTAACGGTTAAGTAAGAAAGCCGAGGCGTACGTTTTTTTGCAAGATGTTTTTCCATCGCCAATGAATCCACGTTTGCATTGACAGTTATATGAGCCGTGGGTATTGGTGCACTTGGCGTCTGTGTGGCAATCGTGCAAACCCAGACCGCACTCATCGACATCGGGGCACTGCGCATACGACCAGGCAGCTTCGTCCTCGTACAAACTAGTATGGTGAGCACGGTTAACCTCAACGCTGCATGAATCTGAAAGAAAATTTGTGTAAGCAAGGAATTAACTGAGGATCAGGCCATTAATAGGTGCTTTCATGCAAGTCCCCGCCTTAAACAGGCACTGGTATTTGAGGTCTAAAGGCAGTACATACCTTCAACGTTAGGTTGAGAGAAATCTCCAGGAGCGCAAACGCCAACGATAGGATTGTCAACATCATAACACCATCCGCAGCCAAGATGCTGGAGGCAGGTCGAGCAATTAGGATGCATCGAACAAGACTTGCAGGCCTTAGGCAGACTGTTTGGCTCAGGAACCGATTTCTGGTCTGACCATTCCCTGCACATACCAAACTGGTACTGCGAGGTGTACACCAAGAAAGAAAAACATTCCTGGAACAGAGGAATCCACAGATTTTATGCTGCTTGGGGCGAAAGAAGCCAATATGTGAAAGCTCGAAGGGCCATGGCCAAGTTACCTGAGACGAATGGCACCAAACGCATCCACCAAAGCCGTCGAGACATTGGGAACAATTATCCCGGAGGTGGCAGGGCATTGGACACTCGCTGACTTTCCTGATAGCGGTTGAAAACCTGCAATGGAAGAGTTAGCTAGGTGATAACACGAACGCTACCAAACCAGCTTTAGTTTCTTGATTCTTCAACCACTGGAAAGAACCTTCAATTGACCCACAACCAGACTGAGGTGAACCAAACTACCGAACTGAAGTGAATGCTGGCATGATTTTCTAGGTAGTCGGACGTTTCCCAAACTTCTAAACGCACATCGTGAGAGAAGATTTTGAGTTGAGTACTCCAAAAATCGCAGATATTCAAAAATTACCTCAAATTAAAGCTCAATCTACCACGTAGGGTGCCTACAAAATGTATCCTTGAAATTATCATTTCAAAATACCTGTTGATACGGTGGCATTTTGCAAAATCTGCCCCAGCTCTCCATTCGCATATGCCACTGCCGATACATGAATCGCAAGTGACAAAGTTTGAGCAATTTTCACAGGTCGATGGCTCCAGTTTCAAGAATTCCCAGTGACTGTCTCCCCTGCACACCTGGATAAAAAAATATTCAAGTTTTTCAAATATTTCAAGTTTTACGGTCAACTCATTCCTGGAGTAATGAGGAAGGTATTGTAGGGGTGCTCCATTTTCGCAAGATCATAAATTAATGTTGTAATTTTAGAATTACGTAAAGACCAAAGAAAGGAATGTTGAGATATGTGTGGGCCAATATTTTCTCACTTCAGACTGATTGACTGTTCTTTCGTAACACTTCGACTGCATAGAACACCATCCGCATTTTGAATCAGAAAGGCAAGCGAGACAGTTGGAGTGGGAGATACATGGCTCCAGACCTTCATATGGTTCCAAATACTCGAACGTGAAAACCTGGAACATGAAAGAAAGTTAAGGGCTGTTAAGGGGTCTCAGGATCACACCTTGTATTAGGCTATTACAATTTTGCATAATTATCATTAATCACCATAAATCTTTCTTTCTATTGGTACAGGGCTGTATTCTTGGATGCCTAAATTTTTTGAAGAGCTCAAAAAATCAAGGGGGGGACCTTCGCCAGGTAGAAATGAACATTGATGCAAACTCCAGAATCTGCGGAACTTTGACGTGGCCTGAAAAACTAAATGTCTAGGGTGTGCATCTATGATGATCAAAATGATCAGACAGCTTGCGCCTATCACTCACACAAAGAAGAAATGAAATGAAAACAAAAACAAAGCCTTCTGCAAACACTGTTGTTAAAAATATTTCATGGAATTGGTACACTAATCCAACGCTAAAAATGCAAAATTAGACATAGGTACCTTAGAATCGTGAAATTTGTTGATGTCACTAGATGCACCTTGCGTTCTATGCTGCAACTGAACGGCCGAGTACGGTATCATGTCTGCTTTCTTGGATTCTAGTTTGGTAGCTTTGAAATCGACCCTATGACGTCCAAAGGGCAACAGGACGGCCTCGCCATTTTGCCAAAGCGCATTTCTACACTGAATTGCATCGGTAGACATGTTCCCGACAAGTTCCTGCAAGAGAAATTGAAAAACTCTAAAATAGAAAAAAGTCAAAAACGTGACGTTTCATTCACGCCAAATCATCAATATTGTTGATAATAACAGCGCTAAAGCTGATCAGATGTGATTTTCCTGATCACTGAAGGCACAAAAAATAATTATTTTGTGACAAGATGAACCACATACCAGGGAAGATGAATTGTAGGCAAAACTGAGAGAAGCTGAAGCGTAAACACTGCACATGCTGAGGTACTCAGGAACACCGGAACTCCAGGACTGCGGAGGGTGTATGAATCCTTGTAACCTGGTTGTAGAAAAGTCTTTCTTGTAGGGAGGTTCGCCGATTCCCATTGAGAACCCGCCGCCAAATTCTGTTAAACTTCGCTGAGTAGAGTTGATGATGCTTACCTGAGAATAGAAATTGTGAAACATGCTACAAGGCATCATGATAATACGCCATTAAGGCATGTATAACAGGAATATGATAGGTAATAGAAATGCCAAAATTGAATAAACTATTTCTTCACTTACGAAATCTGGCTGTGAATAATTGGCTGGGGGAAGATACTTCGTAAATGTCAGCCCAGGGCGCTTGTCCAGTGCAATACAATCGTCCGCATTCGTGATTTCAACACCCTTTTCACCCCACCAACCGGCCATGTGAGATATAGCATCTTCTCTTGTTCCACAGGTCCCAAAATTATCTGTTGAACATTGGACCAGAAAGCAGAAAAAATGTTAGGCAGAGAAATTATTAGCAGGATGGCCAAGCGACATTCCTCCCTAAACTCTGGTTCCAGGGGGACACGTCTCTGGAATAGCTCCTGAACAGGGCGTCATGGACGAAAGCGCTCGAGCTTAAAAAATCGACAAGATGTGGTTATCACAGCACTAATTCGCCGCAGCTGGGAATTTACACTACTAGAGTTTTTAAAAAGTCGTTTCTACTATAACAAAATTAACATTCTTGCCCGGGGCGCCGCCACACCACGTGACTACCCTGTGCAAAGGAGTCATTTGCATTCGGACGCGAGTCGCAAACGCTCGTAGCAAACACGCCCTGGAAATCCTAACTTAAGCATTAAATTCACAGAGTTTCAAGTGTTTCTGAATTCGGAGCTTTTCATAGAGTAAATACGTACCGTTAACATGATGGCACCTGGCGTTCTGCACACACCAATTGCATTTATAAAGGTCGAGCTTGTAAGCAACACTCTGAGCATGATTGAGAGATGCCGCAGGCGAGTGGAGGAGACACGAATGGCAATGCCAGAGGGTAGGGCAAATTCCTGGGCAACGAGTGGTTTGGAGATTCGTCGTACAATTGACTCCCAACGTTCGTCCGTAACAGGTTTCATCGGCTGAACACCATCCGCATTCTGGATCCAGGGTGCACTCGGAGAGACCGTGATGCCTGCACAAAAATATACCGAACTCTATGCATACAATAAAAAAATATTATACCAGGGAGTTTTTTTTGTTTGATTTATTTGTGCAAATAAAACCAAGAGTTCTAACCCTGAATAGGGTTGTACAGCACATATGTAAATCGAAGGCATATCTTTATCAAGCCACAACCTCTAAACCGTTAAATGAACTTCGCTAAGCCAGGTTTCTAATTTAAGTGACTCAGAGCCATTTGATTAGGTTACAAATTTTTGAAAAAAAGAAAAAATCATTTCAAAGCAGTTACCTGGAACACATTGATTCGGATTCGTGGGAGTCCCCTTCTTTGCCTGCTATAGTCTGAGGAAATACGTACGCTAATAGATCGGCATTTACGTTGCCATGGTAACCTCCTACAAGAATCAGTGTGTTCCTATTTCGAACTGCAGCGGCGTGGGAAAAAACTCCTTGTTTTTTCGGGTAAAACCTCCCTGAAAGAGGGAAAAATTATTAAATTGAATTTTCCTTTGTCTGCGCATAAGTACAAAATGTCAGTTGGTACAAATGGTATTTCTGACCAATTATTTACTTTATAGTATGGTAAACAATTTTAAAACCAAATCAGAGATAAGGCAACCACTAATCCAGGAACTGGAATGGACCTTATATATTTACCTGACCCAGACTGCCCGAGGGTTTCTTGACTGACCCAAACGTGACAGCCCAAATGGTACAAATAAATTTTATTGTCATAACAAATTTCGTCTTTTTTATGTTCGTGAGCGTACCCGCCGAACACCACGAGATAGTTTCCTGGAGAAAAAATGAAGTGGAGGATTAAAAATTTTGATCAAGTTGTTTAATAAACGCGACATAAGGAGGTTCACGCAAGAGTAACTTACCGATAAGGGTGGAAGTGTGAAACGCTCTTGCCAATGGTGTGAACTGGTCAAGGTGCTGTGACTTGGGATAGTTAATTCGAGCCCATGACATGGTAGACAGGCTGTACATGTACATGGAATCTGTAAGTTTTGGAGTTCTCGAGTCTTTGGCTTTGAGGCCACCGTAAACGATAAGAGAGTCGTAAATGGCACTGTAAACAGTCGAGTGACCGACCAGCCGCAGATCCAACGGTTTCCCTTCGCGAGTGTGGACGATCTCCCATTGTTCAGCATCACCACCGCCTGTCAATTCGCAAAACAGATCGGCAGATCAAGTGGATTGTACCTTGGATTCGCTCTGGATGGCAAACATGGATGCAGGTATTTACCAATAACCAAACGTACCAGGTACTAGTTTTATTCTGTAGAGATCAGATGAGAACACGCCATCCGGCTTACTTCCTCCCATTACATACAGCCAGCCTTTCGCCTCTGTGAGCGTATGCCTCGCCAATGGAGGTGGCCGTACGTTGGAAGTAACTGCACGGAGGCTCCATCTATTGGCAGTAGCATTGTAAAACCACAGTTCGTTGGAAGCCACGCCCTTCTCCAAACGGCCTCCAAATAGAGCAAATCCGTCATCTAACCTGATAACAGCGGAGGAGCAACAATTGGCACCCTTGGTTTTCTGAAGAATGAAGCAATCGATAGCTTGCTCAAACGTCTCAGTTCCCCTTGAAAGTTGAGTCATTGTGAACCCCAATCGAAATAAGAAACAGCTGCAGGGCCGATGGAGTGGAAATACTTACGGCGCAACAGCATGGCTGTAACGTGCTGAAGGATGAGCCATCGTTGTTTCATCTTCTTCATCAGCCGCTACATCAGCAGCCCTTAAATGTTTCGTAGCTCTGAGATGCTGCGAATTATTTCTCTTTTCAAAATCCTATAACCAACACAGTGAGAACTGAAGAGATTTGCATAATTTTTTACTGGAATTAGAATGTTCTTCAAAGTACAGACAAATAATAAAATGGCCACCTATGAAACGCAACCAACATCGTCCTTGATTAATGAGTCGATACCACAACATGATCAATACTCAGAACACTCGAATATTGACTCAGCGAAAATTGACTTTTTGGCAGCACTTGACCGTAAGATTTTAACTCAAACAGATTGTACAATTGCACTTATAATAAATAAAAAAAAATAAAAATAAATAAATAAACAGAATCAACACTCACAAAATGATTTCCATTCAACGCCAGAGAGTTGTTAGCAGCCACAGATAAGAGAGCATGGTGGAGGAACGTCTGCCGTCTGATTCCCCAGGTGTCATTTTCGTCGCCCCAAACTTTCCCTAGTACGGCATGCAAGACGTGCGAATCGAGATGATTGGCAGGTGTAGAGATAGCGTCTGCAAAAAAGAATCCCCTATGAAATTTTTTAAATGCTGATTTTTCAATACCTTAGCCTGAATTTTTGAAACACTGTTTTTACATTAAGGCACATGACATGATGCTACTCCTTTCTGGTTTGCAAGTTAGGTACCAATGTGGCGATTTTGAAATTGACCTTCTCCCGACGATCTTATGTTGACACTCACCTTGCACTCTTCCCTGATCATCCTCCCACTGGCTCGTGTTGAAACGGAATATCAATAAATCGCCCAGGACGTAATTGAGATCATAACCGCCAAAGACGTAGAGAGAGTCGAACTTCTCCAAGTAAACCGCAGAATGCCCAGCCCGTGCTGACATTCCATCCTTGTACAAAATGTGCCATCTGAAATAGAAGACGATTCTGCATTCAATAATCTTGTTGGAGATCCAAATGAACATTAACATCACTGTTCCACAGTAAAGCCCGTATCACAGAACAGACTGACACGACCGACAGACCACAGACCCTATTCTCTAAATGGCTGATATGTTCACTTTTGCGCACCGAGATGTTTGTTATTATCAATCTATAGAATCTTATTTCAAAGTGAAATTATCAATGAATTTGCATGTAAAAATTACCAAAGAACCAGTCTGTCCAGACTGTCTGTACGTCGTGTAGGTCTGTCGACTGATAGCTTAGGTTCTATTTTAACAAGCATTCTTGGCTCAGAGTAGATAGGTTATGTTTTTTAAATTTCTAGATATTAGATGGAGTTGGGCTATCAAAAGATAAATCCGAATCAAGGAGTAGATTAAATCGACTGGTGGGTCTCAAACCAGCTGAAAGCAGCCCTGTGCCTCCCCCTCCCCCCTTTTCACACAACTTACTTGTTTCCTGCGGTATCATTCAAGTTCAGAGAGCAGGTAAGTCCCGAGAAGCCAGGGTTGCATATACATTTCCCTTTCTCGCAATGTCCACCACCTATATCTCGGGAACAGCTGTCGGGGCACATCGGCTGTGAACAGTCGAGACCGCCCCATTCGCGTTCGCATATGCAACGATGCGCTGCACACACACCATGGCCAGAACAGTTGGATCGACATTCCGTTATCGAATACTCTGCTTCGAACCCGTCGAGAACGTAATTGGTGTCGCTGTACAGTAGTATGAGCATCTGGAACATAAGAAGCCGTCAGAACCGTTAGTATTTCGTGGGAACAACATGTTGACTTTACTACAATTAGAGAAAGAACAAATCTGACGCTGTGGAATAAGAAACTTTCCCCCTCACATGCATACAGGTATCAGTTCACAAAAGTACCTAATCCATTTTTTCCAAGAGGGGACAAAAACACAAATTGTTCTAGCATGACGCACCTACTCTTGAATACCAATACTCACAAAGCCAGATGTGGCGACGACATTTTGAGGTCTTGTTTTGCCACTGAAGCTGCCAAGCATGGGAGATGCGAACGAATCGCCATCGTAAACATATATATAATCATATGAACATTCGGTAACTAAGGACTGGAATTTGAGCGTGATGAACTGTTCGGACGAGTTAGCTGCAAAAGAAAAATTTTCACATCAGATTGTGATAACTCGCAAATACAAACAGGAACACAAGTTCGAGTCAAATGGAAAACTAGGCAGTATCTGTATACTAACCTTTAATGAGCCATTCGCAGTGCGAGTCCGTCGAATAGTTGGTGCGAGTCCCTCCATCAGAAATAGTGCCCCAAAGCTGAGTGAGAACTTTTCTTGTACGATCGCATGCATCTAAACCGACGCCATATCGGTAGCAGAGGGCGAACAATGATAGGTAGATGAATAGCCTCATTTCGCCATGGCAGCTCACCCTGGAATTCATCATAAAAAAACATTAGGTAGTGGAAGTTACAATAGGACTAATGTGTCCTTAGAGACCTCATTTCCCTCCTCCTCAAAAATACCCAATACGGAAGAGCTTCTGGGCCCCGGCAACTCTGCATCACGCCTGCCTCGCTCCCCACACGAGCGCCTCCGTAGTACCTTCAAACCATAACGAGCTACCATTTGTAAACAGTGTTCTCAAGCGCCAACAGAGCATTTCGCATCCTCAGAATCTCAAAATAATTAGGTTCAAGTTCAGAATTGACTAGAACCTTCAAACTCTCGTCGCTGAGGCGATCCTGCTACTCACTGAGCCACGCCATTCCTCACCAGATTCTATTCTATTTTACAATACTCAAACCCTTACAGTCTGCTCTAGCAAAGCTGTCACCAACACTGCCGGACCGGCAGTGACCTCTACCGGATATAAAAAAACTAGGTTAGTTCCTTTTGTGCTCGGTTAGATCGCGCCGTGTGGCAATCCTCACAGGACTTCCTATGTAGTGGACCTTCCTTCTGGTTCTTCCATATCGATAAGAAGAGAAAACGAATGGTTCATGGCGTTATCATGATTAGAGAGCTTCCGCTAGGAGATGGCATTGCTGGAGGATGCAACGACTCAGAGCGTTCAGAAAATTTTCTGAAGTAGGCTCCAACTGAAGTTTAAACTTGAAGTTAAAAGTTTAAAGTTGATTTCTCATGATGAAACTAATCAGCAGGAAAATTCTAATGTACCACCCGGAACGGAACCACCAACTCTTTCCTACTCAACTCGATCTTGGCACAAACTATAACTTGCTACATACCTACTTCATAGTAATGAACTATTCCTAAAATACAATAACTGAACAGTTGACAAAACAGGAAAAATATGAAAATAAGAGCTTCACAGGCTAACCTACTTACCTCCGACCTTCAAGTGCAACGAAGCTACAATCAAGCCGTCACTGTCACTGTACAATGTTTGCAACGAATACTTGAAACTTGATAAAAAGAGGACCAGTTAGGAGTCATTTTACTTCCGGCTATCAACATGGTTAAAATAAAATATACACAACTCCAATGGCCAAAAAATAATCATCCATCAATCTAATCAAACCTCAAAGCACTTGTACATCCGACTTGCTCAACGCTCAAGGTGCTACAACTAAATGGTGATCCGATCAAGGTGATATGAGGGAGAAGGTGAATAGAGTCCATCTTCCTCAGACCTGGAAGACTGCGATCGAAATTGAAATTACAATTATAGGTTTTGTACGGAATGAATGATCCACATTAAACGAAAATTCTGGTTGTTATAACCAATCGTGTTTTGATCTATGATAGGTCCATGGCATATACATGGCAGTAACATGAGTGACGATCACTCTCCTAGATTTTCCTCCTGATTTTGCAGATTTCAAGGGATGCAGAATTAAAACTCAATTTTTTTCATGTGTCGCGTGATTTCATGTTTTAAAGTTTGTCTGATGTGAACTGTCAATTTAGGGATTTATTATTTCCCATTGGAGCAGAGACAATTGTGCGTTTCCGAAAGAAGAGCTTCGTAACCCACCGAGTGTGATATTTCATAACTTATTAAACGTGAAACGTTGTGCCAAATTTTCCATCATGACTGGTCGTGAAAGTGATTCGCATTGAGGAGGAAGAGGGCCACTGCAGCAATCAATCCGGTGGTCTGACGATTTTGGGAGGTAAGTTTTTCTCAATCATCACTGAGAAGAGCGACACTCAAAAAACGCTTCATAGGGCTTAATATTTCTGACAAATAGAAAAAAATTAAAACAATGTGTGATAACTAATTTTTTGGAAAAAACATTGTGAAAAACGTTCCCCCGTCAGGACTAACTTCACCCCTAGTGGAGTCCATGTGCAAAATAAATTATCATGTGCAAAAAAACATTTTTCAGATCCCCTCGTCAACAGCTGTCATTTGAGCCCAAAGACGATAATCTTGAAATCCCCCCCCAGTGGTAGGGGTTCACACCCTTTTTTTCTCACTTTTTTGGACTTAGAAATGGGTATCTCAATCCCAACTTATTGACAGAAAAATGTCTACCAACAAACAAGAACAAGTCGTCGCACAGTGAAACCTCAGTATAGGGGAAGAAGAAGAAAATAATAATAATATTTGTATTCTTACATCCTCACTGTACACATTACTGAAATACTCATTAGAACCCACATTTTACGTTACTAATAATTATCAATTCATATTTCGCGCAGTCCTTAATGTTGAGTAACTAGCCAACGAGATTTTCGGATGATGGAGCGTTTAATGCTTCATGAGAAACAATGTCGATGAGGTTTTTCAATCAGGGGTACCGAACATGGGCGTTTTCTGTGATTCTACTCTTCCTACTGTTTTGGACAGTCTTGCAGCTGAAATTCGTCCGTTTTGAAGAGAGTAACAGTGCTTTGGGTTAGTAAGATTGTGCACAATCATGGAACAACACACCATGCGTTTGGTTCTTACTTTGGCGTATGTCATGAGGAGGAGTGTTGGGTGTAAAGTCAGTCCTAACATTTGCCGCCAGGGATCGCCTCACATGGGGCTGTTGAGCAGTAGACACAGGCCCCCTAGGATCTGAAGTGCTAGAGGGTAGGGATGGGCGTTTCAGTTCCTTTCAAGAAACGAAATGTAACAGTTTCGTCTTACCCTGAAACCGTTTTGGCGAAACCGTTTCAAAACAACTGTTTCGGCCTCAATGTGATCCATGAATGAAACGTATATTTCAAAAGAACTGAAGCTGGCTGAGGTGAACGGTTCCTTTCTCTGCTTCGGTTTCGGTTTCTTCATGCATCCGCTTCATGCATCTTCCATACATCCGCAACGGAAATTCCGTCACGGAATGAAACGGAGAAACCGGAACGGGGAAATGACTCGTTCGTTTCTGGTCTTTCGTTTTTTTTTGAAACGGCTATTTCAGGCAACATGAAACGGTTTCATCGTTTTTCCTTATGAAACCGTTTCTCCGAAACGGTTTCACGTTTTTTTCCCATCCCTACTAGAGGGTTCCCCCCCACCAACTCATTGTACTTACTAGCATAGGGTTGCTGAACCAATTTCCATCGCCAACGTGATTGTCTTGAATGGATTAGGACTAGTAGAGCAGATGGCTGTACCGAGAAGGTGCGTGGGCGGCCTTCAGGATCAAAAGGAGAATGTGAGAATGAGATTCCCTCAACAATTGAAGGGTGATGGGGAAAAAACGACCTCAGTCACATAATTTTTCAACTGAAAAAAAAAACATTTGAATTTTGAGCTGTTTGCCTATTACAACGAATCTTCAAGAGCTTGTAAAAGTGGACTGCTAATGTTTTCACCCGGTTTTAAGCGGTTAGAGTACGGTATCAATTGTAGCCTACAAAATAGAAGCACAAACTTTGAAAAAAAAAACAGTTTTTTCATGCAGTGGGGGAGGTGCACTTGATAGACTGATTTCTTACTTTTTATCACCTGAGTGCTCTTCTCTAACTGTCTGAGCCCAGTCTCTCTGTTGCCCAAGGTTTAATGCGTCTGCCTAGTGAGCAGGAGGTGCGAGATCGAGTAAAAAAGTAATTAGAACTGTTCAAGTAAAACTGGGCATAAAAGTTTTCCTATTGAGTATTTCACAAAAAAATCTTGTTTTTTCAGAAGCTACCATCTCCAGACTCCGGGGCGCCAACACTCAGTTACTTGAAGAAAGGCTCAGTCATCGTAACAAAAAGAGTTACGTCGATGATGCAATTATCATATACAATCGTGTACCCAAAACAGCTTCTACGTCGTTTGTCAATGTCGCTTACGATTTGTGCCGGCGAAATGGCTTCAACGTTCTACACTTGAACGTCAGTGGGAATCTGCATGTTATGCCCTTGCCTGATCAGGTATCCAACATGTTCATGGTATTATCGAGTTTCATAAAGTAGATGATTTTTCCGACCAATAAAAAATAAATAGAACACTCTAAAAATGCCAATGTCTCATAATCACTGCTAGTAATCAAAGTTCCCGTTGAACTGGAAAAAGCCAGTCTGTTTTCTAGCTTAAGCTATTTTTGTTCCCAGGCCAGATTCGTGTACAACGTGACTCACTGGGATGCCAAAAAACCTGGATTGTACCACGGTCATGTAGCATTCATTGATTTTGACAAGTAAGAGTTATGTTTAATCACAAGCTTATTAAATTGTTAATTTCGTTTCTAGATTTCAGACTAAATCAAGGTTATTAAGATCAATTTATTAGATTCTTGAGCCAGTGGTTTTAAAATTTTATGACTCCCCTTAATGAAACAAACACAAAATCAAGCGGGACCCTAGATCGACAGTTTGGGGAGTTGGAGCTCTGGAGGAAACCCAAACTCCCAATGGAACAGAAACTCGAACTCACATTCAAGAGTCATTCTTGAAGTCACAATAAACCAGTAACTCAAACTCGAAGTCAAAATCACAATGAATCAGGAACAAAAACTTGTAATCGAAATCAAAGTCAAACTCATAATGAAACAGAAACTCAAACTCGCAAAACTCTAACCCATAATCAAACTCGAAGTCAAACTCAAAATGAAACAGAAACTCAAGCTCATACTTGAATTCAAAGTCAAACTCACAATGAAACAGAAACTCAACCCCTTAAATCGAACTCGAAGTCGGGGGGAACGGGCCTGTATCGAAGGTTTGATTATAAATTACATCTCGATGGTTAATGATATCGATGGCTTGATGATAATTTAACCATCTTTTAATGATCGTTGTTTTAATTATATTTTATGAAATCGACCCATTTATTAAAGTTAGACACTTTATTTTTCAGATTTGGTTCCTCCCAGAAGCCCATTTACATAAACCTTCTGAGGAAACCTCTGGATCGACTTATATCTTACTACTATTTTTTGAGATTCGGTGACAATTACCGGCCGCATCTCATTAGAAGGAAACATGGTGATAAAATGGTTTGTCTTGAAATTCAATGTGATACATTAACTATTGGTATATTTTGTAGTTGAATATAGAAGGGGCAATATCATGCTGAGGAATTTGATATCTGCTCGCTATTAGATGTTTTGTCATCTTCCATCAAATTGTCTTTGTGCGCAATTTTTGGATGTGGTAGGTTTTCTTTAAAATGCTACCCCTCCTCTTTATCTTCAAAACACTTTTCTTTAACTAATCATTTTCTGTTCAGACCTTCGACGAATGCGTGAAGCTGAAACAAGCTGACTGTGATCCAAATAATATGTGGCTGCAGATCCCATTTCTCTGCGGTCATATGCCAGAATGCTGGTGAGTATCCGTTCACATGAAAGTAGAAGTTGAATAAAGAATTCAAGGGAAATTTCAGCATAAAACTCCTGATAAAATGCAGTAGGAACCCTTGCTAAGTAATGCACGAAAGTGGGTAAATTTTTTCAAGAATCTGTAATTTTTCCGTCTAATGTTTGAAGTTGCCCTTGGAGTTATCTCTTGAATGGAGAGACCTGAATTAATTTTCTATGAATTATTGTGAAAGAAGAGAGAAATTTACCCAACACGTTGACAGACCAACGATACCCATTGTTTTATTTGCTTGTGTATTGGCTCTCCAATCGAAGGTAAATTGTGAAATTTCTGATTAGGCAAACAACCCGTACTAATTTCCTTGTATTCCTTCTGCGTTACAGGCAGCCTGGCAATCCATGGGCGCTAGAAGAAGCTAAACATAATTTAGCCACACGTTATCTCCTTGTGGGCGTCACTGAACAACTTGCGGAATTCATCGCTGTTTTAGAGGCAACGTTGCCAACATTTTTCAGAGGAGCTTCCCAGCATTTTAAATCAAGTACGCAGTAACAATATCAAAATGTAATATCTGATCCCACCTCTGCTTTTTGGCCTTCCCCCACCATTCGACTTGTCATTCCAAGCATTGTGCTAACAACTGCCTAACATTGCTTTTTTTTGCCCAGGTAAAAAATCCCATCTGAGGAAGACGAACCACAAGTTGGAGCCTAATAACCACACTGTGGCGGAAATCATGAAGTCAAAAATATGGCAGATGGAAATGGAACTGTACGAGTACGCAGTTGACAAATTCGATTATGTTAAAAAGAAAATGGGGAGAACCGAAGATGGTTTACTGGTCGATCGGGGAGTGCAATTTATGTTTGAAAAGATAAGTCCCAAACAGAAATGATTGTATTAATAAAATTAACACGAAGCTGTGTTTTTTCGTATTAACCGGTAGAGTTCCAATCTCAATTCAAATAAAACACTAAAAACCAAAAAAATATTTTTTTAACTAGCTACCTACTCATTTTTGTGTGCCCTTATGCGTGTTCATATCGACGACTGAGGTGTACAGGTATATATTTTTTCCAATGATCGACTTTTTTTTGTGTAAAAAATATGCAGGGATCGTGCGGTTATTTTTTATGTGATCACCTAATTAGGTAGGTACACCTAATTAGGTATGTATTTTATCTGTCCCGTTAAAATTTTGGGTTTGCACCTCTGATAGCCCACGGCGCTCATCTCTACAAAGAAGAACGTCAAAGCAAAAAGTTCATAGCACAAAATTATAAAAAAATCTGCCTTGATGAAGAGAGTTCATATTTGAAATAGGTAACCAAATCCATTTTTAAATATCAAATCCGATCTCTGACAACTTGTTTGAACAGTCGAGCGTCATCATTTAAACAAATGAAAAAATTAAAAAACCCATGCAGAATACAAAAACTCTTTAGAAAATTAGAAAAATCTTTAGAAGGCCGAAGTATGCACTTTTTGAGAGAATCACCCATGTATAAATGCTATAGTAGGTAATTTGAGGTAGGAGTTGTCCGGAGCTTATGCCTTAATGCCCTATCGATTCTTTCAAGCTACAAGAAATGATGAGT
This sequence comes from Nesidiocoris tenuis, assembly GCA_036186465.1. Classification (NCBI taxonomy): domain Eukaryota; kingdom Metazoa; phylum Arthropoda; class Insecta; order Hemiptera; family Miridae; genus Nesidiocoris; species Nesidiocoris tenuis. Next base: position 30,666,377 of record AP028909.1, on the reverse strand, counting down.
TCATCGCTAACCCTAAACCAAGGTTCGTTTATTTAGTCCAGTTCCTGAATCAAACTATATTATTCCTGAGTTGATGTTTATTCGCGTCTAGTTAGGGATTCCGCGTTTTTTCTCATTCTTGTCTCGATCAGCTATAATTAGACATCAGCTTCGAACGCTAAAAATCAACAGGACAGTCTGAATAATTTCATAGGAACATCATGTCGAACAAGTGATACATCCGTTAGGCTTCTGTTGGCCAAGAAACGCATTTATTATGCAAATCGATGAATGGGCATTTGGTTTGGATTGAGGATTTCTCGGATATCGATTAAAGGCATGATATCTGCTGGGCACAGCGATCGAAGACGTAATCCTAATGTAGGGGATATTGAAGACAGGAACATGAAGAAGGAAAATTTTTTTCATTCTGCTGTATTTCCAATAAGCGCCCAATGTGTGACAAAAAGCTCCTAAAATTGTACACGACGATGCCCTAGAGTAGGTACAGGTGAATGAATTTTATTCGATAAGTTCGGTATGAAGGTGTGACCATAGGATGCAAGATGCCCTAAGGGCTACTTTATCAATTGTCGGTTATCCAAAAACTCATAGCTATTCACCAGGCCACTAATTTCAGGTTGATTTTTGGGTGGATGCGCATAGGCTGTGTCTCCGAGAAATTTGTAGCCAAGAGATTAGCTATCAGTTTTTGGATAACCGACGATTGATAAAGCGGCCCTAACACTCATTGTCCGTATTTGTGCGTCCCCTAACTGTAGCCGTAGTTGTGAAATGAGGGAGTAGACGAGGTGTTCGGTTTTGAATGTAAGTTGTGGTGCAGTCATCGAGGGGGGGGGGGGGTTGAAAGGATTTTGCCCCAAGCGTGTAGCAAGCTAAAAATTTGTGGCAAAGGAAATAGACCTTATAAGGTCAGGATTTACATAAATGTAAATTGTATTGTTGATAGCCAGATTCGAGTCACCCGAAGCTCCTCAATTCAGTTCCTTCTACTCGTTGGCAGTAAGAGCTTCCATTAGCGTGTATAGTGAGAAAGCCTGCCGTAATGCCTGAAAATGCAAACATGGCAAGAAGAGGCAGAAGGAAAAGGGGGAAGTTTAAAAAACAGACTTCAATTTTCCCTAGGGAATTTCAACGCTCTCATCAATCCTTGATGAATCATTCTTGATTTGGTATAGGCATTATTATTGACCATTCGGTTTGGTACCGAGACGACCTAACACATTTGAGTTAATCAACTGAAGTACTAATACGTACTTCAACAAAAGAGCTCAACGATGCTGTGACTACCGTCGCTCCCGTCAGGTTCCGCCGTTTCTTAAAAAACTCCAGTACAAACACCATACTCTTCTTATCCGAAACTCGTGATTCGTACCAATTTGTATTGTAAATCGCTCTGTAGAATTGCTCAAACTGAAAAAGATAAGCATACAATTAACATAGATGTTGAAAATTAAGTAAGTCGAAAAATGTGGCACAAAAATTCCATCCTAGCCTGGAATCGAACCCGGCGTCTCCAGATGTCGGACTAGAAATCTGGAGAAACGTCGATTCTTCCGAGTATTTATTTAAAGAAATTAATTACTTAAAAATGAGAATAATGTTCATTTGACAATCAGTACAGCGAATGCTGACAAGACTTACGGCATCGGTAATTTCTTCGCCCACATAACAAAGAAACCCGAATTCAAGCATTGACATGAATATCAGGGGCATTAAAGGCGCAATCGCCTCGAATCCAGTGGTCTGTAATAGTTATATCCAGTAATTCAAGATTTCATGGCATAATTAATTATGAGTAAATTATTTCCTTGGTTTTCCCAATTTAGATGTAAAACATTCGCGGTACAGAATACTGTGTTCTTTCCTGGCACGAAACAGACTGTGTCTAATTATGCATTGAGTGCACGATCGGCTCGAAATTCGAGTTTGAGTTATATTCAGCATGAGCTTCACACATCACTGAGGGTTTGTGATAAAGACTTTCGGAACTCCAACTTATCGCGAAGTTGCTCCACAGTCAATTAGACAGGTAGGTGCGTTCCAAAATTGAGTTGGCACAACCAACCCTTTTCGGAGCTATGATCAAATTTTTTGTACCTACTGGTCTCACAATGTATTTGGACTTGGATGGTCTGTTTCTTATTTATTTTTTAGAGTAGCAGATTAAAGATGATTCATTTTTGTGAAGAATATTGGATAAAATAAGAAAATAAAGGATGCGTCGATTTTTTCCAATTTAGAAAAATGTTTGGAATTGGACTCGTGGGAAGGGTAAAACATGGGGGGGGGGTTAAATGGTTCAAACCAAACATACCCACCTTGAGCAAACAAAAGTTGAAGGCGCAAAAGTGAGCTATGAAGAACAATATTTGGAATCCAAACATTGGATCAAATACGGTACACAAATCGTCCATCACGCTAGAAAATAATTGTGAAAGAAATTAATGAAAAACGTAGACAATAAATTGCGGGAGATGAAGGCCGAGCTGCTGCCGGAATTGTGGCTGTACGATCCAGCATGGAGCATACTTATGCAGAATTGTACCTTTTCCGATCGGATCCCCTGGACAATATATTAATGCATATGTGCATCAAGTGCAAACCCCAACGTTTAGAACTAGAAGGATTAACATCGGATCAGCTGTTCAATACGAAGTCCTGTCCACACTTCAGGACCGGACTTCGTACCGAACCGCTGATTCAATTTTGGCGCCGTTGGTCCTAGAAGTTGTGGTCTGCTCCAACTTGAGGCATAGGTATTGTTTGAGGAACCCGATCAAGAAATTGTAGGGGGTCCGAAATCCCCCCCCCCCCAAAAAAAAACTGTTTTCGAGATCATGAAATAAATGAATACTTAGTAGGTAATTCATAAAATTTGATTTAAAAAAATTACTTATTCAATTAGGACGCATAGAATGAAAAATTAGCGACTAGGGAAACTGACTCTAGGAGTTTCTCGTGTCGATTCACGCATTCTTTCATTACAGTCATAAATTGCTCAGGATTTTTCTCGTCATAGACCACATCAGACCATCTGTTACCGAGGCGGCGGACTTCAGCACAGAAAACTCCCATTACGTGAACGACGCTTGAGACGCAATACACAATAATAGTGGACAAGAACAGATAGGTGGGTACCTTGAAAAAGTGAAGCAAACAAAAGGAGGGATTATATAATTACTTCCATATTTACAAAGTAAAATCAAAAATCGGATCGGAGGTTCAGAAACTCTTTTACTCAGAATGACTTTCTGAACAAGTGTGTGTATGTCGGTTCGTGGTCATTTACAAAAATGGCCATAATTCCCTCAATTCTCAACCTTTTTTCAAAGTTTTAGTTTCTAGTGAGCTGAAGATTACTGCATCAAACCGTCAAAATTTGGCATTTAAAATTTGAAATTAAAAATTTGATATTTAATATCAATCATTCCCTGCATCAATCAAATATCAGGGCCGGTTTATCAAGTCATCTAAAGTTAGATTTACCCTAGGACGCTTGCACTACATTTCACCAATGACATATTTTCATTGCAAACGTCCTTGGATAAATCTAGATTTAAATAAATTGAAACCCCGGCCCTTACCGTTTTCGGCATGGTTTAATCTCAAGCTCAGCGAAGTTTTGTGTTATACACCAGTAGGTAAATACCTACCAAGTTCTCTCTGGTGGATCCTTATTATTGAGATTTCCACCACACCCAAATTGCAAGGGCTCGAGAAAACCATAAAGTAGTTATCGGCAGTAGGCAGTTATCGGTAAAGTAATAACTGTAGTTATCGGTAGCAGAACTTGCACCAACCTGAACGTAAGGATAGGCAATGGTAGCAACTAATTCGTCGTCGAGGTGCGGGACCCTGGATGGATAAAAAGGCGTAAAATTATTGACCGCCGGACCAACAGCCCAAACAAAAGAGGTTAGCAAGACGGTGAAGTACAACGATCTGCCTACTCGAATCGCCAATGACTGTTGGAAGAGAAAAGAACAGACAGGTAATGATGCAATTGAATTAGGTAATAAAAAGAGGTACAGTATAGGTACCTACATATTGGTATAATTACAGTAGGTAGTTATAATTATTATGCATTGTATAATTAGATACATTGAATAAAAAGATGAATTAAATAGAATGATATTTCATCTTCATGATTTATTTAATATTATTCTATAACCAGTGGTGCGTAGATAACACACAATACTTCCATATTTTGGAACGTAAAATTGTGACACAATTTGATCATATTTTGACTGCTTTTGAAAGCGTTTAGGTCAAAAATATCAAAAAATTCAGTATTAAAATTTTAAAATTTGCCCAAAAGGAAAAAACGCCACATTTTCGGAATGTAAAAAATATCCACATATTCTGCAAGGTAAAACAAAGATTTTAAGACCAAGAATGCTCAAATCGGTTCATTTTTGCGGCCGAAAAAAAATAAAATAGAAAACACTAAAAATGCAAATATCTCGGAAGTACTGTGCGTTATCCAAATTCCGATTAAACAGGGTGTTAGGTCTTGCCGAGACAAACATTTCAGTTCAAGAAATTTGAAAAAAGGTTGAGAAATGAGGGAGTTATGGCCATTTTTGTAAATGACCACAGACGGACAGACGGACACACGGACACACGGACACACAGACACTTGTTCAGGAAGTGATTCTGAGTAAATGTGTATAAGAAAAAGTTTTTTCTGAAGCTCCGTTCCGATTCTCGATTTTAGGACGATCACAATACTTCCATTTACTCTGTAAATATGGAAGTAAAAACGAAATTTTTATGAAAAAAGTTTTTTTTTCTGAACCTTAATACAATTTGAGATTTTTTTTGTAAATACCATTGCATCAAGGAAAACATCATCTTTTGGCCAAGAACAATGAACAATTTACGTGAATCGTGACATTTGGCTCACGTTGCTATACGGACCTCAATTCCAAGTAGTTTAGCATCGCCCCTTGCTTTCTTCACGTTTATAAGCCACACCCCCAGGCGATGCATCGAGTCCGATTTCGTTATAAGTATTTGGTACTTGCTGAGTGCGGAAACGGCCAATGATACGAAGGCAATCACAATCGACACCACTTCGTAGTCCTGCAACGGAAATTGGTTACTAATACCAACTAACTATTATAGGTTTATACAGCAGGTTCTGTTAAAACTCCAACGAGTTGGGAAATTGTTGGGGCGGTGGCTCTGAGTCGAGTTGACGTCTAGTTCAGGTCGTATTGAACATAATACCTAAGACCAAAAGGTTCATCATACATTACAGCAAACTGTAAAGGTGTTTTAGCCCAACCGCCAATCCTACGGAGGCGGGACGCATTAGATTTTCGGGGTAAAAAGCGGACACGATCTCCGTATGGGGGGCGGTATTAATTCCAGTGATCAATTTATGCTCTGGAACAACTCACCAAACGCTTGGTATTTATGAGGCTCCATGAGGAACAGTGTCAGTCTTATAGTCGGAACTTATTCCGAGATGGGGCTGTTGAACGTTGTAGCAGTCTGAGGCCCCCTGAGCCTCACCTGCTCACTAACCCATTGTAAAAACTCAAACGAACGATAGCTGAACCATTTCCCACCTCTGGAGAGATTTATCAGAAATGGTACTGGTATAATATCGTCGTTTAAGAACCATCATAGCACAACTAACAATTCGGCAGTTATTAGGTAAAACGGAAAATCATGTTTACTCTCTGTGCCACATCACTGCTCGGTTTCAGATTCGCTAAACTCGTCGTGGAACCCACTGAAATATCCCATAGATACGCTTGGATACCTATGTTAATGCATTGGAAAAAATTCATTTTCCTTTTTCCTGAAAAGTTGTCAAATGTTAGTTGTGGTTCTTAAACGACGAGATATTATATTACAAACCTTTTCCATCATGCGGTCGTAGGCAGCCAGTGTCGCAGCTGAGGCCTGAAAACCGGTTATTAAAGCGAAAAAGATGCCCAAACATCGAGCCATTTTAACTCTAATTGGATCGTTTCCTGAACTTATATCAGTGCGGACACCGGCCCAGTGAATCACAAATTTGTGAAGACCGAGGAACTTGTAACCAAGCATGTCATCATAGCCAACTGCAGTCATTGTTCTTTACAGATTGTTCTATTATCCTTCATGTGCTCCTTCAGACATCCAAAAAGGAACTGTACCACAACGATGTCTTAAGACTATTGATTCTCGATAAACGTGTTCAATCCGCAACCCATTATCAAGGTTCGTTAAATTCTTATCAGAATCCGAAACCAAGCAACTATCCTTCTTGACCAACTGCCACAAGTTAATGTTTAATCGCGGAAAGTATTGGGACTTTTTCCTCTGCAGAGTGCATAAGGCATAACAAGGTACAAAGACGGAGGGTAGGTTGAATATCAACAGGGTAGTTAAGTATCTCGTGGCCTAAACACCAACTAACTGTTTATGTAGTATGTATTTTTTGTTAAACTCTTTAAATACATCGACTTTTTAGTCACTGTTGGGCATGTATATCCACAAAGCTACCAACAGCAAGGCATTTTATTTGGTCGTTTGAACCGGCAACCCTACGTAGGCGATATTCATAACATTTTCGTAGAGAGGCAGACCATATCTCCGTATGACCAGAGTGAAGTTAGCAACGGTTCAGCAACGGTCAACTGCGTGTTTCTTTTCCAAATGTTCGGACTCTAGGGACGTCTAGGAACACATTTATGGCAATTTTAAAATTGTGCCACCAGTAATACAGTCCATACAGCTCGTTGCTAACTGTTCCTTCACACATTCCTTATACAGATCAGGTGAACTGGATGCTCGCTGCGCTCGCATCTCCAAGACAGAAAAACATCCCTCATCAGTCCAATTCGACATACTCAACAGTCAAACGCTAATCAAGCAAGATATTTTATAGCCTACCTACTTATCCGAGAAGGTATTGGATACACCAAGGTGTTTAATCCTAAGGCGTAATTGTGACTGGTGGCACAATTCTTGTACAGCCAGAAATGTGTTCCAAGACGTCTCTATAGAGACCAATTAGTTACCACCAGTTACTACCAGTTAGACCAATTACATGAGGAAGAGTGTTGGTTATAGGGATGCATGGGACTAAAGTATGCCACTTGAGACCACGTTAGATGAGGCTGTTAACTTTGCAACAGTAGACCCAGGCCTGAGGCCTCTAGAGGGCCACCTGCTCACTAACTCATTGTAAAAACTCATACGATGGGTAATTGAACAATTTCCCACCCCCGAAGAGGCATATCAGAGATGGCATTGTACTGGTATGCTGCCGTCCTAGGCTAAAACGTCCCAAGTCCATTTTTTCACTTTCTGAGATAGGGACATGATCGTGTAGAGCTCAGTCAGTCACATCGTTTGAGCTAGCCTAAAACGTCCTAAGTCCATGGGAAAGTAGAGAACAATAACTTTGTCCTTAGTCCATTACGCGAGTTTTGCTCGACATCCAAGCTAGAATGTCCTAAGTAAGGCGTACTAGTCTAAAATGTCCTTCAAGGAAGAAATCAATGGTCATAGGATGGTCTAGTTTAGTATTACTCTATAGCTTTGTACGAATAATTTAGGCAACGTCACAAAATCTCGTTTTTCTCAAAACGCAACCAGTGGTGCGTAGATAACACGCAATACTTCCATATTTTGAAACGTAAAATTGTGACACAATTTGATCATATTTTGACTGCTTTTGAAAGTGTTTAGGTCAAAAATATCAAAAAATTCGGTATTAAAATTTTAAAATTCGCCCAAAATGAAAAAACGCTACATTTTCGGAATGTAAAAAATATCCACATATTCTGCAAGGTAAAACGAAGATTTTGAGCCCAATAACGCTCAAATCGGTTCATTTTTGCGGCCGGAAAAAATAAAATGGAAAACACTAAAAATGCAAATATCTCGGAAGTACTATGCGTTATCCAAATTCCGATTAAACAGGGTGTTAGGTCTTGCCGAGACAAACATTTCAGTTCAAGAAATTTGAAAAAAGGTTGAGAAATGAGGGAGTTATGGCCATTTTTGTAAATGACCACAGACGGACAGACGGACACACGGACAGACGGACACACGGACACACAGACACTTGTTCAGGAAGTGATTCTGAGTAAATGTGTATGAGAAAAAGTTTTTTCTGAAGCTCCGTTCCGATTCTCGATTTTAGGACGATCACAATACTTCCATTTACTCTGTAAATATGGAAGTAAACCAGTGGTGCGTAGATAACACACAATACTTCCATATTTTGAAACGTAAAATTGGGACACGATTTGATCATATTTTGACTGCTTTGAAGGGTGTTTAGGCCAAAAATATCAAAAAATTCACAATTAAAATTTTAAAATTCGCCCAAAATAAAAATACAATACATTTTTGGAATATAAAAAATATCCACATATTCTGCAAGGTATAACAAAGATTTTAAGACCAAGAACGCTCAAATCGGTTCATTTTTGTGGCCGGAAAAAAATAAAATAGAAAACACTAAAAATGCAAATATATCGGAAGTACTGTGCGTTATCCAAATTCCGATTGAACAGGGTGTTAGGTCTTGCCGAGACAAACATTTCAGTTCAAGAAATTTGAAAAAAGGTTGAGAATTGAGGGAGTTATGGTCATTTTTGTAAATGACCACAGACGGACAGACGGACTAACGGACACACGGACTAACGGACACACGGACTAACGGACTAACGGACACACGGACACACGGACACACAGACACTTGTTCAGGAAGTGATTCTGAGTAAATGTGTATAAGAAAAAGTTTTTTCTGAAGCTCCGTTCCGATTCTCGATTTTAGGACGATCACAATACTTCCATTTACTCTGTAAATATGGAAGTAAAAATTGACTTTTTACCTTAGAACGGCAGTATAACAAACCTTTACCGTCATGAGGTCGTAGCCACCCAGCTGAGTTTGAAAAGGTATAAGGTAGCGCCACAGCTGAGGTTTAAAAGTGGCTAGTAAAGACGAACGCCAAAATATTGAGCCATTTTAACGCTAATCGAATCGTTTTGTGAACTTCAGTGCGGACACCGGCTCACTGAATCGTAAATCTGTCAAGATTGAGAAGCTTAAAACCAAGCATGACGTCATAGCAAACTCCAGTCTTTGTGCTTTTCAGATTTTTCAATTTTCCTTCATATGCTCCCCCAGGCATCATGAAAGGAACTATACCAAGGACGAAAGAGACCCTGTCCTATGACTATTTGTCTGAATCATTTCATAGGAACGTCGTGTCGAGCAAGTAATACATCCGTTGTGCTTTTGTTGGCCAAGAAACGCATTCATTATGCAAATCGATGAATTTGGTATGGCATTTGGTTTGGATTAAGGATTTCTGGTCACAGCGATCGTCATGTAGAGGATATTGAAGACAGGAACATTTTTCATTCTGCTGTATTTGTGCCCTATATAATACAGTGTAACAAATAACTCCTTAAATTGTTCGCGACAATGCCGTAGAGCAGGTACAGGTGAATACATTTAAGGGCTGATTTTCAAATTAATTTAAAGCTAGATTTATCCAAGGATGCTTGCACTACTGTAGTGCAAACATGTATACATACATTCTAATGTAGCATATATTCTAATTGTTTTTGCTTTGCGACCTAACAAAGATATTTCAAATTGCAACAAAAACGAAACCGTGGATAATACTCGCGTGGCCCGTTACAAGTCGAGAGCAAACGTGTAGCAAAGTAAAGATTTGTGTCGGAGAAAATAGAGCTTGACAACTTGTAAATTGGGTAATTGATAGCCAGATTCGAGTCACCCGAAGCTCCTCAATTTACTTCCTTCTACTCGTTGGCAGTGAGAGCTTCCATTAGCGTGTATAGTGAGAAAGCCTGCCGTAATGCCTGAAAATGCAAATATGGCAAGAAGAGGAAGAAGAAAAAGGGGGAAGTTTAAAAAACAGACTTCAATTTTCCCCAGGGCCTTTAAACGCCCTCATCAATCCCTGATGAATCAATTCTTGATTTGGTATAAGCATTATTATTGATCATTCTGCATTGAGTATTATTGAAGTAGGTACTAATACATACTTCAACAAAAGAGCTCAACGATGCTGTGATTACCGTCGCTCCTGTCAGGTTCCGCCGTTTCTTAAAAAACTCCAGTACAAACACCATACTCTTCTTATCCGAAACTCGTGATTCGTACCAATTTGTATTGTAAATCGCTCTGTAGAATTGCTCAAACTGAAAAAGATGAGCATACAATTGACATAGATGTTGAAAATTAAGTAAGTCGAAAAATGTGGCACGAAAATTCCATCCTAGCCGGGAATTGAACCCGGCATTCCCAGATGTTAGACTAGAAATGCGTCGATTCTTCCAAGTGCCTATTTAAGAAATCGATTAATTAACCAGTGGAGCGTAGATGAAACACAACACTTCAATATTTTGATGCCTAAAATTTGGACAAATTTTTGATTTAATTATATTCTGACTACCTTTGAGGGTCTTTACGTCAAAAATATCAAAAACTCAATATGCAAATTTTAAAACTCGCCTAAAATCAAAAGTCAAGTTATCGGAATAAAAATTTTTTTTACGTATTTTGCAAGGTAAAACAAAGATGTTACCTAAGACCAAAAACGCCAAAAAATTTTAGGCAAAACAGTGTGATAAGTCCTACTGAGACGAACATCCCAGTTTAAGAAATTTGAAAACAGGTTAAGAATTAAGGGAGCTATGGCAATTTCGGTAAATGACCATAGACAGATGGAGACACATAGACACTTTTTCAAGAAGCGATTCTGACTGAAAATCTAAGGGTTTTTTCTGAAGTTCCTATCCAATTTTCGATTTTAGGACAATTACAATACTCCTTATTGAAGTAGCAATAAGAATGAAATTTATTCGACAATCATTAAAGCGAATGCAAACAAAACTTACGGCATCGGTAATTTCCTCTCCCATATAACAAAGAAACCCGAATTCAAGCGTTGACATGAATATCAGGGGCAATAAAGGCGCAATCGCCTCGAATCCAGTGGTCTGTAAAAGTTATATCGGGTACTTAAACATTAAATTATACATGTAATTATAGGTAAATTATTGCCTTGGTCTTCAAAAATGTTTGATTTTAAACATTCGGGGTTCAGAATACCGTTTTTTTCTGATTTTTGTGAAGAATATTGGATAAATTAACTTTGAGGGCAGGAGTTCTACTGGTTCAAACCAGACATACCCACCTTTAGCAAACAAAAGTTGAAGGCGCAAAAGTGGGCTATGAAGAACAATATTTGAAATCCAAACATTGGGTCAAATATGGTGTCCAAATCTTCCATTACGCTAAAAAAAATCGTGAATGATATTAATCAAAAACGTTGACAATGAATTGTGGGAGATAAAGGCCATTTTGTTCCACATGATTGTGAACGGATCATTCCGCGTAGGTACTCAGTTGCTGCCTGAGGGTACAAACATCCTCGGTGTAAAGAATGCAGTTTATGGTTTGACAACTCAGACAAAACTAAACTTTATTATTTACATTATTGTGGTTTTGAGCACTAATGCTTAGAAGCCGTCATTGGGATACCCTACATCTTCTCCCCCTCCTGCTCGTCCTTCGTCACAGTAGATGGTTTTTCTTAGCTGGTCGACGTGCTTCTTTAACAGTCTTCCATCAGCCAAGACTTCGTAGGACATTGGTCCAGTTCGCTTTACGACGACGCCATTGGTCCAATTTTTCGAAGCCTGACATTTAACCATCACGTTGTCCCCTTCCTTGAATTCTCGAACCTGCTTCTCTTCCCCTCGATTGCATTGTTGATTCCATAACGCTTGATCCTGTTTTCGTTTCAAATCTGGCTTCAGCAGATCGAATGGACTCGTTAATCGTCGCCCAAAAATCAACTCAGCAGGAGAACGTCCGGTTGTCGAATGTGGGGTTGATCGGTATGTGAATAAGAACTCGTCAACTTTTTCCAGGATTTGCCAACGATTTCCTTTCTCATTTTTTAATCTATCCTTGAACGTCCTCACTGCTCTTTCAGCTAAACCGTTGGTACGAGGATGATAGGGCGTTGACTTGATATGAGTGACGGAATGGTTCTTGCAAAATTGCTCGAATTCTTCAGAAACGAATTGGGGCCCATTATCCGTCACTATTATGTGAGGAAAACCAAACCGGGAAATAGTGTTCTTGATCGCTCTTAATGTGCTCTGGGTAGTTGTATTTACCATGGGAAGAATTTCAATCCATTTTGTGGTTGCATCCACTATCACAAGCCACATTATACCATGAAATGGACCAGCGAAATCCAAATGTAACCTGGACCAAGGTCGTGATGGGACATTCCACGAATAAATTGGTGCTTCTTCAGGTGCTGCTCTCGACTTTTGACACCTCAGGCATTTTCCTACCATCATTTCAATATCCCGGTCGACACTTGGCCACCAGAAATGGATACGAGCAACTGACTTCATGGATCGTATTCCTGGATGGCCACTGTGAAGCATCATAAGAAAGTTGTCCCTCAAACTTTCTGGTACTACGATACGGCCATGCCATAATAATATTTCTTCTTCGACCGATAATTCCTCTCGTTTCAAAACGTATCTTCCAATTCAAAACTATCAGAATTCTTCTTGTTTGGTTGTGTGGAAACAGAACAAATTCGAGCTCCTTTAGGCATTGGCAAATCAAATGCTAAAGCCCAGTCAAGACCAAACAATGGTACGTCATGTTTTTTTACAACTGTCGCCTGTAAAAACAACGTAAAAACACTCGGTACCTACCTGAATTACCTGTTCGAGATAGGTGATCAATCAAACGCTTTCCACGGATATATCCGTCATATATATCATGATATATATGATATATCATGACAAAGGAAGTTCGTTTCTTTTGTCGAGTTTTCGTTAAATTATACCTATTATCTCCATAGTAGCCCAGATGGAGACGGTTTTATTTGTCTAAAGCTCGGGAAAAAAGACGGAATTTTTGTGTGAACCTATACCTAATCAGAACGCCCTACTGACAGGCAAAGAGTGGAGGCAAAACTCCAAAGTGGAATGTTCGGGACAGGAATGTCCTTTGGTAGGGCCGTTTAGTGGGAAAAGCAACATACCCTACAAAATAGTAAAAATTGGCAACAAATGGCAGAAGTTCCTAATAGTTCTACAAAAGTATCGCTCAATTCGGATCAGAACTGGCTCTGTGAGAGCGGAGCAGACATAAAAAATTGGAAAAAATACTACAAATCGATTTGAGCAACCTTTTTCTGGTTTGAAAACGGTTGAAATAAACCAACTCTCAGTAATTAATCAAATAAAAAAAAATTCATATAAGAAATTTTCTGAAATATAAGAAATGATTTAATCAGGACGCATAGAACGAAAAATTAACGACTAGGGAAACTGACTCTAGGAGTTTCTCGTGTTGAGTCACGCACTCTTTCATGACAGTCATAAAATGCTCCGGATTTTTCTCGTCATAGACCACATCAGACCATCTGCTAGCCAGGCCGCGGACTTCAGCACAGAAAACGCCCATTATATGAACGACGCTTGAGGCGCAATACACAACAACAGCGGACATAAACAGATAGGTGGGTATCTTGAAAAAGTCAAACAAACAAAAGGAGGGATTATAATAATTATTATTTCTAGCGAGCTAAAAATTACCGCAGTCAAATCGTCAAATATTTACCGTTTTCGGCCTGCTTTTATCTTAAGCTCTGTGAAGTTTTGTGTACATACACCAATAGGTGAGTGACTATCTTCAGACTTGATGATAGATTAATTTTTGACAAGCGGCGGTGGATCCTCATATTGCAGTGAAGAGTTTCCACCAAACCGCAAAATGTTAGGCCTGGAGAAAACCATAATCGGTAACAGCACTTGAACCAACCTGAAGGTAAGGATAGGCAATGGAATAAATTAGTTCGTCGTCGACGTGGGGGACCTTTAATGGAAAGAGAGGCGTAAAATGGTTGATCGCCGGCCCGAAAGCCCAAAGGAGTGAGGCTATCATGACGAAGATGTATAACGATTTGCCCACTCGAATCGCCAATGACTGCCGATAGAGAAAAGAACAGGCAGGTAATTCAAATTGCATCATGAAATTGAATTAGGCATTTTATATTGTATACTATAATATAGTATTGGTATGATTATATAATTAGGTACATTAAATAAAGAATGAAACAAAAATGAATAAATGAAGGGTAAGGGGAAGGAACGAGGAATGTCTCAGTGCGACATTTATACTTTTTTCTCCTTGGAGTTTCCCTATACGGTTAGTACCTTTGAATTTCTACAAAATGCGCTATTAAGCTTGTTTTCGGGAAAAATGGACATTTCCTGTTCTTTCCCCTTACCCTTCAAATATAATATTTTGTTTGCCGTAATATGGCATATTATGATGGTAATTGTGAAAAAAAGTTTTTTTTTTTCTGAACCTGAATACGGTTTAGGATTTTTTTTTGTAAATCCCCCATGCATCAAGAAAATCATCTTTTGAGAAAATCATCTTTTGGTCAGGGACAATGAACCAAGTCAAATACGGTCAGGGATAAATTTACATGAATTGTGTGACATTTGACGTTGCTATATTTTACGGACCTCAACTTCAGCTGGTTTAGCATCGCCCCTTGCTTTCTTCACGTTTACGAGCCACACCCCCAGGCGATGCAACGAGTCCGATTTCATCATAAGTATTTGGTACTTGCTGAGTGCGGAAACGACCATTGATACGAAGGCAATCACAATCGACACGACTTCGTAGTCCTACAACGGAAATAATCGGTTGCTAATATCAACCAACTATTATAGGTTTATACAGCAGGTTCTGTTAAAACTCCAACGAGTTGGGAAATTGTTTTGGCGGTGGCTCTGAGTCGAGTTGAGGTCGGATTGATAGTAATACCTAAAACCGAAACACCTGGGGGCTGTTCTATGTTTGCAACTCGCCGGGTGTTAAATTTCTCACCCCCACCATTCCCAAGCAGGGAACAATGCTATTGGTCAGGTATGCAAGCGAGAAATTTAACACCCGGCTAGTTGCTAACATAGAATAAACTCCCTGTCGGTAAAATCTAAAGAGGTTTACCATACATTGCCGTAAACTGTAGAGGCATTTTGGTATTTTACCCAACAGGCAACCCTATAGAGGCGGGATGCATTAGATTTCTGAGGAGAGAAGCAGACACGATCTCCGTATGGAGGTCCTGCGGTATTGATCACTCTATAGAACAACTCACCAAGCTTTCATGACCAGGTTTTCATGAGGCTCCATGAGGAAGAGTTTCGGTTATGTGGATAGTCGGAACGTATGCCGATAGATGGGGCAGTTGAATTTTGCATAAGTTGACCCAGGGCCTCACCTGCTAGCTAACTCATTGCAAAAACTCAATTGAAAGATAGCTGAACCATTTCCAATCTGGAGAGATTTATCAGAAATGGAACTGGTACTCGTATACACAACAAACCTTTTCCAACATGCGGTCGTAGCCAGCCAGCGCCGCAGCTAAGGCTTGCAAAGTGGCTAGTAAAGCGAAGAAGATGCCCAAAAACTGAGCAATTTTCATGCCAATTGGATCATTTCCTGAACTTATATCAGTGCGGACACCGGCCCATTGAATCGCAAATCTGTGAAGACGGAGAAACTTGAAACCAAGCATGTCTTCATAGCCAATAGCTGTCATTGTGCTTTCCAGATTTTTCTTTTTTCCTTCATGTGCTTCTTCAGACATCCAAGAAGGAACTGTACAACTACGATGTCTTAAGACTATTGATTCTCGATACATCGTGTTGAATCCGCAACCCGTTATCAAGGTTCGTTAAATTATAATAAGAATCCGGAACCAAGCAATTATTCTTCTCTACCAACTGCCACTGGTTAATGTTTAATCGTGACAAGGCGGTTAAGATGTTTTTTATTTGCAGTAGATTTGAAAATATCGGTGCTTATTCCACGGCAGGGTACATGAGGTAAACAAGGCACAAGGTCAGAGGTAGGTTGAATATCAACAGGGTATCTCATGAAACATGAAGCGACAAGTGAATATCTCCCGTATACGAATCGGCGATTGTGTAACTAAGCACTAAAAATTGATTTTTTCAATAAATTGGTATTATTGAAGCGGGAAAAGCTACATACGTAATTTCGTCAGTCATTGAATCAGATATATTCCCATCTCAAATATTCACCGACAATACATTCTTTGACACCAATATAAATTGGTCCATTTCAAATACGTTTGTTCTGAATCTGTTGTGTATGTTAGGTTGTACTGTCTATTACTGTATACATTGTAGTCTATTTTCAACGAGGACTAAATTATAGATTTTCAGCCTTGGTGTTTTTCAACACTATATCAAATCTGGCAACGGTGAAAGTGCAGAACATTCATATGGAGACAATCTTCTGCAAGAGGTTGGCGCATTCGCACTTGGCACAGTGACCTAATGCGCTTCGCAAGGTTAACAGGCCTTGTTTACTAACAAGCCAAGTAATTTATGAGCAGGTCTGAACTCGTTTCGCAGCTAAACCAGCAATCTCAATGAAACGGTTCAAGCTCTGCACTTCTCGAATACAACGGGCCATAGCCTCATCTGGAAAGTGTGGACATGCATAAGATACGAGCGATCTCAAGACAAGGATAGTAATAAATTTGTCGGAGCCTACTTTGTTCTTTACATCAACTTGTACTTGTACAGTTTTGATTGTAATGAATTTTACAGGAACCTCACAATGAAAGAAAAACTCGAAGTAAAACTCACAATGAAACAGAAACTCAAACTCATAGTCAAACACGAAGTCAAACTCCCAATGAAACAGAATCAAACTCAAAACCAATCTCGAAGTCAAGCTTAAATGAAAGAGAAACTCAAACTAATAATCAAACTAGAAGTCAAACTCACAATGAAACAGAAACTCAAACTCATAATCGAAATCGAAGTTAAACTCACAATGAAACAGAAACTCAAACTCATAATCGAAATCGAAGTTAAACTCACAATGCAATAGAAACTCAAACTTATAATCGAAATCGAAGTCAAACTCACAATGAAACAGAAACTCAAACTCATAATCGAAATCGAAGTCAAACTCACAACGAAACAGAAACTCAAACTCATAATCGAAATCGAAGTCAAACTCACAATGTAACAGAAACTCAAACTCATAATCGAAATCGAAGTCAAACTCACAATGTAACAGAAACTCAAACTCATAATCGAAATCGAAGTCAAACTCACAATGAAACCGAAACTCAAACTCATCCATGGGAAAGTAGAGAACAATAACTTTGCCCTTGGTCCATTACGCGAGTTTTGCTCGTCATCCAAGCTAGAATGTCCTAAGTAAGGCGTACTAGTCTAATATATTAGACATATATGTCCTTCGAGGAAGAAATCAATGGTCATAGGACGGTCTAGTTTAGTAGAAGTGGAACATAGGACCCTATAGCTTTGTACGAATAATTTAGGCAACTTCACAAAATCTCGTTTTTCTCAAAACACAAAAAATTGACTTTTTACCTTTGGACGGCAGTATATTATAGGTACCTTGTTATTAACAAACCTTTACCGTCATGAGGTCGTAGCCACCCAGCTGGGTTTGAAAAGGTATAAGGTAGCGCCACAGCTGAGGTTTACAAGTGGCTAGTAAAGACGAACGTCAAAATATTGAGCCATTTTAACGCTAATCGAATCGTTGGGTGAACTTCAGTGCGGACACCGGCTCACTGAATTGTAAATCTGTCAAGATTTAGAAGCTTAAAACCAAGCATGTCTTCATAGCAAACTCCAGTCTTTGTGCTTTTCAGATTTTTCAATTTTCCTTCATATGCTCCCCCAGGCATCATGAAAGGAGCTATATAAGGACGAAAGAGACCCTGTCCTATGACTATTTGTCTGAATCATTTCATAGGAACATCGTGTCGAACAAGTGATACGCCCGTTGTGCTTCTGTTGGCCAAGAAACGCATTTATTATGCAAATCGATGAATTTGGTATGGCATTTGGTTTGGATTAAGGATTTCTGGTCACAGCGATCGTCATGTAGAGGATATTGAAGACAGGAACATTTTTCATTCTGCTGTATTTGTGCCCGATATAATACAGTGTAACAAATAACTCCTTAAATTGTTCGCGACAATGCCGTAGAGCAGGTACAGGTGAAATCATTTAAGGGCTGATTTTCAGATTAATTTAAAGCTAGATTTATCCAAGGATGCTTGCACTACTGTAGTATACATACAGTATACATACATACATTCTAATGTAACATATATTCTAATTGTTTTTGCTTTGTGACCTAACAAACATATTTTAAATTGCAACAAAAACGAAACCGTGGATAATACTCGCGTGGCCCGTTACAAGTCGAGAGCAAACGTGGAGCAAAGTAAAGATTTGTGTCGGAGAAAATAGAGCTTGACAACTTGTAAATTGGGTAATTGATAGCCAGATTCGAGTCACCCGAAGCTCCTCAATTAACTTCCTTCTACTCGTTGGCAGTGAGAGCTTCCATTAGCGTGTAAAGTGAGAAAGCCTGCCGTAATGCCTGAAAATGCGAACATGGCAAGAAGAGGCAGAAGGAAAAGGAGGAAGTTTAAAAAACAGACTTCAATTTTCCCCAGGGCCTTTCAACGCCCTCATCAAGCCTTGATGAATCAATTCTTGATTTGGTATGAGCATTATTATTGATCATTCTGCATTGAGTATTATTGAAGTAGGTACTAATACGTACTTCAACAAAAGAGCTCAACGATGCTGTGATTACCGTCGCTCCTGTCAGGTTCCGCCGTTTCTTAAAAAACTCCAGTACGAAAACCATACTCTTCTTATCCGAAACTCGTGATTCGTACCAATTTGTATTGTAAATCGCTCTGTAGAATTGCTCAAACTGAAAAAGATAAGCATACAATTAACATAGATGTTGAAAATTAAGTAAGTCGAAAAATGTGGCACAAAAATTCCATCCTAGCCGGGAATCGAATCCGGCATTCCCAGATGTCAGACTAGAAATCTGGAGATGCGTCGATTCTTCCAAGTGCCTATTTAAGAAATCGATTAGTTAACCAGTGGAGCGTAGATGAGACACAACACTTCAATATTTTGATGCGTAAAATTTTGACAAATTTTTTATTTAATTTTATTCTGACTTCCTTTGAGGGTCTTTACCTACGTCAAAAATATCATATACTCAATATGCAAATTTTAAAACTCGCCTAAAATCAAAAGTCAAGTTATCGGAATAAAATTTTTTTTACGTATTTTGCAAGGTAAAACAAAGATGTTACCTAAGACCAAAAACGCCAAAAAAAATACACACACTAAGAATGCTTATAAATAGGAAGTACTGTGAGTAATTCGAATTTAGGCAAAACAGTGTGATAATTCCTACTGAGACGAACATCCCAGTTTAAGAAATTTGAAAACAGGTTAAGAATTAAGGGAGCTATGGCAATTTCGGTAAATGACCATAGACAGACGGAGACACATAGACACTTTTTCAAGAAGCGATTCTGACTAAAAATGTTTAAGTAAGGGTTTTTTCTGAAGTTCCTATCCAATTTTCGATTTTAGGACAATTACAATACTCCTTATTGAAGTAGCAATGAGAATGAAATTTATTCGACAATCATTAAAGCGAATGCAAACAAAACTTACGGCATCGGTAATTTCCTCTCCCATATAACAAAGAAACCCGAATTCAATCGTTGACAAGAATATCAGGGGCAATAAAGGCGCAATCGCCTCGAATCCAGTGGTCTGTAAAAGTTATATCGGGTACTTAAACATTCAATTATACATGAAATTATAAGTAAATTACTGCCTTGGTCTTCAAAAATGTTTGATTTTAAACATTCGGGGTTCAGAATACCGTTTTTTTCCTGATTTTTGTGACGAATATTGGATAAATTAACTTTGAGGGCAGGAGTTCTACTGGTTCAAACCAGACATACCCACCTTGAGCAAACAAAAGTTGAAGGCGCAAAAGTGGGCTATGAAGAACAATATTTGAAATCCAAACATTGGGTCAAATATTGTGTCCAAATCTTCCATCACGCTAAAAAAAATCGTGAATGATATTAATCAAAAACGTTGACAATAAATTGTGGGAGTTGAAGGCCATTTTGTTCCACATGATTGTGAACGGATCATTCCGCGGACTCAGTTGCTGCCTGAGGGTACAAACATCCTCGGTACCTACCTGAATTACCTGTTCGAGATGGGTGATCAATCAAATGCTTTCCACGGATATCATGACAAAGGAAGTTCGTTTCTTTTGTCGAGCTTTCGTTAAATTATACCTATTATCTCCATAGTAGCCCAGATGAAGACGGTTTTATTTGTCTAAAGCTCGGGAAAAAAGACGGAATTTTTGTGTGAACCTATACCTAATCAGAACGCCCTACTGGCAGGCAAAGAGTGGAGGCAAAACTCCGAAGTGGAATGTTCAGGACAGGAATGTCCTTTGGTAGGGCCGTTTAGTGGGAAAAGCAACATACCCTACAAAATAGTAAAAATTGGCAACAAATGGCAGAAGTTCCTAATAGTTCTACAAAAGTATCGCTCAATTCGGATCAGAACTGGCTCTGTGAGAGCGGAGCAGACATAACGAAAAAATTGGCAAAAATACTATTATGACAAATCGATTTGAGCAACCTTTTTCTGGTTTGAAAACGGTTGAAATAAACCAACTCTCAGTACTTCATCAAATAAAAAAATTCATGTTTGATGAATTACTGAGAGTTGGTTTATTTCAGCCGTTTTCAAACCTGATTTAATCAGGACGCATAGAATGAAAAATTAACGACTAGGGAAACTGACTCTAGGAGTTTCTCGTGTTGAGTCACGCACTCTTTCATGACAGTCATAAAATGCTCCGGATGTTTCTCTTCATAGACCACATCAGACCATCTGCTAGCCAGGCCGCGGACTTCAGCACAGAAAACGCCCATTATATGAACGACGCTTGAGGCGCAATACACAACAACAGCGGACATAAACAGATAGGTGGGTATCTTGAAAAAGTCAAACAAACAAAAGGAGGGATTATAATAATTATTATTTCTAGCGAGCTAAAAATTACCGCAGTCAAATCGTCAAATATTTACCGTTTTCGGCCTGCTTTTATCTTAAGCTCTGTGAAGTTTTGTGTACATACACCAATAGGTGAGTGACTATCTTCAGACTTGATAATAGATTAATTTTTGACAAGCGGCGGTGGATCCTCATTATTGCAGTGAAGAGTTTCCACCAAACCGCAAAATGTTAGGCCTGGAGAAAACCATAATCGGTAACAGCACTTGAACCAACCTGAAGGTAAGGATAGGCAATGGCATAAATTAGTTCGTCGTCGACGTGGGGGACCTTTAATGGAGGCGTAGAATGGTTGATCGCCGGCCCTAAAGCCCAAAGGAGTGAGGCTATCATGATGAAGATGTATAACGATTTGCCCACTCGAATCGCCAATGACTGCCGAAAGAGAAAAGAACAGGCAGGTAATTCAAATTGCATCATGAAATTGAATTAGGCATTTTATATTGAATACTATAGGTACGTATTGGTATGATTATATAATTAGGTACATTGAATAAAGAATGAAATAAAAATGAGTTAAATATAATATTTTGTTTGCCATAATATGGCATATTATGATGGTAATTATGAAAAAGAGTTTTTTTCCTGAACCTGAATACGGTTTAGGATTTTTTTTTGTAAATCCCCCATGCATCAAGAAAATCATCTTTTGAGAAAATCATCTTTTGGTCAAGAACAATGAACCAAGTCAAATACGGTCAGGGATAAATTTACATGAATTGTGACATTTGACGTTGCTATATTTTACGGACCTCAACTTCAGCTGGTTTAGCATCGCCCCTTGCTTTCTTCACGTTTACGAGCCACACCCCCAGGCGATGCAACGAGTCCGATTTCATCATAAGTATTTGGTACTTGCTGAGTGCGGAAACGACCATTGATACGAAGGCAATCACAATCGACACGACTTCGTAGTCCTACAACGGAAATAATCGGTTGCTAATACCAACCAACTATTATAGGTTTATACAGCAGGTTTTGGTTAAGCTCCAACGAGTTGGAAAAGTTTGGTGCAGTGGCTCTGAGTCGAGTTGAGGTTTGATTGGTAATAATACCTAAAACCGAAACAGCTGGGGGGCTGTTCTAACCTATCAACTCGCCGGGTGTTAAATTTCTCACCCCCCCCCCCACAACAATGCTATTGGTCAGGTAAGCAGGCGAGAAATTTAACACCCGGCTAGTTGCAAACATAGAATAAACTCCCTGTCGGTAAAAGCTAAAAAGGTTTACCATACATTTCCGTAAACTGTAGAGGCATTTTGGTATTTTACCCATCAGGCAACCCTTTTGGGGCGGGATGCATTAGATTAGATTTTTGAGGAGAGAAGCAGACACGATCTCCGTATGGAGGTCCTGCGGTATTGATCACTCTATAGAACAACTCACCAAGCTTTCATGACCAGGTTTTCATGAGGCTCCATGAGGAAGAGTGTCGGTTATGTGGATAGTTGGAACGTATGCCGATAGATGGGGCAGTTGAATTTTGCATAAGTTGACCCAGGGCCTCACCTGCTAGCTAACTCATTGCAAAAACTCAATTGAAAGATAGCTGAGCCATTTCCAATCTGGAGAGACTTATCAGAAATGGAACTGGTACTGGTATACACAACAAACCTTTTCCAACATGCGGTCGTAGCCAGCCAGCGTCGCAGCTAAGGCATGCAAAGTGGCTAGTATAGCGAAGAAGATGCCCAAAAACTGAGCAATTTTCATGCCGATTGGATCATTTCCTGAACTTATATCAGTGCGGACACCGGCCCATTGAATCGCAAATCTGTGAAGAAAAAGAAATTTGAAACCAAGCATGTCTTCATAGCCAATAGCTGCCATTGTTCTTTCCAGATTTTTATTTTTTCCTTCATGTGCTTCCCCAGCCATCCAAGAAGGAACTGTACCACTACGATGTCTTAAGACTATTGATTCTCGATACATCGTGTAGAATCCGCAACCCATTATCAAGGTTCGTTAAATTATAATAAGAATCCGGAACCAAGCAATTATTCTTCTTGGCCACTGGTTAATGTTTAAACGTGACAAGGCCGTTAAGATGCTTTTTATTTGCAGTAGATTTGAAAATATCGGTGCTTATTCCACGGCAGGGTACATGAGGTAAACAAGGCACAAGGTAGGTTGAATATCAACAGGGTATCTCATGAAACATGAAGCGACAAGTGAATATCTCCCGTATACGAATCGGCGATTGCGTAACTAAGCACTAACAACATTTTTTCAATAAATTGGTATTATTGAAGCGGGAAAAGCTACATACGTAATTTCGTCAGTCATTGAATCAGATATATTCCCATCTCAAATATTCACCGACAATACATTCTTTGACACCAATATAAATTGTTCGTCGGGACACCATTTCAAATACGCATGTTCTAAATCTGTTGTGTATGTTAGTCTGTACTGTCTACTACTGTATATATTGTAGTCTATTTTCAATGAGGAATACATTATAGATTTTCAGCCTTGTTGTTTTCACACTAAACAAGGTGTTGTTTTTAACACTAAAGCAAATCTGGCAACGGTGAAAGTGCAGAACATTCATATGGAGACAATCTTCTGCAAGAGGTTGGCGCAATCGCACTTGGCACAGTGACCTAATGCGCTTCGCAAGGTTAACAGGCCTTGTTTACTAACAAGCCAAGTAATTTATGAGCAGGTCTGAACTCGTTTCGCAGCCAAACGAGCGATCTCAATGAAACGGTTCAAGTATTTGAGGGGAGAGCGCTTCTCGAATACAACGGGCCATAGCCTCATCTGGAAAGTGTGGACATGCATAAGATACGAGCGATCTCTAGTTTGGAATCGAAATCGAAGCCAAACTCACAATGAAACAGAAACTCAAACTCATAGTCAAACACGAAGTCAAACTCCCAATGAAACAGAATCAAACTTGTGAACCAATCTCGAAGTCAAGCTTAAATGAAAGAGAAACTCAAACTAATAATCAAACTTGAAGTCAAACTCACAATAAAACAGAAACTCAAACTCATAGTCAAACACGAAGTCAAACTCCCAATGAAACAGAATCAAACTCAAAACCAATCTCGAAGTCAAGCTTAAATGAAAGAGAAACTCAAACTAATAATCAAACTTGAAGTCAAACTCACAATGAAACAGAAACTCAACTCACAGATAAACTTGAAGTCAAACTCACAATGACACAGAAACGCAAACTCTAAATCGAAATCGAAGTCAAACTCACAAATAAACAGAAACTCAAACTCATAGTCAAACGCACAATGAAACAGAAACTCAAACCTACAGATACACTTGAAGTCAAACTCACAATGACACAAAACTTCAAACTCTCAATCGAAATCGAAATGAAACAAAAACTGAAACTCACAGATACACTTGAAGCCAAACTCACAATGAAACAGAATATCAAACTCTCAATCGAAATCGAAGTCAAACTCATGTTGAAACCAAAACTCAAACTCACAATGAAACAGAACGTCAAACTCACAATGAAACAGAACGTCAAACTCTCAATCGAAATCGAAGTCAAACTCATGTTGAAACCAAAACTCAAACTCACAATGAAAAAAAAACGTCAAACTCTCAATCGAAATCGAATTCAAACTCATGTTGAAACCATAACTCAAACTCACAATGAAACAGAACGTCAAACTCTCAATCGAAATCTAAGTCAAACCCACAATGAAACAAAAACTCAAACTCGCAGATACACTTGAAGTCAAACTCACAATGAAACAGAACGTCAAACTCTCAATCGAAATCGAAGTCAAACTCATGTTGAAACCAAAACTCAAACTCACAATGAAACAGAACGTCAAACTCTCAATCGAAATCGAAGTCAAACTCATGTTGAAACCAAAACTCAAACTCACAATGAAAAAAAACGTCAAACTCTCAATCGAAATCGAATTCAAACTCATGTTGAAACCAAAACTCAAACTCACAATGAAACAGAACGTCAAACTCTCAATCGAAATCTAAGTCAAACCCACAATGAAACAAAAACTCAAACTCGCAGATACACTTGAAGTCAAACTCACAATGAAACAGAACGTCAAACTCTCAATCGAAATCGAAGTCAAACTCATGTTGAAACCAAAACTCAAACTCATAGTCAAACTCACAATGAAACAGAAACTCAAACTCATAATCGAAATCGAAGTCAAACTCACAATGAAACCAAAACTCAAACTCACAATGAAAAAAAACGTCAAACTCTCAATCGAAATCGAATTCAAACTCATGTTGAAACCAAAACTCAAACTCACAATGAAACAGAACGTCAAACTCTCAATCGAAATCAAAGTCAAACTCACGTTGAAACCAAAACTCAAACTCACAATGAAACAGAAACTCAATCCCATAATCAAACTTAAAGTCAAGTTCCACGAAATGATGAGTTTCGGTTTCATTGTGAGTTCGACTTCAATTGTCTTTGAGTTTGAGTTTCTATTTTATTGTGTGTTTGACCTCGATTTCGATTGAGAGTATGAGTTTCTGTTTCATTGTGAGTTTGACTTCGATTTCGATTATAAGTTCGAGTTTCTCTTTCATTGTGAGTTTGACTTCGATTTCGATTATGAGTTTGAGTTTCTGTTTCATTGTGAGTTTGACTTCGATTTCGATTGAGAGTTTGAGTTTCTGTTTCATTGTGAGTTTGACTTCGATTTCGATTGAGAGTTTGAGTTCCTGTTTCTTTGTGAGTTTGACTTCGATTTCGATTATGAGTTTGAGTTTCTGTTTCTTTGTGAGTTTGACTTCGATTTCGATTATGAGTTTGAGTTTCTGTTTCATTGTGAGTTTGACTTCGATTTCGATTATGAGTTTGAGTTTCTGTTTCATTGTGAGTTTGACTTCGATTTCGATTATGAGTTTGAGTTTCTGTTTCATTGTGAGTTTGACTTCGATTTCGATTATGAGTTTGAGTTTCTGTTTCATTGTGAGTTTGACTTCGATTTCGATTATGAGTTTGAGTTTCTGTTTCGTTGTGAGTTTGACTTCGATTTCGATTATGAGTTTGAGTTTCTGTTTCATTGTGAGTTTGACTTCGATTTCGATTATGAGTTTGAGTTTCTGTTTCATTGTGAGTTTGACTTCGATTTCGATTATGAGTTTGAGTTTCTGTTTCTTTCTGAGTTTGACTTCGATTTCGATTATGAGTTTGAGTTTCTATTTCATTGTGAGTTTGACTTTGATTTCGATTATGAGTTTGAGTTTCTGTTTCTTTGTGAGTTTGACTTCGATTTCGATTATGAGTTTGAGTTTCTGTTTCTTTGTGAGTTTGACTTCGATTTCGATTATGAGTTTGAGTTTCTGTTTCTTTGTGAGTTTGACTTCGATTTCGATTACAAGTTCGAGTTTCTGTTTCATTGTGAGTTTGACTTCGATTTCGATTATGAGTTTGAGTTTCTGTTTCATTGTGAGTTTGACTTCGATTTCGATTATGAGTTTGAGTTTCTGTTTCATTCTGAGTTTAACTTCGATTTCGATTATGAGTTTGAGTTTCTGTTTCGTTGTGAGTTTGACACCTGAAAGTTTGATAATGAAGAATATTTCATGTTCGTAGGTTGTACTTGTGTGAAGGATTCCAGAAACTTTTGGTAGGGGCATGGCCTCCTCCATGGGTCAAAAATTGTTCACTTCCCAATAGGTAATGTATTTGAAATAGTACGATTGCAGGCACTTGCAGTTAGTGGGAGTACATAATGATCATTTTATAGGAGGGTGTTGATGCTTAAAATTTTTTTGTGATTGTAATCAATTTTTCACCCGGTAATGTTTCTGTAAAATTCTGATGTAACTGTTGACAAGCATTAGATGAGACAGATCTTGCAACGGCCAGGTTGGGATCACAGCTCATTAACTGGTGATCTGAATGCGGTCGGCGTCACCCCTCCGTTCAAATAATCGGTGCGCAGATAAACTCAGCGAGGCCTTCGACAAAAACGGTAGCCTTATTCAGTTAGGTATTTAGCACGCCCAAATTAGATCTAATGAATCAATTTTCTGCTGACCTACTGGCACAGTAAGTATTTTGTGGAAGCTTTATTCGTGAATAATATCGAGATACATACCTACCTCCCATTTTAATGAGAAATACTTGTGTTAATCTATTTTAGTCGAATTTGGGGAATTGAACTTTTTTCAAAAATTGATTGATAAATTATGAGGAATACTATTTTTATCAGACGGTCCTTCGAATTTTCGTTACCTATCAATCTGGTAGTTGCTCACTCGACTAATTTTAAACATAATATTGCATTGAATTGATCGTTCGATTGCACTCTAGATATTTTTACAAACTTCGTATTAAACCCGTCCGACGCAGGATCGGAAGAGGATGGCGTTCGGATCAGCTGTGGTGGCGCCCGCAGAAGTCTGCAGTTCCCCGTTCGCGTCCGTCCCATCTTCCCGTGATCGAGATCGACGACCCGCCGGAACTGCGACCTTGGCAATCGACTCCTGGAGCGAAGATCGGTCAACGGTTCGCTGATGTCGGTTCATTTCCTTCCTAGTGCAGAGCTCATGGCGCTGGTAGTCAAAGAAGGGCTGTACGATCCATAAAAGTAAAAAAGAAATGCAAAAAGACCTGAAATTCCCGAAGGACAATTTAGTAAAGCGGTTTCGAAGACGTAATACCATTATTTTTTATTGTAGATGGATGATCGACCCTTGTAGACTATTGTTGTCAGCTGTATTGTTGACATTATTTTTTAGTCAAATGAAGAATTTTCCCAACCCAATTTGAGAATTTTCCAAGCGACATTGTAGTTTAGAAAATTCTCAGTTTGTTTTGGAAGATTTGCCATTCGACTTGGAAATGCTATTAACAATTGTCACCGATTGGCTACGTGAAATGTTTTCAGAGTCAACTTTATCGACTAGCATGAATCAGACATGATTTCGTTCTTGGAACTGAGTATTTATTGTACAGTGTGATTTATATCAAATCGAATTGGATAAGAAATTAGCGTTAACAATTTCGTCGGAAATGCACAAGGAGGCCTGGTCGGATGGTGAGCAGGGAGCCCCAAGGGAAATGCAAATAACTCGACGGCTGATTCATTCACCTTTCAAGGCGTCCATCTGACATTATAATTCACGCAAAACGTTGTGTGCAAACAGAAATACCTGATATTTTCTGTTCTGAAGTTCTGCGCTTTATTTCTAGCAATTTCATCAATAGCAATAAAGAATCAAAGAGCCATCCACAGCAAAAACAAAGGTAGTTTTTTAATGCCTATGAAAATTACATGGAAGATTAGATCGGAGAAAAATGTGAAAAACTGACTGCCTCATGAAGAATCCACGAGGGATCCCTGCAAGGAAATTTTCGATTACAGTTTTTTCCATGAACCTTTGGGTATTGTCTCTAAATTGTGAAATATAGAATTGCCCAAATTTCTGATCTTACAGGTGTTACTAATTTCGACTTTTTTGCATTGCTATTTTAATTATCAGATCTTTTTTTGGATAGGTACCTGGCAAAACTGAATTCATTTGCATAGGTTGCACCCATGCCAGTAATCTACTAGTGAATTTTCTACGACCTGTTTATACAGGTACAGCTCCAAACAGTGCAGAAATGCAAGATTTGCGAGCTCGAGCATGAACATGTGATGCTGCGGACGAGGCGGGCGCGGCGGCGCGCCGTTTCAGGTTCTCGGCCTCACGTCACGATCCTTGGCCGCCCTCGAGGACGCGAGCTAATGAATTCGGCTAATAACAATTCCCCTCGCAAAACTTCCTTTCTGCTATTCTCAAGAACTGTCATAGAGAATTCAATGTCACGTCACCTCGATAACAAGGCGGCGCGCGAAGCGGAAATTCGCCTCGCACGTACGGAGGTCAAGTTCAGATCGGTTAACACATTTCCAAATAACTGGTCGATTTCTAGGCTAATGTTCAAACGGATTCCCAGAGAGAATGATTTTTTCCTACTCCCGCTATCAGGTATATTATTGGGTAGGTTTACCTGAAATCCGACTATTTTTAGCCCGTTTTCCCAAAAAACTGTTAAGGTTCGAGTTTTTTTTTAAAGATTTTTTCTCCAATTTTCGAGGTTTGAACTGCGATTGCGGAACTAAGGAGCTGGTTTTTGAAAAGGTATGAGCGTGCAATTGGCTTTTAGGAAATTTAACGTGACCTATTTCCAGAAATTTTGTTTTTCAAAAATTGAACAAAAGTTGTTTTAACCGGAGAAATGTGAGTCTTTAAAAAGCCAAATGTGGCTTTCCTGAAGAAAAAAAAACTTTTTAAAAATCGTATCTTGAAAACGAGTTGAGATAGAAAAATGCGGTGTGCGGCGTTTCGTTCCATCTCGCGTCTAGTTTCACGCAAATCGATGTTTTTAAACCAAGTTCGGAACTCTCTGTTAACGTGTTTTAGATCGAGTAATTTTGGATAAAATTTTAGCCAATACTGATGCTACTAGGGCAAAAAATACCAGAAATTATAACACCGATTCGTCCATCATCCGATCAGGTGGCTGTTGTCGTCGACTCTCGCTCTTCCGACCTTGAGGGGTCGCCCGGCATCAGACCGAGACAGTCTGATGAATCTGTCGTCGTCGGTCCCCTGCCCCTCCTACGATAGGAGATCACTTGTCGACCCTCGACCCCCTTCCCTGCCGTTACCGTGTTTCCTTCCCGGACGACTATCGGCCGATCAGCCGCTCGGTCAGGTATATAATATAGTTCTATATAGTAGTCGGCTACTCGCTGTCAAATCGTCTTTGACATTAGTATAGGCAATACCTACGTGTATTTTTAGTGTTCGAACTTGTAGTGGACCGGTGTTCTGAATAATGTGGTGTTCCAGTGCGGTGATGAGCTTTCTCGTGGTGGCCGTATACTTCTTGATCCCAGTTTCCCAGGCTCACGTGACAAACTGTAAGTAAATTTGTAGAGTACCTGAGTAACAATAAATTCGTGGAAAATCCATTGATGGTTTGATAACTCACGGTACTTCCATATTTCACGCTCATTTAGAGTACGTTACGCTTATTTAGATTACGTTAGGGTACGCTCATTTTAGAAACCAAATTATTGAGTTTCGGCTTCTTTGGAGGCGGAGTGATACAAAAAATGTCAGTATGCAATATGCGCTGCAGTATGTCAATAAGCAAATTTTAAACCCCGTCTAAAATCAAAAAACCACATATTGTGCAAGGAAAAACAAAAATTTTGAAACAAAGAACCATCAAGTCGGTCCATTTTTGTGACCAGAAATTAATAAACTGAAAAGCGCAAATGCATCGGAATTAGACTGAGAGTAATCCAAATTCTGGTTAACAGGACGATGGATCTTACCGATAAGAACGTTGCAGTTAAAGAAATTTGAAAAAAGTTAAGGACTGAAGGAGATACAAAGATTTTTGTAAATGCTCATCATAGACAGACAGACGGACACACAGAAACTTGTTCAGGTAATGATTCTCAGTAAAAGTGTGTAAGTAAACGTTTTTTCTAGAGCCTTCCGATTTTCAAATTAAGGACGACTGCAATTCTTCAACTTTAATTTACCATTCTTTTGTAATCTAAATACTTAGGTGTTGTGAAGGGTGGAAATAATTTATCAAAGACAAAAAACAACACTCATATGGATTGGAAGTAAAATTAAATGTGATTAATATTCCAATTTCATATAATGACATAATATTTCACCAGTGCACCTTCCGTACACCTAAAAAACGCTTTGCATGAAGGAAGAAGAGACCTAAAAATGGTTTGCATTGTTTTCAATATTTTTGAATTCTCAGCATTAAACAAATATTAAGGAATGTTAAGGAAAAATTATAATATAATATTGCGTACCTATAAGTATGATTGGTCATGATAATAGATATCATATTATGGTCATGTATATTCGGTATGGTCAATAAATGATAGGCAAACGGTCAATGGTCAAATATTCGAGTGAAATGAATATGAAAAAGTTCGAAAATGAGAGAGATAACAGGGACCTATGTTTTCGTAAATTTGCGCACAAAGGTACCTATAAAAAAGAGCTTGCTCCAAAAGAAATCCTGAGGTAAGAAATCCTTCGTAACAAGTTCTCGAATTTTTCAGTCAGGCACCGACGGTTGTTGTTCTTCCTAAGCTATACCTAATGCTCTTATTTCACAACGATCAACGACGCTCGCGACACACGATCAAGGACGTTTGAAGAAAGTCGAAGAAATAAACCGGACGAGAGTCAAGATCCTATATAATTGCGCAATATTTGATACAAACAAATAATAAAATACCTAATCCTTGAAACGCTAATGCGTTCCCTCTGTTACCGATACTTCCAGACATTTTCAAGGATTATTACCTACTTATATTAGAAATCGTAAAGTATTAAGCAATATATGTTTGAGTATTGGAGAAATGAAAGTTGGTAGTACCTTTTTAATACATAATGCTCTTCTCGTGCTTTGAAAGGAGGAACGTAATAATCTTAGGGCCTCATCCTTATCTTCTCAGGGACCCAGCTTTATTTTTATTCCTATACCTACAAGTTGAGTATAATCTGAGAACATCTATATTAGGTCTTGAAATTGTTGACTCGACTCTCAGAATGCGTGGGTATTTTTCATTCCATGTTTTCACGTATTGATTTTTCGAAAATCCAAAAATATTTCGGTCCAGTTGCAGACGTGGCTTGCGGACGTGTCGGTCGTTCGGGGCGAATCGTCGGCGGAACGGACGCATCGCCTGGCGAATTCCCTTGGATCGTCTCGATCACAAAGCGCGGCGGTCATTTTTGCGGCGGTTCCGTCGTCAACAGCCGATGGGTCGTCACGGCCGCGCATTGTTTATGCTCGTAAGTAATCGTCGTAATGAATATACCTACCATCCTTAATGAACAATAGAATAATGGTATAATGGTAATAAGTAGCTGCAAAGTCAACTAGATTTCTTGACTTTGTTAAATCCGCATTTCTCCATTTTCCGTTAAAGGTACCTGTTCACATTTTTGAGACCTTGAAAAATCACATAACAAAAATCACGTTCAAGTTCCTCACTGAACAGGCAGGAAGAGCGATCTTGTTATTAAAATGGAACTCATTGTGAGATCACGCTCGATCGGTGTTGTGTAAGCGCAATCGGCGGTCAAATCAAGCCGCGCGGCATCGTCACCGGAACTTGACCCAAAGGCGGCGAACTTGACACAGATGCCCGGCGTGTACACGTGCAACACAAGAGATGGACGTTGTGTTTTCAAAAGCACGATCTATATCGAAGTTGTGCAACAATAAGAATAACAATAATAAACTGAAAACGGAAATAAAACAAATTGAGCTAAATTGATTACGAAAAGTTGAAATTTGATTTCATCAAACTACCAAAATTCCATCTGGTAAACTAAATTCATTGAAGCCGTCTAGACGAATCTTATAGATAATTTTTGATAAAGGTTGAACCAATGATAGGTATACGGAAATATTTAATTATTAAAATATAAGTAAAAATTATAAATACATGCAGCTATCTTGTTCAAAAACTATAATCAACGGTCCCAATTGCAGCAAATTCAGAAATCATTTAAGCTCGATTTGCGGAAATTCCCTAAAGTTTATTGTCGACCTAGAATTTTTGAAGGACGAGGGATGAAATCATTTATTCTAGTCTGATGAAACTGGTGCATCTGAAACGTCATAATCCACAATTGAATAAATAGAGGTGGATATTTCCTCAAATGCACGCAGTTTTCCTGTTGCTTTAACTGCATGGCAAACAGTTCTTATAGCGGTGAGCCATGTCTCATCAGTAACTGCTGTAAGCAACTGTTGCTTCCTACAGGAAACAAGAATGACCTTCATAATAACTGCCTGTGCTACTGTCGTAAATAAAGCAAAATAGAATACGACCCAATTAAGGGATCCCGTGCTTGGATAAAATCAAAAATTCTTGACGATTCATTATTAATTTTGTATTAAATTTGATATCTAGACCTACCAAAGTACTTTTTTTTACTGGCCACTACTAATTTATGACTGGTTATTACGAGTCACTACTAATTCGATTCTACTACGATTCATTATTAATTTGGTCTGTTTAGATTTTGTTTAGTTTAATTTCGTTTCATTATTAATTTTGTTTAGTTTAATTTTATTTTTTCATTATTAATTTGATATTTAGACCTACCAAAATACTTTTGGTTCATTTTTCTATAGAAATGAACCTTTGTAATCGGTCAGGAAAAAAAAAATTTTAACACCCCCTGAAAATTTGTTGGTTTACGTTTCAAGGGGTGTAGAATCCGAATCTGCAATAAAAATTTTTTGTCCGTCCGCCGTCCGCCGTACGCCGTCCGCCGTACGCCGTCCGCCGTACGCCGTCCGCCGTACGCCGTCCGCCGTCCGGGGTTTTTCAGGGGGAAGGAGTTATCGAAAAATTTTGAAATTTTTACCAAAAATCAAGTTCCGTATCTAGTTGGTCCTAACGTCTCGGCAGAACCCTACCTTAATTTTAAGGCCAGTAAAACAGCTGTTGAAGTGGGAAAAAATTCGTGTTTTTCTGGAAATTTGAAACATAGGCATGTGACGCATCATTTTCTATAGATTTTTCTATGCTGAATCGAATGAGACCATCGCCACGCCGGTAGCTTCAACCGTTTAGGAGTTATTGCAGTTTTAGTGAGACATTTTTGAGTTTTTTAAAAATTCCTACAATTCTTAATAACTCGAAAACGACTAGAGCCACAAAAATCGTTTTCCACTCGTTGGAATCCCCACAAAAACTTCTGTCCTCCCGGTATCTTCAATTTAAAGAATTTGGTCGCATTATACAAATCAGCAAAACAAAAATTGGAAAAAGGTGAGAATTAGGCCCCGGCTCTTAGATACGGTTGATTGTTCTACTTACGACCACTAGCCTATTACACCAACAAGGTGACGCACTCACACTACGACCAGTTGCGCTTGGCAACATAAGAACGAGACAGGCTTTAACAAAGGTTCTGAAGCATTCTTGACGCATTTTTAATTTCATTATTCAGAGAATTTAATAATTATTATATATTATTCTGTTAGTTATGTAGGTAAATAAGAATAGATTAAGTGATGGTTTCAACAAAAATTAACGACGCGCTGCGTTGAAAAGATAGATAGGTAGGTCAAGCCAGGAGGACCAAGCAAAGAGGATGATTATTTTTTGCCGGGTTGAAAAAACGTTTTTCTAAATCTCCATCTAAAATATCTACCAATTTATACTGAAATTCTAGAATAATAACAACTAAGTTCCGTGTTTAAGGAGAACCTATATATCGTAAGATTTGTCTTTGCAATCGAAAAATGAACCCCTGTGCAAAATTTGCAGAGTTCTTCGGATATACCGAAAACTGATGTGCACATGCCACT
The DNA here is from genome assembly GCA_036186465.1 of Nesidiocoris tenuis. Taxonomy (NCBI): domain Eukaryota; kingdom Metazoa; phylum Arthropoda; class Insecta; order Hemiptera; family Miridae; genus Nesidiocoris; species Nesidiocoris tenuis. Next base: position 30,631,978 of record AP028909.1, on the reverse strand, counting down.
GATCTACTTAGCAGCGTTTTTTTACTCGCAACTACTAATTTATGATAAAATGAATAAAATAATACCAGTATAAAAACCCCGATCGACTGACATTAGTATAAAAACCGTTATATACAACCGATATATACCGTTTTTTAATCCAAAAATAAGAACATTAAAAAAAAAATAAAAAATCGGAAAAACTTGGTTGCCTAATACGAAAAACTGAGGATATAAGAGATTGACTCAAATGACGAAATATCAGTGTAACTACCTATAAGTGTTAAATTTTGGAAATATTATCATACTTCACCCTTCCTGATTTGGTTTTTCAGTGGCACGCACGAACTGAGACCATCCGAACTGCAGGTTAACGTAGGTGAGCACGACTTGAGAAATCCTCGAGGCCGTGTCATGCCGGTGTCCAGAGTTCTCATGCATCCGGACTACGTTTGCGACAGGTATACCCGCAGTGCACGAATACATTAACTCACCTATCTCCAAAATTAACCGTAGATGAATAATACTTATAAATACAGCAGGAATTGAAAAACAAATCCGAACCGGTGGTCTGTTGATAGAACCTGCTTCCATGTTTAGTATAATAAAATCGCCGACTACAAATATTCGGGCTAATTATGTGGTTATTACAATCAGAAATTCATTCCAGTTCGAGAAATTTGAAAAAAGGTGGAAAAGATGGACATTTTTGAAAAAATAAAAAAATCTTATTGCCAAAAACAGATTCTCAGAAAGTTGATAAGATTTTAGGAGTAATTCTTTTTCTGAACTTCCAATAGTATTTTCAATTTTTTGACCATCAAAAATATTTCCGTTTACCCTTTAATGGGGAAGGAAAAACGGAACGCAGTGAGTGACGACGAAAGACCAAAACGGAAGAAAATTATGAACGGCAAACCTTCAACTCTGTCCGGTCTTGAGGGCTGGGTATACTCTGCCCCTGAGCTCGGCAATTTATTTGGGCTTAATTCCATAATAGGCTGGCTGTATCAATAGCCAATTATCAAAGTATGATGAATCGTCATTGATGATGCTCTGATTAAATATTTTTCAGATGATTTATGTTGAAAATCATAGGCTTTATTCCGATGAGATGATTTAATCGGTGAGTCTTCGAATTGGGTTTTTGAATTGATGAAGGTGTCCCAAAAGTTCCTTTATATTATAAAAAACCCCCGACTAGGAAGATCAATTCTGACCTAGGTAAAGCAAAATTTTATTTTAAATGAACTTTCCTCCTTCGAATTCTCTCCATAAACTGGGAAGGACGGGCAGAGAGAATTTTCGCTGACAGACGAGTCTGCTCGAGCCAAAATAAGTATCTGTTGATATCTGTTTCTCGAGAATGATTTGCCTCGTTTTTGGCTTTTTTTGAGGTACGTCAACGACATCGCAATGGTGGAATTGGCCGACGAAATTTCCTGGTCCGACTCAGTGAGGCCGGCCTGTTTTCCCAACCAAGTGCGGGATTCGTTCAATGACAACGGAGCTGTCGCCGCTGGTTGGGGCTGGACGCGCGAGGTGCACGGCAGAGGTAGGCGTCTGTATTTTGGTACATTATTTCCAGAAATTGTTTAATTGAATTTCCAGAGATAGCATCGTGTTTTGAACTAGTGCTCGACCGAGATTTGAGTGTTTTTGAATTTGGTATAACTTGAACATCTTCGGAATTCACACTAATTTGAAGTCTGTTCTGTACGAAGGTGGAAGAGCCAACGTTCTTCAGAAAGTGGACTTGACAGTCCTGTCGAACGATCAATGCACGAGCTGGTACCGGTCCCAAGGCAAGAAAGTCACCATACAGACAACTCAGATGTGCGCAGGATTCGAGCAAGGCGGAAAGGACGCTTGCTGGGTGGGCTTTTTTATTTTTCAAGTGCCATTTATTCTTTACAGGAATACCAACCACAGCTTTTTGTTTGACCTGGTTTCACAGTTGAAATGATCGGTTTCTCAATTTGTCGAAGGAATAAAAAATTCCTAAGAAAGATTCCGAAGAAAAATTTTAAACTCGAAAACGGAAGTGCGGAGAGATGTGCCTAGCAGGAAATAAAAATCAACAATTCTGAAGCCAAGATAAAGATTTCAAGAACTCGAACACCCGAAATTGTTAATTTGTACCGCTAGAAAAACATCTAGAAAAGCTAATAGCGTGGAAGTAGGGCCTGCTAACTAAATTTTGAAGTTTTAACAAGAAAGGTTGGAAGAAGGTGAGAGCTAAGGAGAGAGAAATTTGAAAAAAGGTTGAAATTCAAGATAACATGTTATCATCTCAATTATCAGCTCAATGGCCAAATGCGGAGGACATCATAGCCAAGCATGCTTGGAAAATGTACATGAAATATGCGTCGGGAAAATTTTCTCTGAATTTTCTATTTATTTTGCGAATATGGACGTAAAAACTGATTTTTCACCATTGCCATTCAACTACCTGTTGAAAGATATTGATGACATTCAACTGACACAGGCGGATAGCGGCGGACCGCTGATGGTCGGCTCCGGCGATGGGACCATGGTCGTCGGTATTGTCAGCACTGGCATCGGCTGCGCTCGCCCTAAACTACCCGGACTCTACACGCGAATCGCCAATTTCGTCCCTTGGATTGGAGAGACTCTAAGACGATGATGGACTCTCCATCGCCAGACGAAACTCATTCAGTCACTGATCGGTAAGTTGAGTTTGGTAAATCAGAAATTTTGACTTGAAGTTACATTGAAGACTGTCCCAAAACTAGAAAACGATTCGCACGTTTTCTCATCACGCATTTTCTCAAAATCACTTTTAGAAGAAACGTCCGTTCATCCGTAAGCACTTGGCCAACGAAATCATCCAAATGAATAGAAACCAATAAGAATAGATCATTACTTGACGTGAAACTAACGGATTTTTTCTGTTGCAGAATATGAAGATCCTGTGATACTTGAGTCGGTAAAGAAAAGAGATAAGACTTCTTACGTGATATATAATGTTCCTATTTCCTACCGATTTTGTGAAGTAATTCCAAAATCTGGTTCGGAACTTTTACCTCTTTTCCATGGTTCCTAGTCAGAATTGTATTTCATAATTATTTTGAAATGAGAATTATTTATTTTTGAGCATGGGTCGCATTCTCAGCTGTCCGTATTAATATAAGTTATCGAATCTAGTTGAAAATGGTTACCTAAACAATTTATTTGAATTTTCTTAAAATAAAAATACACTAAGTACACATCTATATTTCACGTGTTTTTTTTTGCATGCAGTCTGATCAAACATTTGCCTTTTTCGTGTGACTATAACAACCGACTGCTCCGACAGGCAGACGCAGACCAATTGTTGAAAACATTTTTTTGAAATTAGTGATGCCTCAAACGTAAAGATACGACAATAATTCAAACTCGAATTTTCGAGCGAACGTGCTTCGAAATCGGTAACCAGCAGCAGACGAAGCAAGCTGAATTTTCAAAAGGGTGTGGCTGTCTTAGGACAAGGACCAAGAATAAACCATTCAGCGAATTAGAAGTGTACAGTGTATTCAACGTACGAAAAACGCGAGTATAATACCGAGGTACAACATTACAAACAGTTATATGATTTCTTTGATTGTGAGGCGATTATTGATATAAAAGGCAGTTACCATAACTTGACAAACGCGTCCTCCATGCAGTTGTACGTTTTCATTTTTAGGCCCAAACTGAAACAGAAAGAATACCGGTCTAGATCTTGAAAAAATTTGAATGAATGAACAAAATTTCAATGAGCATAAAGAAATTATTGTACTCGGAAAAATCAGAACAGAAATGAACTCACTCGTTAAGTCCGTTGGCGATTTCTTCAACTTTTGAGGGATGACAGACGACCGTGACTTTAGAAACGATGGGATCGAACATTGGCGTGACGTATTTGGAACCTATTTTAGCCATATCAGGTATCTGTACCTTCGATATAGCTGAAACCAGCGATCTAGAAGAAAAAATACCAAAAACAGTGGAATAAGTAATCAATTAGGGTCAAAACTCTGGCCTTATTAACTTATTTTATTATTAACTTAATTTTATGTGACAATGAACCTACTTATTATAATCTCGATCCACACTTTTGAAGTAGGAAAGAAGAGATTGGATGACAACATCGCCGATACATTTTTCCCTGTGGACGATTTCGTAAATCAGCGAATTCTTCGCCGAGTCGAACAAAGTCTGGTCCCAGGCCGCACCTTCTTGTAACCTTTCTTCCTGTAACAAATATTCATTGGACGCATGGAATTAGCGAAACTGGATCGGTGAAGCCGTGAAGTTGATAAGGTGGCCTAATATGAATTAATTGTGGTTTTGAGCCAAGTATACGCTGCGCACTTTTAGGAAAGCGCTCAACTAGTCCAATTACGCTGCAAAAAATAGTAGGCAGGCCGCCAGGACGGTTATCAAGATACAACACTGTCCACAACCGTCAACCATTATTTGAGGTACAGTCAAAGATTTTTTTGGTCACTTTTCTGGAGGATTCCACATTAAAAATTTTATCTAAATATTTCAATACACCATTCGGTTTCTAAGCAGTTTCCAAGGCACAATTTCTGTCTGATTCGCGGATCCCATAGAAACAAGAGTCGCGTCGCATTGCGGAGGGCCAATCAAATGCATCAAGATTTTTGCCGCATTGGGTAATATGGCGTACGATGCGTTGCACGGCCCCTCAAGTTTTGGTAGCTAGGCGATTTGGAATACTCTGCTCCATTTCCTGCATAAGCAACCAAGTTAAATACCCGAAGTAGACACCAAACATCCCCCCAGGGACAATGGATAAACTCAACCTCAAAATCGAACAATAATATTCCATCAATGGTCGATCGCGTTTGAAGAACATGATTTCAAGACAGTTCTTTTCACATGGGGCAGCTCAGCGACACCATAAGAAGACTAGCAAGAGCATTCCACAGACTCAGCGTATCCAACCCTTACAAGATGAGCGTGATTCAGTACACCGTGGGGTTGACGTTGAGCGACATCTTCGTGCAGAAGTACATCGATCACAGAGAACACGACTGGCGGAGAACAACGAGGTTAGTTTGGTGCAATCACCATAATATCAGTCATGGGCCTGGGAGGGATAGACAACACAATGGGAGGGACGCCATCTCGACCGATCACAGCAATGCATTTGCTTCCCTCTCCACCAGCAATCGATAGTGTATGGCCAACTTTAGGCAAAATTAACCAATATTTTGTACCCATGTTAACAGTTTTGCTGCAGTAGGAGTTCCACTGGGACTTGGAAACCAAAAGTGGATTTTCACGTTGGAGAAACTTTGCCCAAACACCATGACGATACGAGTGGCAATTGCCCGGATGGCCATCGACCAGCTGACAGCCTCACCGATCATTCTTCTCTTTGAGTTGATCTTTTTGAAACTATTCGAAGGGAAAGGACTACAAGGCGTTAAGAAATTGATCAAGGACGACTTGGCAGACATTATGAAGATGAACTTCATTTTCTGGCCGCCAGCCATGGTCATCAATTTTTGGTGGGTCCCTCTAGCGCATCGCATCCTATTCATGATCACAGCCGATTTCGTGTGGACCTGCTACATTTCTTGGAGAGCGCATCACTATCCTTCAAATAAATAACTAGTCAGTACAATTCTCATGAGTGAAAATTATTTTACCTCGAACGCGAAAAAGGTAAAAAAAAAGAAAATAAGTGGTATTGTAAAAATAATGTAAAATTTTGAAATAGCAATAATAAGTGCTTCACATAAAAATACCTACTTATAAGACATAAATTAACACTGCCGAATGATGTGAAAAAAAAGAGTAATTAATTTTAGAAAAGCACCTAAAAAACAAGAAAATAAATAAAATAAAATAATGAAAACCCTACAGATGTAATGTCTGAATCATGGAATGGACTTAATAAGTCTATATATTATCATTCATGTTAGAGTACAAATTTCTTTAGCAAGAGAGCAATGTAACAAGCTGACAACGTAAAAAACGTAACACCACCCTATTTTGAACACCTTAAAAACAAAAAAAAAGCTTCTGGGAAGTCAAAAACATATAAATATAACAATAACCAAAATGCAAACGTCGGGGAAAGCGATAGGAAGAAAAGTGGAAATATTGATGGGAAACTCACGATGGCGGATTTGGCTTCCTTATATGCACTGACCACGTTGCCCGCTCGGTATAAGGACAAATACAATTTGCCTTCATTCGGTCTCGGCACGACATTGCAGTTGTAGGCAAGTCCCTGCCCCCGGATCTGCTTCCACATCGGGCCCTGCAATCAAAACAGATTTTTAGCGGATTCGTCCTTCTAGCGCTGTTTATTGATATTGGTTTGCGAAAGCAATCACCTCCAACTGAGTCAAATACTGGAAGAAAACTAGCAGAGTTGCAAGATCGGGGTCGTTGAAGTTGTTTATGGACGGCGTCGTCTGGCAGAGGTAAGATGACTCGACAGCCCCGGCGCCAGCTACGATCGACTCTTTACCCGTTTTTTCCTCCAAAAGCTGCCAGTCGGGTATCACGTTCAGCCTGCGATAGGACATCATTAAATTTAATAAAACCGCTGCTAAGTAGATTAGTGACGGGTACATTATTTGTCTGGGTGTCACAGAAAATAAAGTTCAGATAGTTGGAGTAGGTAGGTTTATCATCATATTGTAGGAGTCAAAATTTGTATGCAAATAGCAAAATGTGCCAAAAAAAATTTCAGAAGAACTCACTTGGAACGGACGGGTGACATTTCTTTTGGAATAATGTTCTTCAGGGAAGTTGTAAGGCAGGGATACAGCCCTCCGAGGATGTTCAAGTTGGCCGCAATGTGCAAAACCAAGTTTTCAGGTTTGGTCAAAACTGAACGAATTGCTTCCAGTTCGCTCACGATTCTGGCCGACCCTTCGTCAGTTTTCAACTCCTCGATCAGAGAGGCCAGGAATTTCTGCTGGAATAGGGCACTCACTGCATGATGGTTGCTTTCTGTGAAAATTGAAAAATCGCACCAACATCAATTATAATGATTGATAGAAAATTTGATTACGGGGAAAACGACAACCATAATTTCTTCAATACAATACATCCAAAAATTCGGCAATGCATTCAATATTTTGGTATTAATGGCCGTTTCAATTTTTTAAAAAAATTTACTGTACCGGCAAATACCATTTTCAAATTCGTACCTTTATTGTACATCAGGCCTTTCATCAACTCGTACACCATCCCGTTGCCATTTCGCTTGATTTCAGGAATGTTGTTGGAAATTTTATTGGCGATGATCTTCACTCTATCGGGGGATATTACTGTATTGTACAAAAGTTCTCGAACCCATTCAACGCCTTTTTCGTATTTTTTTGGCTCGAGCTGCAAGAAAAGTTGTAGAACGCATTCAGTCATTCAAAATTTAATCTTTGAGTAAATCAATATGTATTTGAGCAGAGCACACAAAACGACTTGCTCTCTTCCATTATTTTACAAAGGCTTATAGAAAAGGCTCTCTCCCTCACGTCAACAATGAACCTCCACCATCAAACGATGGCAGACAAGCAGAAATGTTTATTTACCTGGAAAAGAAGGCACGACGTCTGCGGAAACGGCCCGCAGTTGAACCTGCCGCTTGACGTCGGACCGACTCGAGACGACGCTGCCAGCGTGTCTTCTTCAAGTTGGCGGACGACTTCTTCGTAAGAGACGATCTCGCCATGACGCCGGATCGGCGACTCCAGTATCAGATTGAGGAGGAGCGGCAGGTAAGGCCTCTGTTCGGCCTTCAAAGAACTCGTGTCCATCAAGGAGAACAGCTGTACAAGAAAAGTTCTCATGCCTCAGTGATATAAATCAAAGTAAACGGAAGAGCAGCAATGCTCAAGGTACTGTGATGCTCACACAAATCATCAACGGAGTAAGGACATCAGCCCCAGGACACCGATGCGCAAACGATCCTCAAAAGGTCCCATCAGCCTACCAGTGGCATGCGACTCCGCGCGATCTCTGGCGGATGAATGGGAAGAAGCACTCTCTCGCCTGGTGTGGGACGCAACGGACGGTTTTTTTTATCCTTACCGCTCATGAGCGAATGAAGCTCTTAACCATTTTCGCTCTCAACGTGTTTCTCTTCACGCATCACTACTCGGGCATCCTCTCGTCGGCGCCCCGTACATAGCACGTCACAAGCGGCCCTGGAGAACATTCTCTCACGCTCTGTAAATTTACCGCTCCTCTCACGTGGAGCGCCTCGGTGAGTGCACGGCTCTCTATTTCATATTGGCTCAATTTGCTCATCTCTCTCTCTCGATTCGTAGACCTCTGTCAACTATCAACTTCACTGTATCATTATAAGGAAAATTTGGCAAACTGGTGTGGATTGGTTTTCCCTGCTCCCCCTAAATCCCCAGATAACCCGTATGGGACCACCACCTCTGAATTTAATCCCAAATTTCGTCTCCTATTAAGATATAGATAATAAAACAAAAAAAAGGAAAACCCACAGTACGTGACCATTCGGGCCTCAAAGGGGATTCTATCAGATTGTTATTTATCCGAGGGGATTGAAATGTTTGCATTGCAATTCCAAGAACAAAGCTACTCCAAGAACCGGAGGAAAAACGCAAATTTTTACCACACCTTAGTATTGAAACAATAAAACTCACATAAACAAAGTTCGTTTTCAGATGGTCGACGTGCACGTAGACGGGGACCTGTTTAGCGTCAAACCGAGGGTCCTGCTTTTCAGAATCGCTTGTGAACACGTCGATAGAATGGAACCGAATGCTATCGATCGACGGAATGGGAACGAACGTAAGCATTTCGTCGGGAGGAGGGATCTGGAACATAATTTGTTTGAACGGAATTGCAGATTTAATCCGCAATCGTCACCAGAGTAGCTACAACGAGATGATAATCATCTGCAAACTGTACGCACTTCATTTTGAGCCAGAGCCTTGGCAATGATGTCGTCTTTTTCCGCAAGTTTCTGAGGGCCCAGTTCGGCCACTCGTCTGGACAGACGATCTTCGTCCTCCTTCGCCAGCCGCTTCTGCTCTTCAACGGACGGGTGCCCCCGAACGGTGACGCTGACTCCAGTGACGAATATTTCCTTCAGCAGATTCACCCAGAAGGTCAGCGGCTCTTTTTCCATTCGATCGAGTTCTTTCACGTAGTTCAAGCGCTGGTCGAACTAGGGGAGCAAAATTAAATGTTTTCATTTTTGCTGTTGCAGTTGTCGTTGCAGGCATGGGTGGTCGTTCTGAATCACCTCATATACCGACGACTTCAAACACTCACATCTTCCACAGAATGTCCATAGAGCATGTAGCCGATCACGGTGAAGGCGATGGTGTCATGAGGTGAGTTTTCCAAGTTGGAAAGCGCTTCAAGGCGCTGCCGATTCACTACGGTGGACAGGCGTTTCATGTCAAACGGTGCATCGGACTCGACCATATCTTTCAGTAATTTTTCCAACTTCGGTTTAACCAGAGTCAGCTTATCCAGTGGAACGTTGTCGAATGTTAGGACCATCAGGGATTCTGAATTTTCATAAGGCGTGTACGACACCTGCAAGCGAAGATACGCTAATTCAAACAAAATTTGGGGTTTCAGTAAACTTCACTAGTTGGAAACCTGCATCAGCCGATTGGCCAACAGAACAGACACTCACCTGACTAGCGTACGGCTCAGGAACGTCGACGAATTCTTTCGGCAAAGGGCTGACTGACGTGTCCGTCATGTACTTCAGCAGAATGTTGCATGCGGCAAATCTGATTAATACATCGAGACATAAAATCATTCTTGGCGATTGTAATGATGGAAAACATTTTAGAATAGAGATCAGGCCAAATACCTGTAGTAATCAGTGACTGCTGACGGTCCGCGCCATCCGATGTAAACCATTCCGTTGTCCTCTTCATCGCACGGATATGGAACGAGGACGTCCGACGGTTCAAGCAAAGGTGGAACTGGCGTTTGCCATGGGCGTTCAAAATCACCGTAAGGACCCTACGCAAGAGTCGAGCAGATAAATAGATAGAAGTTATTAAAAACAAGAGTTAATAATATTTTGAAGTGCCTTCAATGATAAAGATCTGCAATTACAAATTTTCGTCTGACAAATACCAAATTTCACACAAAAAAAGATACACTTTCAACAAACAAAGAGAACACAACCAAGAGAAAAAACCCGCAATTATTTGTCTGACAAATAATTATAGTGAAAAAAAAAACAACATATTTTTGTGTTTGAAAAACAATACCAAATTTTACAAGTAAACCCCCATTTTTTTGCCTGTCAAACAACAAATGTCACAAGAGAAACAAAATTTTTTACTGACCAAAACATAATTTAAAAAAGTTTCTTTTAACCTGACAAAAACCAAATTTGACAAAATAAACAAACTTATTTGACAACAAAACTTTACAAAAGACAAAAAAAAAACAAACACTTTTTCTTCATTTGCCCAAATAACTAATTAATTTTCCAAAAAAAAAGGCAAATACCAAGTGTTAATAAACAGCAGATTTTTTTCAGATCGATAAAACCAAATTTCACAACAAAATAATTATTTATCCGACAAATACAAAAATGAAAAAAACATAATCTGAAAAATACCGAATTTTACCACAAAAAATGATCAGCCCACCTTTGAAATAATGTCTTCTTCAACAGGGCCCAAAGCTTTTAAAACCTCCTCAGTGTTGATAGACCCGACGACGATGACGAAAAGATTTTCCGGCCTGTAGAATTGCTTGTGATACGCTCTTACCTTGAAAGCAATGGCAATATAAGAAACCAGTGATGAATTGATAACATACAATACTTCAATCTTATGATATGTAAGTTTTTGACAAAAATCGATTGAATTTTACCACTTTGGAGGTTAGGTTTAAGACACTTGTTCAGGAAGTGATTCTGTGTAAACGTGTATGAATACAAGTTCTTTCTGAAGATCCGATCCAATTTTCGATTTGAGGACGATTACAAAACGTAAAAATTAAATGAACGGAAGGTATTCATCTTAAAATTGAATTGTCCACAATAATTTTTCCAACCTTTTCAGGCGATGTGCTTTCGCGAAGGTTTTTCATAGCGCCTCCAGTGCACGATTTGTAGCCACAGTGACCCGGGTATACTAAGTTTGTCAGCTCTTGTTCTACTCTTCGTTCTCCAGTGTTTTCAACGCCTTGCATCTCGGTGAAAACTACTCCACCATCCTCTCCCTTTCCGTTTACATGGTAGACTTCCATTAGGTATCCAGAGTCCTGGTAATGATCAGGGATTGATGATATAAGTAATTTGAAGAGTTTTCCTCCAAAACTGCATTCGTCCACTTTCGAGTTTTGTCGATATCGATTTCGTTTTTTTGATTGCTTATAGGTACCAAAGCTGCTATGAATCGAAATCAAAAATAGAAAAAACAAAATCAATATCGACAAAACTCGAAAGTGGATGAATGCAGTTTTGGAGGAAAACTCTTCATTTATTATCGATATATTATCAGTTGAGTGAAATGAGTGAGTATAATGCCAAATGTATGTTTAAATGGGAAGAAAATTCAGTTGGAAAAACATGCACGAAAATTTCACCCTGTAAGGGAATTGAACCCAGTACCTCCAGATTTCTAGTCTAATGCTTCAAACGCTAGACTTGTACTTGAACACAGATAGTATCATGGGAAGCATTAACATTGTGAGATGGTTCACCCATGAGTGTCGTCCTGGTAGTGCTAACCATTCCATGGTCTATTTCTCTCCTAGTGATTACGGCGTCAGACTAGAAATCTGTAGATACTGGGTTCGATTCCTGCTAGAGATGGAATTCACGAACTGCTTCTTTTTTCTGATTTGATCAGATATTGTTCAAAAATGGAGTTCTTCCGAACGTATGAGGAAAAATTTGATAAAATCACTGACGGTGAGAGTGGGGAAAAGGATGTGGTCCAAGTAGATGGGCAGAAGTGATAGAAATCCTTGGGAGCCGGCAGTCTGCATCGTGTAGCACGTGTGGTCCTTATCTGCAGAACAAACAGCCACTTGAGTTACGCCGATTTTCAATAACCAATTATGAAATGGATCATGGTGAAACAAATTAAATTGAGAGTTATCATATCGCCTGCTACCCAATAGTTCAACTTTGCACCAGGATTGAGGGAACAAGCAAGACCTACCTGTCCAGGCATTGGTCCCAGAAGCCAAACATCGGTTGGCCAGCAAATCCAAAACGCCTTTGTACGGGTATTTTTCACTACCCAAAAATATAAGATGCTCCAGGGTGTGCGGAAGGCCATCGTTATCGTGCGCCTCGGTTGCTGTAAGGCAAATATGGCGGAGATGGCTATTAGACAATTTTGACTATTTTTCCACTTCGTTTTTTAAACCAGTTTCAACTCATCATGACGACCCCATCCCAGGGCGACCGGGAAATGACAGCAAGCCACCTCCGGCACGCCCAATTACGACTGTTCTTTGCCATGGGATTCACTCTCCCGGGGGGCTATTCTGTAAACTCATAGCGATATCTCTATTGGATAGTGTGGGCCCTCGTGCACTAACCCCAAGTGCACAAGAATGGTTGGCGCTTGCGGTAGACTACGGTGTAAGTAATAGTGTGTTTCTTGAAGCGTTAGTGAGCCAGTCAATGTCTGACCTAGGTGTCCAGGAGCACACCCTGTCGTGCACGCCGGTAGATGCATCGACTTTGAGGTCTTATCTTATCAGTTCAAAAACTGATGTTTTGGATTAGGATTAGTAAAATCACGGTAGGTATCAGTGCTTTTTTTTCTTTTGCGAAACATCAAAAATGAATAAAGTGAAGCTAATTCAATCAAATTTTAAATAATTGACTTTGGAGGAGAAAGTCGCAATTCGGGACGCTGGCTTATGGTCTAAGTGCACCCAATGGTTTAAAGGACAGGAGAATCCACTGATTAGTACACCAACTCAAATGTCAAAAGACGAAACATACCCAAACAGAAGTAACCGTGGACGAGAGGGCCGTCGACTTCACTTACGACAACCGTCAGCCCTGTTTTGTTCGACACGTACTTGTGGACCGGGATGATGTCGTTCGCGTTGAGCGAGCACTTCAGCTCGAAATTCCCATAGGTCTTGGGAACCGAAGACAGCGGCTCTGGCATTTTCCGGCTTTCCAACTGCACAAGTATAGAAGTATTAAGATTTGTACGAGCAGAGGAACTTACAATTTGAAAGTAAACCTTGTGCTTCCTTCGCAAGTATCGAGAAGACGTAAGACGTAAAATTACCTGGTCAAAAACGTAAATTGATACAAAGGTACGGCAGGATTATTTGAGTGGGCTCCTCAAATAATCAGAAATTAGGGAAGGACAGAAAATTGAGATGAGAAGAAAGAAAACGAATAACGAAGCCGCAATGAGCGAGAGCGAGATTGGCGACTCAGATTAACGATGAGCGCTCTAGCGGCCGAGCGGCGGAACTAGTATTGGTTGGACAACCCCGGCTCCAGTCCCTTGGAAAGCATAGCGATTGACCAGTTTTTTGATGAATTTTCTTTGATAACTCCAGAATGTTCTAGCTCGAGTGATTTTGTACTTTTCCGTATGGATATTGGTATTGTTAACGCGAAAGAAAAATGAAATAGGCCCACTGACTTATACTAAAACATTGTTATAATAAGTCTAAGTAGGATATCTGGGTCTCAATAGGTCTCAGATCATGTCATCACGCTGGTTTTGTTTATTTTGGTGACGAAAATTTCCAATTTTCTCGCACGTTGCCATTCATTAGACTAATCATACATGAGTATAAAACCAGTGATGCGTAGATAACACACAATACTTCCATATTTTGATACGTAGGTACCTACATTTCTGACGCAATTGAATTATGTTTTGACTGCTTTTGAGGCAAATAAAAGCATCTATCTATTGATCAAAATGTTAATCGCAGGTTTCCTACGAAATTTTTACTTCCATATTTACGGAGGAAATGGAAGTACCTATTGGAATCGTCCTAAAATCAAAAATCGGAACGAAGCTTCATAAAAAACTATCACTTATACACATTTACTCAGAATCACTTCCCGAACAAGTGTGGGTGTGCCCGTCTGTGGTCATTTACAACCAGTGGTGCTTAACACACAATGCTTCCATATTTTGAAACGTACATATTTGACAAAATTCGATCATATTTTGACTGTTTTCAAGGGTGTTTAGGTCAAAAATATCAAAAAGTTCACTATTAAATTTTAAAATTCGCAACAAAAAAAATCGCTTCATTTTTGGAATATAAAAAATATCCACATATTCTGCAAGGTAAAACGAAGATTTTGAAACCAAGAACGGTCAAATCGGTCCATTTTTGTCGCCGGAAAAAAATAAAATAGAAAACACTAAAAATGCAAATATGTCGGAAGTACTGTGAGTTATTCAAATTCCGATTAAACAGGGTGTTAGGTCTTGCCGAGACAAACATTTCAGTTCAAGAAATTTGAAAAAAGGTTGAGAATTGAGGGAGTTACGGTCATATTAGTAAATGGATGAGAGACTGTCCAACCAATAGCCGCCATTGTAGAGGCGACCGCAGCGCACTCATCGGTAATCTGAGTCGCCAATACATAAATCGCCGTTGCCAACTTCAGCTGCTCCTGGCAGTTAGCAGTACTGCCAACCTGAATAGTTGCTGTAGGGCATTTTCTTGTTGTTCTTGAATCATTGAAACAACAAAAGCAAAAAACCTAAAGTAAACATTGCCCCCACTCTCCCACCATTACGAATTGATAGTAGATACTGATAATTGATGATATTTTTTTCAGGCTTCAAACACATTTGTGTTAAAAGAGTTAAATTAAATTGCCTTTCCTCTCGAATCTATTATTCTTCACAAAGAATTCGTGTTCTCCGCCACCTAAGCTCGGTTATTGGGATCAGAAGAAACTCGTAAGTTGACAATTTATGTACATATTTTTCAGCAAGTGGATCGTTAGTTGGGTAGAAAGCCTAGTGCCAGATCTTGTTCTTCCTGGGCGTATCCTGATGGGCAAAAGAGAACCGCATCGTCGGCTGCTAGGGCCGCCCGACTGGGCAAGTAATGTAGCCCACTACTTGCTGAAGAAGGAGCCTGCTGATTATGCCACAGAACGCCTGATGAGGGCTGCATTTTCCATACGGTTCGGCTTCCCATTCATAAAAAATGATAATCATAGTCAGAGGGGAACCAATGAGAAGCTACTCTTCTGAACCCTGCTTTTTATTTATTTTTTCATTTTTCCATGTTTAAAATTACGGATTTCTCAATAGTGTTACTCTCTAGTTTCATCCAATTTGAACAGTAACTCGATTGCATTGATTCTGGAAATTGAAAATTCTGAATTTGTTCATAAGTGAAGTTTTAAACTCCAGCCCCTGACTCAAAGTTCTATTTGCTGTTCAAGTTGGCACTTAGGGCTAGTAGGCCTAATGAAGTCAGTTAACCGTGTGATGGTTACTCTAGTGTGTTACTTCGTCTTTAATTTCTCAACTATTTCCATGTTCATTCATTCATCGCGTTAAAAGTTATCGGTGTTTATTTTTGTGCAAAGGATATGCTGGAAGTCAAAAATGATCAGCTAGCCATGTTAATGGCTTCGGGAGAATACGACAGGTTAGTGTTCATTTGACACATGATGTACAAAAAATTCAAGTGCTATATTCACGATAATAAAAATTATTCCAGCCTCACTGGAATCGTTGGACAAATTCGATTCTCTGCCGTAACATTTTCTATTTCTCCTTAGGTTCAAGAATCTGCTTCGATCACGGCTTCGAGAGTGCGGTTGGGTGGACGAGGTGCACATGATGTGCCGTCAGACCAGAAGAAATTCCGACATGACTCTCAATGATTTGTATGCCGAAGTTGCCAAGAAAAGCCGCGGTAATTTTGTTTTCATTTTAATTAGCATTTTTGAGAAAGGAGCCGATGCTATTGTGATGCGCTTTAACTTGAGCTTGCGCGTTTTTTGGCAATATTGAGGTCTTGGACTGATTTTCTTAAAAACCGATTGCTATTCTTAACTAAGTTGCTAAAGCTTAGCAAAAATCAAACAAAAGAATCATGACATTCTTCTATGATCTTCGATGGCAAAAATCATAGTCATATTTCACTGTTTTGTAGATATTCTTTTACTTTTTTTGAAAGCACTATATTCCAACTTCATTTTGAGACTGGGTTGCATTGAATTGCCAACGGGACTCGGCCCAATGGCTATGACTTCTGCCTGCCGCGAGTGGCTAGCCCTGCTGAAAGATATTGCCTGGAGCGCTGGAGCTATAACATCTAGCATCAATTGAATTTCATAATTTGGTTGTTGACACCCACATGAACGATCAGGTATACAACATGATTAACCTGATTGTTTGTCCGTAGCTATGGTTCCCGCTTCAGTGAAGAGAGAGCTGCTGGTCCGGGTGAAGGAAAGCCTTCTCCAATCAAATGGCTACTACGATGACAACATCCCAACTAACTAATTTGCGTGTTTAGTATTTTGTGATTTGATGCGTGTCTGTTGATTTTCCAATCACTTCTGATCGTTTTTATCTCAAATTCGGTTCATAATTTTATTCATTACCTGCCGATTAGGTTTTTTTAATTATGAATTCTCTTTCGTCTATTGCGATTTATATGTGAACATGATTTTTCCTGCAATAAATATGGAACGCCTGTCTTGATATGAACCCATATAAGCGTGAAAAAAGACTGTTGATTTACCAGTACCCATTTCTGCACTCTATGTTTACTGGTACCGCGTCACATTTTCTCAACGGACTAAAGAAATTCCTCATGAAATCTCCAGCTGAATTACATACTTATATCCACGTCAAAAAATTGACTATTATTTTGGTAAATGTAGGTGTAAGTACTGTAGGTGTGCAAATTACGCGATTCTCAGTGAAAATCTTGAATGTATCACTAAAAGTTATTTTTGAAAGCGACAACTTCCGATTGGTATCTCTATTATTTGAGCTCTAGCGACTTTTTTAAACCTTCAATTTCCAAAATTAGTCGGCTTTAGACTGCAGGCTTCTCAGATTATTATGTGTAATGTTGCGCTGTTTTCCAATAATTGGCATGCAAATTTAACGCATCGAAGATTTCTTCTGAATAACGTGACTAATCGAGCCTGAAGTTTGTTCCTATTTGCGTGTAGTGCCCAAAAATGTGACTAGATAACTATTATATAAAAGGCCTAAGATTGCCCATTCTGCGCTCCCGTTGCGTAACCTAATGTTGGGCGTGTGAAGTGTTGGCAGATAAAGACTTCTTTTTGGTATAAAACCGGTGAACCCAGGACACATCTTAGAACAGTTTGAACAACACACTAAAATGGCGATGCAAGCGATGGGACGGTCTATTTTACTCATTTTGCCCGTGTTGTTGAACATCGCAACACCAGTGAGGTTTGTAGAATGAATAAATAAGCTAAAATAATTGGATGTTTACATCCGTTGTAAATTCTGTTATGCACTTCGAAAGTTGATTGGTGGTCTGTTGATTAGTTAACCTCTTCTTAAGAGTAAACTTTCAAATTTCCAGGGGGCGTTTTAAGTTTTGGGGTGTTTCAAAGTTCCAAGGGATGTTTCAAATTTGGGAGTGTTCCAAAGTTCCAAGGGGTGTTTCAAATTTCCTGGTGTTTCAAATTTTTCAGGCGTGCCAAATTTCCAGAAGGGTATAAAAATTATTGCAGATGGTGTTCCGCTCTTCTGAAGTGTAAAATGTCAAATTTCCTGGGGGTGTTGAACAACTTTCACGACCAAATTTTTGGAGAGTAAACCGATACGGTGGCATCGTCCCGCCAACAACCTGACCTTCAATGCGATAAAGAGACCGAGTTAGGTGAATTATTAAGCAACTAAAGGTACATCTTTGCCGACAGGATGGATGAAACAAAAATTGTCGAGACGAACAATGACGATGGTCTTATGCTTTGGGACTTCACCGCTACGCCGGCTCCCGATCTGTCCGAATGGTACGAAGAGTCCGACGTGGTGAGAGAGCCCGGAATGAGCAAGGCCGTTTTAGTCATTCAAAAATCGCGGCTCTTCCAGAGGGCCGTGTTTTTCACGATGTTGAACCCCCAACCGAACGGTGCAGGATTTGCGGGCTACCGAACCAACAAGAAGACACTCAATCTGGAAGGCTACAATTCGCTTCAAATGAGAGTCCGAGGGCAGGGCGAAAACGACCACTACAAAATCTGCTTGCACCACATGGGAATGAACAATGAGCCGAATCCCACCTACGAACAATTTTTCAAGGTATGTCAAAAATAATTTGAGGCCCGATTGCCTTGGGTACACACCTGAAGCCTATAGGGAGTATATTCAAACCTAGTCCAGCCTCCCAAAAAAATGACCAAATTAAAGTCATCAGTCTGAAGAGCAGCTGGAACTTCACAATATAATACTGAGTCAATAATGAGTCGATTTCCAAGTTCCAACGACTCTTTCGAAATTACAAGCTGAGTCTTGCAGCTCAAGGTATACGGCCAGAAGAGATAGAGCCAAAATGTAAATATGAGTATCATGTCGCAGCTCTCGGAGGCCTCCATCGCAAATCTCAGTTGAGCTGAATCTGACAAAATCCAGGAATAATTTTTAATCGGTAATGTAGGCGGCTGCCTGAAAAATGTGTGCAAACAAAATCGGAGTTTTAAACTGCGTTAATTTGTTATTTTATTTAACATCCGAACTGAAATGAATACCTTTCTTACATTATTAATCGCATTTCAAACGACCCCCACAATACATGAAATAGTTAAGTACGCATTCACTTATCTTCTTTTTGCAGAAAACTAACTTGCAAAATAACAGTATATAAAAAAAAACAGAACCACCGGTTACCGATTCCATATTACGCCAATTCACTTTTGCGCCCTATGGATTGAAACTTATGTTACTTTGCCTGGACCTGGTCCTGTTACGAAGCCTTTCGGAAATCAAATGCACCTCCGGGTTGGCTTCTCTCCATGCGACGAAATTGCGCCAGTGATACCTGTAATTTCGATGATAGAAAATTGACTTTTAAGATACAAGATCATTGCTGTTAGCAGATCAGAGTGAACCTATCCCTGATCTGCTGTCAACAATAGAGTAATTTCTGTTATCATGGTCCGTCAATGGAGAGCTTACCTTATCGTAAAAGATATCCATAAGAAAAGGAAAATCGCGAGCATAACAGTGATCGAGGCGAGTCCGAGCCCCTCGAGTCTTCCTAGTTTTAGAAAAGCGATGGCTACTTGGGCCCCTAGGCAACTGACGATCACCCCGACGGGCACGAACACGAATAGACAAATCAGGTCCAAGTACAGGATTCTTGACTCTTCATTGTTCAACCACTGAAAACCAGATTGGCACCATAACAGAACTCATACTCACGATCAAACTCCAACTGAAACTGAAACTCGAAAACCAACCTCACAATCATACTCGTAATATAATAAAATTCAAACTCATACTCACGATCAAATTTAAACTGAAAATCTCACTAAAACTCATACTGAGAATCAAACGCATACTCAAGTACTCATAATCAGAGTCAAACTCAATTCATAATCAAACTCATTGTGATGATCAACCAAAAATCTAAAACTCATACTCATAATCGAACTCGAAGTCAAACTCAAAGAGAAACCGAAAATGAACTTGAACTCACGCTCATAAATCGAATTCAAACTCAAGACACAAGACTCATAATTAAGATACTCACGCTCATAAATCGAATTCAAACTTCGCGATCAAACTCAACTTCAAGATCAAACTCAACTTCGAGTTCAAACTCAACTTCGAGATCAATGTCAATTTCGAGTTCAAAATCAACTTCGAGTTCAAAATCAACTTCGAGTTCAAACTCAACTTCGAGATCAATGTCAACTTCGAGATCAAAATCAACTTCGAGTTCAAACTCAACTTCGAGATAAAAGTCAACTTAGAGATCAAACTCAACTTTGAGATCAATGTCAACTTCGAGTTCAAAATCAACTTCGAGATAAAAGTCAACTTCGAGATCAAACTCAACTTCGTGTTCAAACTCAACTTCGAGATCGGAGTCAACTTCAAGATCAAACTCAACTTCGAGATAAAAGTCAACTTCGAGTTCAAACTCAACTTCGAGTTCAAACTCAACTTCGAGATCAATGTCAATTTCGAGTTCAAAATCAACTTCGAGTTCAAAATCAACTTCAAGTTCAAACTCAACTTCGAGATAAAAGTCAACTTCAAGATCAAAGTCAACTTCGAGATCAAACTCAACTTCGAGTTCAAAATCAACTTCGAGATCGGAGTCAACTTCAAGATCAAACTCAACTTCGAGTTCAAACTCAACTTCAAGATCAAAGTCAACTTCGAGTTCAAACTCAACTTCGAGATCAATGTCAACTTCGAGTTCAAAATCAACTTCGAGTTCAAACTCAATTGCGAGATCGGAGTCAACTTCAAGATCAAACTCAACTTCGAGATAAAAGTCAACTTCGAGTTCAAACTCAACTTCGAGATCAATGTCAATTTCGAGTTCAAAATCAACTTCGAGTTCAAAATCAACTTCAAGTTCAAACTCAACTTCGAGATAAAAGTCAACTTCAAGATCAAAGTCAACTTCGAGATCAAACTCAACTTCGAGTTCAAAATCAACTTCGAGATCGGAGTCAACTTCAAGATCAAACTCAACTTCGAGTTCAAACTCAACTTCAAGATCAAAGTCAACTTCGAGTTCAAACTCAACTTCGAGATCAATGTCAACTTCGAGTTCAAAATCAACTTCGAGTTCAAACTCAACTTCGAGATCAAACTCAACTTCGAGTTCAAACTCAACTTCGAGATCAATGTCAACTTCGAGTTCAAACTCAACTTCGAGATCAAACTCAACTTCGTGTTCAAACTCAACTTCGAGATCAATGTCAACTTTGAGATCAAACTCAACTTCGTGTTCAAACTCAACTTCGAGATCAATGTCAACTTTGAGATCAAACTCAACTTCGTGTTCAAACTCAACTTCGAGATCAATGTCAACTTTGAGATCAAACTCAACTTCGAGTTCTAACTCAACTTCGAGATAAAAGTCAACTTCGAGATCAAACTCAACTTCGTGTTCAAACTCAACTTCGAGATAAAAGTCAACTTCGAGATCAAACTCAACTTCGTGTTCAAACTCAACTTCGAGATAAAAGTCAACTTCGAGATCAAACTCAACTTCGTGTTCAAACTCAACTTCGAGATCAATGTCAACTTTGAGATCAAACTCAACTTCGTGTTCAAACTCAACTTCGAGATCAAACTCAACTTCGAGTTCAAACTCAACTTCGAGATCAATGTCAACTTTGAGATCAAACTCAACTTCGTGTTCAAACTCAACTTCGAGATAAAAGTCAACTTCGAGATCAAACTCAACTTCGTGTTCAAACTCAACTTCGAGATCAATGTCAACTTTGAGATCAAACTCAACTTCGTGTTCAAACTCAACTTTGAGATCAAACTCAACTTCGTGTTCAAACTCAACTTCGAGATAAAAGTCAACTTCGAGATCAAACTCAACTTCGTGTTCAAACTCAACTTCGTGTTCAAACTCAACTTCGAGATAAAAGTCAACTTCGAGATCAAAGTCAACTTCGTGTTCAAACTCAACTTCGAGATAAAAGTCAACTTCGAGATCAAACTCAACTTCGAGATCAACTCGAACTTGGCCTCAAATTTTAACTCATACTCATGATCAAACTCATACGTATGATGAACGTCACACTCATGATCAGGCTCAAACTCAAACTGAAACGGTTTCGGTTTGATCATGTGTTTCAGTTTCGCTTTCAGTTTAATTATGAGTTTGAGTTTCAATTCGAGTTTAAGTTTGAGTATGAGTTTCGAGTTCGATTATGAATATGAGCTTGGGTTCGATTATGATAATGAGTTTTAATTTGAGTTTGATTATTGGTTTCAGTATGAGTTTGAGTTTCAGTTTGATTATGAGTTTCAATTCGAGCTTGATTATGGGTTTCAGTTTGAGATTGAGATCAAGTTTGAGTTTCAGTTCGGGTTTATGTTTGAGTTCAAGTTTGATTATGAGTATGAGTATGAATTCGTGTTCAATTATGAGTTCAACTTTGAGTATGAGCTTCATTTTCAGTTTGATTAAGAGTTTCAATTTGAGTTTGATCATGGGTTTCAGAATGAGTTTGACATCACGTTTGAGTTTGAGTTTGATTATGAGTTTTAACTTGAGTTTGATTATTGGTTTCAGTATGAGTATGAGATCAAGTATGAGTTTCAGTTTCAGTTTGATTATGAGCTTCAATTTGAGTTTGAGTTTCAGTTCGGGTTGAAGTTTATTTTGAGTTTAAGGGCGAGTTTAAGTTTTTCTCATACCTGGGACGGAGGCCTTGGAGTCCTGCTCACTTTGAAATTGTACTGGCAGACTTCGCAAGTTGAAGTGTTCGACGTTGTCAGCCATTTTTCGAGGCAGCAGTTGTGAACTAGAGCGATGGTCCCTTTGCATTCGCACGGTGACGTTAAAGGGCCGACTGTATCGCCTGGTCACACGGCATTGAATTGAATACCTTGGTAATATTTGACCTATGTTCATAATTTGTTTTTGGTGTTTTCTTAATTTCAAATCCAGTCAAATTGCTCTCGTGGAAATTTTTTTTTAATTTTTTGGGAGGTGCTTAGTTTTTTTTTTTTTTAATCTGGTGGAAGACTACATAAAAGATTCTGAAAGCACTATCCGCTGCCCATTTCTAAATGTTCCTGGAGGGGTGAATGACGCTGAATGTTATAAAGGCGACCATGGCTCAAGGGACTGGGTTGTTGCGACTAGCATCATGCAATTTCCATGGTTCACGGCTCGCTATCATAGGATTCATGGCCGGAGAAAATAACGCTTGTTCATGACTAACCTTCGTGGCAAATCCGACATGCAGAGGCCGTGCTGCAAAAGCTTTTGGCGGGGGAGGCGAATATACTGGCCAACGATGGCCGCTTCTTTTTCGTCGGCGTCGACTCCGCTTGGATTCGATAAGTGTCGAAAGATGTGACGGATGAGGTGCTCGCATTTGGCGAGAGGCTATTTTCTTGTGGTGGCGGTTCGACCACGACGACTGGCAGATCTGACGCCGGTTTCGTCGGGGGCTTAAAAAAATGGCAAATTCGGCTTTAGGATTTTTTGAATTTTTCATCATTGTCTCGAAAACGGCTACTCAACTTCATATTTTTGCTGGGAAAAACTGTATAGATTTTCAAGCCAATTGCGATTAAGTGTAGGTATATTTTAGAAACCGTTAATTCGGTTTATGGCTTTCTATGCCTAGTATCCGAATAATTTCGCGGAAAATGGTCAGAGAAGTGTCTAATTGTAAATGACAATAATAATGCAGATATTGTTTACATCTTACCGGTGCCATACTCTGGCCACACTAACCACAGGGGATCCACTGACTTCAGGAAAACTTATAAAGGATCAAAATCATAACTGCCTAACCGAATAGTGGTATATTTATGCGTATGGTGGTTGTTGAAAAGGGGACCCTACGAATAGTGCTATATCTCTCATGTTGTTTCATGCGCTCCTTACTCTTTTGGAGAACTTCGCTTCCCATCTCGACATTGACCGCATCCTCTTCTAGTTTATTCTAATTTAAAATTATCTTTTGTACTTTGGATAACCATGTATTTGACGGAGCTGCTCGCAGGGAATAATTTCCAGCCTTATTGGTCCGCCAATACCAGCAGAAATATTAACCTCAGAAATATCAATCAATTAAATGTACCTAAATCAAAAATGTTGTGTAAAATTTGTAATAAATTTTTTCGCCCGTCCGGAGTTTTTAAGGGAGGAATTTTTGTAGTTTTTTTCGTAGTTCGTGCTTTTCAGAAAATTTAAATGTATTTGTTGAAATTAGCCCCCCTCCGTCTGATGTTGATCTGATTCTGAATAATATACTGCTGAATTTTTTATAGGTCCCATTGAAACAATTCGTCAACGTTACTCTACCGTTGGACTTGTTCAAGCCGTACTACCGCGGCAGAGAAATGAACATCTCCGAAGTCGGACCGCTCAACAAATCCCAAATAACGAGTTTTGGTTTCCAAATATTCGGCGGCGTCTATTCACCAGGAAAACAAAGCGGAACATCCTCACTCGAAATTGACTGGGTCAAGGCCGTTTGAATTCGAACGATAAATTTACACAACGAATTAAAAATTTATTGGATTTCATCTCACGTACATTTCTGAATTATTTCCACGGATATACATTTCTTGATAACTTATGAATAACTTAGAGATAATGTACACTCTTTCTTACAAATAAACATGTACAGAAACTCAGAAATATCTCACAGAAGAAAATTACAATTTGTACAACGTTGAATGCTGTTATTTATTATCAAATATGAATGCACGGAGGACAAGTTGGCGGATGACAGCGATATGTTATTACGCTGTAAGCAGAGGGAGTGCCATGTACCTTGACAAATTTGTACCCAGGTGCACTGACAATAATAGTGCGAAGGAAAGAAAAAAATCAACCAAAATTGGTACACGAAGGCTCTCGCACTGGGAACTCAGGGTGGAAACAGACTTTTCCCGTACTGTCAGTTCTGTGGGATTAACAAAGGTTTGGTGCCGATTTACCTGAAGAGCTTGTGCATTATAAGAGTTAACGTAAAAATCCAGCTTAAAATCAGAGCTCTAAATTTGCATTCATGGTCTCAAGCGAATCAAAGAACAAAAGTTGTGGTACACGACTCTTCTCTGCTTGTTGGCTGAGGAAATTCAAGAATCACGATTACGTAATGTTACATTAGGTCGTAAGTACGAGACGATTTCGATCCATATATTATACGGACGATTTTCACAATGATAAGGTATTTCAAAAAGCCATAACGAAAATTCCGTTATCAACAACAAATGACATCGAACTGGATTAAAAAACATAAAATTGGTCAATATACAACTGGTGTGTTGCGTATTATGTACATGAATTAAGATTTACAAAAAGCATTCTCATTTTACAAAAATATTTATAGGAACAATATACAACGAAAACATAAAGGACAAAACATTTCTTACCAATTATCTATAATTCGTTTGAATTGAACAAAATAAGATATTAATATGACTAAAATACGTGGAATGTTGAAATTTTAATGGCCACGGTACAGGTAATTTTAGATCGGAAATTTCCTATAACAAAAATCCAGAGTTCCATCCGAAGTTATTTAAAACAATACCCAAAACTTGCGGTTTGAGCTTGAAAGCGTTTCAAGAAATTCTCCAACAATTACTTTAAATCACGTTGGACAACACAGATGAACCCAGGTTACTAATGCAACATCAGACGAACTGCTCAATGAATTTGAATGCGTTACATCGTGATACCGATGTCTGTCGGCCGCAAATCTATTTTGGAGCTAAGGGTAGCAACCGTTTCCATAGTGATCGGTTCTATGACAGCAATGAATATGGGCATAATATCCAGCCTTTACCCATAGCAGCAGTTTCCATGTCGGCCATAAAAATCATCTTCAATGCTGAAAACCATCAGTTATCCAGAAGTTGGACGAATAAAAATAGTTCTTAGGCCATTTTCTGATGAAACGTTCAGCCGATTAAACCATGCAAGGATCTCCACGCGATTTTCAGAATCAGCCGCAAACATGGTTTTTGGTTGTGAGTTGGTTAAAACACATAAAGAGTACAAGATAGGTAAATATTTGCGCACGTCTGGACTAGGGGTGTTTCACGAGTGGGCGCATTATTTTGTTGCATAGACAGAAACATGGTACAACAGTTTTGAGATTGCTCAAAAATCAGTCACTACAGCTTGGAGCGCTGATTGGAACTACTCCGAGCTTTACACCTGAGATTCTCTTTTACACAAATCATGAAACACGTATTGGAGAATTTTGGGTAGGTACCTAATAACCAAACTCGTTATCACCGTTGGGAGTCAAGTTCAGGGCTTACAATTTGCTTGACAGCCGCGCTCATCACACGTCGTCTTGCTTCTTGTAGCATCTTCTGATGAGGAAATTCTCCAAAGTGTGGTAAAGGTGGGGCTTGACGTCGGAGAGGCTGTGATTCTCATCGGGGTACGTCTAGAGAGAAATTCGAACAAAGTTTATTACCTAAAGTTTAAAATGCTGGGAAATATATCAAATTTTCCAGAATCCCGAGATTTTCCAGGTCAGCTAACTTGATGGATTGGTAGAATTGCCAATGTTTATCAAGGTACCTGTTGCTCGAAGAGGATATCTCGTCGTTCCAATGCTTTGGCCAGCATCATGGATTGCTGAAAGTGGACGTTGTCATCCAACGTTCCATGGACAAGGAAATATTTCTTTCTTCTGAAACTGTCGATTTTGTTGTTGAGGGCAGCTTTCACATAACCGCGCAAATTGTCGTCCGTTGAGGGCAAACCCATGAACCTTTCTGTGTACAGAGTATCTGCAAGAAAAGAGTGGAATGGGGTGAAAACACGTTGTTAAGTAAACCACCTTTTCAGGCAGGTAATTTTTTCGCCTGATATACGTGGTTGTCCCGAGTATGCCCTGCCGCCCTCAAGAGGGTCGGAACTAGTCAGGACATGCCACTCCTGGTTGCTTCCTTAAGTGACCAGCTGAATGTCCATAAGTAAAAAACTGCGAGTAACAACTTTGTAGCTTTTGAAGGAATTTACGCTCTTTGACCTGCCTCCCAAAATAGCTCTGCCACACCAGAACAGTAGGTATTCTCCAAAATATCACGCTTACCATATAGCGTCCAGTCGGTGACAGGGGCTACTGAGATGCCGCATTTGAAAACGTCATCCTGGTCGAGGGCTAGGGCCATAGCTGAGGCGTATCCTCCATAACTCCAACCCCAGATAGCCGTCCTTTCCGGGTCCAGGTAGGGTAAGTTGTTCAGCAAGTATCTACGGGAAAAAATGTTGGAATTTCAGTTAGAGAGTGTGAATGATATGAGGTGAAAAATGAGAATAAGAGATGAACGAAAGATTCCAGATCTTTAGAGCTGCAGCATTTTCGTACGTACTTGGTCACGTTGATTTGATCGTAGATTTCGTACGTCCCCAAGTTTCTGTAGTTGGCGAATTTGATTTTGTCACTTCGCAATCCTGAGCCGCGGCCGTCAATCTGAGCGTAGATCATAGATCGGTTGACGACAAGATGTGTGTACCAATCGACTTGGAATCGATCGAGGACTTGGTTTGAATCAGGCCCTCCATACCTGTAACATCAGATAAATGACTAGCTGGATCGGATATTATGTGACCTATTCAGTTGCAAATGTAGCAGTACTGCAGATGAGAGCATTGGAGAAAACAGTACTGGTGATTCGACCAGGTTAACTTCAATACTTACACGTTGACAAGCAGGGGGTATTTGGTCTCTCCAGAAGTATCCAAGTCTGGCGGGTGGAAGATTCTGACTGTCGCCGTCATTCCAGGAGCGACGCTTACTTTCATGTACTTCGGCACCGGCATGATGATGTTCTCAAGCTTTCTCTTCAACCTTCCGTTCTCTTCCCATGTCCTGACCTTTTCGCCATTCTGGAATTATAGTACATATGTCAATAATAAATTCAAGTAGCTTTCAGCTCAGGACTCTTGAGGATTGTAGAGAGGAATTTGAAGCGAACTGACAGCATTATATGCAATACCTTTTTGATGATGGTGACTTCAGGGACCACAGGTCCACCGCACAGTTGAGCGATGTAGGAAGACTTCATGCTGGAGACACCACCGATGTAGGTGCATTCGCCCATTGACGTTTTGTTGTTCTTGCAGGAAATGCAATCCGGCTCTGTTTCTTTGTCGGAGTCCCATTCCACTCTGAAGATGTTCAGACGCTCCGGATGCCCTTCAGCGTTGGCAAGGTAGTACCTGCGGTGAAAAATATTTGATTGCTGTACCAAAGTTGAACATACCATCACAGGATATGTGAAAAATGGCGACTAAAGAGAGATCAAAAGTCGAGTTTCAGAATCAAAAGGAGATTTCAAGGATTAGCTCAATCTGATCATCAATTTGTTTTTGAAAATTGAAAAATCCTTACACAAATTTTTCATCCATTGACAGAAGTTCAGTGACAACGAACTTCCCTTTTGTTAGGGGACGAAGCGTGGGTTTCTGTTGCAACAAGTCCAAAACAGCGACATGACGCCATTTGCCAGAATCGCTACCCTGGTCGAACGGTTGGATCAGCACCATATGGTGACCGTCAGCTGAGAAGAGGAACTCGCTGAAGATGATCCAGCCCGCCTTTTCAGAAAGCCCTTGAACCTGTCAAAACGATTTGTATGAGTTATTCTGCAAAATTATCCGCTACTTTGACATTAACATCACAAGCCTCTGGGCGATATTTATAATGTACTCCTAGTGGTTTTGAGTGAAAGTTGTGGTGCGGTCGCAGGCGGGGCGCTTGACAGAATTCAGAGATTATTGCGTTTGGTAAAATTTGATTTGAACGTTCCTCACCTCTGCGCATTCCACAGTATTCGTCGAACAGGACATGATCGAGCCTTCGTTTTGGACGCGATTGGTCCAGGCGGCTATGAGAGTCGTCGAGTTGGCCCAGAACACGCTATTCAGCACCGGTTCGCTGGAAAGAATTGCACAATGTCAACTTGAAATATCTGCTAGCTAGCGTCAAAAATCCTCTGCGAACCTTAGATCCTTCAGCAACGACATACCTGAGATCAGAGCGAGGTGGGATGTTCAATTGAGGCGGTTTGGCGAAGCTGCTCGAAGTGACGTCACTCAAATCAACGACTGTGAGTGTGACTGTTGGATTTGGCCTGCCAGGCTGAAAGATCGCAAAGAATGCGATAGTGTCAGTAAGGGTCAAAAACGATTTCTAGTCAGTAGGTATCGGTGTTTTTGTTAAAAAAATAAAAACTCACTTTAGGATAGCGAATATTGACGGCTTGCGTGTACTGGTAACGAAGATCACCAGGAACTCCATAGTAGGGGATGTTCATAACCGGCGTTTGGCTGTCATTGAACGTGGCGTAGGCCATGTGTCGTCCATCAGGTGAGAACCAAAGGGCTTTGTTTGTGCCGAGGATTTCCTCTGAAAATTGAGTAGAAATTAAATTTTAGACAGTCCCCTCGAACGAAAGAAACTTGAGCTGGTCAAAAAGTAGAAGACAATTTTCAAAAACCATTTCTGTGCAGCTGTTACAGTATAATTTTGCTAAGGTGTGTTTGAAGCATTTCTCCCACTTCAGTCCGTTCTGTCACTGTTCCAACGGTTGTTAAGTAGCGTGGACCCTCATCAACGTATGACACTCATCTCTGACCAATGTCACAGTCTGTACCTATTTCAAAATTTGTTAGCCAGCCAACGGTTTTATGAAAATGGCTGATCCACCTTGTGTCAGCCTTAATTGGAGCCAAAAGGGTTGGTCAAGTACTGACATGGTAAGCTGACAAGTTTTCTCCCCGAGTCTTTTATAGTTTGCTTTTTTAAAAGAAGATAAATTTTTGAAGAAATATTGGATTTCAAGGAAGATGAAAATCCAATGTAATTTCCATTTTTTGACAATTGTCATATTTCAATCTATTCTAGGGAGTTGAAAGCAATAAAAAACACTATCAAAATCCGGCTCACCTTCGTAGACCCAGTCGGGTACGCCATTGTAAATCGTCCCAGGTCGGCCCGTGCTTGTCAGTCTGATTTCTTGACCTTTTGGCGAGCTTTTGTAGTAAATGTCGTTCATGTAAACGTAAGCGAATCCATTGCCAACGGGGGCCCATACGACGCTCTGCAGCGGAATTTGAACGCCGTTCGGATCAGTCAGGGGCCAATCTTTCCTGAAAGTGAACAGTAGAAAATCAAGTATGCACTTGAGAGCTTGAGATAATTTTCTTACCTGAATTTAGGAATAATTCCTACCTAACCTACAAATGAAATTATTTCATTTGTAGGTTAGGTACTTACACCTAACACTTAACGTCTCGTTAGTTGCTGTTGGTCACATATATGAAACTCTTCATTGCAACAATCAATTAATAATCACGTTGACTTAACGAGGCGTTAAAACTTCAGCATAATAAATAATTAAATAATAATAATAAATTATTTGAGCAACATCTGGTTAGTTACTGATGATTAAGTATCTTTCGAAGTTACCAATAGCAACCAACGATACGTCAATTTTAACAAGTCGTTAAAAGTTTGATTGAAGAGGGTGTTAAATCTTACTTCGTTTCGAGGTCAACGATGTGGTAAGCTGCCAAGTATGAGTGTCTGTATAGCTGTAACATAGGGACAGGAGGAATTTTAAATTTTCATCAAATTAGATGAAAAATTTTGATTCGCCAACCCTCCAATAATTAACTAAATGTAAAAAGTGCACCAACCTTTTGGTAATTATGAAGGAGGAGAAGATATCTCTTGTCGGCTGACAGTTCGAAATGAAAAGCCAAAGCGAGCAACTGGAAAGAAAATATTGTTGCAATGTGTCACGTTTGAAATCAAAAAACTTTACATTTAATTTAGGTATCATTTCGAAACATTATAATGAATTAGTAAAATCTCGCAATAAATAATTTTACACCTGAGATATGGTGAAAGTTGGGATAAGATAATATCTTATAAGATATTATAAGATAATATCTTTTTCATATTATGATAAAACAATTTTTTACATCGTCACAATTTTACCTGGAAATCAGTCGTAAGCAGGACTTTAGTGGTATTGCTGATTGCGTCAAACATCACCAAATCTCCGGATTTCGTTTTGTACAAAAACTCGGAATCTGAAACAACAATTAATTGTCATCATCTTGACACTATAAAAAAGCAATTGTTAAAAATGTATGTATGTTGCCAATACATAGGTATTACAAAAATTTAGGGACACCTCATGGAAGAAGAACCTCTTCTTCCACGGGGACATCTTAGGTATTTCCTTATAGGTCGTTTTAGGTATTGCCCAAATTGCTTTGTACCTGATATCCAACTTCCGTTGAAATGGCTGGCTGAGAACTCTCCTCGGACTACGGATTCGAGGCTCAGAGGCTTTTTGCTCGAAAGAAGAGGAGCAGACGCTCTCAGAGGTGCGTCAGGTTTGAGCATGTACATAACAGCGACGATGACCGAGGCAGCCAACACCAAAAGGAACACAATCAGCGTGGTTTTCTTTTTCGAGCCTTTCGACAATAGTTCCTGCAATCAGACAATAACCAAATTAATTGTAAACTTGAAAGTTTCGGACGATTTATTGTTTCTAAGTTGAGCGATTAACTTGCGGTGGAATTTTTCAAATCAAATTGAAAATTTTCCAACCTTGAAAAATTCTTAATTTAGTCTGGGAAATTCTCAATTTGACTTGAAAATGCTATATAGGTATTAACAGAAATTACCTATAGAACATCAAATCGTCATAAAATCGAGTTGACAAAAAATTGCAATTTTCGAGACATTGTTGTTGAATAGTTTGTTTAGCACCAAAAATTTCCAATACGATATATAACGCACAAGAGTAAATTCTTAGAGAAATTTACCATGCTCCGGCGCCAGTCATTCTATCACCTATGTCAAAATGAAAAAGCGAAGCTGGGTAAATAATTTTGTTAATGGTAAGTAATGATTTCAAAAGCTATTTTCGGTAGCTGTACTTAGTTAGGATTTATAACGAACAATGTTCCGATCCCTTTCATGTAATTTTGAACAAATGAGAACTCTCATCCCCATATACAGTTCGCTAAGGTGATACATGATTATGTACTGCAATCAACTACAAACAGGTTCTACAGAGAAACAAAGCTGCCAGTATAAAGTTGAAACGGAAAAGGCAATTACACTAACAGGTCTAGGGCCAGCGTTGAAGTAATTCCACCAAAAGGCGGTAAAGAACAAGGAAAGCAGAGCCAACGAACCGCAGAGAACAAGGTGAGGGGGAATACGCGGGGTAATTAGGAAACCTTTACCCACACTAAGGTCCTTCACGTTTCATTGGTATTTTTCCCCTTATTTGCCCTTTTACGGTCTACCTTGTGTATCTAGGACGAATGAATTTGAAACGAAATCTTTTCGGCGTGAAGAGATTTGAACATGCGAATGGTAGAGCAGAAGTGGTTCAAAATCTAACATCTCGTAAGAGCTTGTATTTAAATTATGAGTCTTTGAAAGGTAGGTACTCCCAAAAAGTAGCCCAGCATAATGATGAGCCATTAGGCTAACTATCACGAGGAGTGGTCAAGTGCTCAAATTCAGAAAATTGCCAGAAATCAGGTAACAATGATGAATTGTAAGGCTGAGGGTCAGATTTTTCATGCCAGCTATGGGAATCGGACTCATGAGGCCCGTTTATAGCCTGGAGCTAGGGCCAGTCGCGATAGGCACTAGGCTACCCTGTAGCAAGTATAGCACAGGGCCAGGGTAGCAACCTTGTGGTACATTTGCTCTGAAGTGTTCATGTTTGGCCTCGATATCAACTTTAATATACCTCTGGGTAAGAAAACTGAGTAGATAGGTGGGTACCTATACTTAGTAATCCTTCAAAAATGAAAATCGAATAACAAATTTGAAACATGTCGACTGGCACATAAACTCCCAAAAAAAGTCCGGTATGACGAATGTACGATTCCCATAAATTGCCATTTTATTTCTCCCTCGTAAGAACTCTTCTACAAGGCCCCACATTATTTATTTTATTATTAGTATTATTAGTATCATCCGCCAGATTTCCGCACACGACATAGTTGAACATATTGTAGGTATCTGTAGATCCGATGTATTATTCTAGGAATACCCATTGGTTTAGTAGAATGAGCGAATCTCTAGGAAAAATCAACTATATTTTTATCTGTATGATCGTATCCCGCAGATATGATACTCGGTATTCCAACGAAGATTATTCATTCACTGATGCAGACCGTAACGCCTGGATGACCACAAAATGAAAATGCACGCGAAAATACGCGTGTGGGATGCGACTGACAGTCTTGACAGAAACAGAGAACCAGACATCGGAGATACCCGTCGAGGAAATATCAGACTGCATGGGCAAACGTGTCAAAGACATGAAGGCCCATTACGTCAGTCCCGTATCAGCCGAGTAACTATAAATAGGTACAGACATAAGGTATATAATATAAGCAGCGAGGGAATGTATAGGGTTTCTGTTTTTAGACCCCACACATCCGAGCGAAATGCTTCCATTAAATTTACGCGCTGAGGAGGAGGAGGAGGAGGAGGAGAAAGAGGAGCAGGAGGAGTACAAAGAGGAGGATGAGGAGTAGGAGAGGAGGAGGAGGAATAGGAAGAGGAGGAATATGAAGAGTATGAGGAGGGTGGAGGGGAAGGAGGAGGGGTACGAAAAAGAGAAGGAAGGGGAGGGGTAGGAATGGGAGGAGTACGAAAAGGAGGAGGAGTAGGAAGAAGAAGAGGAGAACACGAATAAAATTGAAAAGATGAAGAAGAAGGGAGCTTAATCAAAACTAGGCAGTCCCAAGATTCAACCATATTTTTTTGAGATACTAATTGAGTAATTAATGAGTTTTGAATTACCGGCTTACGCTTTGCACATAGGAAAATCAATGCAGCGAATAAATAATTTTTTGTTGTAGTCGAAGCAAAGCTTGGTTTTCGTAAGCAAATCTTCAAAAAATGTCATTTTGGCAATAGGTTGAAACAGAAAAGTGCCACACCCCCGTGCGTTAAGCTAAATATTAAATTCACTTCCACAAAAAACTATCTACACCAAGTGCCAATAATTGGTAACTTCAACGCTGAAAATTTCAGGCATACTTATCCGAACAAGGTGAAAAGCCCGGAAAGCTTCGTTTACTCTTGGACGAGGTTGCGCCGGTCTAATATTGTGGATGTTTTGTTCATCCACAAGTACGTCATCAGGCTGTTGATTGTGGCTCGAGACACGCCAGGAAGAATCATAATGATTCTATTATATAGCGACTTCTTTTTAAGGTAAGTCTCGAGTATGAGAAAAGATGCATTGTTCGCGCTTAGTGTGGGCCAGTCAGCACAATAGGGCAGTTTCGTCTTGGGGGATAAACAAAACGCCTTTAGGGTATGTAACACCTGAGGATGTCCCGGACGATGGCAGGAGAATTTTATGATGAGGATAGATAGGAAGAAAGGTATTTCGTAAAACAGATAGGTGATAGGGCCTAGGAGTGAAAATCTTGTGAAATAAAGATAAAAGAGATAAAAGATTTTAAACGAATTTATCCTTGAATGCTCGTTACAAAAGCTGTATACAATTTTCCCGACGAGGCCACCTTTGTCCCGCTCAAAAAACCGTGCTTCCTTTGTACCTATGACAAAAAAAGTGCCTAGATCGTCGATTATCGCTCAGTTTGTCACGCAATTTTCCAAATTCGATAACTTTCAGTGAAAATACGGAAGAATCACTATCGCCGAAACGTGAAATCAGGTCAATAAAAATTTCCAGTTCATCACTTCCTGATCGTTGGTCGAAAAATCCAATATAAAATCATTTTAGTGATTTTTAATTCCATGTATGGAAGTAAAAGTATTTACAGAGTAAATTGAAGTATTTTAATCGTTCTAAAATCGAGAATCGGAAGGGAGCTTCAGAAAAAAACTTTTAAAAGTAAAAAAGTGTTTAAGTTTATACACATTTACTCGAATCGCTTCCTGAAGAAGTGTCTGTGTGTCCGTGTATCCGTCCGTGATCATTAAATGATGTAAATTTTACAAAAATGGCCATAGCTCCCTCAATTCTCAACCTTTTTTCAAATTTCTTGAACTGAAATGTTTGTCTCGGCAAGACCTAACGCCATGTTTACTTGTCGGAATTCCTATAACTCACAGCACTTCCGATATATTTGCATTTTAGTGTTTTTCCATTATATTTTTTTCCGGCCATAAAAATAAACCGATTTGAGCGTTCTTGGTCTTAAAATCCTTGTTTTACCTTGCAGAATATGTGGATATTTTTTGTTACTCCGATAATTTAGCTTATTTTTCTTTTAGGCGACTTTTAAAATTTGCACAGTCAGTTTTTTTACTTTTTGACCCAAAAACCCTCAAAAGCAGTCAAAATATGATCAAATTGTGTCACACTTTTACGTTGCAAAGTATGGAAGTATTGTGTGCTATCTGTTGTTGTGTGTTATTGGTATTTTATTACTATTGTTATTTCTACTGGTTATACCCTCTCCTCCCCCTTCAAATAATAATTCGAATGAAATTCATCTGCGGCGATTTTGGTAAAATTGCCATGATCGGTTCATCTGGTTCTGACGACACTGGCGGCTAAGCGAGTTTGTAAATAGCATTGGGTCAACCGGACAGTGAAAGTGGGACCGGGTCTGCCCCCGTCATAGGACCAGTCTTCTGGAGCTGTGACTGACATAACAAGTCTGTGCCGCTATCAATTATGTCATACATGGGCTTGGCGATTCTGGTAGGATTCCAAATTCGACCGAAGCCTAAGGCTTGCAGCCGATTTCCTTGCTGGAGAACGATTTATCAATGAATTCGGGCTAAACCTAAGTCTGTAATAAACCAGCAGTGCACAGATAACACGCAATACCTATACGTTTTGATAGGAGAAATTCAGAGTGAAATTAGTTCTATATTCTGAGTGATTTGATGGCTACTGAGGGCAAAAATGCCAAAAACCCCTGAATGAAAAAATACCCTCGTATCCAGCAGGGTATGCCCAAAATCTTAAAAGAGAGAACGCTCAAATCGATTCAATTTTTGTGACCAGTAAAAAATGAAATATGAAACAACTAAAGTGCTATTATCACAGAGTTAGGTACCTTATTAGGTGCATACCTACTGTGAAAATGTATCCATTATTGTCCTAATTTTTATTTGTTACCTATTATTAAATTAATTTTTATTTATATTCTGTGCTGAAATTTATCCTGGGTAATAAATCATAAAAGACGTTCAATGTCGTTTTACTGCCTGAACGTGTGATCCGTTTTTCTGGTTTTTGGTCGTTATTTTTTTCTGCCAGTTTCATCAAATAACAGTATCCTTAAACCCAGTAGGTGATGGCAGAATTCGAGGATTTTCACATCCTTCGAGAGAGGTAAAAACGCTGATTCGCAAAAAAGGCGCACGCTCAGCGGAATAGTAGGGAAAAGGTTTTTACTCGGATTACGGAGGAAGGGAGCAGAGTTCTTTCGAACGCGAGACGCTCACGATTTCAAGGATCGTGTGTGCCCATACTCAAGGTAAGGGCGCCGGCCGGTGGAACGGGAGGAGGCCCTGATACGAATCTTCCGAGGGGGCCGCCCTCCGGTCGAGCGGCCCATGTCCGCCGGCTAGGATCCGGTAAATTTTGAGTGGACTTTTTCAAAAACTGAGGATTTGAGAAAATTATGGATACATTTTGATGACCAGATAGCAAACATTTTTCTAAGAACTGAGGATTCGGACAATTTTCAAATGGACTTGACGATCAATTTTTTATAAATTTGGGAAATCCGGAAAATTTTGAGTTAAATTTTTTCAAGAACCTATGGAGTGAAAATTTTCCAAGATCTGAGGGTTCGGACAATTTTCAAATGGGTTTGAAACATTCTCGAAAACACGAAATTCCTAGATAGGAGATCAATTTATGATAGTCTATCATTGATAGATTTGGATGAAAAATTTTTCATTTTAAAAATTTTCAAATTGGTTTGGAAAATACTCAGATTGACTTGGACCCAAATTCTAGATAGATCAATTTTTGATGGATTTTGATTTTCTGTTAAATTTTGAGCCATTTTTTCAAGACCTGAGGAATCGAAAAATTTTGGATACATTTGGACAATCTGGTAAATTTTGAGTAAAAATTTTCATGAACTGAGGATTTAAAATTTTTCATACATTTTGGTGATCTTTTTTGAATTTTTTTTATTTCAAACAATTTCAATTTGGTTTGAAAAATTCTCAAATTGATCTGGACAAAATTCCTAGGTCGATCAATTTTTGATGGATTTGGATGATACGGTCAATTTCGAGTGCAATCGTTTCAAGAACTGAGGGTTGAAATTCCCAAATTTATGTAGAAAATTTTCAAGTTGGTTTGAAAAATTTCCGAATCGATTTCGACAAAATTCCTGGATAGATAAATTTTCGATAGATTACCTATATAAATTAAATTTTTGATAGATTAGATTAGATAAATTTTCATCAGGTAAATTTTGAGTAAAATTTCTCAAGATGAAAGGATTTTTAAAGTTTCTGATTTTTAAAATTTTCAAATAGGTTTGAAAATTTTTCAAATCGACTTGGACAAATCCTTATTTGATTTGGATACTTATAACACGTTTTTCCGGCAATTCGGCCTCCGCATTCGGCGATAAAACGATCTCCCTTTCTTCATTACACATTAAATTTTAAATAACAAATTTTATATCTATTAATTAGAATTTACATTTACAAATTACAAATTTTGTAAATGAATACAATCGTTCGCGATTTCTAGACATCCGCCGGCCGAAACTCCGGGTCGCGAGCGATATCGGACTCAGCGCGGCGGACAACCTTGAAGAGGACCCTCGGCTCTGTACCTATTGGTTCCTTCCCTCCTGTAGGTCCCTTCCGCACCACACATCCCGCGGGTCCGGTCCTGGATTATGCGACGGCCACTCTCACTATAAAGGGACGCTATAAGGCCTTGCTCTTCTTGAATTCATTTGAATATTTTATAACGGGCCGCCTAAAACTCCTTCGCCGATTGAGTATTCGCCCGCTACGTTGCCGCCCATTCATAAGGGCGCCTACGCATTTTACTACGGTTTCGCTTTCTAGGTGAAGATGAACATGCGACGAAAACATGTTCAAAAACATAATACGCATATTATGCACAAATTATTCACTCGTGTAAAGGTAAGCATTCAGACATTTTTCCGGTTTGTCAATTGTCAAGTGGAAAATTTTTAAATTTACAAAAAACCCCTAGGAAAGGAAAATTTTGAATGTTAAACGACCGTGGTCCTTTTATTTGTAAGAACTTACGCTTTATTGTGAAAAATTGTCATTTGAATTTTCACAATTTTAATTCTTAATAAAAATAAAAAAATCCGTTTTTTGTGGTTTATTAAACCCCGTTGTCGAAAATGGTCAGCCGGAAATTGCAGCTTCGGATTCTACACCCTTTGAAACAAAAACCATGAAAATTTCGGGGTAGGTTGGAAAAAAATATTTCTCGGCGGGTTACAGGGGAGTTTACTATCGAATAATTAACCAAAATCACGAAAAATCCGAAAAAACCATTGAAAATAATCTGTCGGATTTTTCGATTATTTTCTTCGGCCGAAACGGCTCCAGGGCCGAACGTTTCGAAAACCGTCCGTCACGTACCGAATTGCCTCCGTAATGCTCTCCGTTGAACGGCTTACGGAGGATCGCCGTCGAATTACGGACGGAGGAAGACAAAAATGGCTTGATTAGCCGCCGCTTCTCCCCGCGGGCCGCCGAAGAAGGCCCCCCTCCCCCGATGGGGCCCGCTCAATCACGTGACGTCACACGGCGGTGATTTATCGACCGAAGATGTCGACCTTTCATCTCGCTTCGGAATGTCTGACCCGCCGGGGTCACGCACGGTACTTCTTCCACATACCGGACCGAAAATGTTATATCACCGTTCGTGAAGCTTTTTTCAGAAAATCCGAAAGAAGCGATTGTTTCAATGATTTACACTGTCAATCTTATTGCGACTCATTTTTAAACGATTTCAAAAACACGGAGGTTACTCAAGTTGAATTTTTCGGTCGATTTTTTCGACACGTTTTTTCGCTCTCACGCAGCGATGTGATTCAATTAGAAAAATTCTTCCACAAAAATGTCAATAAATTGATAAATTTAGATAAATCTATATCTCTATAAGATAAATCTATATCTAAATTTAGATAAATTCCTTCTTGGCCTTCCAGGTCCACCTCGATCGGAGGGTCTTTCGACGATCTACACAGTCCGTTCTCCCAATCCGGCCCTGACTTCTGACAAATGTTCAACTCGTCGAACATCCACCTTCCCACCTTCGGATAATCCATTCATGTCGACTTCCCAATCTCGTAAGCCGAAGTCGACTCGTCCGCCGAGGGCATTCCATTCGTCTTAAGTGACATGAAAATTCCTTTCGAACCTCTGACCCAATTTGAGAACAATACGGAAATCCCGAATTGTGTCCTTGCATCCTTCGAATTAAATTCCAAATTTTGGAATTTTTTCAAATCACAAGCTCAAACTGAAACTGAACTTCAAAGTGAAACTTACACTGATACTCAGGCTCAAAGGTTAAAAAAGGTACTTATTAAACTGGTACTAAAACCTTAAAATCTCAAAACCCGATTTCCCAAAAGTTGGGTTTTTGGATATGTACCACTCCGAACGTTCGCGGATTATACTACCTCGGATTAGAGTTAATCCGGATTAGAGTCAACATCAATCTGCGACTATGTCCGGATTAGCTATAATCCGAAGTTGACGATATCCGTGCTTATACGCGACTGAAAATCCATGCTATGTATACGGCCCTTCAGAATCCGTGCTCTCCTTTCGAGGCCGCTTTTAGTTTGTTCAACGGATCGTGCACAGGCACTTGGAAACGGGAACTATCAAATCCGCCCGTTCCCGCCGACCGTCCCGCGCCACCGGGAGGGACCCCGCCTCGAAGTCGTGACCGACCGCGGCCCAAGTCGTACCACTTTGCTCACGGCGGATTCCTCATGTTCTTCGAATCCACACGATCCGCGATTGAAGCTGATCCATGCCGACTTCTCGGACCATGAAATGCGAAACCATAAAGGCATCCGCGATGCTCCTATGAATGGGCGTACGATATTTGGCTAGAGTAAAGTGTACCTACTATCCTCTCGAATACCTGGAAAAATGT
The DNA here is from genome assembly GCA_036186465.1 of Nesidiocoris tenuis. Lineage (NCBI taxonomy): Eukaryota > Metazoa > Arthropoda > Insecta > Hemiptera > Miridae > Nesidiocoris > Nesidiocoris tenuis. Next base: position 30,592,172 of record AP028909.1, on the reverse strand, counting down.
TAACAAAAAAAAAAAAAAAACAAAAAAACAACTAACTCATAAAAACACCCGCGAAAAACTGAAAATAAGAGAACACCAGTGCTGCGTAGATAACACACATGACAATGATTATTACAATGATTTATTGTTGAATAATAAACCGAAACAAGCCGTCATATTCTAGAAAGACAAACTTGATTGTAATTTCTTCAATTTTTAAGAGACCCCCCACGCATTGCAGAGAAGTTCGAGCAAAAAGGTTAGCTCGAAATCCGTTAACTTCGGAAAATTAACAACGCCTCGGAAGGAGGAGATTACGGCAGTAAAATAAGAGCCGGGCGGCACGGCGGCTCGGCGGAATCCCGTTGGTCGTCGGACTGACGGCCGAATGGGACGGACTGAAGGGGATTGATATGCGCGTCCTGCGACCTTTCCTAGGCATCGCAGGGCGCGCATTCGCACGATGCTGAATCACGATAAGTGGGCACGAGTGCGTCGAGGAAGATCTATTGGAATTGCTTCAATTAACAGTTAGGTACTTGCAGAGAAATTCGTCCCTAGTTCGAAGAATCGGAGGAATTTTCAAATATAATATATTTGAATAAATATTATTTAATAAATAAGTAAATATTATTTACTTACGGTAGGTTGTAAAATAGAGAAATTTTAAAAATCAATTTCGGTCGTTGTTTAATATTATTTGTGCACCCGAAAAAATGTTGCATTTTATGCCCGAGTCCATACAACAAGAATTCTCCAATAAATTTGGAGAATAATACGAGTATGGCGGCCTAATAAAGCCCGGATATCTTGAGATGATCTACAGTTCTACAGATGGCCGTGTGAATAACTTCTTCCACCCGAAGAAGCGGCACTGCTCCCGCCCACCTCTTCGGACTTTTTCTACTTCGTAGCCCTTGTTAGTAAAATCGCCGCCCGGTTGGCACTCCGAAGGCTCGAGGACCGCCCAGGGTAATTCACGTAATTTACGCCGTCGTTTCATCTTCGTTCCCGCTCAGGCGGCACGTCGGTACGGGCGATAAGGTACAAAAATTCCGCCGCGGAGTTAATACGTGATACACGGTACGTCGTTATGTCGTCAGGTGACGGACATAAGGTGCAAGTTAACGCCTCGGTATCGTGAGACGGTCGAGGGTCACGTCGTATGACCCTCTTGGAGAAATTGTGGAATCCCGTAATTTGAATAAAAACTCAAAAATGAGAGAAAAGTCAGAGAAGAACGCCGACGTCGGGCCAACGTCGGAACGCCGACGTCGGGCCAACGTCGGATCGCCGACGTCGGGCCAACGTCGGATCGCCGACGTCGGGCCAACGTCGGATCGCCGACGTCGGGCCAACGTCGGATCGCCGACGTCGGGCCAACGTCGGAACGCCGACGTCGGGCCAACGTCGGATCGCCGACGTCGGGCCAACGTCGGAACGCCGACGTCGGGCCAACGTCGGGCCAACGTCGGAACGCCGACGTCGGGCCAACGTCGGAACGCCGACGTCGGGCCAACGTCGGAACGCCGACGTCGGGCCAACGTCGGAACGCCGACGTCGGGCCAACGTCGGAACGCCGACGTCGGGCCAACGTCGGAACGCCGACGTCGGGCCAACGTCGGATCGCCGACGTCGGGCCAACGTCGGAACGCCGACGTCGGGCCAACGTCGGGCCAACGTCGGAACGCCGACGTCGGGCCAACGTCGGGCCAACGTCGGAACGCCGACGTCGGGCCAACGTCGAACCGCCGACGTCGGGCCAACGTCGAACCGCTGACGTCGGGCCAACGTCGGCACGCCGTCGTCGGGCCAACGACGGATCGCCAACGTCGGATCGCCGACGTCGGGCCAACGTCGGATCGCCGACGTCGGGCCAACGTCGGATCGCCGACGTCGGGCCAACGTCGGATCGCCGACGTCGGGCCAACGTCGGATCGCCGACGTCGGGCCAACGTCGGATCGCCGACGTCGGGCCAACGTCGGATCGCCGACGTCGGGCCAACGTCGGAACGCCGACGTCGGGCCAACGTCGAATTGCCGACGTCGGGCCAACGTCGGATCGCCGACGTCGGGCCAACGTCGGATCGCCGACGTCGGGCCAACGTCGAAAACATTACCGTGCTATCGTTACATGCATTTAAAAATGTGTTTTTCATTGTTCTACATTTTTTATTGATAAAAAACAAAATGTGGGTCCACTTTTGGTCACTTTCCTTTAAGTTAATGCATTATTACCATTATCTGCGAACCTCAATCTTGTTACTATTACGTATGTCAGAACATTATTAGTATGCCAGTAAATTTTATTATTACACCAATTTACAGGGAAACCAGTGATGCGTAAATGACACACAATACTTCCATATTTTGAATCGTAAAAGTGCGACACCATTCGATCATATTTTCTCGTATTTTTCCCGCGTGTACTCAAATTGATGATTTTCCGTAAACGGTCAAGATCCCAAATCCTTCACCTGCCCTACGGGCTATTCAGGTAAACCCTTCGTTAATCCGAGGGATCGTTCAATTAGAGTTCACTTATTGATGGACCCGCCCCCGACCATCGACGGTAGCCGTCAGACCTGCGATGTTTTGATATTCGAATCCGAAGGGTCGAAGCCGCGGTTGAATTCCATGCAAATTTATTCCGTTTCGCAAAGAGTCCGCCCGGGCGGCGTTTTAATTTAATTCCCCGCCGTCCGAACTGCAGGGAAATTCACTGCGTTTTTCGAATAGGTGAAACTCCATTTCACATAATTTCGATCCATTTGCGAATATAAAGATATACCAAATATGCATGCATGGGAGCTCCCATGCATGGGAGCGATGCGCGCATTTCGAATTCCGAAAAAGCTCACAATCGATGGAAATAGGGAAATTTCCAGGGAAAATCGCCTCGGAATAAATCTTAATCCGTAATGGCGGTTATTCCAAGAAGGGGAGGCCATAGCCGTATTTAGGATGACGGGTGTTATACAGGGTGTCTCTATATTGTTGTCTGTATTTATATATTATGTCTGGATATTTCTATATATTACAGGTGTGTATATATTTTGACTTTCGTCAAAATGAACGAAAATGTTCTTCAAGTCAATATTTTTGGTGATTTACCAACCAAATTTCAAATTTACTAATTAAATATTTCGAAATATCGATGACCATGTTAATTTTAAGCAGCTCGTCAAACCTATCTTCCTGATACTTATTTGCCCTGATACTTATTTTCCTCTCCTTGCTATCGGTCCTAAGTATGGCATGCAACAGAGTAATATTAGCTATTAGCTAATAGCTAATGAACACCTGAAACGGCGACGTCAGTTGTGATATCTTTCGATTCGTCTCTAAACAGAATTGGAAGGTTTGTTTATTTTTTTGAATACGGTATGTTGTGCTATTTTCCAGAGACGTCCTTCACCATCGTAACACGAGGATAGCGAACAATGCAACCGCAAAGGTCAACCGTGTACACGAGTCTAAACAAGTGTCAGGTGTTTTACATCACCGTTTAGCATCACTCAGTTGGTACAATCAAATCGTTTACGTATCATTCGTCCTTTGACCTTGGGTTTGCTGGAAAAGGATCAGTCCAAATCAGGATCAGTCCAGATAACGATCATTTTGAACCAAAATGTTGAATAAAAAAATATACCTACTATACGATTACCTATAATAGGTAAACCACCCTCAAAAGTTGTCAAAATGTAATCAAATTGAGTAAAAAATGTATGTATCAAAATGTGGAAGTATTGTGTGTTATATGACATACCCACTTGATTTTTATAAATCTCTTTCTAGCCTCTAATTCACTCTGGTTCGTTCGTATTGACGTTTGGAAGTGCATAGAAAGTTCTTTTACCCTCGCATTCTTTCCTAGCCGTCCCGAGGCTACAATAAACTCTTCATGCTGCTCTCCGGGACCTGCTACGAGTAATTTCCAATTAGAGGAACCTGACTCGAGATTGATGAACCATTGGTCCGTGTCACGGGAGAAAAATCGCTTCCAAGACCATCGCTCAAACTCGTCAGCTTCGTCTTGTCCGAAAATGTTAACGTCGAGTGAACGTAGGCACAGTAAAATTACAGGATGGAACTGCTCGTAGGTGCCACTAATGAGATGGAATGCTCTATTGGAAATCGAGTTAGGCCAACCCCTCAATTTATTTATTTTCATAACTGGGGACGTACCTGCCTAACGAATGAAGAGGTAAGTGTTGGTAGCATGAAGTGGGAAATTATTTTAAAGATTAATTGCGCAGTTAATTTAATGTTTAGTCTACTCTGGCAGAGAGTCTACGTAAATTACTGCATGACTGCCAATGAAAAACAAATATTTTGGAATTAACAGTTGTATTTCGAGCATTGAACCCGTTAATATTTCAACTCGGTTTTCCACTGCTACGTGAATAACGATATTCCAAGTTTGAAGAGGAAAGATCGTCTACTACATAATAATGCGCCTGGTTGAGTTATTATCCGTTAGAGAGCACAAATTCTCATTCTAGACTATCAGCGTTTTGGACTGTATCCAACTAACTTTTGGGGCGAAACACTTGATTGGAGCAGAGCTGACACTTAATTCTCCGTAATATACTGAACTGTAGTCGGAAAGTAGATGATTCCAGTTTCTCAAAAGCTTTGATGCTGAGCGATTTATTGTATATATTTGCATTTTTAGTGTTTTCTACTTTATGTTTTTCCGGCCACAAAAATGGACCTATTTGTGCGTTCTTGGTCTTAAAATCTTTGTTTCACCTTGCAGAATATCTTCGCTCACCAAGTCGAACAGCCTATCTACAAAAACTCAACTTTTCAGGAGAGCAAAAAAACTGTTTCTTTCAATTTTGAACAGACTTGGAAAAGTGTAACCTTATTCTTTATTATTTTCTAGGCATTTTACGATTTTTGCATTCATCTCGTTGGAAAATGTTTATTTTTCAATAAGATAGCGCACTTGGGTGTGATACCAAAACTCATTTTTGATAAAAATGCAGATAGGCGGTTCGACTTGGTGAGCGACGATGTGTGGATATTTTTTATATTCCAATAATGTGGCGTACGTTTATTTTGGGCCAATTTTAAAATTTGCATAGTGAGTTTTTTGATATTTTTGGCCTAATAACCCTTAAAAGCAGTCAAAATATGAGCAAATGTTTTCACACTTTTGCGGTTAAAAATATGGAAGTATTGTGTGTTATCTACGCACCAATGGTTTGTGTTTTATTCACCTGTGCGATTTTGTGTAAAGTGAAGAATTGCAATGTGGCATTTTTAGCGATTTTGACATTTTGCAAATTTCTGGCGCACGAAAGTTCCGTTTTCGGACGAAAATTCTCATGAGGTGAAAAGGTGACGGTTCTGGTACAGTTTTTAAGGTGAAATGTAGTACTTTTTGCGGTTAGTCCTTCGTCGATACGAATCAGTCGTCAAAATCGCTATTTCCCAAATTGCCTCAGTTCAACTTCAAATTTCGAATGAAACATTGAACGATTTTGGGGTAAACACTGGGGCATAAGGGGGATGGCTGCTCTCAGCTGTTTAACAAGTCGAGGATCTGTGTTCCTTAGGTTTGTGATAGATTTTTCCAGGAAGACGAATTCACGTTCAAAGAAACGTCCATCATTCAAGACCGAAATGAATCCACGACTCAATAAGTACTGCCGTCGGCAAGAAATTAATTTCCACCTCGTGCTCAAAGCGTTACGGACTCTTTCAAGTTGGTTCGTGGACGCCTAACGATCGCTATATCCTGTATGGTTAACGTGTCGGATACGTACTAATGTATGAGTCCGTGACGTCTCAGTATCCGACCGACGATTCGGTTGAAATACGAAGGATTATGGGCCCTCATTTCTTTCACTATAGTAAATTAAAGCGGCCGATGAGCGATGGTATGTTACGGATAGGGGGAATAAAAAATGCAGAAGATATTCGGAACGGGCCCCTAATCTGCCGATTTTTCATTGGCAGTGGGAGTCTCACGATATTTGAGTTTTACTCAATGTTCCAGGTTGGTGCCAAGATGGAACATTTCGAAGTCGAATTTTGAATTTTCTATGACCAAATTGAGAACTTTTAAAATCATTTACTACTATTTTCTAAAAATCGGATTGAGAATTTTTCAGCACGAATCGCTTGAAAAATTACGAATGAAATCGTTCACATACGCTTGGTACTTCCGAGAGATATCCAGTGGAGTTAGTTGGTAATTTTTATTTCATTTTTACTGGCTTCCTGGATGAATTTGAGTGGTTAAGGTCTTAAAATCAAGGACTTACTAATAATGTGGACAAAGCAAAATAGCCGCTTGTATAAAATAGGCATATCACAAAATAAACATAAAAAAATCCCCTCCTCAGCATAGCTAGCTGATGAGGAACTACCTCAATTAGTATGATACATATTTTCTCGAAGGACTCCTTCATCTTCGTCAGGTATCAATCATGTCTGTCATGTGCGGAAAGCTATTAGTCAAAACTTACTGTTCTGGTGTGCGATATAGGCAGGACATATTAATCAAACTTTGATGACGTACCTGTAACAAATAAATAGGATAGTGTAATTAGTAGGTAGATGTTTTAGAAGCTTAAACTGCCTGTCATTAAGTACATTTGAATTCATGAGAATTTAATGATACACTAAAAATACAATATGCACAATCGTTTGTTTTTTCAGAGGCGATATAGGCAGGAACTCCCCATACCTATGTGATCACTTTTGGAAATCGTGTACTGGCTGCATGGAAAAGAGGATACGTGACATTTTTGAAACGATCAAATTTAGATGTTCTATGCACATGGAGGGGAGGGTGGAGTAGATTTGAAGTGAATAAGCCTTGAATCATCAAATTGGTTCAGTATTTCAAAAAATCTTTGACGAAAACAATTTTTCCTTTTGTTTTTATGAAAAACGTTTTTGAACAGTTTTGATCATCAACAATTTTCAACCGTAAAAATTTCAGCATATTCAGTAGTTTTTATAAAAATGTAGAAAAACTGTCTGTTTTCCAAATTTTACTCATTCACCGTAGACGAGGACACAGAAATGGAAGACCGAGACAAAAAAGTTGAAAAATCGGTGTGGCTTTGCAAGGCAAAGTACCACCTGCCCAGGATCTTCAACAGGAAATACATGTAAGGGTAGAAAAATACATTAAAATTTAATGTATTTTTCTGCTCGAATGACCAAGTGTGTATTGGACAACCATTTCGAAAAACTGCGTTAAGTCTGTAGAACGAGGACGAGCTTCGCCGTCAACCTCGAGCTTATCCTAGGATTTCCGACGGAATAAAGGCTCAACATAATAGAGATACATAATAGAGATATATCTAAAGTATTGTACAGGCTCAACCGGGCAGCTTGAGAGGATGATAATTTATTCAAGCGGACACACGTGGCCGGGGAAAAAGCTCGAAAAAAGAATAAAGGCCACACCAGAGACTCAAGTCGTTAACTTGCGGAGGTGGACCTCGGAACCAGCGCTGGATTTGAAACGTTTTCCTTTTTTCCTTCTCTTACCGAGTGGGTCAGTCAGGTAGTCGACTTGTTTAACAATCGACGGAACAAGTCGCTACTTGTGCCGTGCAAATTGATGTCCGACCGAGGAAGAAGTGTTGAACATCAATTTTCCGAGTCCATAAAATTAGAAAGAGAGGTAATAAATGTTAGCCCCTTCTATACTTCTTCGATACAAGGCAGGTACTTCTTAGCATAATCAGTGGCATTGCTACTGGAATTGTTTCAATAATATCGACTGAAACATCTTTTACTACTGAAGTGCACATACAGTGATGTATACCTGAGACGTAATACAGCAGTTCATTTTAACATCTTCTATTTAAATAAATAAAATGTTAAAAACAGGTTGAAAAAAGGTAGCTATTTTAGAATTTTTTCGTGCGTTGAGTGTGTTATTTCGTAATACGGTCACTTGGAATGCCTAAGTAAATCTGAGTAAGTACAATAACAACAGACGAAATGTTCTCGAACAAAGATGAGAAACTGTGATATGGAGGTACTCTTCACTATTTACAACTCTCAAATCCGTCATTTTCAAGCATGGGCGTCCGGAAAGCGAAGTTTAAACAAGAAAAGTCTCTGAAAATCTTTATTCATTATGTCCACAAAAGCATGGACACTTTTTACAAGGCCCGGTGGGAAGAACCTTCTTCAAATCACTCGACGCTCAATCCTTGTCAAGTGGGAGAGAAAACATTCGTGAGGGCACGTTTTTCTTTCGAGACTCCTTTCTTCCATTTTGCCACACGGCCAATCCATTGGACGATGAAAGCCTCGGTCAATATTATCGAGATGACTCGCACTTCTCGACGTTCTTCCTGCACCGAAAGGCGCAGATGTGGGCAACTGAACTGTTCGAATTCATTGATCTATAAGAGGTGGGGAGAAGAATTTCAATGCCTGCTATGGAAAAACATAGCATGAGGAAGAGTGTCGGTTCTGGAGGGCCCGGCCTTGAGTGAGAAGGGGGTCTTCAGGCCATAGGGCCACTGTTGGTACTTGCAGCAGCCCGATAGTCTGAGGTGGTCTCAAGACTTAGTCTAGAACCCTGGAACTATCCCTAGAACTGACACTCTTCCGCATGAGACTCGCCAGAAAACCAAGCGTATTGTGCGTTGTTACTTATTTCCAAACATTGACAAGCCTAAGATTCACAAAATGAGGCCAATATAAATTCGGTTACGAGAAAATATGGAACTAGCCATTTCGTTGCAGTTGTGTTGCCTCTATTTTTGCCAAAATGTTACCAAAACTTTTCTGACATCGTCGCGAACTTGCACTGCATAATCGTATAAATTGGGCTCTCATTCGTCAGGAATCGACGTCTTGAACCCATCGTACGAGTTAATATCGAGCTTGTTAGCCGCCCAAACTCCGTGTAATCTGATATGCTTCGTTTTCTTCTCCAATCTTGATAACTATGAAGAGTGGAAAGACGTCTTTTATCGGTTTTGAAAGAAGTCGGGTCACTCAAGTGTGAAATACGAACGTGCTCGGGACTTTTTCGATTTTTATTTGCCCCTTTTTCCGACGGCTTTTTCCAACCCGCTCTGGCCCATCTCGATTGGATTTACTGCCCATCGCCGACTCCGCCTTAGGTCGTGTGCACCTCAGGGCCGGCAATTAGATCGAGTTCAATGAGCATTCTTCCATACTTCTCGTCCCATACTTCATTTCGACGTCTTATAACCCTCGTACGGAAACTTCACTTTGGCTTTGGAGTGTAGAAAAGCGTTTCGTGATCGGGTGACCGCGTGATCGGAGAAGACGACCCGGCCGTTGGAATGAGTCGAGTCGTGGGCCACGATTCCTTCGAGTCGCCCACCGCCGGCATATCGGAACTTGAAAGGGAGACAAAGCTTCGTGTTTTCTCACCAGTCCCGGGGTATCAACCGTGTTTCTGGAATCGCTTAAGAACGTACCGGCCATTTTATTTAAAGAAAACTTCAACCAGAATACAGTAGGTATGCAAATAGATCGAGCGAAATTCACGATCAAATCGAACGTGAAAAATGGAAAAGTATCGTTTGAATTTCGATAATTAATGAGTCAAATTTTCCCACCGGTCATCTGTGGACAGGCCAGTAGCCAGGGTTTAAATTTGGGGAGAAGGGGGGGGGGACACCCAAAAATTAAATCACTTTTAACAACCAACTAAATTCACAATCAAACTCATAATGAAACTGAAACTCAAACCCATAGTCAAACTCACAATTGAACGGAAACTTTAACTCAAAATCAAACTCGAAGTCAAACTCACAATGGAACAGAAACTCAAACTGATAATCAAACTCACAATGAAACCAAATTTCAATCTCATAATCAAACTCGAAGTCAAACTCACATTGGAACTAAAACTGAAACTCATAATCAAACTCGAAGTCCAACTCACAATGGGAAAGAAACACAAACTCATAATCAAACTCGAAAAGAAACCAAAATTCAAACTCATAATCAAACTTGGAGTCAAACTCACAATGAAACAGTAACTCAAACTCATAATCGAATTCGAAGTCGAACCTACAATGAAACAGAAAGTCAAACTCACAATTGAACTGAAACTTTAACTCAAAATCAAACTCGAAGTCAAACTCACAATGGATCAGAAACTCAATCTCACAATGAAACCGAAACTCAAACTCACAATCAATCTCGAAGTCAAACTCACAATAATTGTGAGTTCAATTATTGAACTGAAAATCAAACTCATAATCGAAGTCAAACTCACAATGGAACAGAAACTCAAACTCATAGTCAAACTCGAAAAGAAACCAAAATTCAAACTCATAATCAAACTTGGAGTCAAACTCACAATGAAACAGTAACTCAAACTCATAATCGAATTCGAAGTCGAACCTACAATGAAACAGAAAGTCAAACTCACAATTGAACTGAAACTTTAACTCAAAATCAAACTCGAAGTCAAACTCACAATGGAACAGAAACTCAAACTGATAATCAAACTCACAATGGAACAGAAACTCAAACTGATAATCAAACTCACAATGAAACCAAAATTCAAACTCATAATCAAACTCGAAGTCAAACTCACAATGGAACAGAAACTCAAACTCATAGTCAAACTCACAATTGAACTGAAACTTCAACTCAAAATCAAACTCGAAGTCAAACTCACAATGGAACAGAAACTCAAACTGATAATCAAACTCACAATGGAACAGAAACTCAAACTGATAATCAAACTCACAATGAAACCAAAATTCAAACTCATAATCAAACTCGAAGTCAAACTCACAATGGGAAAGAAACACAAACTCATCATCAAACTTTAACTCAAAATCAAACTAGAAGTCAAACTCACAATGAACCGGAAACTCAAACTCATAGTCAAATTCACAATTGAACTGAAACTTCAACTCAAAATCAAACTCGAAGTCAAACTCACAATGGAACAGAAACTTAAATTCATAATCGAACTCGAAGTCGAACCTACAATGAAACAGAAAGTCAAACTCACAATTGAACTGAAACTCAAACTCATAATCAAACTCGAAGTCAAACTCACAATGGAACAGAAACTCAAACTCATAGTCAAACTCACAGTTGAACTGAAACTTCAACTCAAAATCAAACTCGAAGTCACAATGGAACAGAAACTCAATCTCACAATGAAACCGAAACTCAAACTCATACTTGACCTTGAGGTCAAACTCACAGTATCATGAGTTTGACTTTGATTTCATTGTGAGTTTGACTTCGATTAAGAGTTTGAGTTTCACTTCGATAATTAAACTCACAATTATTGTGAGTTTTACTTCGATTTCGATTATGAGTTTGAATCTTGGTTTCATTTCGAGTTTGATTATGAGTTTGAATTTCAGTTTCATTGTGAGTTTGATTATCAGTTTGAGTTTCTGTTCCATTGCGAGTTTGACTTCAAGTTTGATTATGAGTTTGATATTCGGTTTCATTGTGGGTTTGACTTCGATTTCGATTATGAGTTATAGTTTCTGTTGCATTGTGAGTTTGACTATGAGTTTGAGTTTCTTTTTCGTTTCGAGTTTGAGTTTCGGTTTCATTGTGGGTTCGACTCCAAGTTCGATTATGAAGTTCAGTTTCTGTTCAATTGTGAGTTTGACTTCGAGTTTGAATGTGAGATTGAGTTTCTGTTTCATTGTAAGTTTGACTTCGATTTCGATTATGAGTTTGAGTTTCTGTTTCATTGTAAGTTTGACTTCGAGTTTGAATGTGAGATTGAGTTTCTGTTTCATTGTAAGTTTGACTTCGAGTTTCTGTTTCATTGTGTTGTTTGACTTCGATTTCGATTATGAGATTGAGTTTCTGTTTCATTGTCAGTTTGACTTCGAGTTTAATGTGAGATTGAGTTTCTGTTTCATTGTCAGTTTGACTTCGATTTCGATTGTGAGTTTGAGTTTCTGTTTCATTGTGAGTTTGACTTCGATTTCGATTATGAGATTGAGTTTCTGTTTCATTGTGAGTTTGACTTCGATTTCGATTAAGGGTTTGAGATTCGGTTTTATTGTAAGTTTGACTTCGATTTCGATTATGAGTTTGAGTTTCTGTTTCATTATCAGTTTGACTTCGATTTCGATTGTGAGTTTGAGTTTCTGTTTCATTGTGAGTTTGACTTCGAGTTTGACTATGAGTTTGAGTTCTTGTTTCATTTTGAGTTTGACTTCGGGTTGTAGTTTCTGTTTCATTGTGAGTGTCAACTCGCTTAACTCGCATAGCTCGATTGTGTTAACTTTAATTTCGATTATGAGTTGGAGTTTCTATTTCATTGTGAGTGTATCACTTGATAGTTTGATTATGAAAAATATATCATGTTCTTCGTACTAATGTGAAGGAATCCTAGAAAATTTTGGAACGTCGTTTCTTGGAAAGTTACCAATTAATTCGCACGTCGAAATTACCGAAGAATCGGTCTCTCCAGAAGGCAATTTCCCACCTCCGTAAGCGCGTATCGTGTAAAGCTGGATTCACATTTCACACGTGGGACTCGGCGTAGGTAGATAATTCGCACTAAACCGAATCCAAAATTTGACACTTCGAGTCCGTAACAATGTGAGTAATGGGCTCGTCAAACGGACTTATGTTCCTTTGGTCACGTTCAGGATTTGAAAATATTTTTGAGCGAACGAAAATCCTCGTAAACACATTCTAAGACGATGCTAATGCTACGTATTAAAAGCGGCCAGTACGAGGCCACGTAGTCAGGGTTATCTCTCAAAGTAGAATTTACGTTTCGTCAGGAGAAATAAAACGTACGAAACTCGCCGCAGTTGAAAGGATGATCCGGCTTATTTCCGACTCACGTCGCTCGACTTGGCCGCGAGTAGTCGACACGACGGGTGAACAAAAACCTAATGGGAGAATTTGTCTAGATGGGCTAATCCGAGAGAAAGGGGGAATAAGGTAAAAGAGACGGGCACGGCCATAAATCTGGCTAAATGCCTCGAAATGCGCGATGCCGGGCTAATGGACCTCCGAAAAGATAACGTTCCAAAGTCGGAGCAGTTCTCCATTTTTACTCACTTTGGGCTCGACTTTTACTCACAAAAAGTTCGTGACGATTTTGTGAGCGTGAACGAGCTTTGGCCAAAATGTAAAAAGCACCGCTCATTCTGATCCGCATTTACTCGGCTCGGCCTTTCAAGGTGCTTCGACTCTGAAAATGTTTTTCCGCCGGTGTCAAATGATCGAGGTTTAAGCCGACTTATCAGCTGCAAACCTGGTGCGCATCATGCGCCCGAGACTTTGTCGAGCACACCAACTGGAACGTCTTGAACATTGCAGAGCGTTCACGAATGTTAACAACAAAACTGTTCAAGATCAATCAAGAGCATCCAAGAGGATTCATCAACGGCCATGATCATTAAAAAACTCAAGAATGACTGAGAATATTCAGGAACGTTCTAGAACATTCTTAGACGTTCTTGTATATTCTGGAATACCTACTCCTGATTGTTCTTGAATGCTCTTGCATGTTTTAGAACTATCTTAGGATGTGCTAGACCCATTGAAGCTCCAATCTAAAATTTCAATCTACTATTTCATTGAACTAATGTCATTATATCACATTAGCACTCTTGGCTGCTCTTGACGTTCTTAGACGTTTTGGAGCGTTATTGAAAAATCTTGAATGTTCTTGAACGCTGTTGAATGTCCGAAAATGCTCTCGATTCGTCTTGAACAGTCCCGAATGCGCTTGGGTGTTCTCGAACGTCTCTGGATATTATCGAGCGTTCTTGAATGCTCTCGATTGTTCCAGAAAACCTTGAAGGATCAAAAATTCTCTCGCATGTTTTGGGACGTTTTTGAAAAATCTCGAATGTTCGAAAAAGCTCTCGATTGTTATTGAATGGTCTTAAATGCTTTTGTATTTTTTTGAACGTATTTGAATGCTTTTTTTTGTTGACAAAATGCCATTTGTTTATGCTGATCGCTTCCTTGTTATAGTGACCAAGGTCACAATGGTGAACAGACTGACGAACGGATCATCAATCGTAGATGACCCGGAGTAGGTAACACGATCGTACATAAATAGGACTATAAATTATCGGGCAATCTCAATGTCTACTACCATTTACTTCGTAAAATACGGACGTAAAAAACTCGTAGCAAACGTCCTTGGTCGCCCTTAAGACGTCTTCGTTTTTGTATCATCTCGAATGAAACGGCGCATAAAAATGATAAATATCTGCCATTAACCAACATATCCGAATTTAATAGCTGATGTTGAAGGGACTTCGTTTGATAAGCGTCTCGAAAGGAATCGGAATGCTATGTATACGAACTACGCCGAGAATTTCGGCCAGAAAGGTCAACCCTTGAAGTAAAGATAGGACCTGCTGGACAACAAAATAATATCGTACGGTTTCACAGATAATATCTGTCGGGGATAAAAAAACTTTAAGGGTTTACGTTCGGGCATTTTTCCCCTACTTGTACTTTTTTGGAGAAGTCACACGGGAATGAGGAGGACCGCTGTAAAACTTGATGACATATTTCAAGTCGAATGTGATTCTAGACCCTTAACGATTCAACTTTTTTGGTTGTTCGGATGTAATTCTGATAAAGCCATAAAAACCGTGTACCTACTCACTGTAAATGAGCTCCTGAATATGTTGTGATGATACAAATTGAGCTAATTACCAGCCTACCCTCAAAAGAAATGTGAAGGTGCTCTCGGAAACAATTGCGATGTGCTATTTGGAAAATATTTTCCTCAAAAAGGCCTCGAAGGTTTTAAAAAATTATTCACCTGCGGCAAAGTTGAAAATCAATCGAGTAATTGCGTTAGGTACATCCTATGGACTCTATACGTTATCGTACGAGCAAACATATTTTACCATTGCAGGGTGTGCCTCCGTATAAAGCGGAATGCATCTCCAGGAAGATTTGGAAGTCAAAAGTCCGAATATCGAATGATTTGTCAATAAAGGTTAGGCATACCCTCCTTATCGCCGGTTGTCCATCGTGTTCGGTCCACTACTACAAATTCACCTTCATTCTTTTATATCTTTTCGAAAAAGTTTTTGTCCCCTTTTCACGACCAATGCGATAAAATCTCGACTCACAATTAACCCTCGAGGGCTGGCTCTCGAAAAAGAGCGAGACGCTCTGGAAACTAATTTATTCCCGAAGTCCCAGACGAGACCGAGCCACTATCGGGATCATCTCGAGGAAGGATAAAGGAAGATGGGAGACTGACTTAGGCCAACAGAGAAGGAAAGCCGGTCCCCTCAGGAACCCTCGAGGTATTCCTGGGTAATTTGAATCGGTCGGTTTTAATTGTTGACGGATTTATATCACCCGGCTTTTCTGGTATTCTATAGGATTTCCACCTTGACAATGGGAACTCGTAACCGGTGCCTCCATTATTTGGCCGTCCATGGGATTCGCTCCTCCTTCTTTGGGGGATTTTTTATTCGACAACTAAGCCGAAGATTGGAGGTCCATAGAAATCCACGGGCCAAAGACAAGACAATAGGACTAGATGTTTAGTCGGAAAGACCTTGTAAACCGGTAGCTCCGGGGGTTAAAAACATGATTCCATTCGATCTCTCTCATTCGTCAGACCCTTCCTACGTTGACCTATTTCCCTGAAAACAGATCGACTTCCTTTCTCGTTTTAAGAGAAATTCAATACACACGAATGAATAGTGAGGATTAAAAGAGCGTAGGATTTCGTAGAAGCTGTAAATCATCCCAGTAGTAGTGGACAATTAGCGGTGTACCCTTCAACGTACCCATATCTGGGTAACAATGGAAAAAAAATCATTTTCTCAGGGCTCTTCAATTTTCAGGTTGATTACAGATAGGAGTGGAAATCTACCTACCTCGGAAAAACTATGAAATCATGACCCTGGAAGAAATTATTTGAGAAGTTGTTTGCATCCTTATTTGCCATGATCAGAGAAACAAAAATCAACGATTTCGAAAAGCGAGATCAATGACAATAAACCCCTGGGATGATCGAGGCAATAGAAAGCTTTAGGTATGCAACCGAGAATTGTTCAAGACTGTTCTGTTCTTCAATTTTCTTGAACGTTCTCGAATCTTCTTGAACGTTCTCGAATCTTCTTGAACGTTCACGAATCTTCTTGAACGTTCTCGAATCTTCTTAAACCGTCTAGAAATTACTTGAATCTTCATGAATAGTCTTGATTGTTCTTAAACCTTCTGGAAATTCTTGGCTCTTCTTGGACGAATAGACTTGATTGAATGAACAGACTTGATGTTCTTTAATCTTCTTGAAAAGCCTAGGGTTTTCTTAAACGTTCTTGAAATTTTTGGACGTACTTGAGAAGTCTTTAATCTATTTGAATAGTCTTGGTAGTTCTTGAATAGTCTTGGTAGTTCTTGAATCTTCTTGAAAAGCCTAGAATTTTCTTAAACGTTCTTGAAAGTTTATCTTGAATGTTTTGAATGCAGTTGAACGGTCTTGAATCTTCTTGAATGCTCTTGACAGTTCTTGAATCTTGATTGTTCTTGAATCTTTCGGAACTTTTTGAATTGAAACGCCATTTTGAGACATTTTCCTACAAAGAGCTACTGTTAGCCTCGGCCTACGCGCCAGAATCCCTCTCAGAATTGACACGGTATGAACATGTTCGTGGGAAAAATTCTCCGTCAAAAACTCGGCTCAAAGAATTTCCCTCGTTCCGCAAACCCGTCCGAACATCGACGAGCTATTTGCGTCACGGAGGCTTTCATATTTTCCATCTTGTCAACAACACAGGCCCAATTATAACGATGACCGCAACACGTTCTCTTCACGCCCTCATGCCACTTTCTAGATTTATAATTAAATTAAAGCCCGACTTTGTGACGTGCAGAGAGGAGCAAATGTTCGGGGAAAGCTTCGACTTTTGTCATTTTTCAGGAAGGTTTTATACGTCGAAAACGTGCGGAAAGTACCTACGGCGAAAATTCAGACATTTCAAAGAATATACGCTGCGTGCGGACGAAAGGACAAACAAGCCTCCGAGGCGGAGTAAATTATTCCGCTTTTCCGGTTGGCGAGAACTTTTCAACTTTTTATGAAAGAGAAAGCGCCTCTTTATGTACCTGCTCGAAATAAACGCGATTGGAATGACAAAGAGTAGGTGGAAAATTCTAGCAAAATGTTTCATACCCACAACGCGAGTGCAGATGAATCGGTATAACAATTTTACCCCAGATCACAACTTACAGGTTCCAAAAAAAAATGTCATTGGCCAAAAAGTGCACTCCGGTTCCTGGAAAGTGGCAGTTGAGATTTTATATGAGACTGGTTTCCAAAAATGACAGTCGTCTTTAGTGTAATTAGCAAAACAGGAGAATCATTAAAAATTATGTAAAATCGTGAAACGCACCCATGATTCGATAGGTCCTTCGGATGATTTGTGATCAAGAAAACCCATACCTGGAACAGCATTTGAACAAAATTAACAAAGTTGAAAATACATGTACTTATTTTAAATTTGGAAAAAAGTTCAACAAAATCGAAAAAGCCGTATATAATTAACTGGATGGCTCCGAATAAATAGAAATAGAAAATCAAATTAACTTAGCATTTTTCCACTACGGGGGAGGGGGTTTATAAGATCAAAAGGCATAAGAGCAGATAACGATGAAAAATTAACTTTTAAATTTTGACTCAATTACACTACAAATGCGTTCAACCTTCCTACCAAAAACTCGTTGCAATTTTTTTGCAATTATCATAATATTATAAAAAAGATATTTATCTTTTAAAGGAGTTATGCAATTGGCCGACGCAACAGCGATTCAAAATGGAACGAGTCCGCCATTTGATGATAGGGATGATTATTTTGAAGAAATGATCCAGCTTGGGTTCAGTTCGATCCGAGTTCCCGACTGATACTGGGACCGGATTATTATCATGATAGCGGCTCTCCTCCAATCACGACGAAGATGAAAACATCTAGATTTGATAAAATATGACTAATGTAATTTCGTGCAATTAGTCTGAACCTTTTCATTTCAGGCCACACGTATAATTACAAAGCAGATTGAGCACCTCAATCTAAAACGTATTATTCTCGAGCTAATTGGTCCGTGAGCATTTGCTGCACACCGAACGAATCGAATAATGACGGCGATCTAATCAAATAAAGCTCTCTACTGATAGTGCGGATCGCCGAAATTGAGTTTGTGAATCGACGGGGAGATCCCGATAGTTTTTTACTGAGGAAGTGGGTTGGCTGTACAATAGATAGGTATCATTATATTAAGCGCAGAATGCACCTTATATAAGTGCGGAATTGAGAGCACAGTAATTTCGCAGCTAAAAAATATGAATGGTAGATAACTCTGAAAAAAAAAAATTTTTTTTTCACAAAATGTAGACCAAATTTTCTGGCAGGTGTTCTTTAAAAAAGTTATTAGTTACGAGTTTTCTTACACCGGAAAAGGTGCACCTTGGTGGAACTTGGAATCTGTTTTCATTTCTAGGCGATTGCCATTATTTCAATTCAGCACGTAAAAATTGAAAAGATGTTTCCGACAACCAGAATAAGGAACATTTAAGGGAGAAACCAATGAAAAACGACCACGGATCGAAGGCCATGAAGGCAGATTCGATGATTGCGCAATTATGTCAATCGGACGCCTCGATCGATGACTTATAAGGAAATATTCCATTGATGATGATTGCTGGGAATTCCTTGAACATCTGCACATGGACCACTGCATACATAGTCGTACTGAAGAATCGGTAATAAGTAAAAAATCAATAAACAACCGAAACATTATATTGGGGGGTTTTCATTCGGTAACTCAGCACGCTAGTCTTTTAGATGAGTTTTTGAAATTTGAATTAGATTACTTCTTGATCCTGCCATCCGTAACTCAGCCCAAACAATATCAATTTGTACTAACTACAAAAATATGGGGCTTGTTCCAGGAACGTGAGACTAACGTCACATCTCATGTGAATTGAAGCATCGGATCTACCCACTAGGGTGGAGCGAAAATCAAAATGAATTTTTTTCTTCTTCCAACGGGGCTAATTTGCTGCAATATGATCTCAATGAGACGTGTGCAAAACAATTTTTCAAAAACTCAATCCCTTCAGTTCCCACATGTGTCTATAAGATTCGGTGGTTTTGTGTTTTTTTCTTAAGTGAATAACGCACATTCTACTCTTCATTCAATCAATTTTTCAAGAAAGTATGCTTTTTGGGGTCTTTTAAGATGGCCAGCTTGAAAACAGGTCCCACGCAATGCTGAAGAAGGTCAACAAACTTGAAACCAAGAAGAATTTGAGTAAATGTCCGGTTTTGCTGGTTTTACTCCTGTATGGTGTTTTGACGTTCTCGCTTCGTATTATTAGTATTTTTTGTGGCTTTAATGAGCCTTCAAACATTTTCTAGACAGTTGTAAAACAAAGGAGATAACTTTTATATGGTTCAAAATACATTTCAGTTAGTTTCATAATTTTTTTTAAAATTTAATTCCTCAAAGTTTCAAATTTGCCCCTCCCTGTACTTCAAGTCAGTTGTGGGAACTGAAGGAATTTTTTATTGTGCCCAAAGTTTTTTGATTCTTCATCAGGAAGGCAAAACGCAACAAAAGCGCCCTGTTGGAACTTGAAAAATGAAAAAAAAATTATTTTCTCGATTCTCGCTCCACCCTACTACCCACCCCTGGTATTCTGAACCAATAACACAAAACCCCGCAATTTACCGAGTATTCACCCAGACAGTTCTCAAAACGTGGATTTCAAAATTACGGTAGGTACCTACTTTATAGATTTATTGCAAGAACCTTCTCTATAAGGAACCTACTTTATTACAAGAACTTTCTCATCAATACCAAAGTCAATAATCGGATGATAATATCATGTATGATATTATAATACATCGTATTGTGGATACCTATCATGAGCTACTATAACATCCGAACGATGTGCAAAACGAAAGCTAAAATTACTCACATGCTATGTTCGTATTCGATTGCTTTTTAATGTATTCGATAAATATTCAGATAGGACTTGTCCTTCATTCGAATTGTTTGTCATCCCTAATGATATTTTCCTCAAAAATAAATTAACAGTCATCTATAAAAGCGATAAGAAGTGCCTAGATGAGTTTTCGATTAACCAGCTGATCCAGGGGGGTTTCGCATTTATTAAAATTATTAGTGTAATGTTTTAAAAATTAGCGTTTTATTGCTGATTATATTTTCCGATGGCAACTGACAAAAAGTGGCTCGAAACCGCATGCAGCAACCTAAACATTTCGTATGAATACGCATGATGAAAAAGTTTCAATTCGAAATAGTGTCTTGCCGAAATTTTAGTTAAATATCTAGTTCTTTTTCTATCTATTTTAATTCCAAAATACCTACTATGTAAATTTTACTTTTAGGTACCACCAATTGCGTTAAAAATTCCTTCAGAAAAGACATTTGTTCAAATACCTAGGTACTTATCACGCAATTTGTAAACAAGTTATCAAACCCATGGCAAAAAGCTGTATACGCCCAAAATCTATTCGAAAAATTGGGATGATAAAATATTAATAAAAAGGTCAGCTCTTCCCTTATACTAATGAGAGAGCGGCTTTTTTACAAAACTACGTTATTATACCTGTTGGCATACCTAGAATTTCCGACTTTTGTTTAACAGCCGCATTTTGACTCCTGATGATCTCCCACGCCGCCCATATTTTACCCCCGTCCAGATGAACCGGCTAAAGGATACCTTTTCGGGCAGGTGGAGGTTCACCCACTTCGAATTGTCTTTGCCTGGGATCACAGCTATGCACCATCTCGGAATCTACCTGACTCGAACCTATTTCAAACTCTTGACATCTGCTCCTCAGGGCACTGGTCTGGGAGTACCGGATTTATTACGTTAACTTCATTACCACTGTAACCAGCCTTCTACGTATGTTCGTCTGATTTATTACGTACCATTATGAAGTTAAATGGATGGTTACCTTCTCATCAAACCACTGCTGTTTTCAGGATTCAACAAAATCAAGTAAAACAATTCTGGAAATAACGCCAACAACCGTCCAATCAACCGCTCACAAATTACGTTTCACGACCGCTTATATTAGAGCTCATTAGCATTTGATTTCTGTTGAAATTACCTGGTAGATAACAAATGTCTCTCGTTAGCTCGGCCTTTGCTGGTTCATTGTTAATAAATACGTTACATAACGTTCAACTAATTCATTTCGAACGCGGCTGGTAGTAACGTTGATTTGATTAAAGTTAGGTCACAACCTTTGCAAATTATGTGAGTAGGAATCCAAAGTTGGGAGTAGGGAAATTATGGTCCGGTTTATGTAATATTAAATAATTCAAATTTTGAACCCTAATCGACGATGTACCACCACGGCCTAAGGGCAAATCATCCAGGGTGTCCCGCACATAATGTTGAAAAAAAGTTGGGTAAAACTGAAAAAAGTTGGCCAAAAATGAAACAAACGCGGCCAACTGCATTTTCAACTCTAGTTATATAAGGCACAAAAGCAGTTAGAAATGGAAGTAAATCGTCGTCTGAGGCGCAGCATGGCACATCTAACATTTGGCAAATTTTCAGGAAAAAGGAAAAATCAATTATTTTCGAATGCATTAACATAGGTATCCAAGCGTATCTAAGGGATATTTCAGTGGGTTCCACGACGAATTTAGCGAATCTGAAACCGAGCAGTGATGTGGCACAGAGAGTAAACATGATTTTCTGTTTTACCTAAAAACTGCCAAATTGTTAGATGTGCCATGCTGCGCCTCAGACGACGAAATACTATGAAGTTAAAAAATTTGTAGTTAGGAACTACATTGATGATGTATATCAATATTTACAACCCTCACCAATTAAAGGTAAAAAACTGAAAAAAAATGTTAGCTTTTTTTGGGTTGTTGAGCTTGAAAGTCATAAATAAAGAAGTTCTTAAAACGTACCAAATAGTGCAATTATAGAAATACGCACAGTTTGCTACTATTTGAAACAAACCGGTTACGATTTTTATACCTCATCGAAGGCGATAAACAGCAATTTTAAATTTTCAAAAATCCATACAAAATTTTCCTCGGGAGGTGCTGGGTTGAAACTCCCAAATTGTTGGTATGACCTCTCTAAATGATAAAAATCTGAATAAGAATCGCTCAGCAGGGGAAATTGAGCGAATAAGAAGAAAATGAATTTGAAATGTCTTACCAAAATTTACCTACTCCATTAGAGAACGATTATTGGAAATATAATATATCATAATAATATTATTATTATCATTATATAAGTATATTTGAGACAGGATTCCCCCTTTTGCTAAAATAAAAAAAATAAAAAAGATAAAAAAATTTCCAAATTCAAATGGATATCTATTAATTCAGTATGCGCCTATTTAAAAATATCGACCCTGCATACCACAATCTTCGCATAATAATAATCATTCTTTCGCGCAGCCTCGACTACAATTCAATCCAAGATGGCTGATCTCACTCAAGCCGCAAACCGAATGCCGGGATTGCCGTAGTTTACGCCCTTAATCCCTCGAGCTACTGTATTCATTATTTCACCGACCGAACCGCAACACTTAGCGACTCGGATTAGTTCGTCACCTTTCCAGATTCTAATGAAAGGCAAATGCGAAGGAGGATTTGCAGATCCAACGGAATATGGAAATCTTCTAGGGAGCTTACAAGTCTTCCTCCGGGTGAAATGTTAATTAGAATATTCCCGACTTCGATGTCACAAGTTAAAGCGAAGGAAAATGGCGGCTCAAGGTTGTGCAAGGGTGAACTTTGACTCCTTCCTCGAACGCTAAGAATGAACTAGAACATCCTTAGTCGGGCACTCTAACCTGTAAAGTACCTACCTGTTCATGGTGTTTACACCTAAGATTGTCTTCCTTGATGGGGTCGATTCTTAAGCTCATTCGCTGCAATTTTTGTCAAAATATTCAAAATCTTCAATCTTCAAAGCAAAATCTTCAAAATCTTCAAAGCAAAAAAAAAAGTGCTTTTCTTTGGGCTTACAAAAAATCGTATAGAACAAAAAATGTAGCAAATAAGCTAAAGAATTGACCTCTTCAACGACGAATCCTAATTGCAACACCCCATAGAAAGGTACATTGTCTAGAACTCAAATCTATAATTCTGTACCTTCTCGATGACTGCCTGGCCTGAGGTACATTTTGAACCGCCAAAGGACAATAATAACACCTCCTGCAAGTGGTACATTTTTTCTTCAATACCACGAATTATCCGTCGAATCTTGTATACCTACTTCTTCTGTTGAATAAAACGAGTCAGGGCAAGGGTGTCGCATAATACTCGATATCGTTTGTCCCTATAGCTGCGAACGGTTACCCTGAAAGCCGAGCGAAGTTGCAGACCTTGAGGAACATTCCCGCAATCCTTGAACATTTCAGCCGAAGAGCGGAGGATTCCGATTGGTCTAATGAACTGAAGAAATGTGCGCAATCTAATGAACACCGTCCCATGTCCATTGTCCGCCGTCACTGCGCGCCTTTGAACATTCTCGCCCGACGACTACCCGTTCTCGGCACTTTCACGTTTCTAATTCCACTCTCACGTCTAACTGCCCTGGGGGCATAGGTCTGGGTCGTCACTGACCCTAACGAGGAACACCATTGTTAAATAAAGTCCAATATCCTGCGGGTAATGCCTGCGTAAAGTCCAGGGCCCGTGATTACTCCGAGGTCTAGCTAGCGTCGTTCTATATTTCCAATTCATACCGCTCTAGTAAGCTCCGATGGGTACCTACACGTTTTCGAACACATCTAGCGCTTTATCTAAAAACCGATGGAGCTGAGATGACTCACCATCCACCCATGTGGGGCCTGAAATGTTTAAACCAAATTCATGACACTTCTGGCTTCAATGATGATACATTGGGGAAACTAAACCGGTGCACCGGTGCACCATGGTGCATATACTTCCAAACTTACCTAAAATTTTCGACAGAATTCGCTTGGGTCAAATTTTTAGTCTAGGATGCTAAAATCGGTTCATCCCATGGAATTTCTACACAAGCTCAAATAAGTCTAAACCGAATAAAGCTCAAGCCACACAAACTCGAGACCGGATAAAAACCATTCAAACCCGGTTCGTGCCCTACTTCGACCAATTCAAGTCGGGAAACTGAGAAAAACATTTGTCTTATTGTTCCAAATGAGCCCCTTGAGTGGCGATTCGAATAACCGAAGCCTCTACGCTTAAAATTAACAAGCTCCCTTATAAATTCTTTTAACTCTTTAGTAGGTACGAGTATAAATAAATTTTGTCGTCAAGTTTCGCTCTCTTTGCGTTCAAAATAAACAAGAACTTTTCCGAGATATCGTCCTTCTTATGGAAAATTGGTTTTATGTAGTGTAGGTACCAGCTACCTTTTGAAAAATAAAAATCGCTCGTTTCCATTCGATGCCAGGTTGACTTAGGTATTTGACTTGTTGGCTGGGTGTCGTCAATTTTGATCTCTCGAAGTGAGTCCTTCCCTTCAAGCGAAAAGGGGAAAAGTGGAGGAAAAATAAATATGCTAAAAGGATATTTCGAGAAGAGATAAATACATAACTGTCGCCCACGTCCCGTCTCCGTGTCGCTGGAGATGAGGAGCGCGTCGCTGATTTTGCCGCCCGGGAACCTCTCCTACATTTTATTATAAATCTTTGCAGGCATATATAAGGATCGAAATCCTTCGGGCCAAGCGGAAGAAATTCTCGTACGAGACAAGGCGAACTGATAATATCATTCCAGCCTTCACTTCGATACAGCAAGAAGTTGTCTTCATCCGGAAGAATATAATGAAAAATATATCCGGGCCGCGAACCATAAAGCGACGCGCTGCCATATGCTAACTTTATATAGACAGATGTACGGCTAGACCTAATAGAACAGGCAGACATACAGGCAGACTAGCCAGGACGTGTCGTTCTAGTTTCACAGAACTTATGTATACGTAGGTATAACTACTGTGATACCTCACCCCCTTGAGTGGAGAGCGAAAGGCAACAACACGTTGAAACTATGGTTAGGACAAGTTCAGAGTTCGTTGGACAAGCCCATCGGGATTAACTAGCCAAGGATTAACTATTTCCAACCCTCTGCTTGAGAGTGGCAGGGCACCGACTTTGTCCCGGGCGAAAAGCCAACGTCGGTTAACATAAATTGAAGGCAGACCGACATACTTACACGCAGACCTGCAGACAGACACACAGACAGACATGCAAGCAGGCATACAGATAGACCAACATAAAGAAAGACATAAGGCAGACAGAAAAACAGGCATACAGACAGACAAGTATACCGACAGATATACAGACTGAAAGACAAAAGACAGACATTCAGACAGACATACATACAGACATGCAGACAGACATACAGACAGACATACATACAGACAGACATACAGACAGACATACAGACAGCCATACAGACAGGCATACAGACAGACATACAGACAGACATACAGACAGACATACAGACAGACATACAGACAGACAGACAGACAGACATACAGACAGACATACAGACATACAGACAGACATACAGACAGACATACAGACATACAGACAGACATACAGACAGACATACAGACAGCCATAGAGACAGACCTACAGACAGACATACAGACAGACATACAGACAGACATACAGACAGACATACAGACAGACATACAGACAGACATACAGACAGACATACAGACAGACATACAGACAGAAATACAGACAGACATACAGACAGACATACAGACAGAAATACAGGCAGACATACAGACAGACATACAGACAGACAGACATACAGACAGACATACAGACAGACATACAGACAGACATACAGACAGACATACAGACATACATACAGACAGACATACAGACAGACATACAGACAGACATACAGACAGACATACAGACAGACATACAGACAGCCATACAGACAGCCATACAGACAGACCTACAGACAGACAGACACGAATTTCCTTGCCAGAATAATTTAACTCATGTTGTCAACTCCGTTAGCAATTTTTTTTCAACGGCATACTGATACTACTCATATGCGTTGTGAATGAAGAGGCTGCGAGAAGTTGTTGACCTATTGAGAAATGTTGAACACGAATACGAAAACCAGTTTGTGTGGGATCAGCCGCCAGTGAAAGCGGACTTGTGCCCGCAAAGGGTTGTAGTCGAGCGGTGTATGCAATAAATTGCGTGATCCCAACCTGTTCCCTTACGTTGATTCAGGTGTCCATTAAATCTGAAACGCATCGAGGCGATCGGGCCAATTGGCGTTTTGCGGTTCAATTTCGATAATTTGTGTTTTGCACTAAGAACCGCCACACCTTGGCGTTATAATATATTATATTGGATGAAATCTTCCATCCGCTCAACTTATCCCCCAACACCTTGTATCGGAGGAAGTTACGACACATAAATGTTATATGTTTAATATAACAAAATATTTTTGTTGGAATGCATAATATTCTGATTGTCAATTTAAAAAAAGAACTACAAAAAATGAAACCGACTTCAAAACAACGCCTGGTGAACTAAAAAGGAGAAATTAAAATGAAAATAAAAGCGAGGAAAAGGTTCAGAGAGGTATTCATGATGTGATAAGGAAAATACCTATCGGAGGACCCTTTAAGAGCTACAGATGGAACCGTAAAACCAGGATTTTCTAGAGGTGACTGTTGCAGCTTGACTGGTGTCTCTTCCTCATTCTGGTGGTCAAGGAAAATTATTATAAGGACAGAAGAGCCCATCCATGCAAATTCTCCCTGACCGTGGCTCAAGGACTGAGGACGAGGCTTCGAGCTAGAATTAGGTTTGCCGTTTCATATCGGTACTGGAGGCTATTCGGGCTGGTTGCTAGCATATTTTTCCTGAAAACCCGTTAGGGGTAGGCCATTTTTAATGTTTGGACAATTTTGACTTTTTTATAGCAGGGCTTGACAAGACGGGGTCGATGGCGTATCGGACCGGGAAACTACGTGTCACCGGCGTTTAATCATAGAATTACAACCGATTTGAAATTGGGCTGTTTTCAGCCAAGTCGAATGGAGAAAATTAAGATAAGTTCGACAATGAGCAATATTGTCAATTTTTTGGTCGCAGATGTTCAAATTCAGAAACCGTCCCACGACACTGGGGCGAACATAAGGATAACAACGGACAGAAGAATATCAGGATCGGCGGCCGTCAGCCGCCAAAGCGGGACGGACCAGTTCCTCGTCATAGGCCGACGAACAAAGCGGCATAACCATCGCGGACGGATTCAAATCGGGAACCGCCCGCCGGCTCGGCCGGTAAATAAGACCAAATCACCGCCAGCTCCCGCGGAACTTACGGCGCGGACCAACTACGGCGCGGATGAGACCGCCTTCCCCGGCACTTGAATTTCAAATTATCCCAAACGGACCGCCGGAGGCCGCCCGAGACGTTCCGCCAGCGAACAATGCCTCCTGCCCGACACTTTTCGGATCTATAAACGCCACATCTCGGCCACCGGCGTAGCAAGGGGGCGGCGTAACTGTGCCCAAAAAAAAACCACTATTTTTTAACCAAAGAAATTTTAAACTGGGTACCTATGAAAAATTATGAAAATTTTTCAAAAAGTAAGCAGGTGTTCAAACTTGAAGCTATCCAAAAATCAAAAAAATTGTGCAAAAAATATCAAAAACTTTCGAAAATTATCTAGGCTAAGATCCCGGTACCTATGGCAACAGGCGATCATGCTGTACATTCCCATCAAAAATGGTTCGCATCAGAGCGGAAGCTCATTTCGGCAAAAACGAAGAGGGCAGACTGAAAATCGAGTCCGGACGTGAGGAGATTTGGTATGTAGTGCCGGAGGGCTCGAACCTATCAACAGATCTTGACCAATCTTGCCTTCCCACACTCGCCTTGGTGAAATAGGAATCGAAGGGAAACGGTCCATTGAATTATGGTTAGGAGCAGCCAACTGTAAGGTGGAATTTATCACCTGGAATTAAATTCATCTTTCCTTGGCTGAGTACATCGACTTGGCCTGGAGTTGCAAAATGTTGGTAAAGATCGGTCTATCTTCACTGCCAATTCGGATGAGAACATCCTTTCATAAATTCCTTTCCTTTGTAATATTATAATTTCCCTTAATATTCGACGAACTTATTATATTTTTTTCTGCCCACAAAAATGAACCGATTTGAGCGTCCTTGGTCTTAAAATCTTTGTTTACCTTGCAAAATACGTGGATATTTTTTATATTCCGGTTACTCAACGTATTTTGATTGTAGGCGGGTTTTAAAATTTGCATAGGTAGTGCGTGTATTTGACATTTTTGATCTTCTTAGCCTCCAAATCGGTCAAAATCAAATTGCTATCGTTCAGAAATTTGCGTATCAAAGTATAGAAGTACCTATCGTGTATTATCTAAGCACCTCTGGTTTAATAAAACAATAATTATAGAGAGTGAAAAAATGTGTACCAATTTCGCCATACAGAAGTGAGAAACGAACGCGAACAAGTTTATTGCGCTCCAATTTCGAAGTGAAATGCCAAAGGCAGCATTCTGAGACATCTGAGGAGCAGCCGATTCGGGAAACGAGTTTAGCGCTTACCACGCAACGAGAAAATAGGTTGATGAACCGTGCGGGTGGACGTAATGCAATCTCAGCATAATTCAATCGAAACTGTGTCAGCTCGTGAATATCGTCAGTATTCAATATTCGACCAGTGGCTAAAAGTATGGCCATCGGGTAATAATTTGACTTTAAAAGACGTTAGAAAATCCATATTTTGATACGTGCATTTTTGACACAATTTGAACATGTTTTGACTGCTTTTCAGGGTGTTTAGGTCAAAAATATAAACAAAACTCACTATGGAAATTTTAAAATTCGCCCAAAATAAAAATACGCCCCATTTTCTGAACGTAAAGAATATCCACTTATTCTGCAAGGTAAAACAAAGATTTTAAGACCAAGAACACTCAATTCGGTTCATTTTTGTGGCCGGAAAAAAATAGAATAGAAAACACTAAAAATAAAAATATAGCGGAAGTACTGTGAGTTATTCAAATTTCTATTAAACAGGGTGTTAGGTCTTGACAAACATTTCAGTTCAAGAAATTTGAAAAAATGTTGAGAATTGAGGGAGCTACGGCCATTTTTCTAAATGACCACAGACGGACTAGGTACTGATTTACTGAGCGAGTACCTATTCGTAGAAAAACCGAGACAAAATTTTTCATTCGAATATCCGCAGATCATAGATTGGCAAAACGTACGTACCTGGTTTCAATCATTATAATGAAAATAATAACTGTAATAAATTATTATTACATAACGAACAATTAATTTAGTGAAATATAATAATTGTAATACGATAACATGGCAATCCCTTGTAATTTGTAATTGAAACCGACAGACAGACAGATTAATCTAGGATGCTAGCAGAAAATCTTCCTATCCTATCTAGTCAAACTACGGGATGAAATTGGCTATAAATCGACGGCAAAATCAAATAACATTTTCGCCACCCGGCGTACCGTTACGCAAAGCGTTATATTTTCCTTCGGATTCTCCGCCGGTTAACAACATTATCGAAATCGGTACCAACTCCCGGCCACTAATAACGATGAGCAGGTCGATACGTAAAAAGATCGTCGGTCGATCTCTACAGAACATCACGTTCTTCAGTCACTCCTCCCGAGGTGTTCCATATCGCAGGTGAGTGTTCCATATGAAAACGTAACAATTTCCAAGCCCTCAAGGGTTCGTCGGAGAAGTCAAGGCGTGGCATCGGGTAATGGCTATCAGTTGTTGGCCGTTCTCGTTGTTAGACGCTCCAGTCCGAGGTGGCCGCGTGTTTACAAAACTGGATGGTGGCGAGCCAGACTTAACAAGAAACCTTCGTCCGCCCGGCCATAAATCACGCCCGGCTGCCTCTCAGCGGCTCATAATTTCGACCCGCCATAACCGGATTTTCGAAACGCGAGACATTTTTCACGAAAACCCGAAACGCTTCGGAAATGTACGGACGAAAATTAAGTTCGTAAAGTCGAGCCGGATTTTTTGTGAACGATGAAGATCGTTGAACTTTTGTGAAACATTTGGGCGTACCTACTAGCCACCCGTCAGTACAGTTGCAAACAATTTCAATGTTATTCAAACTTCTTCAAAATTGCGACAAAAACTTAATTTTCAAAATTCAAAAACAATTATTTTTATTTTTGCATTTTGGGAAACCGAGGCATCTGGTGCACCTTCTTGTTTCTAGAAGGACGTTTAGAAATCGCATCAAAGGCTGGCTTTTCAGAAAATTAGGTTTCATTATTTTCTATTCGAGGCTATGTTTCAAGAAATGACGTCAATGAGACCTTCAGGCCCGAACACTTCTGAACGCGCAGGGTTGAACTCTTTTTCTGATAGCGTTGTATGTACGTATAACTTTTCTAAATCTGGAAGGAAGAGCTTTCGATGAATTATTCAACTACCCAACTCGGATTTCGCCTTGAGTTGATTACCATGGAAGGTAAACATTTCCGTTTTTCGGGAGTTTGTTTTCGATCCAATTTTCTTCTGACTTGTTTTGTTGAGTCGACTCGCGTCGTTTGCAGAGCCAATTTTGCATAATTGAAAATTTAGCAAGTGACCCGAGGCGAAAAGAAACGTTGGAATTTTTAAACAAGCAACCTTGAAGTCCAATAGTGAGTTTGAAGGGCCGCAGTCTCAAAGTGGATGAGTGAAGTTTATGAAGAAGGAACTTCTAGGAAATCTGATGAGATTTTCAGACGGAAGATATTCTTCAACTATAGATATGAAAAATCACTTTTACTACGATATTTATCCATATTGATCGATATTGTTCAAACTAACAGAAGATCACTTTCCAGATATATCACCCATATCAATTTTACCAATTCCATACGAAGGCTACATGGGAATGCTGCTCAACACCAAACAACAAAGAAGCTTCTAAAATCAATAATAAATAAACGGTTTATAAAGAAAAAACCTAAGAGGCTTCTGAAGGGGGCGTTTACGCTGGAAGCGCTCGAGGTAGTCAGAATTTATTCTTATTTATTCTTTACTCTTATTTATTCTTTACTCTTATTTATTCTTTATAAAGAATCCAGGAGAACGTCGCCTACAATAATTGCGAGCAATTATTGCCCTCATCCAATCATTTGCCCTCGCCCATAAAAACAAAAAGCCCTTGAAGCAGTTGTTGTATGCGACAACAGTCAAAATAAATAATGTTTAAATTTTTTTACGTGGGTACGTGGCTAAAAGCCAGCACAATTGAGTTTAACGCCGATGCCACCTCGACCCATCATTATACCTTAACCCCCCTCCACCAGCATTCGGGTCGTAATAGCGTCTTGGGTTTTAGGACGGTTTTAAATTTGCACAACCTATCGAGTTTTTCGAAATTGCCTTTCGAACCTTCCACATTAGTCAAAACAAAAAGAATTGGGTTCCGAATTTCACGTTCCAAAGTATTGCGAGTTCTCTGAGCGCCATACTAGTTTTCATATAGGAATGTCATATTGTAGAAAGTAACCACAACACTAAAGACTTAGGTAGGTACCTATTGCGAATAGTACCTAATGTTATTGAGTTTTCTATTGTTGATATTGTTATATTGTGCAACTATTGCTTGTTGAGTTTATTGGCATTCGCCCCATACGCCCCAGTACTTACGCCTATCGACGTCTGTACGCATTGGAAAGCAACTCGTAGAAACCCACCTGTAAAAAAAAAACAAGGTAATAATTAATAATCGTCAAATTATTGACAATCATTCATATTGCATAACCTCGGTAACAGTTGATTTTTATTGCGGACGTAAAACATTCTTTATTACACATAGGTATCTATTTTATGCGGCTCTACAAACAGCGACTATTCATTGGAGGGAGCCCTTCATCTTTGAAGGAATGACGAACTGGAATATAATAAACCGGCCGTCTTCCTCCGCGCTTGAGTCCGGAGAACCCATCATTAGCACCCGCTGTAATCACAACCTTCGTTTGAACGAAGCGCCGGTGTACATACGTTAATTACAGCCCTCGTGAATACATAATATACTTGACACACATAAGGGACCACAGACACAAGCAAGTATGTTGAGGGTGTGATGAGCATATCGCTCAATTAGATGGCAATTTTCAATGCGTATTCCACAGAATCGGACCAAGTGAACAAAAACATCGACAGGGTAGGCATACCGGAAATTCCCAAAAATCGTCTCAATTTCACATCAGTCAATAGGATTCTCCGATTAGCTGGTCAAGATGTTTCCATTATTCTACTATTACTTTAATCAATTATACACCTCATGAAAACGTTTGAATGCCTAGTATCCTGTTTCTTCGAGTATCCTAAAATACCTACCTAGTTCAAAAAACACATCGTTTTAACTTTCCATACGAATTGTCGATAAAAAATATCAACATGAAATCTAGTCGTGTAAAATATACTATATTGGCTGGAAAACCTTCTTCCAAAGCCAAATCGTGATGTTAACCACATAACTTTATTGGGTATAGCCCCTTCGAATCTTCTCTTTCCCTGCAATGTTTGTGACCCATTATTTCAGATTTCCCTTATCAAAAACCAATTCGTCATGCCAGGCCCTGCTGGGGTCATAAATCTCGGCGTATAAAGCAAAAATAAAATGTTTAATTAATTTAATTTTGTTAAGCATAACCGTTTGAAGTGGGGAAACAATATTTTAGTGATCCGCTCCAGTCTTAATGTGGCATGCATTTTGAGTGTATACATGCCTCCTGTGTGTGATACGAGAGAATGCGACAAAGCTCCATGTGAAGAGTGAAGAGAAGGTTGTTCACACGTAAAGAGGATTCCTAGCTGGCCATGAAGGAGCGGAGATAATCGGGAAGAAATTGTGACACTGTCCCTACACGATGGGCCCATGGGAATCACACAACTCACGTTCCCGTAATCGAGACAAACATCAAAATGTTACGCCTTAACGTTGTCAAATTCGTGCGAGTCTACGAATCATCCAGATCATCGTCCAGATCAGGCTGCACAGGTCAGGATGTACAAACATTGTAGGTACCTATGGGTTTTTTGACATTTTGCGCCAAATGAGGGATATTACTACTATGCGCTTTCATGATGGGGTTTAACGTCCGAAATCAAAAAGAGTCGTGCAGACTTCAAAAACCTCCAATGACAAAATCCATGAAAAATCTATTAATTTTTTTTCCAAAAGTAAGCTCAGTGGCAAAAGTGGCAACATATTAAGCATTTTAACTTGTTGAATATAACTCCGAAATTTTCTGATAAAAATATGTCATTTTTGAAACTGAAAATTTGGAGTCATATTTGCTATTTTTCCTAAATTGAAATTTGCTCGGATTTAAATTCACTTGTTATTTAAAAACGAAGAATTGGATAATGTGTAAATTCAATGACACGTAAAATGAAGACGGTTCCAGATTTATAAAAAAATCATCAATTTAAAATCGGTAGAATATTGGGTTATCCACATTAGAATTTAAGGATTTGTGGGAACATTTGTGATCCATTCTTCGTTAAATTTGTTTCCTTCGATAAGGAAATAAATTCGATGAAAAATTATTCTTATTAAATAGATGGGGGAAAAGATTGAAAAATGGTAAAAGTGACGTAGAGTTTATGTAAGTACCTACCTACCTATTATTTGTTTCCTAATCGGTGATAAAATAGGTGTTTGGTTTTCTTTCCACGTTTTAATGGGATTTTTATGCTTCCTATGCCGAGAACTGGTAAAAATGATTGGTAACAATCGTAAAACCGTACACTGTCGCGTAATGGGCGACTTGTAACTAGAAATTACGAGCTCGTAATATGTACTTTACAACGGGAATATATTTCACGCCTCGTAGACTGTATTTTCATGAGGACGTTTTACCCTTCGGTAGAGTTTCCACAACAAAGCGGCTTACTCGGAAATTAGCATAGAGCCGGGCGGCTTGGAATCTGCAGCATGTAAAATAGTACGGGAGAGAATTCCGTTTATTTTATGATTATGAAGAGGGTCCATAATGCGGTATTTTCCCCCATTCGAACTCATTAATTAGGTTTTTATTATATTTGAAGTGAAACGAAACGTCCTTCAACAACAATAGTATCCGATTCGAACTCGTTAATTAGGGCTCATTATATTTAAAGTGAAACAAAATGTACCTGAGCAACAATAGTACCACATTGTACCTACTTAAAGTACATACCTGTTCGAAATCAGAAGTGAAAAAAACTGGAACCTTTTGTCCGAATAAGGGCTTGTTTATGAATTTATTCAAAGCTAGATTATTCAAGGACTGCGCTACATTTCACCTGGGATATATTTTAATACCCCCGTCATACTTCACATTTCTTGTAAATTAATCAATGCAAGCGTCCTTGGATAAATCTAGCTTTAAATAAATCGATGAACCGGACCTCAACCTTCAGATCTGATTGGTGGGAAATGTTGTAAACTACACTTCCAAATTTAGGCGTACCAATCCCAAATAAAATACGGGTGGTGTTTTCAAGGACGAAAATCTCTCCCAAAAAAATCCTTAAAGGCGGGTACGCTTTTTAGGGGGTGTGGAAGTTACCTGAAATAGAAAAAACCTCGTATCTTCGTTGAAGAAATGTTCAACTCTAAACTACGGATAGGACTGGATGCTTTAATGGAGCCCTAATGGAGGTGGTTCTTCCGTATCGCAAGAAATGGAAAGGAAGAGGTTTTTTCAACAGAATCATGCAGATACTAAGGAATTATGTCAGAATCACTTTAATGTTTAAGGATTTTTACTCAAATTTCTGTTCCTTCTATTCTGGAGAGGAGCAAAAATTGAAAAAGAATAAATTCAACTACTCCTCAAGCCTTTCTTTAAACAGCTGTTTAATGCTAGCAATGAACTATTTCGGGCCTCTTCAGAATCGCTCTTCATGACGACGGTCTCAACATTTGATCAAATATTGGGCGATGTCAAATATTAGCAAAACGTTGAACGAATCGCAAAATCGACGAATTGGAAAGTTCAGAAGCAATTCACAGTTCGGTTGTTATTTGTCCTTTCGACCTCGTAACTTCTAGTTTTCGACAATTTTTGACCGAAAAGGAGGAGGCTACTCAAGTTGACTTGCATGGATTCGGGTTTTGTATGGTTTTAATTTTTGTAAAACAGTTTCTATAAAAATATGTACCTACTCCAATCTTATTGGGTGTTAGGTAAAATTGGGAAGAGTGCAAGCATCGTGGCACTTTTTATTTAACTATTTAGTAGTAAGCTCCCATTCATTCAGATCATTTTCTCGTCATTCGCATCAGCAATAATTGCACCGCGTGCTGGGACCTTCTCTATGTTAACACGACGCGTCGAGTTCGTAGGTTCGATTCCTCATCCAGCCACGGATTTCAGGCGGACTTCACAGAAATTTGTGCCTCTCCGTTAGGTACACCGGGTGAATTTCGATTCTAACATGACAACTTTCTTGGCCGTGAAGCTCAACGTGATTTTCTACCTCTCATTCTCCAAGTATTCGCCCATTCCTATCTCCACGCTCTATCCGACGCTTCTCGAGACGAGTCTTATAGTTAGTTCGTGCCTCATCCAACTCCGAGTCGTGACTTCGCTCTTGCTGCGGTTTCAACTCCAAACAGGTTCTCTTACCAGACCATCCCAAGTAAAGTAGCGATCTTCCTCCGTCTTCTATAGAAAAATTTTCCCCGTTTTTATACTGCACTCGAGAACATCCAATTCTCTCACGGACTACAGGAACTGTTTAGCTATTGAAGCGTTTCGTATGCATTGTTCCAGACGTAGAGTGGGGATATTAATAAATTAATCGAGTCAAGTGAAACAGAGCTGTCACACCATTGTCGCACGAGATATATGCACAGGGGCAATCATATCAGTCCCAATTATTTTATTTTTATTTATTTATATCCATACATACTTTGTATTCTTCCCATGCAACTCATGCAACATTCAGTCGAAAAGAGTTGCCCCGCCAATAGGTCTACAAGACCTGTCCTAGCATGGCAAGCTCTATTCTCTTGCTGCTGCAAATCAACACAGACAATTTTCACTGTTGCTGTTATTTCACTGAAAGAGGTGGCATTGGCACCACCCCAAACCACCACTCCTTAAATCAGTTATGGAATCAATTATTCAAAAGAGTTATCGAATCAATATAACATCAACAAGTCCAAAGAGCACAAAGGGTTAGTGAAATTATTCCCAAGCGATATTAATTTTAAATTGTTGACAAAATGAGTACTGGAGCATTAACGTCGCGTTAGTAAAGCAACACATGCTATCTCATTTTTCAGCGGTTAGTCAGCACCGGATTGTTTTTTGGAGCCTCAACACGCTCAGACACTTCATAACCTCTCAAGAGAGTAAACAGTTGAATTTCAAAAGATTTGTACATCCATTTATTGTACAATCCATTGTTGGGTCATTGTCCTTTTTGTTTGGTGCCGTGAAAGCTCTAACTGTTTCGCTTGGCATTTTCAAGTAAATTGATCACCTCGAAGTTCGATTTGATCATTCGACGAGCGTGCGAAGTCTCTCAAGCAGGAGATCGTGGTCTCGTTTATGCCTCATTGCTCTCGACTCAAGAGCTCCTCTCCCAAACTATACGATCGGGGTTTCTCCTTAGCTCAAGCAGCTCCTCCATTATCCGAGAAAAGCACGTCTGTGTTACTTATCGGTGGGGAACGGCTAAATGCAAAGGGGGAATGGGCGACGAAGGTCCCCAAGGAGGCAAATCCCGAGACCGGGATGACTGGCGAGCCAAAGAGAACCGGCGACGAGTTGGAGAGAAATCAGAGATCTCAAAGCTCTTATTTCGAGCCTGAATTTCAACGATAATTTAATTCATGAGCGCGGTATTTTTGAAAGCGGAAATCCGAGTATCCGGTAATCAGGAGGGGGGGGGGGTGAATTGTAAATCGTGATGCAGGCTTTCCAAAAATATGAAATTTGTGCGATCCCCTCAGCCCAGACCATAGATATGGGCAAAATGTAATTTCAATTAGAGTCACAACTACTTGGCGAATCCTATGTAATTGTCATTGAAACCACCAAATTTCGAAAAATCTTGCAAGTAAAATAGATCGATGAAAAATTGGTGGCGCATGTCCTTTGAATTCCAAATCGTATGGCTGCACTTCAGAGTGAAAGAAATGAAGGTATCATTGGGAAAAATTAGTACTGATCAGCATGCCATGTGAACCAAGACAGCATTCACTCTCAGCCTCGTCATTGGTTCGTCCAATTAGGAATATCTTGATTGTCATGAGAAAAGCATCTCGGATCCGTTTGCTCGAATGACTTAGTGCTTCTTCGTGTGCTGCTGTTGAGAACTTCGTGGCATTTTGATTAATCGTGCTGTTTCATTAGGGGGTAACACCGTGAAACACGATTGTGCACGATTTGTTTGTGAGCAACTGATGAATGGTAGACGGACAAGATCGTAATGATGTGCACCGTCTACCACGAAGAATGCGTCGAGTGAAGATGGGTACTGAGACATTGATACCTTCAGCAACAATTGTAACGAAAACCAACAAGAATTCCGAATCGACCAAGAACGTATGGTTTTAGCTCAAATTAGGTAGTCGTGCTAGAGATCTGTAGGACATTTTTTCAGCTCAGATAAGTGTGATTTACTCGAAAAGATTTCCTACGCCTGTTTTTCTGTACACAACTTCGTGAACACTAATGACCACTGAAACTTTAATATCGAGGGCTTCAAAGCCAAATACCGTGTCAAATGTTGACATTTTTTCCCAGAAAAACTGATTCTAGGCTAGGTTGGCGGTATCACATATGACATTCACCTTTTTTTGGTTTATTTCTTATTTGTTCAAGAAATGTTCTCTAATATGGGTTTGATCATGGAAGAAGGATCTTTTTCAATGGGCTTTAAATCGGTTTTCCAGCTCTCAAAAAATTTTTTGAAAATTCACGAAAATCTAGCTTAGAAACCATGGATATCTTCAGTTTCAATATTTTCCAAATGTTTTCTTCGTCTTTTGACTTTCTTGGAAATGTTGTTTTCTGCAACTTATTGTACTACCTACTATACGCCAAGTTGCTACTACTCTCCAACAGGATTGCTCTTTTATCCTGTCCAGCTTTTACTTAAAGCCATTTCCCACGAAGTGAAGGGAAAAGGAACGTTTTCAGCGTTGCCCGAGAGATGGAAGAAGATTTCTTCCAAGAGCTTATCAGAAACACAAAGCATGCTCATTTCCTTCTTTCCAACTCAATCCAACGGTTCACACGAAAAGTCGGAACGTCTGTAATTGCACACATGAGGCCACACACAAAGATGATATGGTACGTGCGAGCAACCTTCGGACAAGTTCCTTGTTGGAGGCAACTGATCATGAGAATAGAGCAGCTGAATAAGGTACTGAGTTATGAATAATCGACAATCTGACGTTACAATATCGATTCGAATTTGAATTTTTATTTGGATTCGGGAGGAGCAATGCCTCGGATTTGTGGTAGAAAAAAAATTTCTTCTAAACTGTTTGAAGACTCTAACCCCTTCCCCGAGGCCTATTACAGCTAATTTTTCACGTAAAAAAAAGATTCAGAGACTTTAATTCTATCAAGAATTTTTGCAGCTCAATTAAATTTTAAACCGATTTTCCGGCAATTAGGGTCCAATAATAAAAATTAAAACAGTGAGCTGCGTTTCGAATCAAGTTTAATTAAACAGATGGAAACGTGCCTGAGAATAAAAAGACAATTATAGGCATTAGTCCAACGAGGAGGAAATCTTTAGATGGTAATCCCATTTTTCGACCCAAAGAACCCAAATGTAAAATATGACATCTGTGTTTCCATGGTCCAACTTTTGTTCACGGTTAATTGGCAGACAAGGCATTCAATTAATTAGGCTAATGGAACGGAAATAGACAACGAACTGAAATAAAGTTATGTTCATAATTTGCCCCAGAGGTAGGCAAACGAAAGGAGTCATATCTGAAATAATCTCAGTTCTGATGAAGCCTTTATATTATCTTAATTAACTGGCGTGTATAACAAGATGAGAAATTCGAGCTGGCTGATAAAAAATAATGTTGAGCGTCGGCAAAGGGCCACAAAGAACGCTGCAAATTCTTACGTTATTTACTTCCTTTACGCATTCTAACCAAGGTTTAATTTTGACTCGCTATTTATTTAATTGGTAGGTAACTTGGGAAAATTCTTGACATTGCAATCCCACAGTTAAGTATGTACAACATCAAGTTGCTTTAAAATTCATCAAATAAAAATATTTGTTGAAAAAAATTAAAAAAACTCCAAAAATTTGGTTTTAGGCCATATCGGTCTCGCTCCTCAAAAAATGCTTCTAGCATTGCCTCCGTAGGGTTGACGGTTGGGTCGTGAGACCAGAAAACCCTACAGTACACTGCAAACTTCTCATTTAAATTACTAAAGGCTATACAATAAGGTCAAAAATATGAGATACCCGGATTGGGAATAATATATCTCATATCAAAAATATGTTAGACGTATTCACGCTTAATTGGATCGTGGTTGGACAAGGGTGGATATGGTATTAGTGATGGACTTAAGTTCAACGCTGAATTTCGTTTGTATGGAGTCAATTCGACTTTCAAGTGGAATGTGTATATTAACTAAAAATTTAGATTTTCTTGCAGCTGCAGTAAAACGTTAACGTTTTTTGTTCTTAGGCAGTCACGTGACCAATAAAAGAGGCACCGCACACCGCATGATGGAAAACTATCTGTAAAAAGGTCGTGACAACCTGCATTTATTGCGACTCCTGCCAGTGCCAGAAGTTCCTGGACGATTTAGTAACAATGGCTTTTTCTCTAAAGAAAGAGAAGCTGCCCGTGATGTCCATGGCAGGTAAGGCTGAGGGGTCTGTCCTCATTAGTTTCCTATCAGATCGACTGACAGGGCCCGACCAAGACCGACGCCGAGTGACAGCGCTTTCAAGTAAGGGGAAATAATTTGTTGTTAAAATCGTTCGGTATGGTCGGAAAAAAGTTTATAAGAATGAAAGGGCATTTATTGAGATAACGACTACCCACCTAACGAATAATTATGTAACTGTGACGATATCGCAGTGATCTGTAATAGGTATCTGTTATACCTCTAATTCCTAAAGGTATTCCGAACCAGGGATACGGACGTTCTGCTTAATTGAAAAAATAATCATTTTCCCCAAGATGCGATGGCAGTCGATGACCCCGAAACGAAAAGTTGCCTTTATTACAGTGAAAAGAGTTCGTACGAAATGACGACAAGGTTCCTTGTATGACCAAGGTTTACGGTTTCACGGCAACGGTGCCCACACATGACAATAGGGCGACGCCGCAAAACACGGCGTAGCGAATCGTCTCTGGTGCTTCCCCGACTCCGTACGCGCTATTTCTGGATGTCGGATTTCGTTCGGAATTGAAATATAATTTTAGTTTTTGAACTGTCGTCAAAAATTACCAGAACGTCTAAAAATAGCGGGAGACAATAAATTCAGCAAGTTCAATATGAAGTTATGTGAAGTTATCAATATTTTTTCGAATAATAAAACTTACACGAGCGATGGTACGTAAGAAACATCTAAGTTATCAGCGGATTCAAAAACCGCTCCCTACCAGTTACAAACAATCCGACAGTGATGGATGATATGGCTGCAGATACGAGAACCAACTGCAGGATCTCAGACCATGGGAAACTGCCAATGAAGATTAACAAGTTTCAATGGGCTCTCCAGGTGAATACGAACTACAACTTACGGAGGAAAGTTTCTGTTTATCATTTGCCTGGCTTGCGATTTGCTAATTATAATATGTTAATATAAATGTTGCTGCTCAAAAAAGGGGCAATGAGCAAAAATTGATATGATAAAACACGGAAAAATACATTATTTCCTCGCTCATATAAAAAAAACCTTGGTCTACCAAGAAAAAAAAAAGATAATATATTATCATGAGGATATTATCCTCATTCAGTTACGTATTAGGTATGTCTCCTCCTTTCGTTTTTGTATAATAATATTATACTACTATATTATAGTATTATGCGTGCGGACTTTGTTAGATCATTTATTTCCTAGTACCGTTTAATAGCACTACTATAGCGTAAACATGCTATTAATTAGTTTTAATTTGGTCGTAACGGACGGACATGAGGAAATAGTGATGTACTTTCCCTGGTAACATGCTCACTACTAGTTGTACGAGATGCTTCAGCTTCCATATTTTTTAAGGCTATTACGAGTGTTCGAAAAAACGCAAGCGCTATGCAGGCTCTTTTCGAAGATTTTTTTTCAAAGAATCGTTAGGCTTCAAAACTCAACCCGAGCTCAAGAGGGTCAGCCGGCGCTGGTAAAGCGTTCTCCAATACCTATAAAGGTCTTTCCCGACTTCTTCGTCCCCTTCGGATCGCTAAACGCAACAAAAACAGCGAAGGGTACATCAGCCGGCTATTACACTCCCTCTAAAAGGTGTAATTCCTGGTTATGGACGCTCTAAGCCGGTTTCTAAAAGGTGTTATAGGTGCCAAGAACTCCGTCAGCCTAAGAATCCCTACAAGTCATTGGCCGATTTCTGTTTTACTGCTGTCTTTCCGAGAGAACTCATCTTCACGAGCACGAGGCGAGGAAACTTGTCACGCGAAAGTTGGCGCGGGTGTGTGAAGCTCGTGTGTTAAGTTTAACTTCTCTTAGATAAAAGAAATCCAAGTGAGAATCGCAAAACCATCAACGGATGAAACGGTAAAACTTGCCGCGTTCGCCGACACCTATCTACGTAAAAAGTTTTTACTGAAAACCCCTCGTAGTCGTGCCTGGTAGCCAAGGTACATGAGATAGGCACATGGATTAAACTCTTGGGTTGTCGAAAAAACTCTCCGTCCATGGCCGACCATTGGCATGGAATTTCACAGGGATGTATGTTTTACCCTAGCTTATTTTCCCGACTACCTCTCTCTAATCATCCTGCGATGCTCGAGGAATACAAATCTAAAAACAGAATTTTGCGAAAAAAATAACGTTTAGATCAATTCTCAAAAATTTAAAATTCCCCCATAATTTTCAACTTAAAAAATTGTTCTATTTTGTTTACTGGCCGCAAAAATGAATACCGGATCGAGGTTTCGGGTGCACTCCACAGGTAGGCCTCGATGAGTTGATTTTTTCGATACCGAATCTCAAAATCAACACTTTGGGACCTAATGTGCTTTGTGCCTTGCACAATTGTACATACCGAGTCGGAAATCTGGAGATACTGGGATCATTTCCCCGTCAAGGTAGACTTCTTGCGCCAGGTTTATCAAATAAAAATTTCCCATTTATAGCAGCTTAGACGTTGAATATTTCCCCTTTTTTAGCCTATTTTGCATGTTGGCTTGGCTAGTTAGGTCGTACTTCACACCGCACTACACCACAGGGGATAAAATACTCTTTACATAGATATCCTCGAAGAACCCTCAACAGGTATTTGAAAGGACGGGATAAGCAAAGAAATAGTTGCAAAGATGGCTCCAAGTGTAATCTTTGCAGTAAAGAGCTGAACGTCAAAAAGCTTCAGGTTGTTTACACAATACGCTTGACTGACCGCAAAAGAGGAGAATAGCTGGATGGATGATGTGACGAGAAGGTTATAGAGACGAGCAGAGTCTATAAACCTACACACTCTATGGGTATGTATACCTGAGTTACAATTCTACCTCCGGAATTCTACCATCGACTTATAGGTATACGCAGATGTTCTCAGGCCGGAGGAAGGCAAAAAATAAATAAAGCCAGCCGCTCAGGCCGAAATAGAAACTGTGTACACTGTACCTACTCTCGGTGAAAAGCAAATATACATTTGTGACGCGAATAGACGGATGGTGATCTTCAGATGTCAGACTCCCCCGATCTTTACCCGATACAAACCGAGCCAACTCTTTTGGGGTCTTGGGAAATTTATTTTGCTCTTGCTCTTCGCGTTCGTTCAATAAACATAATATTCGGGGAGAGAAGGAAGTACGTCAAATAAACGATCGTCGATCCCGGATTTTTTTCCGGAATAATTTAAAAATACAGGCGAAAGTATTTCGACTTATGAAGAGTCTTTGGTATTCGGAATTTCGAGAATAAAAAATGGGAAAGAATATTTATCCAAAAAATCAATGGATATATATAGTTTTATATAAGACTTTAATTAATCTTCTGGCCAATTTCTTCCGTTTTAACGAGGGGTCAAAAACTCTCAAAAATCATTACAAAGCAATTAGAGCGAGGGAACG
Organism: Nesidiocoris tenuis; assembly: GCA_036186465.1. Classification (NCBI taxonomy): domain Eukaryota; kingdom Metazoa; phylum Arthropoda; class Insecta; order Hemiptera; family Miridae; genus Nesidiocoris; species Nesidiocoris tenuis. The sequence goes on along the minus strand of AP028909.1, from coordinate 30,548,939 downwards.
AGGGTTATTACTTTGGAAGATTTTTTCATCGCTTTAATTTCGATTGGAATGTTGGAACATGGTTCGAACGAAATGAGCAGACAACTAACATCGACGAAATTGAGTAAGTTTCTCGAACTTTTCATGTCCTCCGAAATGTCTTTTGAATTAAAACTTCATTAGGAAGCGGCTCTGATGTCTGATGACCCCTAGGTGTACTGAGAATCTAACCACCATAGAAAATTACAGGCGATTCCAAACCCTCAACACGGGACATCTTGAATTTTCAACGTTCAAAAAACCATCAAGTTCAGAATTCCGATTCATTGAGACGCCTTGATCGTAGCTCATTGTCCTAGGTATGTAACCACTGGGGTTTTTTACGGCTTATGGTTTCCGAAAGCGGTAATCTACGCGTAGGTGATCTCTGAAAATTCACATCAAATCAGACACACCAGAAGGTTTATAATATACCCCATATTATGGCCGATTTAGGGGCGAGGAACTTCGCAAAAATTCTATGAACTTTATACGGTGTTATTCCAAAAATACCAACAAACCTGAAGTTATTTCTTACCGATTCGAGAATATTACCGTAAAAGAAGCGTAAAATCCACAATCACGAACCTGAAACAAAAATAATAACGTTCAAATTAGGAAAAAATAGCACTGCGGTTAGGTTGAGGTGAAATGAAACTCAAATTGGTTGTTTCGTCATTAGGCAAGAGAGATTACCTACTTAATATGACTACTACACAAAATATAACGCCTTATTAAACACGTAATATTGCAATTGAAGTAGCGTAAACTGCCGTTCCAGGCTTTTCGACCGATAACCGAAGTTGTCCCGGGCGTGCCCTGCCTCAAGGTCGGAACTAGCCAGGACATGTTTCAATAGTCCTAGAGCCAACGCCTGGAACAGCGGTCAACTCTATTTCCTTTTTACCATGATGAAAAGTTAAACTCCATCAGGACCCTCCTACGTTGCCTAAACATGTTGACAACATTGCATAAACGTGCGTCAACAATGTAATTAGAATGCCCATCAGATATTATCTTAAAGGTCCAACGATTGGTATGTTAATAGGTTCTCCTCCCTGCATAATGCCTGGCAACTGAGGCGCTGATAACAACGTTAACAAAAGGCCCACGTTGTATCACAATGGGCGAATTGTTGGGACAGTCCAGTCGGCATGAGGCATGATAGAGCTGAGCTCGAACCTATTAAATTAAACCTAACAACTTCTCGCCCATTGCACACGCTTAAGCGGCACGGTGACCCCCCCCCATCCCCTCCCCCCAGATAGGTTGGTCCTTTGCCAGCGGCATCTTGAAAAACAAGCGACGCCCGTGTCAGAAAGAGTCACGGTTAGGACAAGAGCCCATTATCGCCGAGGACGTTGCATAAAATGTCATTATGGCAACAGCTCTCGCCTTTAAACCTCAATCTACTCCGTACTTTTGACCTTAGGTGGCGAAATGGTAGATATACCTATGGCATATTTTAAAAGTGACGAACGCATAGCACCTTCTTGTACTGCTAGAGTTTCAAAAACCAAAAAATTTTCAATTCGACATCTTGATGGCAGCATTTTAAAACGAAGTTTTTCGAAAATTTAAAATTTCGTAAGTGCGTCTGAAGATGCTGGAATGCAACGAAGGCCCTCATTTCCATGTAAACACTAACCCTGAAACCTGATTTTTGGTAGAATTCGGAGAATTCGTCTCCTCAGCCGCAGACGGTATTTCCAAATTTAGGTCTAGGTACATTTTTTCTTGAAACGTAAAATGACAAAGCTTGTGGGAAAACATTTCCCGGCTGAGTCTAGCGACACCGATTCGACACCGCTATGCAGCAAAATCCTTTGGCAAACTTCCCAGACGATGTCATCGCGCGATGTCATCAAATATCAAAGCTGCAATGGAGATGGTGGATATGGGCAGTATAATCCTGGGATCCCCTTAAGAGGTCCAAGATTATCCACATCTCCATCCTCCTCCCACTGATAGCCAATCCGATGTCCAGCTGTGGTAGCAGTAGGCCAAGACAGTCACTGACAGGTTCGGGCTAGTTTATGACTGGCTTTATCGTCAAGTCCCATTGTGGCAGGCAGTTCGATATAGCCGTTGTAATTTCGCCACCGATACACGATAGCTTTAACTCACTACACCGCCTACGTGTACAACCATTTTAGGCACCCAACCATTAATAGGCGTTCCAAAATGATGATAACGGAGGACAAATAGGCTACTATTATAATATTGCATATTGACCCATCCTATTTGGTCTGTACGGTGGATTTAATTACCAATAAAATCGGTAAAATTAGCACTTTCCGGAATTAGTAAAATTATCGCTGAATGAATTAATAATGCAGCACTGAATTGAATTAATAATATTAACACTTCTTTTTTTTTAATCTAGGTACTTAATTTCGTCTTAAATTTGTTCATTTCTAAATTTATGGTTAAATACGGTTTTTTCGATTCACTGATACGTAGGCAACTTTGTCCAAAGATATATCACCAGCAACAATTAAGCAGCTCATTAGGCGTAAAAAGTTTGGTGATATTGGACCAAAGGAAACTAAACTCAATAAATATAAACCCAATAAAATCTGGCCTGACATTACACTTGCCCTACTAGAATTTGACATTATTTGCTGTTGTAAAAAAATGTCCTATTTGAAAAAAATGAAGTATAATGGTGTTCCTGCATGAAAAAGGAAGTTTTTTGCTCTGGTTGTCAACCACTTTGCAGACTGTGTATACACCAAAGATTATGCGATGAACCCATACCAGAAGAAGGTGAAATAAAACCTTCCAGTCTCCAAATAAGTATACAAGAGTTTTCCACTAACCTTACCCCTATAAGAGACAAAAAATAGGTCCGAAACGTATGGATACATGGTGAAAGTACGTATCTATAAGAGGAACAATGCCAATACACTCAGTGCACAGCCACCTTTTACCCGACGATTTATATCCTAACACACCTGACGCTACACACGATTTGTACCTTCACGAAAGTGTATTCAGATAAATCGCCGCTGGCGGGAATCGTACGAGCCAAATATATTCGTCGTGTAGGATTCGAATCCAGTTCATTGCGATTTTCCTGGAATCTTTCCGCTCTCTTTATTTTCGAGAGCCAACAACGAAATGTCGTGCGATATCGTCCAACAAAATCGTTAGGTCCCTATCATGAAACAGTAATGCGAAAACTAATACATTATTGTAAATAGTTTTACCAGGAAAAGCTCAAAATAGTCTACCTATACCCCCATAGGTATTACATCTAAATGTGATTATTGCCGATGCAATACGGTACCTATACTGAAATCAGGAAGGAAAAATGTCTACTCGATAAAAACTTGTCTTGACAAAAATGTCAAATGTTATCAATATAAGAATCAGAACAATAATATAAAATAATTGTATAAAATAATGTAATAAAACATAATGGCCTAAGTTAAAAAAAATAATACATGAAATAATAATATAAATTAAGATAGAAGAATAATTATAATTAAACATTCACATCATGGGAAAAAATTATAGCGTCTAGTTTGTTATACCGAGGAACGTACCAGCGGTTTCTTGATGAGAAAATGCCGCTCACTAGTTAACAAAATAAATAAACTCGCGGTCACTCGCTTTTTCACTTTCTCCGCTTCAGTAGCCGCAGACCAAACAACGCAATCTGCAGAACCATGGCCACCACAGCTACCTCTCACCCCTGAGGCTATTGCAAATCCTCTGACGGTGTTCCCTGAACCCGAACGGTTAACTTTTGAAAGACAACGTTCATGTTCAGCACGAAATGTGTTATTTTTAATGGGAATTCTAAATGGGAATGAAATTCGAAGACAATTTCGACTGTGGTGTACCTCTCACGACTGAAAGTACGTGAATACGCAGGAGGAAACAATTCATCTCACGTAAGAGTTCAATAATGGAAATTTCAACTTGGGGGTGTGTAAAAATACCTATCATATCGGTAAAAAAGTTCGAAAAATGTCACCCTCATGTCGAACCAACCTTGATAGAGGACCAAATGGTACGAAGATCAAAATTTTGAAACATGGTAATAAAAGGCGCAACCGTTACCTACACAATTATGCTAAATGATACTGTTACAGACTGCGTATGGACTGAAAGTATATAAATCACCAAACGCAGGCTATCAGAGACCAGGATGCTTCCGCGTTTATCATAGTTCAAACTCCGCGTTATCTAGAATGAACATGGGAAAATTCAAAATTCCTAGCCTAATCTTGACAGTCTGCCCGAATCGGAGCCATCGGACCGTGACATCAGCTGTTAAATAATGGGCAATAGCGTTAGGTAATTAAATCACCAATTTACCGCTCATCTCAGTACCCAGTGGAAATGGAGTTTATGTTTTTAGCTATTATATTTTTTGTTTGATGGAAAATAGGCCAGGATTTGGCCAAGTACAGAAACCATATTCCATTTCTCCGTTATTAATGGTGACGTTTCGAAAGCCCATTTATCGATTCAATAGGAACTAGACCACTCGAGCATCCACAAAATATTTAAAAAATAAAAACACAACCGGGGGTCGAACAACGTTATTCACGATTGGATAATATTCTTTGTAATCTAGATCGAAGCGAATAAAGCAACCGAGCAAACTGGCAATTTCTGGCTAACTTTCCCGGGGTCAGGTTCTCGGGTAACCTGATAACTTGACAAATCAACCAACCGTGGATCCAGGCCACGACTTCGGCGAGATGGAACTGAAATATTCGGTGGCCTGCGCTCTGGTCGTAATTTTTTTCCTGTTGAGTTTTCTGAAATCAGCGGGCTACTTATTGGGCTAATCAGGACCAAATGGCTGCAATTCGAAGTAAATATATTTTTTGTGAATAAACACTTTAATTGGATTTTGGGAGTTTTTCCGAAAATTATAAATCTTCCCGCATTGAAAAAGTTTTTCGCAAGCTTTAGATAAATTATTCACCCATTCATCACGAAGCTGCCAACTGACTGCAAAGTTGGCTACAAAAAAATTACCCGAAACAGATTCAGCGTCACTAGCGGATGGAGAGGTGTAGGTAAACCGCAAATAAGATTAGGTACCCTCGGTCTAACAAAAATAAATGTACCCAAGGGTTGCAACCGAACGGCCCTATTCTCAATTTGGGAGACATCCTATATTATGTTTATTGGAAGCTCGTAAATTGGAAAAATCCCCTTTCGCACTCGAGCCGCATTGCAAATACGGCCATTCTCCTAAAAAACAGTAAATAACCATTCCACCCCGTCGCAAATCCGTCAGCCTATAAAGCCACCCTTTGGTTTCATGACCATTTTACGCAGCACTCGATCCAGAGTAATGCGCTCCTGATGGGATCAGCTTGCGAAGGATAGGTCGAAATTCGACAAAGTACGCGTTGATCACGGGTTGCAGTAAAAGTAAACTGAGTGAGTTACTCTCGGTAGAAATAATGTTAATTGCATACACACGTCGGACGTTGGAGAAAATTTAGGATTTTAATCTTTAAAGTGAGAAAATTACATTTTGGTCATTGAAAACTACTCTTTTTCCTCCTTCCCCTGACTAAAATAATTCCAAAATCATAGACATTGCAATGTTCTTCAAAAATCCGTTTCTTTTTAATGAAAGACATTTGATAGCTGTCAGGAACGATGATGAAAGTTGAAACTCGAAAATGTTCTGAAATTGATTTTGACAGAGTAAAATATGATAGTAAAATAGTACACTTTTGGGTGAACCAAAAAATTCGAATACATTATTTCTTAAATTATGCTCATTTTTCAAAGATTCGTAACTTATCAAGAGAATTTTTTGTTTGAATAGGTATATGAATCCACCTTAGCCTGCAACGGACCACTTGATGCAAAATGTTGAAGAAAAGTTGTTCTTACTAATAGGTACCCTAGAGAGAGCGTCCGGAGGCCAAGTTCACGGGTTAAGCGATACGCTCTTTCAAATGAAAACTTGGGTGAAATCCACTCGACTCGTTTCAAGAGGCCTCAAGGTTGAGAGAAACGTGACTCACCTAATACCGACCATAGTAACCGACGATTCGCCTTTCGCCGATGAAAGGTTACTTCTGTACAAAGTTCAGAACTATACGAGCTATACGTGACGAGCTCAAGGAGGTTTACCCATGTATGCCTTGCTAACACTTACACATGTGAGAAGTTCAGTGCGAGAGCTTGGTATTTGGGTCGTAAGAGGCTCCTCCGTTTGGCGAGTAGGTGAGTTGTTTACGGATCGTTACAAAATCAGACGTTCCAAAAATTTGGTTCGGATAAATGAGAGGAGTTGGAATGAAAATTGACGAGAAATTCAATAGTGTAGACCAAGAAGGTGGCGCGCCAGCACCTGGGCCACTCAGAAAGCTCATAGTTTTTTGGGTCTCCTGTAAAGTTGGGAAAACCGAGTATAGCATGTTACAGCATGTTGGGGCTTAAGCGACGATTTTCTGCCCATTCAGGTGACGCTACGTAGATCCAACGCAGGCGCAATGGATTAAACCTGAAATTCGATTCCTTGGGAACCACTCTTTATGGGAAACTGCAACCTGGAAAACCGTTGACATGGAAACTTCTGCCTTGTAATTGCTCACCTTAGAAGCCAAGGCAACACGACCGTTTTTGATCTTCCTCTTTTTAATTGATGCGGTAGGTAATAATCCGGTAATCGGAGCAATTATTGCACACTTGCACAGAGAAGATTTAGAGTAGCGCCCACCAAATTTTTTCGAGATCTAACATTATTCTTTGGAAGTGCGTCTATTGCGGTCAAGTGAGGTCTTCTTTCAGCTCAGTCGCGTTATAGGAGATGAGTAAATCGTAGTTTTTTTAACCGTACCACCCATTTTTTTGAGCCTTGAGCTGAACAGGGCTGGGATCAGACACCCGTCCACGAGCCTTCTCTTTACAGGAAAAAAGAAGATTAATGGTCCGGGAACCAACCGAGCGTGGTCTATGTTAAAACATACCTTCGTTACAGATACTGTCGGCCCATCACTGTTCCTTATGGTCCATGTAATCGTAATCTGTTTGAGTTTTGGTTTTGTCAGTTCCGTCTACCTCATCTCCTTCTTTTCGACAGGATTGTCACTTACAAAGTTTAATTTCATGGGACGAACCTCTAAGGCTCGATTTCACCTAAGATTAAAACCTAAATTTTCCTTGATATTGATGGTAATGTCGTATCTTGACTCAAATGAAACCGTGCCATTGAAATTGTTTATTTTGCTTGACCTAGGTCGATGCTTGAGCTTGAGACCTAAAAAATGATTGATTTCAGTATCAGTCTGGATACTCTGAGCTGAATACCCACAAGCAACGAGCAGGTACTTCCATGCTTGGTAATGTAGTGAAGATAATCGAATGCTTAGTAACTCTTGATTTGTCATCACCAATGTTAAATTATAAGGTATGTAATAAACGTTTTCTAAGCTGCTTGGAAAACGAGAATTAATTCATAAAACCCGAAGCTTGAATTCAATCTTCATTGAAAAATGTGATATTCAAGGCAGTAGGTAAGAATACTAACTATTGACTTTTGGGAACTTGCATAACATTTCCATATAATAGGTAAGTTTTACCTAATAATATTATTCGTACCATATAATAGGTAATATTATTCGTCTCAAGTCGTTTGATGACAGAAACACAGTTAGCGATCCCACCCCCAACGATGGGAATCCTACCTAGCGTGAAAATTTGAGATTAAACATCAGTGTTTGTGGTTCAAAGGTCAGCACACCATCGAATGAATGAAGTTGGACAAGCACGTTATCAACAAACATTTTTCGGAAGTCGTTTTTACGAAAAATTAATGACAATAAAAACTTAATAAAAATTGATAGTTAGGTACGTAAAATATGAAAACCAGCGGAAACAATGGGACTGGAAAAACAATCACGATTTTTCCTCCATGTTTATTTTATGCATCAATTTTGATCCTTCAGCCCTAATTTCATGGAAATAACACGAATTTGATTCGTTCGATAAACGAAGCACAAGATCTGATAATGTCTATTAGACCAAATTTTGAATCCCAATAAAAGAATATGGCTGTATGTCAACAAACATAAGTCTGAAAATGTAATAAGTCGTCAAGCTTTCTATGCACTACAGTTCAGTGGAAAATCGACCCAATCTCGTCCATCAAAAGAAAAATTAAAGGCGCAGAAAATCGGCAGATGGCCATCAACTGAATTAGATGGACATATTGTTCAATAAATAAAGGGAGATGTAAGAATTCGCATTGAAAGGTGAGTTTCGTTATGAGTGCAAAAATACAATTCACTAAAAATTTGATTTTCTATTCGAAAAAGTTGAGGTGATATCAAAAATTAAATTTATTGATCTGGTTCGCTATTGAAAAATAAGAAATACTCAATACTGTATCCTTTAGCGTAAAGGTCGGATGACCTTAATGGCTGAATTCATTATCTAAAAAAATAATAAAAAATTCTATCCTACCTGATTACTATTGCCGACTTCCATCGTGTGTTGCGGCTGTATGTGAAGCTGCCCTGACGTCATTTCCACAACCGACCTGATCGCGAGTTGCCGAGAAACTGAAGCCTCGACGCTGGACGAACTCCGGCACCGGGGGGTACGCGATCCCCTCTCCGCCCGTCCTACGATGAACCTTCCTTGTTCCTTTTCCTTTTCCAGCTACCATTCCTATCCTCGGGATGCCCCATCCTGGACAATCTCAATCTTGGCTTCTTTTCCCCTTTTTTTCTTCAACCTTTTGCGGGGAACTGCGAAAGTTTACTTGAAGAGCCGAGTAACGTCAACACATTCTCGGCGGAATGCGATGACGAAACAAAGTTTAAGATGTGTTACATGAAACTGTTAGATACCTTGCTCTTCAAATTAGAGCTCCTCTAATAGGATCTCAACTTCCTGCCAACTTGGCATGAATAAGTATGGATAATTCACGGAAAGTGTGATTATTTCTGACTATGCGCTACACACTACCTTCACCAGGATTAACTATGGTAGGAATTGATATGCAAAATAAATGCAATTAAAAATTGCCGGAAAGAAGAAATCCAATCACAAGTAAGGAAAACATTTCAAAGAAACTTCCTTTTTATGAAGAATCATTTTCTCAAAAAACGCAAGTGATTTTGGTGATTTTGCTAGCTATGCATTATGCGCGTCTGCATGAACCCACTCAAAGTTCAACGTTTTTATTTCCATATTTGCAGAGTAAATAAAAGCTAGCGTTGTGTTTGTCGTAGCATTTTTGAGGGACCAGGCAGATGTGCCGTATGCTGCACTTGGAAAAAGGAACTTTCTAGAGGTAAGCGCTAGATCTAGAGTGATAGGTGGTCATCAACCGTGTCTTACTGGTGAAGGCGTACAAAAGCCCATGTGCAACCAAGGAACAGTTCCAATTTCCACCTTCCTGGTTCCACCACAACTCGAAGACCTCGTCGGCCGAGCTTCTCTTATACTACTCTATACTTTCCATCCCTTTGGCCCACATTTCACGATTTCCACCCCTACCTGATAGCATTGGAAATATTAAAAAAACGGTCAAGAAGGGTTTTAAGTTGTAAAATTTTTGACTATTATAAAACCCATTATTTTCAGACCCTCCTAATAGAAATCTCGGGCCTGTCGTCGGTAAATGACTTTAGCCCTAACGCATATCGTACCTTTTCCACACAGCGGAACATTAATACTGTCTGTGAGAAAGGTCGTATATTGACAGCGGGGGAGTCCTGTGTCGATGGCCGTGCCGCCTTTACCTGCCCAGCTACTTCCAAAGCCTTCGGCAATTTACGTTCCACAGTTAACGTTCCATAGATCACCTTCCCCCAACCCGCAACCGTTCGATATTTTTTATAATGTCAAACATTTACGAGCAATTTTAATTCAATTTCATAAATCATTTCGAGCATAATTTGAAACCAATCAATTATCAACGGTGTCCGCGCCCGACACTTGATTTATTAATAATAATCGAGTGTACTTGAATGATAATTACGGTGTCTGATGATCGGTGCATAAATGACAAATATGCTTCGATTGGAATCCGAAAAATTCACGTTCTGCTCGATGGTACATAGCGAAATATGTTTGAACTACACAGACGTCCGAAACACCACGAAACGATGCGCCGCCCAAGTCAACATTTTGGAAAGTATATTTGGGTCATTCTAAAATTATGGGACTATTTCAGGTGTCGGAAAAACGAAAAAAAAGTTCGATTTCCCCACTTTTTTTTGGTGTTACGGTCTTTGTATACAAACCCTATAGGGTTCCCTCAGTACAATTCTGAAGCGGGACCACACTTTACCTCGTAGTTTCTGAAATATCAAATTTTGAAAATTTGTACTAGGTACCTATATACAATTTTTTTAATAATAATTAGGAAAAAAAATTGGGTTGTGAGAAAAAAATTTTATTGCAGATTTGTGTTCTAGAACCTTTGAAACGTGAAAGAAAATGCGTAGATAACATACTTTTATATTTCAATACGTCCAAATTTCGGTTAAACAGGGGGGTTTTACTGAGACAAAACTTAAGAATATAATATTTTTTGTAGATATTTTCGTATGGAATTTTTTGTTTGCCCACTGATTGGAAGATGGACTAATTTCAATTATTTTCACAAAAGTTTGAATAAAATATAACAGTCTGTACAGCAGACAGAAACTATCCCTCATCAGATTTAATCACTCATCTGATTGGCACTCGATAGAAATCACGAGGCGCAACGTCGAACAATCGATGAAATCACGAGAAACCGTCGAGCTCTCAAGCGTTGAAACGAAGAGCCTGATGTTCTCTGAAACCGGACCGCAAGGAGGAGACCCTCGGCGAGGGAGAAGGACGGACGATCGAGCCTTTCACTTCTGCCCGCGCAGCCTACTTGACTTGTTTGGGGACTGGATTTCCACGAATCTTCGCTCAGATCTACCGACTGCCTTCCTCTAGTGATCTCCCATTATTTATTTCATCACATTTCACATTGTCATTGTCATTTAATCGCAACATTTGTATCACATATTAATTAGATACCTACCTAAGATGTTGAGATGAAAACGGAGGAAAAATAAGTAGATCAGTGGCATGTGCACATTAGGTCATTTCTTAAGAAAAATAAACCAAAATTTTCACGGGGTGTTGTAAAAAAATTTTTTCCGACCGATTAGGTACCTACATAGGTAGATTATCTTTAGAAATAATGTACCAAAATGACGTAAAGTTAAAACTAGTGGTGCGTAGATAACACACAATACTCCCATGATTTAAAAGTAAAATTGTGACATTTGATCATATTTTGGCTGCTTTTAAGGGTTTTTAGGTCGAAAATAACCTGGATAACTAAATCCTGACCCCACTCCTTGAGATATCCTATGGGTTAAACCATTCTTCTTGAAATTGAGTTCCTACCTTTTTTGATAAATTCGGTTTTTCATCCGAGCACTGTCAGACGGTAGAACCATAAACCGGTTTCATTGCCTCATATTTTTTGATAAATCAACAATCTACAACACTTGAACGAGGAAATCATTCCTAGGGGGGAGTGATCATTTTTCAAATTTGCATTGAACACAAAAGGCCATTGTTGGGTGAGTAGGTAAATGTTCAGTTAAGTATGTACACGGAAGAAAAAAAGATACCTATAAATTCCTGCCTGACGGGACGAATTCTATTTTCATCCCAGCATTCTAAGATCTTGGAACCATATACCGGTTTCCCACATTATTTGATCAATCAACAATACGCAACTTAGCTACCTAGGAAGTCATTCTTAGGGGTCAGTGATAACTTTTTAGATTTTAATTTCATACCAAAAGCCATTTTTGGGTGAGTGCGAATTAGGCAGTTAGGTGCACGGAAGAAAAAAAGGCACTGAAAAAATGCAACATCCAACCTATTCGAAAAATTGTATTTTATAGTTGTAGCGAAAATCCCCGAAGACATTGAACTCAGCATGAGCGCTGAAGTCATAACCAACGACCGGCCGCTGAATCGCGGCGATATACACAAGAGACTAACTGCAGTCTCAAGGAAACCTTTCCGCTTGGCAAAAGTCCTTTACGGCCGATGAGGCGATTATCTTCGAATCCTCAGCGAAGAATCCGCACTGCCGCCCTCGCCCTAAAGGTCATGCGAGCAGTTAAAGCCGCATTTTTAACGTGCTCCGAGTTATAAACCTAACGTACCTTTGCCGCGGAAAGTGTGAACTATACCCTATTCATACCGAAGCGGAGGATTCGCCATGCTCGGCACCGGGTATTATTTTTCTTCCAGAAGGAATGCCGGTGGCACAGTCTTCACCCATGACCTTCTGGAAGGCTGCACTCCGGAGCAAAAGCAGCATTAGCCACTTAACTGGAAACTTCCCGAGCGGCAAAAAGTCCAGAAAAAGAAATGCGGTTTATTTCTCATGAGGCAGCGCACGGAGGTCAACATACGATTCACGCGCTCCCTCAGAAACCGGCGGTACATAACACGCAATACTTCCATATTTTGATACGTGAAATTTTAAATTTTATCACGATTTGATTATATTTTGACTATTTGTGAGGTCCAAAATATCAATAACTCACTTTGCGAATGTTAAAACTCGTTTAAAATCAATATACGCCAAGTTATCGGAACATAAAAATATGTTACGTATACTGCAAGGTTTAATAAGGATTTTGAGACCAAGAACGCTCGAATCGGTTTATTTTTGTGGCCTGGAAAAAACAATTCATTGGTAGAAAGCAATAAAAGTGCTAATATATCGGAAGTACCGTGAGTAATTCAAATTACGGTTCAACGGAGTGATAGGTCTTACTGAAACGAACATCCCAGTTCGAGAAATTGAAAGAAAAATTGAGAATTGAGGGAGCTATGGCCATTTTTACTTCCATATTTACAGAGTAAATGGAAGTATTGTGATCGTCCTAAAATCGAGAATCGGAACGGAGCTTCAGAAAAAACTTTTTCTTATACACATTTACTCAGAATCACTTCCTGAACAAGTGTCTGTGTGTCCGTGTGTCCGTGTGTCTGTGTGTCCGTGTGTCCGTGTGTCCGTGTGTCCGTTAGTCCGTTAGTCCGTCTGTGGTCATTTACAAAAATGACCATAACTCCCTCAATTCTCAACCTTTTTTCAAATTTCTTGAACTGAAATGTTCGTCTCGGCAAGACCTAACACCCTGTTTAATCGAAATTTGGATAACGCACAGTACTTCCGATATATTTGCATTTTTAGTGTTTTCTATTTTATTTTTTCCCGGCCACAAAAATGGACCGATTTGAGCGTTCTTGGTCTCAAAATCTTTGTTTTACCTTGCAGAATACGTGGATATTTTTTGTATTCCGAAAATGTGGCGTTTTTTCATTTTGGGCGAATTTTAAAATTTTGATTTTGATTTTTGATATTTTTGGCCTAAACACCCTTAAAAGCAGTCAAAATATGATCAAATTGTGTCACAATTTTACGTTCCAAAATATGGAAGTATTGTGTGTTATCTACGCACCACTGGTTGTAAATTAGAACAGACGGACACACACACACTCGTCCAGGAAGTGATTCGAAGTAAAAGTGTATTTTTTAGTTTTTTTTTAGTTAGTGTAGTTTTTAGTAGTTAAAGTGTAGTAAGTTTTCTCGGAAGCTCCGATCCGATTTTCGATAGAACTACAATACTTCTATTTATCTACTTCGTGAGTACGGAAGTAAAAAGTTTGACGTTATAAATGCCATAAAAGTCAACCTATCTGAAAAGTTGTGGCTAAATTAGGGAAGTAGGTACCTAAGCAGGTTGTATTCCGTATGTACCAAATTTCAACATTTTGTTAGGTTTGCTGTTGGACCAATATTTAACAAAGTATCACTACGATCTCATCCTCGCTTTAAGCTTACCACGACGTTAAATTGGACCTCAGCGACTAGGCTCGAAATTTCGCAAAGAAAACATTTTTCCAATATTTTCTACTTAGATATTTAATTTGAGAAATGGACTTTTGGAGCAAGGATAACAAGTTCCTTCTGAAAGTTGGTACGTACCTACCTAATACTTAAGATTCTGAACCAAAACTAACAGTATGCGTGGAGTGAAAAAGTAAGCAGGTAGGTGAGTAAAAAAAAATTAATTCCTAACTATTCTTGGATCTGCTAAACTTGCAGCTCATCCACGTCATGTGGGTCCATGTATGTTTGCATAACTCACTTTTAGTTTATTATTCCAAAAAGAACTTTTGTAATCTACAGAAAAAAAGAACCTAATAATTTGATTAAAAAATCCTGTCCGCCCGCCGTCCTCACTTTTTCGCTGGACAAAAATTGAAATTTTGAGGAAAAATCAATTTTGGTCCTGGACTGGCGCAAATTTCCAGCCGAATCGCTACCTCAAGGTCTCCTTTAGGCATCCTTAGTTTCGAAAAATACGTTAAAAATAAACATTTTATGGGGCCGATTTCTACTATCTGGACAATTACAATACATCGACTACCGAAAGTGCTGCAAAGTATTAGACTCTATGAACTAGGTTTTGTTTCACATAAATTATGACTTGGGTTATGGTTTTTTGAGCGATTTTGGAGGTTTATCAATTATTGAGTGGACACCTACCTATAGATAACTAAAATCGATCGCCTATTCGTTACATGGGAAGCTAAAACTTCAAAACAACGTGTGTGGTCTAAATATTTTGTCCCATGCCGGATATGAGGAATTCAACGTCAATATTTTTTAGGCTAAAGTGCAACGTACCCTCAACATGAGACACAACAAAACACGCCCTACCGCACTGTTCGCCAGACACGTGAACGCAACTTCCGAGTTCCTTCCGCTCGGCACGGCCACTTACCCGCATCCTCGGTCCTCACGTACCCAATTTATTGGTCCTTCCCATCCGGTTCAGCAATTAACGTTAACAATAGAAAATCCGGTATGTACGACGACAGTTAACACAATACGTTCCCTCCGATGACATGGAACGTAGAACAGCCTCATTGTCAGTCTTGGGGTTTTACGCCGTGTAAAGCCGTTCGAAATTCGCCAAACGTGCGCACAATCTTAATAATCGGCCACAATGCAGTGGAGAGACTGCTAGGGAGGCAGATCGATCTTGTCACGATATCATGGCCTAACGGACAACAAAAGCGGTTTTTGGTATTTTTACCTCAAATTCTAAAATCGAAATACACAGGCTAACCTGAGGGTGTTAACCTGAGGAATATGCCAACGGTTAGGGATCGATTCTACAACTAATTTCCAACAAAAATAATTGTACAATAAATATTATTCTGTAACATTTTTTTACTCGCTTGTAAATGCGACTTTTTTGAGTTTCAAGACTTTTTCCGTGAATAAGGTCTTAATTCACTAAAGCGGCGGTAACATCCTGAATCTGAAACTCAAACTCATCATCGAAATCGAATTCGAACTCATAATCGAAGTCAAACTCACAATGAAATCGAAACTCGAACTCATAATCGCAGTCAAAGTCACAATGAAACAGAAACTCAAACTCATAATCGAAGTCGAAGTCAATCTCACAATGAAACAGAAACTCAAACTCATAATCGAACTTGAAGTCAAACTCACAATAAATCTGAAACTCAAACTCATCAACGAAATCGAACTCATAATCGAAGTCAAAGTCACAATGAAACCGAAACTCAAACTCATAATCGAAGTCAAAGACACAATGAAACAGAAACTCAAACTCATAGTCGAAGTCAAAGTCACAATGAAACAGAAACTGAAACTCACAATTGAACCCGAAGTCAATCTCACAATGAAACGGAAACTCAAACTCATAATCGAACTTGAAGTCAAACTCACAATAAATCTGAAACTCAAACTCATCGTCGAAGTCGAACTCATAATCGAAGTCAAAGTCACAATGAAACCGAAACTCAAACTCATAATCGAAGTCAAAGTCACAATGAAACAGAAACTCAAACTCATAATCGAAGTCAAAGTCACAATGAAACCGAAACTCAAACTCATAATCGAAGTCATAGTCACAATGAAACAGAAACTCAAACTCATAATTGAACCCGAAGTCAATCTCAAAATGAAACGGAAACTCAAACTCATAACGAACTTGAAGTCAAACTCACAATAAATCTGAAACTTAAACTCATCGTCGAAATCGAAGTCGAACTCATAATCGAAGTCAAAGTCACAATGAAACAGAAACTGAAACTCATAATCGAAGTCAAAGTCACAATGAAACAGAAACTGAAACTCATAATCGAAGTCAAAGTCACAATGAAACAGAAACTGAAACTCATAATTGAACCCGAAGTCAATCTCACAATGAAACGGAAACTCAAACTCATAATCGAACTTGAAGTCAAACTCACAATAAATCTGAAACTCAAACTCATCGTCGAAGTCGAACTCATAATCGAAGTCAAAGTCACAATGAAACCGAAACTCAAACTCATAATCGAAGTCATAGTCACAATGAAACAGAAACTCAAACTCATAATCGAAGTCAAAGTCACAATGAAACAGAAACTCAAACTCATAGTCGAAGTCAAAGTCACAATGAAACAGAAACAGAAACTCACAATTGAACCCGAAGTCAATCTCACAATGAAACGGAAACTCAAACTCATAATCGAACTTGAAGTCAAACTCACAATAAATCTGAAACTCAAACTCATCGTCGAAGTCGAACTCATAATCGAAGTCAAAGTCACAATGAAACAGAAACTGAAACTCATAATCGAAGTCAAAGTCACAATGAAACAGAAACTCAAACTCATAATTGAACTCGAAGTCAAACTCACAGAATTGGGAATGAGTTTCGGTATCATTGTGAAATTGACTTCGAGTTCGATTATGAGCTTGAGTTTCTGTCCCATTGTGACTATGACTTCGATTATGAGTTTGAGTTTCTGTTTCATTGTGACTTTGACTTCGATTATGAGTTTGAGTTTCTGTTTCATTGTGAGTTTGACTTCGATTATGAGTTCGACTTTGATTTCGATGATGGGTTAGAGTTTCAGATTCATTGTGAGTTTGACTTCGAGTTTGAGTTTCTGTTTCATTGTGACTTCGATTTCGATGATGGGTTAGAGTTTCAGATTCATTGTGAGTTTGACTTCGAGTTCGATAATGAGTTTGAGTTTCTGTTTCATTGTGAGTTTGACTTCGAGTGTGATTATGAGTTTGAGTTTCTGTTTCATTTTGACTTCGATTTCGATTATGAGTTTAGGTTTCTGTTTCATTGTGAGTTCGACTTCGAGTTTGAGTATCTAATTCATTTTGACTTTGACTTCGATTATGAGTTTGAGTTTCTGTTTCATTGTGACTTTGACTTCGATTATGAGTTTGAGTTTCTGTTTCATTGTGAGTTTGACTTCGATTATGAGTTCGACTTTGATTTCGATGATGGGTTAGAGTTTCAGATTCATTGTGAGTTTGACTTCGAGTTTGAGTTTCTGTTTCATTGTGACTTCGATTTCGATTATGAGTTTGAGTTCCAGATTCATTGTGAGTTTGACTTCGAGTTCGATTATGAGTTTGAGTTTCTGTTCCATAGGGAGTTTGACTTCGAGTATCGAAGGGTTCGACGGCAGTCCCTAATAAAATCAGAATGGAAAAAATGCCCCCTGTGGAAGTTGGGAAGGGTTTGTTTCTCTGTTCCAGAAGCTGCGCACTGTTAATCTAGCTTCAGGGGAACGTAGACTTCTTCAGATTCAATACAAACCAGCATAATAACGTTGAAAGGTTTTACATTTTAGGTAAATCTTAGGTTTTAACCTATCAGCCCTTATTCCTTGGACCCCCCCCCCTCCAGACATTCCTGCTTTGAAGAGCCGCTTAGCCGTTGAAAGAACCGGCTCTCGTTGGTGAGCGGAGTGCCGTGGAATAACTATAGTTCTTTCATGGGAGACTCCCATTGGGAGTGCTCAGATCCGCAGATGACAAACGAGTTTGTGGGTTAAATCTGTGACATGAGTTTGAACGTTGAGTTTGAGAGTTGAGTTTGAAAGTTGAATTTGAGAGTTGAGTTTGAAAGTTGAGTTCGAGAGTTGAATTTGAGTGTTGATTTTGTGGGTTGAGGTTGTACGTTGGGTTCGAGTGGTGCGTTTGAGAGTCATTCTGACATGATGTCATTTCAGAAAATCATTTTGAAAATTCTCAATTCGACTTGGAAATGCTATGCGTATCCTACTGGACAAAAGACTTTGGGCTTTGTCCAGGTGATGGCGCTGCAAGTTGTTAAGTCTGTATAAATGTATGTCTGTTTCTCTTGTGGGCCAATCGTTGACTCCACTAGCTGTTGTAAAAAGCGTTTAGCACGCAGCAACATATTTCTACTTTCGGCACTAAAGTGCAAGGCTGAATTGAAAGGCTCAGTTCACATAATATTCTCACATTTTTAATGTCAAAGTTTAAAAAAAAAGCTATCCGCTAATGCAATTTAACACAAAAATGAACCGATTTGAGCGTTCTTGGTCCTAAAATCTTTGTTTTACCTTGCAGAATATGTGGATATTTTTTGTATTCCGATAATGTGGTGTATTTTTATTTTGGGCAAATTTTAAAATTTAAATAGTACATTTTTTATATTTTTGACCTAAACACCCTCAAAAGCAGTCAAAATAATATTTTGACTGCTTTTGAGGGTGTAATCATATTATGATCAAATTGTGTCTCAATTTTACGTTTCAAAATATGGATGTATTGTGTGTTATCTACGCACCACTGGTTGTAAAATACCACAGTTCGCGAAGTATTCTCAGTAAAAGTGTAAGAGAAAATTTTCTTTGAAGTTCCAATCCGATTTTACAACGATCAAAATTCTAGCATTTACCCTGTAAATATGGATGTAAAAACGGTTTTGAAATTTTCAATTAACCTGAATTTAACCCCACAATTGACAAAATGCCTTACAACTTCGAAAACGGACTTCTGCTTTCCTGTAACTAGAACATGCTGCGAGAATATAATTTTTTTAATCTCGATTTTTTGTAGGCTTTACAAACGAAAAAAAAAATGGTGAAAACAGATGAAAAGACTTGGTGAATTGAAGACACTCGCTGATTTCAAAACTTATTGTATAAACGAAGTAGGTATTTAATTTTTTTGTATTTTTATTTTTTCCCCCACGCAGCGACTTTTTTTTGTTAAAAGACAATTTTAACTAGTATCTAAAATACAATTTACACGCCTTAAAAGACAACTTAACGCAGGAAAACACAAAATTGTTTGGAATTTTCCGTTTGAACATTGCGCACCCGTCGTGGAACAAAGGTACAACTCAAAATGGCCAAATCGCGTTCAAAGTTTCTCACCTACTCTCCTTGACTTCCTATTCATAGAGCACTCTTGCCATTGGTTACCATTGCGTAAAACGATGAAAAAACATCAGATGTTTTTCATCGTTTTACGCAATGGTAACCAATAAAGTAGATTCTACTTTATCGGCTCAACCCTTATTCCGCGGACCAGACCTCGGTTTCCCCTCCATGGGGACAGAGACCGCAATATCCCGGTGTTCCGAGAACGATAAGGACCGCCTCCCCTATGTCTTACCAGTTATAACTCAAAAACCGCATTTATTGAGCATATTTGTCCGCGCTGCCGGAACCCGAGCCGGGCGGTGCCGAGCCGGGCAATCCGGGCCGGGGACCAGCCGCCCGGCACGGCTCATCAAGCCGTAGGCGCTACGATTCCGAGAATCTACGACCCGCGCGCATGTTTGTTAGTGTAATTTCATGTTCGGCTATCCTGCTAGTGCGAATCGCCTGTTCGCGGCCTCAGTCTTCCGCCGTCTTCCCTCCGGGTCGTTCGCGTCGCGCTCGCGTAAGTAAATCTTCCTTTTTGCCCCCCCTAGGATAGGAAAAAACACTTCGAAAAATATTTTACATAGAAAAACTTCGTTTCTAATTGTCCTTTTTCTGATTTCCTTCTTCAAATTTCTTGAACTAAGAGGTTTTTCTCAGTAAGACCTATCACCCTGTTGAATCGAAATTTGAATTACCCGCAGTACTTCCGATAAATTAGCACTTATAGCGTTTTCAATTTTATTTTTTTCCTGACCACAAAATTGAACCGATTTCAGCGTTCCTAGTCTTAAAATCTTCGGTTTAGACTGCAGAATACGTTGGTATTTTTCATGTTCCGATAACGTTTCCTATTTTTAGGCGAGTTTTAAAATTTGCATTATGAGTCCTGGTATTTCTGAGCCATAAAGCCTCCAAAGTTGTAAAAATGTGATACAATCGTGTCGGAAATTGGCGAATCATAATATGGAAGTATTGTGTGTACCACTGGTTTGAGTGAAGGTTTTCGATAATTCGATTACCTATTATTTCGGTCATTTCTGCGTGAAAGCAAGTGAGTTCGGCATAGTGCGGGCTTAATATCGATAATAAGTTAAGAAAAATGCCATTGTTTTCGCCCGTTAACCGAATTTATCCCGAATTTTACAGAATTTTTCCGATTTTATCGGAGAGAGGGTCGGAGCTAGTTAGGGCATGTCGCTCTAGTCTCATAGCTTAATATGTACTTTGGTACACGGCGGTCATTGCCTCGCCGCCTCGAGCGGACTGGGTCCAGCGTGTTGAGGGTGTTGGGTCCATCGCGGTCGCCTCGGGTTCAGAGTCCGTTGGACTAGCACGCCGGGCTTAGCCAGGAATTGCCTTGCACGCTCATGAAGACGCATAGCGCTGCGTCTACGGAAAAAATAGTCGGCGGCGCATCGCCGCGTAGACGCAGCGCCGCGCTCCCGGATTTCGCCAGTTGAGCGGGGCCGTGTAAATTGAATTGTGCCCTCGCTAATCGATACTATCGATAGTTTGTGTTTGTTATTCAATAACAAATCTTTGTAATCGCCCAAGTTTCAAATTATTTTAAAATTTTCCGTAGGTAGGTACTCTCACGATTATTTCTCATTATCCAAAAATTATCCGACAAGATTCCGAAAAGATTATCCGAAAATTTCTTTCTACTCCGACTGGTTTATTTCTTGGTAAGAAAAGATAGTTTTGGTAAATTTCTTGGACCTTTGTTGTTAATAAAGATAAATAATATAAAATTTATATTTAATGTATACTTTAATAATTTTTATTTATATTTATTTATATTTATAATATTTATATTTATATTATATTTATTTATATTTAGTTTATTTATATTTAATAATATAAAATTTACATTTAATGTAAATATAATATGAATAAAGGTAAATAAAGATAGATTGGTCAATTTGATAAAAAATATAAATAATATTAATAAGGATAAATAATATAAATATAAATAAAATATAAATACATAAATAAAGGTAAATAAAGATAGTCTTGGTAAATTTCTTGGACTTTCGTTGACCTATCGATAGTATTGGTTAATTTCTTGGACTTTCGTTGGTAAATAAAGATAAATAATATAAATAAAGGTGAATTAAGATAGTTTTGGTACTAGGATAGTTAATTTAAAAAAAAATGACCTGTTCTTATTTAAACTAATTTTTCAACAGATTGTTTCTTTTTATCGACGGGGGATGTTATGTGTGGGGGGGGAAGAGAGAGAGAGAGAGAGAGACGGTCTACCTAATTACTCAATCAATTAAGCACAAAGGGGCTGGCCACCAGACCTCGAAGCCCGATTTTCGATTTTTAAATTAGATAAATTTGAAATTTTATTTTTAATTAAAAACCAGTGGTGCGTAGATAACACACAATACTTCCATATTTTGAAACGTAAAATTGTGACACAATTTGATCATATTTTGACTGCTTTTGAAAGTGTTTAGGTCAAAAATATCAAAAAATTCAGTATTAAAATTTTAAAATTCGCCCGAAATGAAAAAACGCCACATTTTCGGAATGTAAAAAATATCCACATATTCTGCAAGGTAAAACAAAGATTTTAAGACCAAGAACGCTCAAATCGGTTCATTTTTGCGGCCGGAAAAAAATAAAATAGAAAACACTAAAAATGCAAATATCTCGGAAGTACTGTGCGTTATCCAAATTCCGATTAAACAGGGTGTTAGGTCTTGCCGAGACAAACATTTCAGTTCAAGAAAATTGAAAAAAGGTTGAGAATTGAGGGAGTTATGGTCATTTTTGTAAATGACCACAGACGGACTAACGGACTAACGGACTAACGGACTAACGGACACACGGACACACGGACACACGGACACACGGACACACGGACACACAGACACTTGTTCAGGAAGTGATTCTGAGTAAATGTGTATAAGAAAAAGTTTTTTCTGAAGCTCCGTTCCGATTCTCGATTTTAGGACGATCACAATACTTCCATTTACTCTGTAAATATGGAAGTAAAAATGACCTGTTCTTATTTAAACTAATTTTTCAACAGATTGTTTCTTTTTATCGACGGGGAACTCAACACAACTAAACTCAACTCAACTCAACTCAACTCAACTCAACACAACATAACATAACTCAACACAACACAACATAACTCAACTCAACTCAACTCAACTCAACTGAACTCAACTCAACTCAACCCAACCCAACCCAACCCAACCCAACCCAACCCAACCCAACCCAACCCAACCCAACCCAACCCAACCCAACCCAACCCAACCCAACCCAACCCAACCCAACCCAACCCAACCCAACCCAACCCAACCCAACCCAACCCAACCCAACCCAACCCAACCCAACCCAACCGAACCCAAACCGACCCAACCCAACCCAACCCAACCCAACCCAACCTAACCCAACCCAACCCAACCCAACCCAACCCAACCCAACCCAACCCAACCCAACCCAACCCAACCCAACCCAACCCAACCCAACCCAACCCAACCCAACCCAACCCAACCCAACCCAACCCAACCCAACCCAACCCAACCCAACCCAACCCAACCCAACACAACCCAACACAACCCAACCCAACCCAACCCAACCCAACCCAACCCAACCCAACCCAACCCAACCCAACCCAACCCAACCCAACCCAACACAACCCAACCCAACCCAACCCAACCCAACCCAACCCAACCCAACCCAACCCAACCCAACCCAACCCAACCCAACCCAACCCAACCCAACCCAACCCAACCCAACCCAACCCAACCCAACCCAACCCAACCCAACCCAACCCAACCCAACCCAACCCAACCCAACCCAACCCAACCCTACCCTACCCTACCCTACCCTACCCTACCCTACCCTACCCTACCCTACCCTACCCAACCCAACCCAACCCAACCCAACCCAACCCAACCCAACCCAACCCAACCCAACCCAACCCTACCCTACCCTACCCTACCCTACCCTACCCTACCCTACCCTACCCAACCCAACCCAACCCAACCCAACCCAACCCAACCCACCCCAACCGAACCCAACCCAACCCAACCCAACCCAACCCAACCCAACCCAACCCAACCCAACTCAACTCAACTCAACACAACACAACACAACACAACATAACTCAACGCAACATAACTCAACTGAACTCAACTCAACACAACATAAAGTTGAGTTCCCCGTCGATGAAAAGAAACAATCTGTTGAAAAATTAGTTTAAATAAGAACAGTCATTTTTTTAAATAAAAAAAAATCAAATTTATCTAATTTAAAAATCGAAAATTGGGCTTCGAGGTCTGGTGGCCAGCCCTTTTGTGCTTCCGTGTAAAAAATTCAAGGTCCCTGCGTGCGATAGATTTGGCTGGAGAGCTCGGTCAGACAGACAGACACATTACACTATGTGTAAGTCTTGCTTTTATTATTATAGATTATATTTATAAATATTTATTTATTTATCTTAATTTACCAAAACTATCTTTATTTATCAAAACTTTACCAAAACTATCTTAATTCACCTTTATTTATATTATTTATCTCTATTTACCAACGAAAGTCCAAGAAATTAACCAATACTATCGATAGGTCAACGGAAGTCCAAGAAATTTACCAAGACTATCTTCATTTACCTTTATTTATGTATTTATATTTTATTTATATTTATATTATTTATCTTTATTAATATTATTTATATTTTTTATCAAATTGACCAATCTATCTTTATTTACCTTTATTCATATTATATTTACATTAAATGTAAATTTTATATTATTAAATATAATTAAACTAAATATAAATAAATATAATATAAATATAAATAAAAATTATTAAAGTATACATTAAATATAAATTTTATATTATTTATCTTTATTAACAACAAAGGTCCAAGAAATTTACCAAAACTATCTTTTCTTACCAAGAAATAAACCAGTCGGAGTAGAAAGAAATTTTCGGATAATGAGAAATAATCGTGAGAGTACCTACCTACGGAAAATTTTAAAATTATTTGAAACTTGGGCGATTACAAAGATTTGTTATTGAATAACAAACACAAACTATCGATAGTATCGATTAGCGAGGGCACAATTCAATTTACACGGCCCCGCTCAACTGGCGAAATCCGGGAGCGCGGCGCTGCGTCTACGCGGCGATGCGCCGCCGACTATTTTTTCCGTAGACGCAGCGCTATGCGTCTTCATGAGCGTGCAAGGCAATTCCTGGCTAAGCCCGGCGTGCTAGTCCAACGGACTCTGAACCCGAGGCGACCGCGATGGACCCAACACCCTCAACACGCTGGACCCAGTCCGCTCGAGGCGGCGAGGCAATGACCGCCGTGTACCAAAGTACATATTAAGCTATGAGACTAGAGCGACATGCCCTAACTAGCTCCGACCCTCTCTCCGATAAAATCGGAAAAATTCTGTAAAATTCGGGATAAATTCGGTTAACGGGCGAAAACAATGGCATTTTTCTTAACTTATTATCGATATTAAGCCCGCACTATGCCGAACTCACTTGCTTTCACGCAGAAATGACCGAAATAATAGGTAATCGAATTATCGAAAACCTTCACTCAAACCAGTGGTACACACAATACTTCCATATTATGATTCGCCAATTTCCGACACGATTGTATCACATTTTTACAACTTTGGAGGCTTTATGGCTCAGAAATACCAGGACTCATAATGCAAATTTTAAAACTCGCCTAAAAATAGGAAACGTTATCGGAACATGAAAAATACCAACGTATTCTGCAGTCTAAACCGAAGATTTTAAGACTAGGAACGCTGAAATCGGTTCAATTTTGTGGTCAGGAAAAAAATAAAATTGAAAACGCTATAAGTGCTAATTTATCGGAAATTCAGTGCCCAGTGGAGCGGGGCCGTGTAAATTGAATTGTGCCCTCGCTAATCGATACTATCGATAGTTTGTGTTTGTTATTCAATAACAAATCTTTGTAATCGCCCAAGTTTCAAATAATTTTAAAATTTTCCGTAGGTAGGTACTCTCACGATTATTTCTCATTATCCGAAAATTTCTTTCTACTCCGACTGGTTTATTTCTTGGTAAGAAAAGATAGTTTTGGTAAATTTCTAGGACCTTTGTTGTTAATAGAGATAAATAATATAAAATTTATATTTAATGTATACTTTAATAATTTTT